>JAWWLV010000121.1:103951769-103974806 GCA_035041135.1 Platyrinchus mystaceus | reverse complement strand
CGAGATGTTTGCTTTCCAAGGTTTGTGATTTAGGCTTGAAAGTCCTTTTGTTGAGAGCTGGTATCTGTCCCCTACACTATGTAGTATCTAGATTAAAAGTAAAACAGGATTAGAGATCGTATGGACTGAGTTAATCGCCCTGCTAGAATGAAAAGAAGAACACTGCATCTGAGTGCCTTTGGATGTGTGTGACCTGAATTCAGCAGCACTGCAGATTTTCAACAAAGAGGTTTCGAACTGTCTCGCAGGCAGAACTATTTTCACTGCCCTTTATGAAGAAGATGGATAGTAACAGATAAAATTTGATGCAGATTCTTTGTATCTCTGTTTTTAGTGCTCTGTATACAAATGGCCTTTTTAGCTGCTTCTGTTTTGGAATTAAGCTGCAAACAAGGTATTTCAGCTGGAAAATGAGAACATCTTTGAGGTTGTACAGGGACATAATATGCAGAGAAAGATACGGTGACAGCAATGGAGCGGTATGATCAAGCAGTGTATCAGGTGATAGGAAGAGAATGTGTCCAAAATATCAAGTCCAATAAACAGCAGTTTTTATTCAAAGTGACAGCTGTCAAATGCAGAGGACAAGGCAGTCAAGCAGTGACTTCATTGCAGTGGACAAAATAAAGGGGTCATGGAGCAGCATGATTCACCCCACAGTTAAAAAGGACTGTCTTAAGTTCTTAAATGCCTCTTAAACCTGTTATTTTCATATCCCTCAAGATGTAAAAGAACTCCCTTTGAAAGCAACAGAAGAATCTATTACCCACGGAAATCAGAGCTGGTCATTGTGGTAATCAGGCAGCAGCGATAGACCAGTGCAAGGAAAAGATGGTGTGGGTCCCTTTCCCAAAAGGTAAAGAGGGTGCTTGGTCTTGTACTTCCCTCTTACTCAGCTTTAGACACAATGCCTTCTGGGTCTCTCCCAGTGAATTTTCCCACACTTTGCATTATAAGTACTACATTTTGGTTGTATTAAGCTTCTTGGAGCAGTAATTTTAGTTATATTTCCCAGTTCTAGTCCTGAAAGGAATTTAGCCCATCCAGAAATGATCTAGAAAGGGGAATGCATAGCAAGGTGACCAAGTTTGCTGATGAAATTGACTCATTTAGAGTAGTAAAAAGGAGAACCACATATGAAGAACTGTAGAAAGACCTTGTGAGATGTGGCAATAAATTGACAGTTGAAATTCAATTGGAATAATGTAAAATGCTGCAGAGGGGAAAATATAGTCCTAGCTTCACATTTTAAATCATGTTTTACATAATTTTAAACCCCCTTTGTTTTACAGCAGTATTTTTCTTTCAATTTAGTTCTGTAGGAGGCTACAAGAGAAAAAAATTATTTATAGAAAAGCTTCCTTCTTCTATAAGACCTACTTTGTGTTGGTCATAAAAGAGTTTATAAAGGCAGAAACAAAGAGTAAAATGGGAGAAAATATTAAAATAGAAGCATCTAAAGAAATGCTATTAAGCCATTAGTAAACTTGTACTAAATAGATTTTAGAGAGTGATTTTTAGTGATTTTCAGGACTGTTTTATTCCAGGCCCAGATTTGAAAGACTAACATATCACTGAATCACTCCAGGACTGTTTCTTGCATACACGTGGAAGTTGATCATAACACAGAGTACATTCTGCATGATGTTTTTAATTTGTTAATCAGTACTAATACTCTGCTGGGAATATGGAATTAACACATGCAATGCATACAGAGAAACATTAGCTTCCTTTTGATTTAAAGTACATTGGGTAAAGTTGAAATTCTATTTTTGTTGTACCAAATAAAATGTTTATTACCAAAAAATAAGCTTATCAGTATTAGTTATTGGAGGGAATATGGAATAGTCTGGAAAGGGAAGGGTTGAAGTTTTTTTTAAGCTATTTCAAAATTACATAGTTACATAGGAAGTATGTACATTTGGGCTGCAGATGAAGCAGTTGTGATAGGAAGCACTGAAAGTATTTTCACATGCCAACTTTTTTTTATGAATACTTTTAGTGATGGTGGTTTTCTGACATTGTCAGTAAGATGACCAAAAAGGTAATTGGAAAAATACAGTTTCATAAGTTTCATAAGTTTCAATATCCTGTTCATAAGACTAGTATCAAAATGAACCTTGTCCTAGTAAAGCAGTAAATTCTCTTTGGAATATTAATTATGACCTTTGATGAATCAATGTTACAAGGTGAGCTACCTTCAGAGCAGAAATTTTAACATTACAGTGCGTGATACAAACATGATGGATTACAGCGTTCCTTCAGCCTCAAAATTTCATGTTCTGAAAAGGCAGTTTTCTCACAATGAATTCTAAGGACAAGGCTGCAGTCATTAGGCTGGCACAGCAAAATTGAGACAAAGGACCTGAGCCAAATAGCAACGTTTCACTTGACAAATCAAGATTGTCACATTTTAGTGTCTTACTGATCATACTGAGTAGCATAATTGGTTTTGGTGCTGTCTTTGCTGATATTTAACTTAATTTAAGAAAATTTATTCCTGACCTTACTTTTTAAATATTTTGCAATGATTTCTTTTCTAGTTTTCAACAACAAGAAAAAAAATAAAAAAAGAGAATGAAAATTCATAGCTGCATCAGTACCCAAAACTTCTTTGATGAATTTGTCAAGAAACTGCTCTACAACCTACTTCATCAACTTGAAAACATAGTATAATAAGAGTTACATACCTGATAGCTGTGATGGAGAAGCAACCAATTCACAGAAAGTAACAGTTTGAAATCATCAAAATTCTACAATGAAAGCATGGTTTTTAAATTCTATTAAAATATTATTGAACCAAAGAGTGGGGAAAGCAAGTATGTGGTTTTTCTACTCCATTAGCAAAAATATGCTATATTCAATTCTTACTATCAGTAAACAAGTTGTATGAATAAATGTTTTTCATGAGTTGCAAATTGGAAAGTGCAGAGCATGCAGGATATGGTCCAGTAGAATTCTGTCAGTTTATGCTGGATACCTAAGTTATATAGAGCAAAGTACACCATGGATGTGGAACAGATGGATAGGGTTTAATAAACAGTCTTCATTTATAGCTGTGTAGATGCAAGAAAAGGCAGTTTTCTTTATTTTTCATGTAATTCTGGTTGGTTTAACTGGTCAAATACTTGAGCAATTTTAAACTGACTCCTATTTACTTGCAACCCACCAAGCATATTAAGGGACTGTGTGAGGGCAGGTGAGGGGGAAATATTCTGTTCAGAATATGTTAGAATCAGTGGTGAAGCCTACAGCATTTGCATTTCAAAAAAAATACAATACCTTGCCACAGAATTACTCCCTAGATGCTATTCCAGCACAGAGGGGTAGCAAACATAAATGCCATGGTGAATCTCTCTTACAAGCCTTAAAATACTATTTCTAGCTTATATGATGATCTTCATTCCATATGGTATTTTAAATATTTTAAGAGTTGGATGTAATCTCATTGATTTCACTTTATATTGGTTGTTTAAAAATAAATAGGAACCGTATCTTGTTAACTAAATTTTGATTCAATTAATAGTATTTTTAAAGTATTAGAAGTAGTTATTTAGCCAGCTTTGCTTAAAAAAGCAGAAATATTAAAGAGAAAGCTATTTTAAGGCTCAGTTCTATACAATTACCGTGTGTAGTGTTCACTAGTGGGAACAATGGGCTTCAGTGGATTTGTTCACTGTAGTACGGATGACAAACCTTAAAAAAAAAAAAACAAAACATATTTGCAACAACAGGCCCTCGGGATGTTTCTATTTTTATAGTCCATCCATAACAGCATTACAACAACCTGCTGGTTCAGTGCAAACTTTGAAACCTTTTGAGCATTTCAGCGGTTGAAGAGGAAATGTCTGTTTCAAAGGCAGGGAGCTGTATGGATACCAGTTATTTTAGGAATAAAGTCCTTGGCTGGATCAGCGCTTGATACTGTGAAAAGAAAGATGAGGGAAGCAATGTGTATTAAAGCAGATTGTTAGAGCAGGGGGCATGTAAAAGCAACACGGACACAACCTTTTGCTCATTTATGATCTCATACTTTTGGATTTAGGGAATTTGGAAAAAACCCACAGTCCGCTAGTGGAAATAATCGGCGACAGGATGCTTGGGCTCTACCCCGTGACCCTCTTTGCTTAGGATTTTCCAATCCATAAAGGATTTTCCAACCAAACTGCAGCGTCTTGGCGCCTAAATCCCGACTGGTCGCTGTCTCTCGGGGGGTGAGGAGAAGCCACTGGGGCTTTTTTTTTTTTTTTCGGGAGAAGGGACACGGGCACCGGCACAGTGCCACACCCGCACGGCGAGGTGCTGCGGCCGCGGCGGGCCGGGGGGGTTTTCCTGCCTCAGAGCCCCTTCCCGTCGGGAGCCCCCTGAGGGCGGCGGGAGTGGCGGGAGCCCCGTGAGGGCGGCGGGAGGACCCGGCTCCGCTGTTCCCGCTTTCCAGCTGAAACGGCCCCGCGTCCGTGCTCAGGGGAAGGGGGGACGCTGGGAAGCCCGGGCGCCGGGAGGAGACAATCCCCGGCAGGAGGAGCGGGAGGGGGGCAGGTTGTCTGCGGGGGATCCCCTCTGCCCTGAGGGGTGCTCCGCCGGGAGGAGCCGCAGGGCGGGATCGGGGCTCTCGAAGTGGCAGAGGGGAGATACAATTGCTGTGAAAGACTTTAAAGAAAAAGGGGTTATACACACCTAGAGGCGGCCAAGCGGGAAACCACCCCAAAGACAGGACAGAGGGGAACACTTCTCCCTCAGGGAGGGACAGAGCAGCCTTGAGGGACGCGGAAAAGCCACGAGCGTGAGGATTCATCCCCTCCCTGCATTTCACAGGTATATCCCACAATCACAGGAGTGTTCCTTGACAAAATGGATTTTTTCTGCACCATTAAAGAATAAAACCTGTCAAATTAGCAGTAGTACTTGATTGTTGAATCATGCAGTCCTGGTTAAGAAAATTAATTCTCTTAAGTGCATACTTCATGAAAGGTTTTGAACACGTTCCTGTTGGCTCTCAAGACGGTAACTGGGTTGTTCAGAGACACCGGGCTGTTACAAGGATGATAAATTCTATCAGTATATACAATTTAATTTTATTCAAATTGCATTCTTCACACTAGGCAGATAACTTCTTAAATGAAGCTGCTGAGTGCAGTTAGCTTGGAGGAACACGCACTCAAACATCGCCAGCACCAGTGCACTTAACAGTCCTGATTTGTACCTCCAACACCACCGTCTCTTTGTATATGAAAATAAAACCTGGCACGGTGTTTTGGCATACCTGAGGGCTTTCCTACAGTTCCACGTTGCAAATCATCACACAGTAAGACAAGACTGACAATTTCTTTTAACAATTAAAATTTTAACAGTTTTTAAAGAATTCAGTCCCAGATTCAGAGGAGTTCATCAGTGGGCATTATTTTCTTGATATTTGTTCTTAGTATTCATTCCTTTTAGCAAAAATACTGTGTAACAAATGCATGAAAAATGCGGTTAATCTCCTTAACTTGTTGACATATCAAAATTATCACCCATTCTATTTTTTAACACATCTGCAACTTTAGTGAACAACTTCTATCTTAAATTCTAGATCTTGGCTTTAAATGTTGTTCAGTGAGCCTGCCTTTATCTCGGGTCTGTAATGTATAAAAAGCAAATATCCATGTGGTAATGTGTAGATGACAGAATTGATGATCTTGTTTTGTGTACAGTTTGGAGATCATTAAGAAATCATTTACACCTAAAACTTTAATATTTCTTAAACTTTCAGGACTGTCTCAGCAAAATCAGAACTTATTTTTGTGAACATGGATAGTACATGTTCCAAAAGATTTTTAGCTGCATCATCAGATGAAACTGAGTGGTACCTGTATGCAAAGCGAATTAAAATAGAAAGTGATCAAAAAAACAGAGAGGAAGAGGAGCAGCAAAAGGTAGAACAAGGCATACAGTGTGGGACCAGGTACCAAACATCACTACATGAACACCTGTGTTTATCAGAAAGACAAAACCACTGGGAGTTAGAAAAGAGAAGTTGTGACACAGCAAAAAAAACTTGTATGAGAGAGTTTTTCTGTTCTAAAAATCATAGTGATGAAGGATTACTGTGTAGAGTATCAGAAAATGAACTGTCCACCAAAAAGTGGAGTCCTGAAAATGGAGACCAAAATACTACAGATGATATTTCATTGAATGTACATGGACAGCGTCCACTCAGCATGTCGAGTGCTGCTGACACTTATCAAAATCTACAGGTATTAAACCCACCTCGATTGTGGCAGAACAACACTACAGAAGGAAATAATGAAAGAAATGGGGATAATGGGCTCAAACAAAATTCTTCAGCTGCATCCTCAAACAGACACTCATTTCAGATGGAATTGTTGAGGCGTAAGTCTGTCTCCGATAAAAAGTGGAAACAGTACCAGCTTTTGCAAATTCCATTTTTGTGTGGTACCAGTTCTGTGTTTTCACACACAAAAAATAAGAATAATAATTTTCTGAAAAATGCATGTTCTGCAGAAGATAAAAATTATTCCAGTAACAATAAAGAAAATACTACAGAAAGAGATAATAAAGAAGAGAATAGTTCATTGTATATAATTCCAACATTGAAACCTTTTAAAAGTATACAACCACTGGAAATCCCTAATTTTCAATTTTTTAACATTTCAAATAAAATAAATAGTAAAATGTCATCAACCAGCTCCAGGGAGACAGACTGGAAGAATTTTGAAGGCCAACCATCTTTGGTGCAATCCAAAGAGATACACAGTGTGCAAAAAATATCTGAGATAGGGAAACAAAAATTGCAAAATGATAAAAGCAATGTCAGAACTTCAACTGTTGGTTCTGAATTTAAAGAACAGGATAACCCACCACCCAACAAACAGGAGCACAGTGCTTTGGCAGAAGGAGAAGTATCTGCAACATATTTCAGAGGTGAAAGCACTGACATTGAATGTAATAAAATGTTTGCTGAAAATTACTTCAAAGATGAAATGCTGGAGAATTCAGAAGGTGATGATGACCAGAAGTCAAAGATTCTCATTTACATTAGTGCTAAAAATGTTCAGAATGAGAAATGTGTCAGCTGTAATGATCTTTTGCAGAGAATGGGGAGGAAGAGCAGTAATGAGAATGCAGGAACATTTAATATACAGATGAGTATTCCGGTAAAAACAGAAGCATTAGAGAAAAATAAGTTAGACCTGCACTGTGTTGTGCATAATTCCAACAGTGACATTAGTTTGTATGAAGCAGAATCAAAACTCTCCACAAAGGAAATACTTGATTGCCAAAGATATGAAAAGAAAAGCATTATATTTGAAAGAAATTGTCCTCACATTATTATGCAGAATTTTCTGGATAAGACGGTGCGTTTCAATATATTTAGGGGGAAGGAAATGTTCAAATTAAAGTTTTCATTTCAAAACATGTTGTTTGAATGGGTCAGGACATGGACTGAGTCTTCACATGAAGATAGGCCCACATGTCAGGATAACAGTATTATTTCTTGGCTTCACTGTTGTGACACATTAAACGAGCAGTGTGATGGTCAAGAGTTGGTAAAGAGCACTATAAATAGGAACCACAAGGATAAAATACTAATTTCTTTGTTGGCTGTTATTTCAAAGCATCTGAAGGTGGAGCTACTAAAGACAATTCTTGCTTCCTTTTTCAGTAGCACAAATACTTTATTGCCAGTTGACGGAAAGCCTATGCAGGTGGAGAAACAGCCCTTATGTGGCAGAAGACAAAATCAGTTAAACTCATGCACAGATGATACTTGGAGACAAAACACAGAATTTCTTAAAGAAAATTGTACTTACCTAGGCTTTATAAGTTCTAAATTTGTAGAAACCATTGATTTTGAACTACATAATGAATGCCAGAGGAGATGCTTTTCTAGATATTTAGGTGAAGAAGAGTACGCTTGCCTACAAAGAGGAGCCCTCTTTCATAACCAGAAAGGCAGATTATGTAAGAGAAGACATGTCAGGAAGCACCCCCTCTTATCCAGAGAGAATGAAGGGTTTAGCACCTATTTGAGGTCAGTCAGTCACAAAAACATTATGAAAAAGCAAATTTTAGTTGCTAAATGCCTACTCTTGCTGCAGGGCACTTCTGATTATTCTGCACTAGGCAAGACATATTGCTGCAATATCACAAAAATACAGTATCCGGTAGGAGCCAATCTTAGATTTCAGAGTTACTTTCCTGCCCACTCACAACTGAAATTTGAAAAAGTAAATAGTAAATGTACAAATCAGGAAACATTGGTAACTACTGTAAAGCAGGAGAGGAAGAAACCAAGCATAATGCTCAATAGATCTTTTCCTGTAGGAAGATTTAAAGATTTCGCCTTTGTTTTATGTGAAAATAAGAAACACAAAACATCTGAATATAGAAATTGCATAACTTCTGCAAGTGAAGTCACTAATGAAGTCATACATACCATGAAAAAATATTTGGGCACTTTTAGTTGTATAAATGCTGATGGAGGAGAACACGTTAATTCAAAAGAGTCGGAAATAAATTCTCATAATTTTTTTTCTAAAATATCTTCTGGTTTTGACACATACGAAAAAATTCCCCTTACTGCTGATTCTGAAGACTTTGACCAAATCCCAATTGTAAACCAAGACAGTTCTATTGAAAATAACTTGTGTGAAGAAAGTGCAGTCACTGGTCCAAAAGAGGTTCAGTGTTTGCCTATTAAATCAAATGATGTCTTAATTCTACCTAAATGGTCAAAAGCAACTACAGAAAAATATAATTCTCTCCTGTTACTACACAGACAAACAAACAAACATGGATATTATGAAAAATTAGATACTTATAGCCCACATTTAACAAATAAAAAAGAAAAAGTGGAAGACCAAAATACTTATTTAAATTCTGAAAATTTATTTCCTAGTTCCTCACATGTTTGTCAGTCTGTCACTTTGCCACTGGATAGCAGCATTTTTGTTGATGCAGGAGTAAGTGATGATGGAGAGTGCAGGAGTTCCTCAAGTGCAGACAAACCAAATGAAAGTGAAACAGTTCATGCCATGGTACAGTATCCATCCAGGGGAAGTCCTGAGATGACAGAAACAAACTTGCAGTCACAGGCCAAAGAAACAGCACAGTTTTCTTTACAAGGGCATGAACGGACAAATGAGATAAGCAGTTTAGAGCTGGCAACTTTGAAACAGCATCTTGGATATGTAAAAGAACAGGAAGAAAGAAATGATGAACAAATGCATGTAACTAATGAAAGTCAATGTGAGACTGTAATGAATGACTTGATTATGTCGCATTCAGGAGATGACTCTCAAACATTCATGGCTGCAGAAGAGGAATTAAAAATGCATTTATCCGTAATGAACAATGGATGTCTTGAAGATGTAAAAGATAAGTATTTACCTTTAGAAAATAAAATCACACATGAATTTGAAATGAAGACAAAATTTGATTTAGTGCTAGAAGAGCTACGTATGTTTCATGAAATTAGCAAAGGAAATGAAAACAATTTATCTAGTTTGGAAACAAACTCACACGAAAATTATTGGGAATTAAATAATTCTGAGGGGATAGATGGAAATGTGACAAGTGTTTCTCAAAAGAAAAGATGTATTTCTTCTCCAATCTGTGGTACCATAGAGAAGCAAAACATAACAGACAGTAACGGCAGTTTGTTAAATGCAAAGATATTAAATGAAAATAAAGACCAAGAAGTACCTAAGGAATACTGTATTTCAAGACTGCCAAGTGAAGAACTGCTGCATTCACCTGTTGCAGAAGGTAAGCACATGGAATTATTGGCTATTATGTTAATAAGAGAATTTAATTTTAGGCAATATTTGACTTGCTTTAAAGTTGTGTTTCTCAACTCAGCTAATTCCGTAGTAACAACTGAGTTTTCATGGAACTGTCCAGTTTCATGGACAAACTGTGAAGGTTTGTCAGACTTGCATAGGAGTAGCCAAATGCAAAAAACTCCACACTACTCCTGCTACCTGCACACTGTGCTGTAGCAGATGTAGCTCAGAATTCAGTCAGTTTCCTCAAACCTGTGTTAATGCACATTCTCTTACAGATTATTAGTTTTGTCTTTGATTTCACCATAATGAGACTTAAAAACCCTAAAAGGTTTAAAAGCTCAATGAGATGCACATTCACAGAGACAAAAGTCTTGGTTAAAACGTTATACAGTGTTTACAAGGAAGACAGCTGTTTTTTTACAGCATATCATGGAATCAAGAAAGAGTCATGGAATAGTTTGTGTTGGAAGGGACCTTTACAGGTCATCAAGTCCAACCCCTTGCAATGAGCAGGGGCATCTGCAACTAGATCAGGTTGCTCAGAACCCCATAAAACCTGACCTTGAATATAAATATATAACTGTATAACTTGAATATGTAGCTACAGTTATGTTTGTTCAAAGTTCAGATGCTGCCATTTTTAATTCTTTTATTTTTCCTTAAAGAAGCACAATGCCCACTTTAAACAGTGTCAGAAATCTGCTTTGTAAACTCTAAGACTCCTACCCCATTTGCTGCAGAGTCAAGAGGTATTTAATGAGTAAAGGAAGAACAGCAAGAAGAAAAGCAGTTGAATGCTGTACCTTCTTTTACAAATAGCTTCTATGTGATAAATAAATTATTCAGGCACTTGTCAAACAGCATTTTTATCAGATTTTGTATCTGAAATTCAGTTTGCAGAAGTTATGTGTTCTCACAGCTGCAAATAAAATCAGGAAGGGATATGCTTTGGTCATATTTGATAAATAATCTGATGAAAATGCAGCCATCTCAAAATTTTCATCTGAAATCAATTTCTTAGGGACTTAGAGCTAAATTTATAAAGTGAAGATTGCAGGGGTTTTATGAAGGTAATTAGTGTTTGGGAAACAACTGGAGAAGTGTCACAGAAAAGCCCCAGAGGGAATTCTATTCAGTAGAGTTTTAACAGTACAATTTACTACAAGTTACACCTGAGTGCTTTGCTCCAGAGGATGGAAACCTAACAGATACTGGGTAAATGGCTCAGTAAGTGATCATTTTCTGCCTAAACCTGGAATAAGAAGGTCCAAGTGGAGCAAATGTTATGTCACCAGAGAATTAAAGCTGCATTATTTCATCTCTGCAAAGGAAAACTTCATGAGGTGTAGAATTAGTTTTTGTCAAGCCTCTGAGAGTGAGACTTTGTAGCTTTGTTAATATTTCCTGTTGTATGTTTTCATCACATCAACAATAATCACAAATTAATAACTCGATGAAACAAACTTAGTTTTTTGTTAACAGAAGTCAGTTAAAATCTTATATGTTGTATTTATGTTTGTGTTTTAAGACTATTTAGGTGCAGCTTATAGAAATCCATACACATGGGACCCTGCTTTTTTACCCTGCACACTTTTTAAGGAACGAAGCTATAATTTGCAGAAAGAAGGAGGTAAGAGTAATATTATTCTGTAATTTATGCCACAAATACCAGTACTAATAGTCTTATTTCAAACATTTGTATTTGTTTTCTTCCCTCTTTTTTTTTTTTTTTTCTCTATAGAAATCACATTTGGTTTAATTGTAGGTTACTAGAGAAGTGTCCTGTCTTTGGCTTGGTTCACAGAACAAGTCATGCTGATGAGAATATTTGTCCTTTGGATAGAAGAAAAGAACTTTAACAATGTGGGGTTTCCTTTGTTGCTTGTTTTGGAGCCATTTGGAATAAACATCTTTGAGCCTCCAATCATTGCAATATAGCAAGTATATACTACAAGGAGAACATGTTTTGATGTATTTTTTTGGAAGATTTGCAGTTTTGTACACATTGTGGAAGGACATTCAAAACAATATTGTCAAGTGACCTATTAGGATTTCAAAAAACATTCTTTTGGAGTTTTTCCAACATATGGAAACATTTAGTAAAACAAGGCATTTGCTTTATTCTGAAATAAAATCCTAAAACTTTGTCAGGAAAAGGCTAAAGACAAACTTCTGTTTCACTTAGTGAAATAATTTACTGATATTTTCACTTTTATTCCCCATTGCACCTCTTAAAACTGATGCACACTTTGCTGTTTTCAGGATTCAGAAAGTTGTTTCCTTCATTCAGGCCATTCTGTGGGTGAATGAGACTGAAAATCCCAAACATTTACAGACGACTTCTAGTGTTCTTTTCACCCATATTTTATTGAAGTTATGTCACCTTGTGATAATATTTCATATACCAAATGCAAAATGTTGCAGCAAATTCTTCTCTACTTTTTGCTTTTTATCCCTGCTCTCTAAGATTTTTTTTTATTTTGTGACAGATCAATTGCAGTTTCTGACTTATGTGGTAGGTATTGTTCTAGCTTAGGGAAAATTCAGATTGCAGAATGCTGTACTGTGCATAACAGCACAAGGTGCTTGATATAAATATCTTCTTGGAAGTTTCGTTCAGATGGTGTCGAAGCTTTCAAGACGGAACATTGTTGCTCCTGCAACTAAACCTGGGTCATCTTCCCTTTCTTCTTTCCTTGTTGTTTTGGGCTACCTGGCCATGGACAAAGGAAATTAGATGTTTTCTCCATTACTGTTATGAATATTTCCTTTATATGACTTTCTAATGTTCTCTAAGTTCCCCTCTGAGCTTCTCCAGAAACATTTGGGAAGAGGCCTTAGCAATGACCGACTTCTTTTTTCCCCGATGATTGCTAAGAAATTGTACAGGTTTTTAAGGCCATGGCATATTATTTCTAAGGCATTTTATACCTTATTTCAAGATCTTTGTCAGAATCCATGGGAACCTAATAAGCTTCCAGTAGAAAAAGCTGAAAAAATTGAATGTTCTCATCATCGTCATTTTCAGTTGATACAAACAGGGAACTCTTAAGTATTGTCTTTCCTTGAGGAGGTGCGTTGGCAGAGGTTCTGCTGATGTGTGACTGTCTCCCTCTATTTTTCAGTAGGATTCTGAACCATCACATGTTGCCACAGAAACTGTGAGTGCTTTGGAAAGGAGATACCTAGGTGGGACAAGAAGCTTTATACTTCAGCAGTTTTACAATTTAGCAGGACTAACAACCATGCTTTACTGGCTACATATAAACCCATAACACTTGACTGACTTTTAGTGTGCAAGCTGGCTTTTATGACTCTTAGAAAAAACATGGCAGCACTACTGTCTCATTATTGACTTAAGAATGGCAATTTGGTTTTGGTTTTTTTTTTTCTCATCCCATCATTTAAAATTCTTGTGAAGGCTTAGAGAATTTTTTTCTCTGCCTTTAGTAGGATACCAGCCAAATACCTAAGGCTCTGATGAGCTCACTGTTTGATGTCCTAGCTAATTGCTCAGTGCTTCATCATTTTATAGAGCAATGCAAAATAAAACTGGAACAGATCTTGAGAAATTTGACATCTTCTTCTCCCAAATGAGTCGTTGTCCTAATCCCTAGTTAACAAGGTCATGGTCTTCTGCCCCAGTGAGTATATTATTTTATGCTAAAGAAAACAGCTTTTAAAGGATGACTGAATTATGCTCCAGATTAGTAGATCCTTACTAGATTACTAGATCCTATCTCCAGATTACTAGGTACCTTACCTGATAGAACATGGAACAGAAAACAGATATTCTCCTATCTGTAAAATGAATGGTGCAAGACAAGGCATCACCACTGGTAGAATGGTGCCTGGCTCTGTAATTTTGATTTTTACATCTAAACCCCTCAGACTAGTGGTGAGTATTAAAGCATACTCTCCTCAGCATGTCCCCTTTGCCCTGGAATGTTGACTTGTATCAAATTTTATGCCTTTGCCAGTCTCTTAGGAAAGTTATGTGATGTTGGGTTGAGGATTCTCCTAATCAGAAGGGATCTGCACATCACCCAGCTGTTAGCATTTCCTTTTTGTTCCAAAAGAATCTGTTAGATGCTCTAGAGCTGAACAAAATTAAGGTGGGATAGGATATAGTAAGGGACTGATTAATTAGTACTGGTCTAATTTACTTATCTTGTCAGTATGCAATTCTCGTGTATATCATATGGAATTCTGGTGTTGCTCTCACTTTTTATTCTTTCTCTTAAATATAGGATGCTTTCTGTCTCGTGATGTTATAAGAGTACAGCCTCTTAAAACATGCAAGGGCCCCATCAGGATTGGGCTGTCAAGAAAAGCTCGGCCCAAGCAGCTTCATCCTTATCTGAAATGACTTATTGGACTCTTTTACCAGTCTTCACATCTGGGATCACTCTGCTTGAAAACTGTTGAAATGTTTTAATGTTAAGTTTTTTTGTTGATACTTTGATCTTTGTGGTTTAAAGGGTTTTTAGATATTAATATTGCAGTATTTGCTAGTGGTTTATTTAGGAATACTCCTGTGAATACTTGATAGCAAAGGGATTTATAATGAATGTTTACTAGTAGAAGTTTTAATGGAAGGATGAAATCCTTTTAAAGTTTATGTAATATTAATAAAATCTTTCATGTATTTTTCATCTATTAAAATATACAGTTAAAATTTTCTGTCACACTCACACATTCTCTGAATCTTTTGTGTATTTGTATAGTTTTAAAAACTTAATTAGTATTTTTAAAGAGATTTGTTACAAATATTTAAGGTGATGTAGAAGAGAATTTCAGGAAGCTAAATTTGGATTACTAAAAGGAAGATTATGTTTTAGGCTTCAGAGGTTGTTTCCTCTGAGGTACTTTCAGTTCCATGTACTTGTCATGTTAGACAAACAGTTGAAAAGGAAGAGAGGTATAAACGCTACAGACAGATTGTGTCATTGTGAGGGCACTGATTTCATGAAATACAACATGGAGGCAAAATATTAGGACACAAATCCTGAAGATTATATATCTCAAAAAATGGGGGTACTTGGGCTGCTCCGGAGCATGCAGATCCTGGTTAGGGACATCTGTTAATAATTATTAATATGGTAATATTTTTGTTGTAAAGAATAGGCACAGTTTCAATTGAATAAAAACACAAAGAAAAAATATGAGTGAAGTCTGAAAAAAAATCACTGAGGTGTCAGAACAAGAATAATCCAATAACCAATATTCAGAAGAAAGCTTTATACCTCCTTTGATTGCATTAAGTGTTTTAGAAAGAGCATATTTGACATTGCTCTGGATGAGAGAGAATTCCAGTATAAAAGGTGTTACAGAACAGTGATGGAACGGTGATAAACTCTGCTACAAATAGTAACACGTGGTTGCAGCTGACATAAGGAAACCGAGCAAGCTAAATTGATAGGGAAATGCATCTGTAGATAAGTTACTCTATAGAATCTATAGCAACAGTGCAAAGTTACTACACAGTTTAATTTCTTCAGCAGTGACCTTGGAATATGTCATATATAATAGTAAACATATCAGTGTGATTATCCTATAAGTATCTAAATAAGAAAAGGAAATTCAGTCCAAAATATTGAGATAAATCAATGAGACAATAAAATATATAAAAAAAGGTTATAATGTGGCTCATAATTCCTGTTGTATGAAATAGTAAAAATGTCGGATGAACATTTGTTTCTAGGAAAAGCTGGTTTTAAAATAAAGGTTTCTAAACTGACCTATTTACCATAGGTTTTCCAAAAGGTATAGTAACTGGTGTGCACCATTTAAACAAAATTTACTAACTTTCCCACTAAAAATTTGATGATGCAAGTATAAAATTGTCCACGCTAATGGAAAGCATATTTCTAGAGGTCACAGGACAAGAAATTATCCTTCCTTTATTAGTATACTTAATTCATAGAAAAGTTTAAAAGGGCTAAGCAAATGGACAAGTAGAAAACATGTTCAGAAGCAGCTCTTAGGAGGGCAGGGCCATTAGTCAACTGCCTTGGGAATATGCAAATGAGACAGAGGTATCCAGGGATATAACAGGGATGGATGGACTAGACTTTGTTGCGCCTTCACCATCAACAGCAGACATCTCTGTCTCAGAGAGGGTAACTTGGCATTACAAGTCAGGTCATGTCATGGTGACAGAGTGGAGCAGCTTGAGGACTTGTGCTGGGTAGCAACCCCTGAATGTCAGCTGAGGGTCAGTAAAGGGATGCTGGTTTGTCAGTGCTCTGTAAGAAGTATCTGCTTAAATTTCCCCAGGTTGCAGCATGAAGCAACTGATTACTGTAACTAAGTGTTTTTTATTACGTACCAGCACAGAGCAAGGAGAGCTGGTCTATAGGCGTCTGAGTGTCCTGCTGGAGTTTTGTCTCCGCAGGTGGAGTGCTGCCTGACATGAACTGGCTGTCAGGAATGACGTCTTACCCACAGCTTCTCTTGTACTTGTAAAGCTTGATGTTTACAATAGGAGGACTCCTTAAAATTTGGGAGTGATACTTCTGTATTTACAACACATTCTCTGAACTCTTTGAGAAGGCCTCTCTCTGTGTCATTCCCCATCCTGCACCTCTGGTGGAAAAAGATACCTTTACTCCACAGAGCCATTTTTCCGTATTCTCTTTCTCCATTGGCCTGTGATCATTAATGACATAGGGAACCCAATTAAAACATTGCATTTATAATAATTGTGGGGCATCTCTGATGACCATGGCTTGGAAACAGGTGTATCATTTTTGTCCTAGCACAGCTGGGCAATGCCACTGTTCAGAGCATGGTGAGACCCAGTCCCAACCACCTTAAAAAGCCACAGAACTTTACAGATCAAGGCAATGATGACAACCGGAGCACGTGTGTCTGCCACCACCTTCCATGTCACAAACTGATACGAGTTTGTAATGTCCAGGGGTCAATGCCTTAATTGTCCAGTATGGAGGCTTCATAACTGATTCCTAGTTATTAGTCTTCCACAGGCGCCATGGAAACGGCCTTTGTCATTCTGAGATCAGTTACATCAATAAAAGTCATGTATGGGGACAATATGACCCCACCAAAGGGTATTTGTAATGACTGTTCACATAGATAATTCTGAAACAAAAGAATAAAGTGTTCCTTGAAATACCTTGGCAATTTTGTTCTGCCTTATACTAAATTTCAGGATGCCTGGAAACTCAGAACAGTCTAAAATCTGCAAGATCTGCAAGAATGAATCCCATGGAAAGATTCCATTAAATGACTTCAGCATTGTTTATACACTGAATCATATTCCCAGTGAACAACTTTGCTGTCTAGTAAAAAGATAACATACAAAAGTTCTGATATGGAATAGGAAATATCTTTAAAATACCCAAGAGTTAGGCAGGAACTGCCTATGTAATATACAATTTTTAGGGTTTAAAAAAAATGCCTATTGTTAAATCAATGAACTCATGAGTTTTTAAAATATGTTTCTTTATCTGATGCTTTTATATGAAAATACTACAATGCTCTTGTGTGTAGAAGGCAAAGGTACACAGGCTACTTTTTCAGGACAAGGAATACAGTTTTAATTCACTGAATTTATACTCAGTTGCAAAATTCCTTGTGTTTAATTTTGCAAAGTTTGTGCAAGAATGTCCCCAAATATCCTGGAAAATACCTAAACACAAACATAACCCCCCCCAATCAGTCCAATGAAAGAACAAGAATTGGAGGCCATGAAGACAAACAGAATAGTCCAGCTGAGGTATTATGTAAACTTTATGTCTGACTGCTCATTCAGCTGGAGAGAGCTGCTAACAACATGCCCTCATCTTAAATAACAGAGGGAGGGCTGACACTGGGAATGCTGGCTGGCCTTCTGCCAAGTTCAGCTTCCACAGGCCCCTGTCAGCTGGAAAAACTCAGGTACCTCCTTATGCCAGGGAGCAGCACAAGAGTGCTCAGCTGTGGAAGGCAGCGATGGGAGCTGGCACCATTCCAGGGACTCCGGGAGCTGCGCGGGTATGTGCCAAGCAAGGATCCCACCATATGTCCTTGCAGATCTGATCGAAGCAATGTGTATAGATTTTGAAATTTTTCGTTGCAGACACCGTATCTCGTGATTAGCTAAGCTTGCTAATGCTGATTGTAACAGAAATGCAGATGTTAGGCATCATTATACTTTAATAATTATGCAGAAAAGCTTAAATATAATTTCTGAATCATTTTGTATCAGCTGCTGGAACAATAGATATAGCTGGGGCTTGTTTAATACAAAAGGATTCAATTATAGCCTACTGAAAGAATTGAATTCCATTTTATCTACCAATACATGTGATTTTTTAATAAATAGTAATTGAATGTATTTTTTTTTTGTCTGCCTTTCAAATGACTGGATGGAAAGCTAAAACTGGTCTTCTCACTGTGTTTTGGATAACTGTGGGTGACTCATGAATGAACAAATGCAAGATTATTAAAATCCAGTTTAAACCAGCACCTGTATATAGAAGTATATATATGTCTCTTTCAGGGAATTGAATTGAAACAGGTAATGAAGTTCTGTTACTCCTATTACTGTTGGAAGACAGTTTCTAAACCAGAAGAGATGACCAACTTTTAAGGGAAGGCTTTGGAGAAAGGGCTGGAGTGTCTGTATATAACAAAAGGTTCTTTATTGAGGAAAATGGTGGCACAGAATTTTTTGAATATACATTATCAAGAAGCTTCATGAGGTTAAGGATGAGCTCCACTTTTGCTCTTACAGTCCACAGTCAGTTCTGATTTTAATGCTTTGGTCACAGTATGGACATCCCACCATGTTATTCTCTCACACCACTGGAGAACATACTTGCTGATATCCCCTAACCAAGCCACTGAGATCACTTTGCCTGTTGTGTTCCTGCTGAGTCATTAGTAGAGCATTTCTAGACAGAGTGTCAGGAAATGTGACACTTGAAGTACATTTTGGAAGTATCTAGGAAAATGAAAAGTTAATTTTGTTCAAAATTATTTCTGTTAAGGTGAAAAAGTGAGTAACAGCACTGGTATTGACGTTTGTCCATTGATGGTCTGGGTAGTAGATGAAAGGCTGACAACTGTCTTTATGAAACAGAGGAATTTAACATTACCAAGTTATGGTTAATATAATGAGCAAAATTAGTTTATCATTATGTGATAAGGTAATACAAGTAAAAACATGGCCAGTTTATGGAATATATGCTACTGTTTGATGTTTGATCTGAGTCAGTGTTGTGATAGAAATGTTGATAGCTAAAAAGAAGTGTGTCCTCCATTATTTAAAATTTTCTCCCACAAGGCCCCTTGATGTATCAAAATATTTTTAGCCAGGAGTCATAATGAAAATTCCATATAAATTATGCTCTGTGTATCCACTAAGATAGATGCCTAGACTAATTCTCTGTTAAAGCACTTTCTGCCAAAGCTTAAATATGCAAAAATATGCAAAGCTTACCAAAGGAATGTGAAAAATTTCTGAAAGTGCATCAGATCAGTATGGAGATATATATATATATATATATATATACATGTATAACCTACCATGTTTGAATTATAATCAAAATGTATTTATTCTCATTACCAATGACATTTTGGAGCCTGTAATATGACATCCTGGCAATGATAGATTTCACTAAGTGTAACTGAGACTTGGGCTACATGTGGAGAAATGGGAAACAGAAGGAATTGACTTGGGAAATCCCAGTCAATCCAGTAAGAGAGGCCCTAAGGTGACCGGAATTGCCTTTGGGACAGAAGTGCCTCCCTCCATTGATTAGTGAGGAGACTTAGGGAAAGCTCGTGCCACACTCAGTTTTCTCAACAGACTGCAAGAGTTGAAAAATCTTTTTTATCTGTTATTGGTAGCTAAGGGTGAAAGAGACAGCTGATTAAAGTGCTTTCCTGCATTGAAATTCTGTTATTCTAAGGTTTGTATTCCAACAGCATTCAGGACCTCTGGTCTCAAACTCACTGTTTACTGCAAAATCTTCCAACAAAGATGTGGTTCCTGACCCAAAAGTTTTGCAATTCATCTTTTTCAGTCTACCAATGTACCTTTAGTTATTGCTCGTTATTATGATGTTTAATGAAAGCAAAATGACAAAAATATTTTTAAAGAGATCAATCCTTGATTTATTTCTACATTGTAGATAAAGTAATCTTTATCAATTTCAAAATATTTCTGTTTATCTGGAAGAGGATGTTGATGGATCTTCAGTTTTATTCTTCTCATCCATTCCAAACATTCCCACCCTTTTTGGAGCAGACTTTTCCTTGAGAAAATGAATATTTTACATGCAATTTGGTCCAGCTCTTTGTGTGCCTTATCCCACATAGCAGCTTGCTATTCTTTCTGCCTCGGTTTCTTCCCTCTCCATAGCTTCTTTTGTGTTGGAATTTGCTGAGATTCTGCCAGCACAGTGGAAAGCAAATAGAGCTGAACTTTCCCAGGATCAGCCTAAGCTACTGCAAAACTTGCCTGCTTGTTCTTGCTAAAATTCACCTTGTGAACTTACCTTGCTTGTGCCACGGACATACATAACTGACCAGACATGGTGAGCTACTGGTCCTGTCCAATATTTTCACTGTGAAAGGGTTTCCTTGGCCATGGGTGTTGCTGAATTGTGTCAGTGTGCCTCCCTCACCAGGTCTCTGTAAGCCTGTGATAACACTGACAGTGCCAGTTGCTCAACTTTCAGACTTGTGAGCAGGAATGGTTCTAAAAAGCGGTAGTGTTAGAAATCTTCATTTCCCAGGGACCTATGGAGTGTGATGGCCAAGGAAACTTGAACATGGTATTGATTTTTGAGCTCGTGTCATAAGGAGAGTGCTGTGAGAATTAAAATATACCTCTGTTTTTGCTCCCTATGAGATAAGTATTTGTGAATAGTCTTATGCTCATTTTTCTCTGTGCATGTTTCTATTTTACATGTATATTATATTATTAGTTTTTTTCTTTAAAAACCCCTGTCATTATCAATATATCTGTAAAAAACCTTTTGGGATGGGGGAAAGATGTGGAAAATATGTTTTGACATATTTTCAGAAGAGAACTTCTATTGGCATTTTTTCAGAAGAGGATCTTTTTTAGGAGATGATGAAAGCTTGAGATATGCTTGTATGTCACACTACACTGCTCTTCTTTTATCCCATGTATTTAGTATGTTATTGCTTGAAAATGATTGTAGGGTACAAAGGTTGAAGCCATGAGAAATGAACATGTGAAAAAAAATTCAAGACTGTTCACAAACCGAAGGCACAGCGTATGATGTGTTCATCCTTGTGAAAATTCTTTCTTTGTAAGTGCTGCCAAGGTCAATGTCAGCTTGAATCTTTTAATGCATACTGTAAGTGCAAGCCATGCAGATTAGATCTGCCCAGAGCTATTCTTATTTGTTCATCCAGCTTTTAAAAATACATGTTTGTGCTCTTCTATTAAAAAAATTTCCATTAAAAAAATCAGCAGTCCAAGCTCGTATCAGGTCTTTCATTATATTCATTCTCCACCTACTTTTTTTTTGCCCCAGAAATATGTACAAACAAGTTTCCATCTGCACACTGCTGCATGTATTTTCACATTCAATAACAACAGCATAATGTATTTCCTGCATTTTCCAGATAAGTTAATGAAATTAGATTATGCAGGGAATAAAAATAGTTCAATGTTAAGACTCATTATGGGAATCTTAATGTTTACTAAAATGCTGAACTAATAATATTGAACATGGAATTGTATTTGCAATTGCTTTTATCTCTAGAATGAATCTTTACCTGCATGAACTATAACATTAAAGGCACACAGTAATCCTAAGTACAGCAATATTTCATGCAGTCCCACTTATTCTATTAAAGCTCCTATTTCTCTGAAGCTTCCAAGGAAAGAGAAGGGGGGAAAAGTCTTTTTTTTATATCCTTTTTTAAATTGTGAAGTCAAATGTGAGGTTGTTTGTATATCAAGAGATCTTAGGGCCAAATCTGGTAGCATTTTTTTGCATCAAACTGTTTTTCTCTGGCAAAGAAAATATTGGGAAAAAATTTATTTCAGCCTGATTCCTAGGCATGGTCCTCAAGGATTCCTGGAAACACTTGTCTGTATGACAGGGGGGTTTGTGATGCTTCCTGAGCAATCACAAGCAGGAGTAGCAGGAGTCAGTCTTTGCACCTAGAATCTACATACAGAGATTTTACAGCTTTGCCCTTGGCAGTCTCTTCCAAAGAGCTCAGGAATATCTCTATAACAGTGGATGGACACTTTGGGACAACATTGGTGTAGAAATTTGTTATGACTGTTAGCACCTTGTTCAGGATAGGCCAAAATTGTGGTATCGGAGATTTTCTATCACCATCAATTATTCTGGACTACCAAAGGTGTTCACTGAGTTTCAAGGAGGTGATATTTGGCTTCCCAGTTTGATAACAATTGATATTGTTTCACTGCCACTAAGAAATCTCAAATTCAGGGGGTGATGACCTTACAAATATCCCTTTTGATTCCCGTGTTAGCAAGCAACTCTCTATCTCCTGGCTTCACTCTAGAGAAAACTGTGGTTTTAAAAGTTTAAACTACTATTTTCTTCTGTTTCCTGCTCACTCATCTATCCTTGCTATGCCTCTTGCTGCTGCTGCTGCTGGGCTGCTGACAGCTTGTCAAGCTGGCCCCACCATAGCCTGTTGATGTTTCCAGGCTGTTTATTGTGGTGCTGACTTTGGATCCATGGCAAGACACCAGGTCTGTTGTTGGCACGCTTGTCCCACTCTGTACTGCTGCAGTTCTTACTGTGCTCCTGTGAGTTACTGACAATTTATGTCAGGCTGGTTCCTTGTAAGAAAAATGTCATCTCTTAAGACTGTGCAATGGGTTATTTTTTTTCAGCGGCTGAGCCAAACATGAAAAATAGTGACTGAATTGGAGGGTTTGGTTTTCTTTGTTTTTTTGTGGTTTTTTGTTTGTTTAGTTGGTTTTGTTTGTTTGGGTTTTTGGTTTTGTTTGTTTGTTTTTAAGTTTTTCTCATAGCACTGAATGACAGGAAAATAGTCATTCTGGAGCAAGGAAACATTTAGCTCAACATCAAGCATAACACTTTGTTTCCAGTGTAGATTCTTCTAGGGGACCCCTGGTGGTCTAGTGGTTAAGATGCGACGCTCTCACCACTGCGACCCGGGTTCGATTCCTGAAGCAGGTTCAGGGATACTCCCCCGGGTAGATGGAGCTCGTCAGCCCCTAAGGCCATCCATCTAAGAGAAGGTCACTCGA
>JAWWLV010000121.1:103928670-103948897 GCA_035041135.1 Platyrinchus mystaceus | reverse complement strand
CCCTGGCAGTATTGGGCACTTTCCAAGGCCCTGTTCTGAATGATGATCATCCTTCCTTGTGGAGAAACATAAAAAAAATTAAAGTGAAACATTACTTTTTACTGATAACTTTTACATAACATTATCTCAGGAGCCCACACCAAGGTGAATTTTCAGAAGATCCACTCTAAGTTGTATTTTCTTAAGCTGCTGAATTCCCAGTATTATTATCTTGTTCCTCATATCAGCTACAGGATTACTTCCATGAGTAATGACATTGTATGAAAATAAGGAGTAACAAGATGATAAAGTTGTACAATGTAGATCTGGGAATTGTACAAACAATCTGAAAAAGGAAGGAAGGCAAAACAGATATCAGGAATAAATGATTTCAAAATACTGGCATTTATTAATCTTTCCTGAAGAGTAAAACTCAACATATTTGCACAAAATTCTGGAAAATGTGTACGTTCTGTGAGTTTACTATTTGTCTAAAGAGACCAGTGCCTCTACCTGACTGTCAGGCTGTGTGTCCTGACTGAGAGCAGATGTGAAGCTACTTAAGCTGTTTGGAATATTTTTTGCATAACACTGAAACCCAACAAACAGAGGAATATTCTGCAATTATTCATCTCTCCACAGATCTGCAATCTGCAGAAGTCAGCCATGTGGATTAAGAAAATAACACTATTTAGCCTATGATGGTAACTGGTATCATCCAGTGGGTTATTTAACCAAAGCTTTCACCTGTCATGTCATAGAGTATTCTTGAATTTAAGATTAGTATATTGGGGTTTTTTCAATTTCATATAGGTTCATGAGTGGCTTACATGTTATTTTACAGTAGATTAAAAAGCCTGGTTTTGTTTTCAGTTATAATACTCTAATGCAATCTACGTGATAAGAATAAATTTGGTTTTGATCCTGCAAAGTAATATGAAGGTTGAGGACCTGCAATTGTTCTGAGAGGATATGAGGATACACAGACAAATGCCTTGAAAAAGGATCTTATCAGTAAAGTCAGTATATATCATTATTTTGTCTGCAGTACTACCATTCTTCAACTACAATATTTCTGTTGTTTTTAAACACACAGCGATTTCTTGTAAAATGGCTTTTAAATCCTATACTTCCTTCATGTAGTGCAGGCATATTTATTCCAATTTTAAAGATTTATTTTCTAAATAAACAAAAGAAAACAACCAGAATGGTTTTGCTAGCACAGGGACACAGCTCATCAAAATGTTAATCTACGAAATTCCTCGGCATTGTTTGGCTTTTCTGTAACCATCTAAACATGTTTTAAATGCTGTTACTTGATTCAGCAACTGATTTGGCTATTCCTTCCCAATTGCGATTGATGCTATTGATTAGTTTCTCAAGGCCTCTTGAAGTCAGTAGGACACAATTAATTCAGTCTGTGTACTTTGGATCAGTCCTGATGTGTAATCAGAATAACTGATGTTTCCTTTTAGACTGGTTTTCACTGCCACTGATTTTGTAACAGACCAAAAACAGCATTAGCTGTGATTAAACTGTAAACTCTTAGTTCTTCTTGTAATTAAAGCATGAGGAATACACAATGAAAACATGACAGAAATTATTAGTGATAATTCCTACTTAAACAACAGTAGCACAAAGTCATCTAAAAATACCTTGAGGGGGAAATTATTGGGAGGTACTATGATTTTGGTTTTATGTGTGAGAAAAAGAAACTAATACTAGAAAGTGTGAAGATTACAGGGTACAATGTTTGTAAACCAAAGGAAAATCTAATTGGGGTTTGAATGAAATATTTTGAATATCTCTTAAAAGAAGTCTGTTTCAATTTGAAGCTCCAAATTTAACATGATCTGTAAAAAAATCCCACTATAATACGTTAACATCAAATATACATTTAGCAAATGTAGAAATTTAGCAAATAGGTTTATTAGGTAACTGGAAATCAGCTTTCCAGTGGCCCAAATACTGTGTTCAGTAAGTTTTTCTCATTAAATTACTTTTATGCTGGAGATTCATTAATATTCATTCACCAAAATCTAGCAAAGGTCAGCCAAAAGGTAATTGTGTGAGAACTGAATACTTTTCCTTGGAACTTTCTGTACATTTTAAAGCCATTTTTTTCCTTCTACTTCTTTAAAACTAATTTGCAGAAGGATTTACTGGCTCTGTCAGGTCTCTCTTACTCCAAGGCAACCTTTTAGATGTTGTGTCTGCTGCAGACAGACACACACACACACATTCTCACAAGAGTGTTGTAAATTTACACTGCTGTGGGGAATTACCAGCATCTCTGGAGAGCAGCTCACTGGGAACCTCAGTGGAAAAGCCCCATGAGCAGTTGGAGCAAGTAATCAGTTTGTGTCACGAAGAAACTCCAGTTGAGTCAGGAAAAATTTTCCGAGCCCCAAATTGGTGCTTGTCCAGGAGACTGCAGCAAACCCCTTACTTTTAAAGGAGTAGCACTTGAGCATTAAGGAATTAATGAATGAACTAAGGAATTGAACAGCATCAGGGAATGAAGGCATGCTGACTTTGCATTTCAGCCAAAAAGTAAAACCTCTGCAAATAAAGGGCATGTCAACATTATATAATGAGGGATGGCCTCAACTCAGGCTCCAAATAATATTAAATTGTTATTTAAAGTAAACAACTAGCTGCTTTTAAGATTGTCTTAAAAGTTCAAGTTTAACCCTAGGGGACAATTACAGATTGCTAACTCAAGCTGCTGCATCATCACTATTTCAACCCAAGAGCAGTGGATAGTATTTTAGTTTCTGTTGGGGTTTTATCCTAGACATAGTTTATGATCTGCTTTGACATCATGTGTCTGGGCAGCTGGGGAGAGCCCTGGCTCACCTTTGTGTGTCTCTTGACATCAGGAGGAGCTCCCTAGACAGGTGAGATTTCTTTTCCTGAGGAGATATTGAGTGTTTGTGGAAGGGAGAAACTTCTGGAGACAAGAGAGGAAAAGGCAGAAACCACAGTAGGAGCAATTCTGCCACAGCACAAAAAGATGGCAGATTCCCTAGAGAAGCAGGCACAAGATCCTTCCTCAAGGTGCTGTCAAGGAGACTTTTGTAAAACTGCATGGGGCTTTCTCATGCCAAATATTCTGAAAACAAGGATAAGAAAGACAAAAAGGAGAAAAAATTGCTTTTATTTTAGTCAGTCTTGCTGAGCAGAGCTGTGTCCTACACCTAGAAAGTGATTTTGTGATAGTTTTCATTTGGATTAAACAGCATGTGCGATTCAGAGCTTCCCAATATCTTTGGTGACCTTCTCTAGGAAAACATTAAGTGATTGTGTCTGTCAGTCTGGCTGACTTGAAGCTTATGAATCAGCTTATTCAGACTTAGCTTTTTTCTGTAAGTACTGTGGAAATGCTAACCAAACTAATCAACAGCCAGGAGCTGCCCAACTGAACTGGCAATAATTCCTGCAATCTCACTGTGCTGCAGGGACACCAGGTGCTGCTAAATCCATTATCCCTCTGTTCATCACATTGGAAGAAATTTAACACAGATAGGTAAGAGTTTTTTCAAATTAGCTGTTACAGAAAACCATCATATTCTTTCATCAAAACTGTTTTTTTTGGACTTGCAAGGACCCTGGTCAAATGTTAAAACTCCCTCCAAAGCAAGAGTTTTTAAGTCATTCAGAGAAACTCCAATTTCCTGTCAAATGTTCCACAAGAGTAAACCCCAAACAATTCTGATGCTGAGCAAAAGGACCTAGAATTGGAGAGAAAACACTGACAACAAGGGCACCTCTTAGGTTTTGGTCCTCTTTTTTTGGTCTCAGACATCTCCACATGGAGTTACACAGCACCTTCGTCCTTTTTGTTCCACAGCCTCGGACGAGATGTTCACAATTTCTTTCTGGAAGCAACTGTGCAGGAAATATTTTCTCTACACTAAGTAGTCAGCTGGGCTGAAGGAGAAAAGGTATAACTCGTGACCACCGATGTGGTATATTGATAGGATCCCAGAAACCAACTCTTACCTTCCTCCCAGCTGAATAAATGTACACTGGAATGCAGTGCCACATACCTTTGCATATATACACCTACATAAATAGACAACTAATATAATGAGAGCATTTCCATTTGTTGCTTTGCCTTAGATTTAAACTTTTCTTATCTCACTTGAAAATACTGTAACAGTGAGAGTTTCCCAGCCTTGTGGAGCCCATTTTATGTGTAGGAAGACAGGTCTCTCAGAGATCACTGGCGAGGGGTTTATAATGGTTATTTTTATTTTTAAAATGATTTGACTAGTAGGGACTCAGCTGAAAGTGACCCATTGACGGTTTTGGGTCTAGTTCCTGTTCCTAGAATTAATTTATATTTAATTAAAAAATGCACAAATAGTTTTCTGGTAGTAAACCAGGACACAAGTCTCTGCTCTCAAGTGAATCCGTTTTACTTAACGTTTTTGACAGTGTGTTCTAGAGAAATTTGAACAAGTTTCTCATGGTGAGACTGTTTCAGTGGGGAAGAGTAGGATATCATCCTCCATCCTCATTCTACCTTCAGGAATAGCTACCAGTTGTGGTTAGGAGATGGAGATTTGACCTTGTGAGTCTGAAAACAGAATTCATCCCACTTCAAACAGAAATTGCAGTGTAAAAGGTAGATGGTACTGTCACAAATGTGTCCTGCAGGGTGTTTGCTTATGTCAGCATCTGATACGGTCTGAGGAACTTTGCAGATCAAATCCCAGAGACACCTCAGGGAGATGTTTTTTGGTTCTGAGACCTTGGGCCAGAGCTGATATCCACTTACTCACAGTAGGGTGGCTTGACATGCACAGAAATACTATTTTTTTTTATCACTTTGAGGTTAAAGAAAAAAAAATTAAAATTAAAGAAAGCAAAAAAGGGAGATTAGGTTTAGCCAGTTGCTTACAATGGATTTTGAAATCTGTGTTCTGCCCCATATATCTGACATGAGTCAGGTGCTACTTACATTGCATGTGGAAGGGATTTTGTGGTCACTTAAGAGTTTGATGTATCTGAAGAAAAATAATGCGTTCTGCATGGTCTACTGGAAAAGAAAATTAAAATGTATGTGTCTGCTCTTATGGAAAGAATTAGGCTGATCAGTCTGATTCAGTCTCACATGCTGAGAGACATCAGGCTTCCCACGTTGCTCATTTCTTCAAGGATAAACGGCATCTAAAATGAAGTCTGTGAATAAAACTGTTCTTTTGAGTTTAATTCAAGGTAAAACAGGTGTCCAGCATAGGTATATGTAGTGCATCTATCTTACAAATTAATTTCACTGGGTTTTGAAAAGATACAGATACAGCTGTTACCAGTGGTTTTCCTAATAGAAGATATGAGCTGTTGCAGCAGACCCCCAAGAAAATTACTAAAACTAGGCTGATCACCCCAAAAAGCTGAAAGTGTTAACATTTTAAACAGAAAACTAATTAAAACGCAGAATTCTTTATCACTAGGCATGGCTTATCATATTAAGAAACTGTTTCATGTGAAACTGGATAAGAAGGATAACAAAAATACAAAAAGAAGAATAGTGTGTTTTCTGATATAACTGCTGACATAAAAGTTGTTCTTCCCGTATTTTTGTATGTAGAGATGTTATGACAAATATTTTGCAGGGAACGGCTGACATTTCTCTAATTTATACTGGGAGCTAAGGCAAACCAATCCACCAGCATCAGTTAAAATCAATACAATCTACAGCAATTTTCTGCAATGCAGAGGACACGGGGCGGACATTTAAAGACAGACAGTGATGAAAAAATTATACACTCGTGCCTGAATACAGATTTAAAAAGAAAAAACTTAAAACAAGCTCAAACCCCATGTGGGCCAAAGCTGTCCTCAGAGAGCATGCATTTTCAGTGTGTAGCAGATAGCAGTGACCAAGTGTCACTTCAGGAACAACAGTGACATAAGAATTAGCAGCTGTTAGACAAGCTTTGGACAGTAACAAGTACTTCTGCAAGAAGTCATCAAGTTATCTTGTTTCTCCTCCAGTTAATGTATTAAGGGATAATTTAAAATGAAGATCCCACTCTACCAGTCATAATAGAGTTTTATTTTATCAGTTTCACATTCTTGCTAGGGAGAATTAAAAATGAAACACATACTAAACTCCCATTTGTCTCTGGGCCCATCACTGCAGTGAGGAATACTTTCCTCTGTGAACTGAAATCCAAGGATTTAACATCATACATCACACTGATATAAGGCAGATTCTTTTGCCTAGAGGACACTCTAATGATACACTCTCTGTAGTTAAAGTTGTAAATGATTTCTGTTTGAGCCTGGCTTTTAATCTTGCCATTTAAAATGGCCAAAACTAAATTAATGGTGCTGATATATTTGTTTGTTCTAGAAAATTAAAAGCTTGGTGAGAAGTTGATAAGCAAATTGCATTAGTAAGATATGGCAGCATTAATAAACTTCCTTCAGTAAACTTCTGAGTCTCTTTTTTACTGACTGTTATGTCTCAAAAGCTTCTGAGCTATAGTGGCACCAAACATCGTTAATTTTTATTGATCTCACAATTCAAAGTGAAACCTCTGTGTATTTTAAGATTGTAAAGTGGTTGCTATTTAAATAATCCTAAACATATTTGGAGAGCATAAATGAATTTTATGACTGATACAAATTAAGCTTTTATGGAATCTGCAAATTTTTAGTTTTTTAAAATAACATTTTATTCCTGACATGAAAGAAGAGAGGCTGAACTAAGGTAATTCTCATATAGAACTTAGTAGTGTTGTTATTAAGTGTCTACATCATGTCTAGGAACCCACAAGTATTAAATTCCCAGGAACTCTGTCACAGAGATGAAGTCGTGGTCCAAGGACGGTTCCAGGTAACACCACAGTAAGGAAATCAGAGGTAGGCTGCACTGGGGGGGTAAGGTTGCCTGCCGGTGATAGAACTCAGATAAAACAATCTCATCTCATTCAGATGATTTCACTACTGACAAGTTTGAAAGGAAAGTAAATAAAAATCAGGCCAATACCTTGGACTAATTTATTGACCAATACCACTGATGACTTACAGATTAAGCTGGGAACTACTTAGATTCAGAATGATTCTTCAGATATTTAACCTTATTTCTAGCATGATTAAGGTATATATCTTTTTTTTCATTGCCTCAAAATTAGTCAGAAATCTCACTCTTCAGGCCAGGCAAAAAGCATTTTCGTATCTGTTGAAGCATCTAACCAACAGATTCCTTCTTACTGTATGTTTTCACTGCACATTTGCTGGAATCTCTCATATAGATTATAAAATCATACATGGATTAGTCTGACTTCCTTCTCTTAAACTCTTCTTACAGATTGTGATCACTCCGCAAAATACTAAAATACTAACGTGCAGTAGCAAAACTGATTGGTGAAGAATGTTTAACTGAATATTTCTAAGCTTAAGAGTTAAGATATTTAGATGGAGCTTGAGTCTGAATTCAAGTGCAAGTCAAGAACAAATGCAAATGCCTTTTTGAAATATGGGGCAATTCAGACCTATCTATTTGATGAGCATCAACAAGTGTACAGAAATCCCTCTGTCCATATGTTAATTGAATATTCAAAGTCAGAAAGCAATCTATTCTCATTTTACAAAGTGGATGTTTCTGCAAATTCAGAGATTCAGTAAGTCTATCCTGAAAAACCTCAGATTGATTTTGAAAATAATATTTTGATTGAGCTGAGCGCTTTGGAGCTTTTGGAAGGAAGTGCTACCATGTACCAAAGCATTAGTAGTGTAGTAATGTGGCAATGCTTAAGGTCACAAATTATTCGGCATTCTGGATAAATTCAGTGACATATTTCAGGAACGCATTATGTTATTTAACTCTTGAAAGAGACTTGAAATGACTGGCACTAGACTTCAAGACTGCTGCAAGTAATAGTACAGGCAGGCCTCTCCAATTTGGCTCTGCTTAATAAGTGATCCAGAAGGCCCTTTTAAAAGATATTTTAAGCCCATTAAAATCAATAAACCAAATGGCTGCTAGGATCACTACTGACTTCACTGGGCTCAGCCTTTTTATCACTATTCTTCTGGTGCCAAAAAGATAAGTGGAATTACATTACTCCTTTTTTTACTGGTCTGAAAACTGAATCAGGGCAGGAGCGCCTCACTTTCCTCAGCTGACTGCAGGAAAGCTTTCTAATTTAGTTAATGAAACTGAAATACCTTTGCAAATGCAAAAAATTTTGTATATACAATGACTGCTGTTCCTTGGAATATTTATCCTGGTGAATCTGAAAGAAGTGCTCTGAGACAGATACATGTAGTGGCAGTTGCTGGGTCTGGCAGGGGGTCATTGCACCCCTATTGCCAGGCTGTACATACAGGATTTTTTATTCAGTTGTCCAGAGAGCTACACATTTCACTGTCGGGTCCAAAACCAAGTTGTTATCGCAGGTCAAACTCTAACCAGGTGTAAGTCATCGGAGAAATTTTTCAACTGGTACAGGTGGAAATTCATTAGAGACATAAATTGAAAGAAGAAGGAAGAAGCACTCAGCAAAAAGACCCAAAACCCACTGTCACATTTGGCACATAAGAGTGACTTTGTCCCCCTGCAAACATCAAAAATATTTCAATGGATGCTGCTCATAGACTTTGAAGAAATATCTCTAGGATAGAGGTGAAGCACCAAGTCCTTGGATCTGCTGAAAGTATTTGTTGCATTTCTTCAGTATCTTCACGGTACAGGGTGTGGTTTTAACATGAGGGGTAGAGAACAAACTCTATCCACTAATGATGTGTATCTTCTCCCTGTTAGCTGAGATTCCACCCCTATAGGGGGAACAGAGGGCAGTGTGTGAGGGAGTGTAGCAAATCCCTGTGCCTGCAGGAGGGCAGTGGCAGTTTTCCAGGTCATTATGCAGAGTGGACGTATGGGTTTCACTCCAAGAGTACTAAAGCCAGACGTATAGCTTGCATAAACATTGGTGATCTTTCATAGAATCACAGAATAGTCTGGGTTAAAAAGGACCTTTAAAGATCATCCAGTCCAGTGCTCCTGCCATGGGACAAATTTCAGTAGATCAGGTTGCCCAGGGCCCCATTCAGCCTGACCTTGAACACTTCCAGCGATGGGGCATCCATAACTTCTCTGGGCAACTTGTTCCAGTGCTTCAACACCTTCATCATAAAAAAAAAAAAAAGTCTTCTTTATGTCCAATCTAAATCTAACTTCTTTCAGTTTAAAAATGTTACCTCTCGTCCTGTCGCTACAAGCACTGGTAAAAAATCTCTTTCTACCTTTCTTATAAGCCCCCTTTGCACCTTGAAAGGATGCAATAAAGTCTCCCTAGAGCCATCTCTTCATGTTGAACCCCTCTGGCTCTCTCAGCCTGTTTTCCTAGGAGAGGTGTTCCAGCATTCTGATCATCTTCATGGCCTTCTCTGGACCCGCTCCAATGGGGACTATGTTTGAATTGAAGTTCTCCTGTGAGCTGCAGCATAGCACTTCATACACAGGAACATGGTAAAGGTAGTAGTTTTCCATCACCAAAACAATGTATTTTCCTTCTCATACAGGAATTTACATATGAGGATTAATGAATTTGTGAGGAGAGAGCATAGGCTTCTCGTCATCTCTTCCTTTCTGTGCCAGCAAGGAAAAGCCCTGAATTCCTACGCCCTCTTCTACTTAATTATATATGGCTTATAAAGATAGAAGGATAATTTTTTAAATCTCATTCTTAGATGTATTGCAAATATACTCATTTTTAACTGAACCAGTCAACTTCTTGAAAGCACTGAAAATCATTAAACTTCATTTTATAATGCCAGAAAATTCTATCTCACCACTGTGGACCTGCTAAGGTGTTGTCATATTAAATACCAAGGTACATGTTTATTCTGACATTAAATAAAGTTGGTTAAGAAGAATTAATTGCTTTCAGGTGTGCTCAGCTCTTCCATGTAAGTGAAGCTTTCGTTCCAAACCACAGCTTCATCCATTAAACCCTCTAGTCTGAATTCAATCATATCATCACCCTCATTGGATTTTATAAGTGCCTTTGCAATAGCCAGTGGTGTTTGGGATAGAATCAACACAGAGTTTTGTGGCCTTGGGACAATTTATTGATGAATGTATAAACTATGTTTGTATTTTTTGAGCACACACCACAGCCTTCTAGCTCTCAGCCATCAGCCAATAGTCCCCAGGTACATTTGTAGTGTACATTTCCCTGGGTCCAGGCAGGATGATACAGCTTCTCATGCCCTTGCACAAACAGCATCCTAAGCTTGTAAAATGGTGTCCCTTTGTAGGCAGGGTGTTGAAACTACAACTGGATACAACTGGAGTCAGTGCTCGACTCCTGGGCATTATGGGTCAAATAGCTGGTTTATATTAATCCGTTTAACTTGAAGTAGAACAGAACGGGAAAAGCGTTCCTGCAGCCACACACCAGAATTGGCTTGGCAATAGTAGCAGAGTCCTCCTGACTCTTAGGAGAGACCTGACAACTGAGTGTCTCCTTTTTCACTCTTCTGCAGCTAAAATCTATTTGATTTCCCACCACTAAAACAAATACATATTTGCAGAACAAACTCTGTTGGGAATTACAAGAATTGGTGATGCTTCTCTGCTGAAACCACTGTGATTTTAAATTAAACTTATTGCAGTTTAACAGAGAAAAAAAAAAAACAATTGAAAAACTTGTCTCAGCTGGGAAATTAGGAACTCACTTGAGAAATGTATCCTAATTTGGGCTCAGATCCAAATCACACTCTTTGTTGAGTGCTATGATATTGCTGCTTTCAAACACTTTTTTTGGTCCAGGCTCTTCTGCATAGTGTCACATTCTTGACTGCAGGAATGAGCAGAGCCTGAGCTGTGTGAGAGGGTCAGATTTCTAGGATGAGGTGGCAGCTGAACTTATCTTGCATGAGTTCTGCAAATACAATGAAGTTATTTTAAAAAAGGACAAACTTAACTTTTTCTTTGGATTTTGTTTGCTTAAGTAGCCATACATTAATTCTTGAGACCCTAAATATTGTGCATATGTGTTAAATGTGCCCTAAACAAGATATAATCATGTCTGCTGCACTACCACAGAGCAGAGCATCCAATTCTGAATCAGCCCTGAGTAGGAAACAGGACTTGCTTAGAGTTCTGCAGTTGTGTATACATGCAAAACTTTAAGTAGCTCTAACAAAAATGGGAGATGTCTGGTATGTTCTGTGTCTAGTTTGGGACAGACTGCAGCTGAGAAATTCTGGTGAAACATTTCAATTAAATACAATTTATTTTTAATGCAAAATATATTAGACATATTATCCCCTCATTGAATTTTCTAGGCATAAAAACTATTTCTGTACCTGAAATCATCAGTCAAATAGTGAAATCATGTAGCTCTTTTATTCACATAAATAGTTCAGTGATTTTTATGTCCTTGCAGGTTATTTGTCACAAGAATTAGCTGCTAGTTTCTTGCTAACCTTTTTACCTTTTGTTAAATAGTGCGTCTTGCTTAGTTAGTCAGCAAGGTTTCCAATGAGTCCCAAAGACTGGCTCAGAGGTTTGCTCATCCCACTTGGAAAGAGTGGGGCGATTAAAAAACTGAGATAGAAGGACTCTAGCCTTTCATTTATTTATTTCTCCAATAAATCAGAACATCAAGCAGTCTCACAAATACAGAGTCATCTTATTCAGACACCACCTTATTTAGACATTGAATAAGGAATGAGTCTCCAGAGGACAATTCAAATTGTAGTTGAGTTGATTTGTTTCCAGTGATGTCCATCTTTCCCTGTTGACTTCAGGATATACATAAGGCATCCAAACTCCTAAGTAAACCACTGGAAGTATCTGCAGCCAGCTGGGATGAATATAGCATCTCACTCAGACGCGTTATCAATTGCTTGGATTTCTTAGGGAATGCATAGCTGCATAACACGATGGGCACATGCATAGATTCATTGCCTACATCAATGAGTAGACAACTTCTCAGAGAAGATTTATAGGGTTTAGTTGAAAATTTTGTAACTGATGAGGTGATATTTATATGAATTAAGGTTTGGCAGACAAAGCTTTACTGCTGGGGCTGAATGGAGAGCCTGTCTATTACTATTGATCATTATTCCCAGGAATAGAGCACAACATGGAAGTAGTGGGCAAGAGATGCAACAAGAAAATAAAATCTACTGTTCTTATTTACTGTTTATTTATTTACTACATTAGATAAACAGAAAAATGGGTCAGAGAGAAAAGAGCCATAGATGTTCTGTAGAGAAACGCAGTGGATACAATGCTAAATGAATTTGAAGTTGTTAGAGATGAGGTTTATAGCAAATAGGTCAATGGATTATTTTTAAGGAGAGGAAATGTCTGAGATGAAAAGTGATTCACTCTCTAATCATGAAATTTCTATCTTCACATTATGCACTTTCATGAAGTTGCAAAAATTAAGCCCTCTCATTTTGCATGATCCCCTTTTATCATGAATTTGGTAAAAAATTAATTAAAAAACAGGTTCTTGACTAGATAATTTATAATTTTTCCTTCTAAGAAATTAGTAAGTTTTATGTTCTGAATGCTCTGATTTCAAACACACAAACCTACTTTTATTTCTAAAATAATATTCTGGAAGGGTAATTTAAAACTGAGAAGGGAAAACATCCAAATGAATAACATTTGGATGAATAATAAAGAAATGGTAATGTGGCAACTCAGTCTGCCTAGAAGAGCTCTGATGCATCAAATGCAAAAACAGAAGCAGAATGTCTAGACAGTGAATGTACAGAACAGCAGTTCCTGTCTGGGAAGGTTTAAAAGTTAAATTTTTTGAAAAGTCACAAGAAATAGGTGGGAGCACCACTACAATCCTCTTTCTAAAGTCAGAAACCCTTACTTTTGTCCTTGGAAAAGACCTTGAAACAAAGTGTGAAGTCCCTCATCTTGTATTTGTGGATAAATAAAGTTCAGATGCTTGAAACAAAAAGAAAATTCCTAAGCATGCATTGCTGTCTTTTTCAGATTACACTCACTGTGATTCATGCTGCTATTCTTCATTTTCTTGCCCTGTACTCTTGGGACTGCTAGAAGATTGCAAAGGAATGAATGATCATTGCTTGGACAAAAAGGTGAAAGGCATATCTATCATAACCTGGTTTTTTTTTGATCAGAACATTTGTGAAGAGGGTGCAAAGTAGTAGTAAATAGTAGATAGATGATTTTCTTTTTCCTTTTGAAGCTAAGACCATGTTTCTACGCAATTATGTGTAAATGGCAAAAATACCAATTCATCTGAAAGAAAGGACACTCCATGCTAATGTGCTGTGTAATGTAATCAGGTGGCACTGAGTGATGTCCTTAAGGGACAGACACATAAAAACAGCACTTCTGTTTAGCCTCTGTTTCCAAGAACTTCTCTGACACGCATTTCTGTCTAAAAAGGAATCCTAGAATATAAGATAAGAAGTGTCAATTATCTGTGACTCAGGAGAAAGTTGCAACAACGATAATGTGTGCGTGGGTGGCAGAAGTCTTCTGGCTGTTTCCTCTCCCAGTTTCTGCTCAAATTGTTTTCTGTTTTTCTTCAGAGATTTGGAGGAGAATCATTCTAAAGAGAAGCAGTACTGACTGTCAAAGACCATCCATTGGCATGGAACTGGGGTTTCGTTTTCACCATCAACAGAGATCTTGAGAATGACACAGAAATTACATCTGTGCAAGCAAATCAAACAGTGTGCTGGGGCTGGGCATTGGTATTGGGAGAGTATGGTCTGTATGACCTAATAACCATGACATGGTAATTCTTCACCAAGTTCAGTAAATAAAATGCACAGAAAGGATAAATACTGATGCTGTTACAATGAAAACTGAGCCCATATTTTCTCATTTGATTTAGCTATGCATTTAATTTGTAAAGTGAGGCAGAACAGATGCACAGAAAGTTGGTCAAATAATCGTTCAGTTGTCTGTCTACCAAAATCACCTGAATTTTGGAATCTTAAAAATAGAAAATAAAAATTTTTGGTTGAAGTTTTACGAACATTACCATACATCATGGATAGTGAAATTCTGAGGCTGAGGCACATTCCTAGTGCAAGCAACTTCCATGTCATACTGGTGGAAATCTTCTCTGATGCAAAGATACAGGGAAAAACCTGATCAGTATTTGTCTGACTCAAGCTGTGAGTATAAAATGTTCTCCATTTTACTGTGTAAAATGTAGATTCTCAAGTCTAGGACTTTTGTTCCCATGATACATTTTAAACTTTCACTATAAGAGAAAAATCTCTGGGGTCAGCAAGAGTGGTAAGTTCCCAATTAACCTTCTATACTTAATGGACAATAAACACACTACATGGGTGTAGGGAATAAGAAACTTATCCTGCCCTAGTATATGTTTCCCATACTGATATGTGTATTTTCATAGTACCATTAATTTCCTCTTAAAAAACTTTCCATGTTGCTTATTTGCCTCAGTCTGGTAAAATATTGGCATTTCAAAAAAGAATCCTGTTCAGCACTGTGATTAAATCAAGGTTATTTTCATTCTTTGATATGGGGAAAAAAAATTCTCTTTCATGTAGATGTAACATTAGTTGACCTAAGGGAATCTGGGCAGATTTTCTAACATTTCCAAAAAGTTTTCAAACAAATAAAATGTAAGTGATGGATAGGTTTTTATATTGTGAACTGTGTAATCCAAATTTTTTTTGTGTGTGAAAATTGTCCCAATGAAAAGACTGAGAAAGACCACATACCGGCAATAAAAAAGTTTCAGTTCCAACAAACCAGCATTTTCTGGAAAAAAGACCCCAGACTTTTAAAAACTGCTTTGTGATTCAATGTATCTTAAAATGCAAGAATAAACAGGTAATTTACTTACACATTTTGATATATATTTTTTCCATGATGTGAGTCCATGTAAGCACACCAACCTCTTCCAGCATTTGAAGATCAAAAGTAAATTAAACTTTGGTCAGCTTTTGGCAAATTAAGTTAAATTAGAGCAGGTTATAATTTGACCCTGTATATCTGCTGAAATTTAATATTTCAAACACAAAAAAATGTTACATGAGAAATTTAAAATGCCTCCTACAATAATGCAAGGAACTGTCGTAGTGTATGACAAATGATTCACTCAAGCAGTTTATAGGAATTAATGAGCCTGGTTTTTGTCTAAGTCCAGTGCAAACCAGAACTCACTTTCTAGACTCCGGGGAACTAGCACATGCTAAGCCAGTGCAAGTGGAAAGAAAAACCTTGGTGGTCCTCTGAAAAGGGAAAATAGAAGGGAAATATAGTCGAACTGTGTGTGTGTGGACTATATTATTCTATGTTTTGCAGAAGTAAATGAGGAGCTGGAACCACAGTCCCTGTCCTTAGGGGTTTACAGTCTGATAAGAGTGATTTTGAAAAAAACTGATTCAGATGAATAAATGATGTGGATACATTCCGGTTATCTACATGGTGGAATCTAGTTTTTCCAAGACTATGTAAATATTAACCACTTCTTAAATGTCATGTATGACATTTTGAAATGAGGTAAAAGGAGAAGGGATATGAAACTTGAAAGAGTGTATTTTAATAATTATTATTTTTCTTATTGAAAGATTGCTATCTTCAGCTCCCCTGTTGCTTACAATTTGTAAGCTTCCATCTCCAAAATTAACATGAAAAGATGTGAAACACAGAAGATTTTATGAATGTTATGTTTTACATCCATTCTTAACTTCACTAGAGTTATCATCTGAAGCTTTTGGATTACCTCACGCCATCACTCCAGTTTTGCTGTAAGCAGTAGTTTCCTACTCAGGAACCTCAGTTAATGCTCATCATATATTTGCACTTGTATTAAACTAAAAATGATGTGTTGATCATTTTATGTTGAAAAGACAAGAACAAAGCCAGGTGTTTATTCCTCATCCACAGCGTAAACTCAAAAGACATGTTTGTCCTGCCTCATCAATTACAGTATATGCAAGAACTCTTCCAGTTTAATTCCAGGGAAAGCACTCAAAATGTCAAAACTCTTCTTCATTTGCTTTTAAGATTTTGTTAATTAGTCCTTAGGAAGGCTGTAAAAGAGCCACAGCATTATTTATTTGCATCTGTATCTGTCTTAGATGCAGGTACTCTGCATGTGCAGACCTTTGCCTGATTTGTGCAATGCTCCTTTCTATTCCCTCTTCTCACCACAGCCCTTCCCATTGCCCTTTAGCACAGGAAAAAGGGTGAAGCAGGTTAACCTGCCATCTTTATCTCTAGTTCTGATAATTTCTTTGAAACTGGTTTACCCTCTCTACAGTTGGTATGATGCTCTCAGCTTTTCCTGATAATTTTTTCTTTTTTTAATTTTTTTTTTCCCACTGAAATTGCAAAAAGTATACCAAGCAAGATTGTCATAGAAATGCAAGATACTACAATATTCATTTTGGAGAAAATATACGTATGTATAAAATGGTCATATTTTGTCCATAAGTTTTTGAAAACTTTTTATTACAATGGATCATAGCAAAAAGTTCTTTACCAAATATTTTACAGATTTTCAAACTTTTAGAGAAAGAAACGAGAGAAAATTTGTGTCTGGACACCAAATTTTTTTTTTGTATATGATTTGCCATTTCAGAGATGTAATCAATAGCAATGCCCTAATTCCTAATCTTAGCATCCTAAAATTTAAGTAGTTTTTATTTCTAGTAAAAGATGATGGAAAACTCTCAAGCTGACTGTAAGAATTTTTTAGCCTTGTGGTTTGTTTTCTGATGTTACTTACAGAAGAGAACGCCTCAGAGATATCACTGTTGTGCTTGCAGTTGCTTATCAGCTCACCTGAAAATCAGTAATTGCAGAACAAACTTCACAGAGAATTGATGGAGATGCCAGTGAAGATGGTGAGGCAGCTGCCAGTTATCCCCTGTAAACATAATGTATTTAATTAATGTGTATGGCTGGCAGCAAGATTATTACATTTAAATAATTCAGTGTTTTTATCCTTAAAGGCACTATCTGTGTTTGTGATGGGTTGACAGGCACTACAAAATGAAATCCTCTTTTTCTCCATTGAATGGATTCTGCATGATGGGGCCTCTGACTTGCCCCTGCACCTTTCCTGGAAGACCCACTACACCAATAAAACACAAATCCTTTTACATAGAGTTGCAGGTAAAGTCCTGATGAGTAATTAGTGTCATGTTCTCACTGTGTGCCTGAGCCAAGCCCAAACGTCCTTTTTTATTGGATTTATTGCTATTTACTATTTCCCATACTAGTCGGTGGTCTGGCTCAGACATATTTGATTAATGTGAAGTTGGGAGTCAATATTGCTGGATGTCATCACAGCACACTTTGGAGTATTAAACACTATGATACAGTTGGTTTGCATCACTTGGAAAATACAATGATAACACAAAACTGATTTGCTTCTTCTTTCCTTTGTGCAAGCGAAAACTCAGGGATAAGAAATCAGAAACAAAGAGGACAGCTGAATACCTCAGAACCAGGTGGATGGCAAAGAATGGTGTGCAGGTTATACTCTGCTTCTTAGTGAGGGAGGCCTATAAAAAAGAAGGAAAGCAAATTTTTACGTGGGCAGATAGTGACAGGACAAGGGGGAACAGTTTTAAACTAAAAGTGGAAAGATTTAGATTAAATATTAGGAGGAAATTCTTTACTCAGAGGGTGGTGGTACTGGAACAGGTTGCCCAGAGAAGTTGTGGATGCCCCATCCCTGGAAGTGTTCAAGGCCAAGCTAGGTGGGACTTTGAGCAACCTGGTCTAGTGTAAGGTGTTCCTGCCCATGGCATGGGGGTTGGTCCCTTCCAACCCAAACTGTTCTGATCCCATGAATTCATCTAGATGTAAATACAATTTCTCTTCTCGTGCCACAAAAGTCCAGTTCAACTCTTCTGGTTGCAGGTGTAGGTCTCATTGGTGTCAATAGGAATCCACACTACTGGATTTTAGTATCTGAATTTACATCTAGAACACCAAAGGAGGTATAGGTGCATTTTGCATTAATTACTTAAATATTTAAAATTTATTGTGTGGAATATACACAAAATAAGCAAAACAAACTCCTCTCACTGAAATTTTGGGGTGGAGAAATTCAGACTTGGAAAAATTTATGCATTTTAATAGAGATGGTCCGTAAGTCACAACTAGGACCATAGTATTAGATTATCTTTCACCAGCAATGTAAGTTTGTTCCTAAGTAATTTAAAAGCATAAGAGTTTAGATCAATAAAGTCCTATTACTTCTCTTTTGGAGACCATTAGAATGTTGATTCCATAAAACTCCCTAGTACAGCCTTTTAAACAGTTACAAAATTTTAAAATATTTTTTGTAGTTGATTAAGCCATTTGTTATATTTTCTAAGTCCAGAAAACAACAAATGAGAATAAAAAAGATCATTAAAAGCATTAGGGATTGCTTAATATGACAATGACAAATCTCATCTATTATTAATAGCACATGTATTATTAACGCTGTCAATGCATATCAATATTATAATGTATTTTATTCAGTGAAATATATAAAGAATATAATCTATTTTTAGATTTAACCTATTTTCAGATTTATCTTGTTCCATGCAAATTTTACCCATAATCTAATTAATTTGCTCAGTATCCCAAATTACACCACTTGTGACAATAGCAGTTGGGCTAATTTCCTTACATTTCAGTTCATACTCATTCTACTGTTTTAAACAGGTAAGGCACATTTTGACAACTTGTGGAAGAGATTTTGAATGATGAGTAGGGGGTTAAAAGAAAAGCGAAATAACTATCCAGCTAGGTAGCTGTGGATGGGGAGGACAAGAAGCACGTTTTGTGGATACATTGTTAGTTAGTTAGGAAATTAAAAAAGTGAAAGACCCCTCTGTAGCACAGAGTAGCCCATGTCTCTACTATGAAATCATTTTACCCTCAAAAGCACTATTGCAAAGGTTAAAGCCATGGCATCAAATGGAAGAGGATTGTGGCTACTGGAGGTTAAAGAGTTTCCTTTACATAATCTAGCACCAACACGTGGCTGGTTTGTTGGTCCCCTCTGCTGACTCCCAGATTATAAAACCCTCACTGTTAAGTAACAACTGTCAGTGTTCACTAATTCAATGCTCCAGCTCTGGGCTAGAGTGTGACATCCCAAAGTGACCCAAGATCCAGATAGATGTGACCGCCTTTTCACACCCAATTACTCTCAGAGTTTGTAGATGTGTTCCAAACCATGTGATTGAGGATACCTGAATGACCAAATTTTTCAGTGAGCTTAGAAACCTGATTTTTTCCCATGGTTTGTTATAACTAACAGGAAAAGTTTGTAAACCTGCGTCTGGCTGGGTTACGATGGAAATACAATATCTCTCCATATGTTTCTTTTTATACCAGTTCTTGTTCTCTTGCTCTTTCTCCTCCTCTTCACTACTACTTATTCTAAAATGTATCTAATATTAGACTGCTGGAGTGAGGTAATTCCCACTTACACAGGAACAATTTTGGGATCAATATGAAAAATAAACACTGTCTTTTACACTGATAGGCATAAATGCCCCTCAATAATTAATATCAAAGAAATAAGCTAAAACTAAAAGAAGATTTACACCTTTCAAATGGAGATAAACAAATTCAATCAAAACCCATCCAAAATATACTTTGAACATTTATATTTTAACTTAATTTAGAGGTGAAAGAAAGAATCTTGAAAATAAAAATCCCTGAATACCAGAGGAATAGATTTCTTTTCACATGAGGTTCAAACTTCATGTGAGCCTTTTATGAAATTTCAGTCTGATTCTCAGCTTAGAATAATAGTATCATAGAATCATAGAATGAGACAGGTTGGAAAGGACCTCTGAGATCATCAAGTCCAACCCTTGATCCGCTACCACCACGATTACTAGGCCATGGCACTAAGTGCCACATCCAGTCTCTTCTTAAGTACCTCCAGGGACAGAGAATCCACCACCTCCCTGGGCAGCCCATTTCAATGTTTGATTACCATCTCTGTAAAGAATTTCTTCCTAATATCCAACTTAAACCTCCCCTGGCATGGCTTAAGACCATGCCCTCTTGTCTTACTGATAGTTGCCTGGGAAAAGAGACCAACCCCCACCTGGCTACAACCTCCTTTCAAGGAGCTGTAAAGAGTGATGAGGTCTCCCCTGAGCCTTCTCTTCTCCAGGCTAAACAACCCCAGCTCCCTCAGCCTCTCATAGGACTTGTGTTCAAGTCTCTTCACCAGCCCTGGTTGCTCTTCTCTGGACCTGCTCCAGCACCTCA
>JAWWLV010000121.1:103887404-103928570 GCA_035041135.1 Platyrinchus mystaceus | reverse complement strand
GGTTGCTCTTCTCTGGACCTGCTCCAGCACCTCAATATCCTTCCTGAACTGAGGGGCCCAGAACTGGACACAGCACTTCAGGTGTGGCCTCACCAGCACTGAGTACAGAAGAATCACCTCCCTGGTCCTGCCAACCACACTGTTCCTGATACAGGCCAGTGTGGCCTGTTAGCTTTGATCTGACTTTGATCTTACACCATATTTTGATGCAATCCAGAGGTAAAATTTATTTCTACAGACCACCTCTATTCTCCATTAATATATATTACAAAATATTTTAACAAGAGAAGCCTCTGGGTTGATGTGTTTGTAATACTGACACTGGTGAACAAGGGCTTACCTGTATCTGTTAGAAATAAGAAAGAATATCAGCACTCGAAGGACTGCCAAGACTATGTTCATCTCTACTCATCTCTTTGAGAAAGAAGATTAATGTTGAAATGAATGGAAGAACCCATCGGTGCATGAAAAGGTTTCAGGAAGATGGGATGCTTGAGGAAACAGTTTGGTTATCAGCTATTCCAGGGTACCAAAGTAGATATTTCAGGTTCAGTTTTCACAAAAGTATTCCTGAGCTATATACACAAATCTGCAATTACAAAACCAGGATAAGAACATGCCACAGAATTCAAGAGCATGTAATTCAATTATTTTAGCAATGACTCTTCTTCCAAATAACCTGAAAATAAACTAAACTATGAAAGCATACATTTACAGAACAACACAAAATGCCATTTGAGATTTTTTACATTTTGTTAATTTAATTGCTTAGCCTGCTCTGAATTGCGAGGTAAAATAAAATGCTTTAAAACTAATGTGACAGTGCCCTTGCTCACTGAATATTTCTATATTAATTTTATTCATAATAGAAAAATGGAAACTTAGAAATTAATTTTAGCACTTAGTATGTAAATTACTGATAGCAAGAATCCCCTTTATCTTCTGTGTTATCTTTTCTTGTGTCATTAGTGATACTTGCATAAAACAATCTTAATTTTCAAGAAAATTATTCTGAAAGCAGCTGTTCTCCAAGACTTGTCTCTAAATGGTATCATCAAAACATCGTAATATCCAAATATGCTTACCCTAGTTAACATTTATCACTGGACTCTTTCAACATGTATTTTTCATCTGTGATGCTGTTGTTTTAATGACAACCCCTAATTAGGGTTGACATTTCACTAGCCTTACTTCCAAATTCAGTTCATTTTGACCTCAGACAAGTTATTTAAAGCTGTTGAGGTTCAATTTTTATCAAAAAATGCTGTGCACAGTCTTACTTTTCCAAACTTCATTTGAAGTCTGTCTTCATTTGCTGTATTACTGTCCTACCGAAGTCAGTGTGTTAAAGCAGCATCCAGCATCATAATAATTTACTGTGATCCCTGGAGCTACCCACAAAAGTGATTTATAACACCAATAGAGTGACCATGCTAGTGGCCCACGAATAATTTGGGGGGAATGAAAGAGAGGGGTTGTCTCAGCTTGGAGAGATGAAGGCTGGCACTTCTACTACCACTTCTACTGATACCCAAGAGACATTTCTGGGCTTGCAAGAACCAGGACTAGGAAAGGAATGCATAGCAAGAGAATTGGTTCTATTTCAGCCATATATCCTACGTCTTGTATTAAAAAAAAATTGTGGGAAGTATAGGAAAAAATCCCACGTTTTTAATTCATGTTTCTGGAGTGAGAAAACCCCTTCTTGCACAAGCCCTGTAGCAGAGCATGGAATTTTAGACAAATGGGAATTGTTTCCACTTAACTCTGCTGTCGTAGAAGCCGGATCAAACAGGGGCAAAAATTACAAAGAGATTTCCCCCAAACAGCCATACCATGTCCTGAGAGAGGACTATCATTTCAGAGGGAGGACGCAGAAGAGGGAGACATTCTCTGATGCTTATGGAAAGGTCCTATCTTCATCTACATGAGTCATAGAATCACAGGATCAGAGAATGTCCTGACTTGGACATTGACCTACAGTGATAATAACAATCCAACTCTTATCCCTGCACAGGACAACCCCAAGAATCACACCACATGCCCGAGTGCAATGTTCAAACACTTTTTGAACTCTGGCAGGTTTTGTGCTGTGACTACCTTCCTGGGGAGCCTCTTCCACCATTTGAATGAAGAACCAGATTCAAGAAAGCAGGTGCAAAATATGAAGAATGGAATTGCTCAGGCTTGCATTTTGGCACCAGAATTTCTTGATCTGGAATGATGTAAATTTTTCACTTTGAAAGAGAGCATCCAAGTAATAAAAATCAATAAGTATAGCTGTCTGGGTTTTATTACATGGCTTTTATTATACAAAATAGTATAATTCTGAAAGGGCTAAATCTTTGTTATTCAAATGGATTGAAGGTAACAAAAACTTCGAGGATTAATTGGAATGGAAATGCTGACAATAAATATGTTGTTTACAGTTCTGTCTTTCATTGCATCATTGAGCTGTAGCAGCTTAAACAGCTTATGGACAAATATGTGCAAAGAATCTTCAAAGGTTAATTTAAACAGTTTAATGCTCTGAAAAGTGTAACAACTTATCTGCAATGAAAATATGGTGCCTACAGTGAGTTGCTCAGATCAGGGTTGATGATTTTCCTTTTCTGTCAGTGTGAAATAAACTTTCATCCCACCTGGCAATCCTATGAGAAAGAGTTGTGCTGAAAATCTGCATTAAAATTAAGATGTTTCTGTTTACTTCTCATGGCATTTGAGAAGTAGTTTTTTTGTACAGATTTCTATGCTTGTATGCAAGGCGCATTCATACATTTGATGCCAAATCAAAGGATTAGCTTTAAAAATGTGAATATTCTGACTACTCATAGTAGTAAAAAGTTAACTCTGTGGTAGAAATATATAAAATTGAACATTAAAATCACGAAGTGATTTTCAAGAAAAGATTTGATGCAGATCTATTTGTGAGTGGTAAATTCTCAGCTACAACTATCTTTGTAACAAAGCCCCAGCCGTTTTATGGCTCTTGTTGAGCACAAATACATTTTATTTTGCTTTTTTCCCCCTGTCTGTATTTTGGGTTTTTTTTCCCCGTGTGCTGGTTTTGGCCAGAATAGAGTTAATTTTCTTCACAGAAGCTAGTATGGGGCTGTGGTTTAGATTTGTGTTGAACGCAGGATTGATAATATAGAGATGATTTTGTCATTGCTGAACAATATTTACACAAAACCAAGGCCTTTTTGTGATTTCCATACTGCCACAATATCAAGGTGGCTGGAGGTGAATGGGAGTTTGGGAGAAGACAGCAGACCCCAGCTGACCAAGGGGATATTCCATAACATGTGGTGTCATGCTCAGTATTTAAAAGGGGGGTGGGGCACAGAGAAGGAAGGAGAGATGTTTGGATGGATGGTGTTTGTCTTCCCAAGTTACTGTTATGTGTGACAGACCCCTGCTCTCCTGGACAGGGCTGAACACCTGCCAGCCCATGGGAAGTGATAGAAGAGTCCCTTGTTTTACTTACACATGTGGCTTTTTCTTTTCCTATTAAACTGCTTTTATCACATCCCACAAGATTTATAGCTTTTACTCTTCTGATTCTTTCCCCAGTCTCACTGCTGGGGGAGTGAGCAAGTGGCTGTATGGTACCTGGTTGCTGGCTAGGATTAAACCACAATGCCCTGTAATTTGTTTAAGGTAGTATTTGGGTTTCTTGTGTCCTCTCCAGCACAGTCATATTTGAAAAAGCAGTGAGTGAGTAACTGTCCCTAGTCCTCAGTATAATCCCAAAGAGAAGGAAAACACAAGATACTTTCTGCCAGAAAAAAGAGTATGGAAGGGATGAGTTCCATGAATTCAGCATTCTTTTTACCTCCATATTTTCTCATGGCTTTGGAAATAACTCCACTGAGCATCTGTTCCCTAGAGCATTTGTGTACATCTGTTAAGCTCCAGAAGCTCTGGCTGCAATCTGTGTTTTAACAGGGAGAGCTTGTAGGAAGTCAAAGCTTTATTAAAGCACTGGAAGCCAAATTCTGTCTGCTTCTTTCACATCTGTGGGTCTTGCAGGTCTGAAAGCTTTTTTTTTTTTTTGAGCATACCTGTTGGTCTAATAAAAAATATTAGGTCTAACTAAAATATTTATTTTATCCTAGAGCACCACAGATAGAGCAACAGAATCAGAATCAAGGAATGGTTTGGGTTGGAAGGCACCTTAAAGATCATATAGTTCCAATCGCCCTGCCATGGGTAGGGACACCTTCCACTAAATCCTGTTCCAAACAGCCTGGCCTTGGACACTTCCAGGAGTGTCGTGTCCACAACTTCTCTGGGCAACATGTTCCAGTGCCTCACCACTCTTACAGCAAAGAATTTCTTTCTAATATATAATCTAAATCTCTCAGTTTAAAGTTTCTCCCCCTGGTCCTATCCCCCTTGCATGCCCTTGCCAAAGCCCCTCTAAAACATAGTTATAACCCAGCTATAACAAAGCTATAGCTACTCACAAAGGCAGATGTGCACACTTTCCAATGTATTATTTCCTCTTTTTTTTATACTGCATATTTTTTCAGTATTTTTCTTTCTCAAATATAGTGTTTCTTCATTCTTTATTTCTACATTTAGAATTATTTCAGAAATACAAAAACTTGCAAAATTATTATAATCTATTAGTAATAACTCTTCATCATTCTTATTTTCCTGGATAATTCAGTGGGGCTTCATCACACGAAAGGAATCTGCATATTATAAGCTTAAATGTAGCACATTTTATTATCCCTAGTGTCCAATATTAGACTTTATATAAAAGAAATATGCAAAGAATTATATGCTAATTTTATCTCTCTGCAAAAATAAAATAGACATCTTCTGCTATTGTAAAAATGAGAACTAAAAAGGCAAAATAAATCAAGAATGACAGGCAGCTCTTTTTACAGTAATTAACTCTTTAGTCTGATCTAAACTGTATAGTCTTTCAGTCCAAAAGACTGAGTTCCTTTTGGGATTAAACACATATAGAAGAGGTAGCAAACAGCCACTGCATCTCCCATTTCTATGTCAGGTACGGCTTTTGCATCTCTGACATAGGCTCCAAGGTAATCTCTTTTCCAGGTATGAAGACCCCCAGACTACTACATCATTCCACATATGGAAACTCTTTCACAGTGCTGATCATCTTTTTTTTTTTTTTTTTTTTTGTATTTTCTTAAAATTTTCAAGCATGAATATGTCCTTCCTTAGACAAACAAGCCAGAAATGCACACTGTGTTCCTGGATGAGTGAATAATGGATTTGTATACTGGCATAGTTGTGTTTGTTCTCTTATTTTTTATTGTTATACTAATAATACTTGACAGTTGGAGGAGGTTTGTTGGGTTTTTTTTTTCTGGACTGTTACTGAGTCTTGAGACGATGATTTCAAGGAACTATTTGTCATGATCCCAGGGTCCCACTCCTGAGCAGTAATGCTCACTAAAAGCCTGTCATTTTTTCTGAGAATCCAGGATTGTTTTCCACCATGTTCAGTGCTTCATGTTTGTGTACACTGAATTTCATTGGCCATCTAATTGCACAGGTACTGAATCCTGTGAAGGCCTATGTAATTCTTCACAATTAAATCCTGTTCTTCCTAGCATGAATAACTGTAACACCACAAAACATTTCCATGACACAACTCACTTTTTTTCCATTTTTTAAAACAAAACTAGTAAACTGCACATCCTTCTATTGCTGTTGACTTCTCTCTGCTATTAGGAAACCTTAAATGTTTCTTACCTTTTAGTAAATTATTAAGCCATGTTAAATAGCTAGCACATTTTCTCTTCTGCTACTAAATGTTCATGTCTGTTGTGACTAATTAATTTCTTTAAAAGATTTTGATGAGAGATTTTATTAAAAGAATTGAGGAAATTCAGATAATTCGTCTTTATCCATGTGCCAGCTCAGCTGGCTTGTTCAGAGAACAGCAAGAGGTTTGCAAGGCAAGTGTCCCCTTTACAAGTAACTCTCCTCTGAGTTTTTTTTAATATATTATTATTATTATAGTTTCTACTGCTCTGTGTTGTTCAGTTCTTATGTAACACACCTGTAGTTCTCCCAGCCTTCACAGAAATTTGTTCTAAAGATTGACCTCATGTTTGCTTGCCTCAGTTTTCAGTTATCAAGGAAGTTTTAGGTGAGAGTTTACACTCTACTGTTAGTAGTTCTCCAGAATAACTGATGAGATACAACTGTCTCTACTTTTTATCCTTGTAAAACATTTTCTTCCTGCCCCCTTCAGTCAACTCTTCACGTTAGTAATACAAAGGGATTCCCAGTTTCAAAATGTAAAAGATAGAAACCAGAATAACTGAAATACAGCATTTAAAAAAAAAAGAAAAGAGAAAAGCTGGAAATTGATTATAAATATGGCTTAAAAAACATATTTCATTGTGAAATAGACACCTAGGGTGGAATACAGTTGCCTAGATGTTGGCATCCAGGGCTATCTGAGATGCTCTGTGTTATCTTACCTGGTTTCCAGCTACTGCTCAAGGATAAAAGTGGTGTCTTGTAGATACTTTGTCATATCTGTCAGCCTAAAGACAATGTGTCTCAGGTTCCTTAGGGCATCTAAAATATCACTCAGTACCTATGTTTTAGTCAACTGCATTAAGCTTCTTGTCAGCTGAATTTCTCTCTGGGCTCCACTGACTGTACTAATTCAATTCTTTGTCTATAATGGGAGCCTAGACACCTACCTCATATCATCCCTGAGAAACAGATATTCAGGCAGATTCTATTGACAACAATAATTTGATTTAAATGCTATTGGAATAAGAAGGATTGGGAAGACACTGGGATAAAAAAGAAAGAAAAAAGGCAGTAGGTATTTATAGTGCATTTAGGAAGTTTGCAGGAGAAAGGGAAAAGGAACTCATTTAGGCAGTCATACAGGACAGGCATAACAAACTGCGTCTGAGTTGTCTTAAATATGTCTCTTCTGTGAGAAGGAACACACTGATTAAAAAATAAAGTCTGGGTGCATATTGGATCTATGGTGCCTATAATACCTCTGCACATATACCTGTAATACCTCTGGCTGTATAATGGAACCTAAGGCAAGTATGATATCTCGAACTCATTGCAGCAATATAAAAAGTCTCACTGGAACTAAGAAGTCAATTCCAGATAGGGAACCATCACTGCTGAGTTCAGATTTAGTCTCTCTCAAGAGAAGATACCTGGCAAAGGACAAAAAAACCCACCCAGAAACCCTCAAGGTCTTAATAACTGCCATGAATAAAAGCTTCATTTGGGATATGAGAATTGTCTTGGATATGTATTAGCTTGTTCAATGTCAGTGGTAATCAACATTTAGTAGAATGATTTCTGCATGCCTGGTTTACTCTGTGTAGCAAATGAAATATAATGAAGATCCTCATTAATGTCTCTTCACAGCCTTTTCCTACAGCTGATTCCTACAGTCACCTAAAGGTCAGTCAACTAAAGGTCAACTTCTGCCTTTGCTCTCATGCATGCATGACAGTAAAAATCTGAAGAAACAGACTTTTGTTAAAATATATCATCAACTTACACATTGGAGATGTGTGGAAATAATTCTTCTATTAAGAGTTGTTTTATTTAAGTTCAGTGAATGGAAATAAAATGGTTTGTTTTGTTCTGAAGAGTCTGAAGCCTCAGTGTCACTCTGGCCTTGTGGCTGTGTTGTGTTTTCTCACATCTGATGTTATTACCACAACATCCCACTTGCAGCACAGAGTTTGGCCCCAGAGTTTGTAGTATGTTATTGTATCTATTGAACTACCACATGTGTTGTGATGAGAAGGACACTTGTGTGATTGGAGAGGCACTTAGAACAGAAGTAGAGGCTAAAGAAGGGACAGACACTTTAAAAGCATATGGCACAGAATTCTGATAATGTCTCTATTACAAACAATCTGCAGTTACCACAAGCCTTTCTGCTATAATAACCTGAATACATTGGACAGTTTCTTCTAGATACATTAAGCACCAATGTATTCGTTTTAGACCCTCTGACTCTGACCTTTTTTATGATAACTTTGATGAAATGTAGCTCCATTCCCCTTGAGTTATTCCTGGATCACATCAAAGGAAAAGGGAGGAGAAGCAATCACTGGAATACTCGCTTTGAGTCCTCTATTTTAATTCAAAATATTTTCTTTCAAATCATGAAGTATAGCTTTTAATGCATTAAAAAGTGAGGTATAGCTTGAATGAAAGATTGTTCTTGGTGTACTATAAAAATGCAATGATCTGGGATACAAAAAATGGGAGGAAGGCAAGCCAAAAAGATTTTAGTTTGATTCATATCTTTTATAGAAAAGAATATTGGCAAAATAAAGTTTTTCACAGGGATGAATGAGCACAGATCATGACCCCTCTTTCTACCTCTCCTCTGTATCTGAATAGAGTGTGTTCTCCCTGAGCTGATAAAACTGAGTGGGGTCAGAGGGACCTCTGCATCAAGCTGTAGCGATGCAGAAGCCAAAGGCTTTGAAAAGTTATTTTGGCTTTGACTTGTACACTGTTTGTGTTTCCAGTGCTGTCTGAAAGCTAAATGTATGGCTGTTCTGTTTGAAGCAGGCAAACAAGGCAATGCTCAAAGTTTTGGGTATTTCTTTTGGAACGTCAACAAAACTCAGTGCAAAGAGGTTTTCTGTATCTGCTTACTAATGAGTGTTTTGTTATGAAATGATAGCGGCTGGGGTTTCTTCTGAGGAGGGAACATTTCCTTACTTCCACCTGAAAGCCAAATCAGCAAAGCTGTGTGGCAGCGTGGGCTCCTTGCTCAGGAGAATCAGGGAGCAGTTCTTTTGTGTAGCATCAGCTAAAATCGCAGTGTAGTCCCACCTGTTCCATCTGATCTCAGTGCTGGCTGGAAAGTTTTTTTACTGTTATCTCTAAAGAATTGTGTGAGGAGGTGTATTTAAAGACATGACTGTCTAGAACACATGACCAATATGTCTGTATTTCTAGCTCATCAAAAACCACCTCATTTTTGTGGTATTTCTTTCTCAGGTGTTTCTTATGGAAGACCATGACTAAAAAAACCCCAAAACATATTCAGAGTTCTGACAAAGAGGTTATATTTGTGTTGAGAGAATGTCTACCTTAGCATTATAAAACTGTTTGGGTTTTGTCTTAGATTTATTTTTAATGGTATTCCCATTCCAGTCATATTTCCGTGTTGCTCAGGTTTTAGCACACAGCTTTTCTTGTTTATCAGAATCTCACAAACTGCATTTCCTTTACAGCCTTTTCTAAAAGGTGTTCTGCTTGGGTGTTCTGCTATGTGCAAACCTTGATGTATAGCATCCAATGTCTGATACCTCCAGGGAAAAGTCTAGGCAAAATAAAAGCAACAAAATGAGTGAAAATTTGCCAGAATTGCTTGGTGCTGCTGCTTAAGATTCTTCTGGAGTTCAGTGTTTAAAGCGGGGAAAACAAAAACACCAACAGAAAACACAAAGCCAAACCTTCCCTCAGGCAAAATCTGTGCACAGTTAGTGGTGAGGGAGTTCAGGGTGGGTGGAAAGAAACCTCTACACAGTATAGCCAGACTTTCTGGAGAGCTGAAAAGACTATATGTAAGGAGATGCTGTAACTGTGGAGATACACAGCACTCACTGACTCCATGAATATTGCTCTGCTTTGGATATTTCATTAATCCCTAGAACAGAGATTTAAAACTGAATTTTTTTCTCTGTTCTCATAGTACTTCTAGACCAAGAGCATTAAAAGTTAGCCTTTCTCTCTGGGTCTATCAGTAATTAAAGAAATTAATTGAAATAGTGTAAAAATTAAAGATGCAGGGCAATTTACACAGAAAACCAAGATTTTGTAGAATTAGAAGCCTGTTCCAGAGTGTGTGGCCAAGTTTCTGCTTTGAATCCACCAGGGAGAAAAGGCATAAAAGCATACCTGCCAGGTAAGTGCTCAAGCAATTTTGTAAAATGGATACAGCTCTTGTGCTGGAAGGTCGATCATCATGACCTTTCGCACAAAGTTTAATTCTGAGGAGTATTTTAAAACCTAGTTGACCTTGCTTCTCAGGTGAACAGAACACAGAGAATTCAGAATGAGGATTAATCATGTCTGTGATTATAGCACAGTCATAGGTACCAGCAGGATTGGGGAAGTTGCAAGTGAAACTGGGGTGAAAATTTTTAAGTACATTTTTTCTGTATCAAATTTATGCCTAAAACTCCTTGTGAACTTAACCTTTTGAGATTCATCCTGGTTGTTCTACAGGTGTATTCTACTGACTTATAAAAGCTGTCCTTAGTGGAGAATCCTCTGACAACATCAGACTCAAAGTTAAAAGACACTTTGTTCCTGAGGAAAAGTGAATTTACTTGGTGAGGAGTTAGATGCAATTTCTATCCCTAGGAATAACCATCAGACCAAAGTAAGTACCTGTACTTCTGGTGGTGCCATAATATTAGCTGTGTAGTGAACCTTCATTCCACAGTATTTCTGCATGGTCTGAGGACCAACTCTTGTAGCATGGGTCAAAAGGAGAAGTGACAGGTGCCACCACAGTTTGCTATTCTTGTATATGTACCCTTAAATTACCACATTCCTCACAACTCACTGTTGCAGTTTAGACAGGATTTCTCAAAGATATGATATGTGCAAGATGAGCAAATCAAGGCCATATGCTGCAAAAAAATGTGCCTAGATATGTTATGCTAGGCCTGTACTTGAACCTCTGAGACAATAACTGCATCTGGAAGGATCTCTCCAACTTTGAAAATGGCTGGTTAAAGGATGGGTAGTTAATGTGGCACAGAATGCAGCTAATGTATGTGTTGAGATGTCTTTATGAAATATTTAAGTAATATGGCACAAATTAATCTCATCTAATGTTAGGCACAGCAATTCATTACTTGGGCTGGAAGTGTGGTTATCTGTGTCTCCCTCTATAGTCAGTGGGAAAGAAAAATCACTTCAAGATTGCATTTCACACCACATATAATCCGATGTTTTGCAAGTCTCTCGTTGCTGCATTTTGATTAGGTGGAACACACCCAGACATCTGCATGGAAAAAGTTGTAGAGCATGAGGTAAGGAGACAGAGATCCCAAGAAAAACTGGGAGCAAATTGCCAGCTTTTACAGTGTCAGGATTGTCTTTGCTGAACAAGGGTTTGGATCTCTGCTCTGCAGAGGGAACAAATAACTTTTGATCTTTTGCATGGGGTGGAAGAGTGTGATGGACCACAGGAGAAAGCAGATTAAAGCACAGAGACCAGGAAACTTCTGAGAAGATCTGGGATTGACTAAAAATAGACCATAGGGATTTTCCAGAGTCTGCAGAATGGACTGTCAAATTCATTGCAGGTCAAAAAGCCTCCAAAAATTGGTGTACTCAAAATAATACTGAAGAAACCGACACAACTTCTGAGGACGTAGAGAGGAGGAGATTTATTTTAAAACTTTTTTTTCTTTTAGTCCATCCCACTTTGTTTTTTTCACTTTAAAAAGTCACAAATTATGAGCTAGCAATTCATAGCTTTCTTTTTTTTTGGTATTCACTTAAAGAGAACAGCAAACCTTTCAGAGCTCTGGCTGGTTTGAATGTCCTGGCTCCCCATGCTAGAGAGTTATGGAGTGTTTTTTCCTGCTTGCAGAAACTAAAGCTTCTGAAGAAGACAGATGTTATCTTTCTCATTTGCCTCTGGGCTCCTAAATTTCACTCCACTGAACAAGGAATAAGATTCTTGTTATCCAGTTGCTTTATAGCACTATATTTTCACAATTTTTTGCAGAAAAGCTAAGGGACAGTTTGAGGAAACGACTTCCTCTCCTTTCTTCTCCCTGCCCATCCTCTGACTCAATTTTTAGGAGGCAGAGGCATGGGGTCTCTCAGACACGCTATATCTCCGCTGCAGAGAAATGCATCTCTCTGAGTGGGAGTGGGTATACACTTCCTTTGAGCCCTGCAGCAATTCACTGCAGCCATTTGGCTGCTTTTGTGTTATAAGCGATACCAGAGGGCACTGACATCCTTGGGGACAATCCACCTGCTCAGACTGGCAGGAGCTCAGTGTGGCAGAGACCAGGAATAGCTAGTTTTTAACCTCTTTAACATATGGCCTTGCTCATGAGAGAGGACCTTGGGATAATCAGAAAGACTTTAAAATCAGCTGAAATTTTGATAAGCAGAATTTGTAGTCAGCCCCAATGCAGAAGCTATTATTCATTTTAAAATTCTGCAGGAACATATTTGCAGAGGCTGTTTCATATCTAGCATTAATTAATGTCTGGGCCTTAAGGGAGCAATATACAAGTAGCAACTGGGATCTTTTCTCCTATTTCCTTTTATTGCCTATTCTGTGGCTAAGTTTTGAGTGCAATTTCTGTGGTTAATGCAATAAACCTGCTGTTCATTTTGCGACATATTAATAAACATTTTATGTTTTTATAAACCTCTTTTGAAAAGAGGTTAATTCTTTTTTTTTTTCCTGGAGACAGAGAAGATGTATTTTTCTTTCCTTGGATCAGCTATGAAATGTTGATCGTTCAAGTAGAATTATAGCCAAGTAAATTTCCGTCAGTGGGAGGAGCAGGTACTGTGGGATGCACAGGAGGGTTTAAGGGTTTATGTGGGCTGGGTTGGCCTCTCGAGGCACGAGTCTTGGCTGAGTGTGGGAGGCTGCTGGTGCTCCTGGAGCTCGGCTGAGCTCTGACACCTCAGCTGGCTGTGCTTGCAGAGATGTAAAATTGTGGCATGAGAGAGGGAAGAGAAAAGGCTGCTTCTATTTTGTTTTTTCTTTGGTTACATGAACTGAATAAAACCTAAGGAAGGCAATAGTCCTGCTGCACAGCTTCCTTATCTCTTTTCAGGCAGTCCAGTAAGCCCTCTCAAGACTTTCCCTAATAGGTCTTCTTGAAAACAGAGATCAGTGCTCTTTATCCTTGTATTAGATGGTACCAAACAGCATTGTTTCCACTGTAATCCACATAAATTTTTGCAGAATAAGTAGTTACTGACTAGGCTTATTAGGAGTCCAAACAGAGCTTCTAGATGAAAAGCCATCTGTGATACGGTAAAAACTGCAGGCTCCTCAAGTGCATATATTTCTGCTTATCTCAAGAGAAGACAAAGCTTCACTTGTTCTGATATTTAGTGAGTGACCTTTTGTGTTGGGACAGATATCAAAGAGAACAAAAATCAAAGGGGATCACAGCCAGAGCCGGCCACAATATGTCCCTTTTTCCCACTGGAACATTAAAAAACCAAATAAGTATCAACCAGTTCCCAGATAACCATTTTATCAAGTTATGAGAAGCTTTATCATACTTCTCCAAGTCCAAGATAGGTAATAAAGAGGGTCAGAAGACCACCACCATAGGTGTATCACTCACTGAAAAGCCACACCATATCAGTTACTGCTCTGACTTTGTTCAGCCTGTGCTTCATTGAGCTGTAAGATACACATTACTGAATAAGAACAGTTGGTCAAACTAGAAACCACAGTGTAGGAGGCAGAAGAGGAGATTGGATCATGTAACATCTGCACAGCTGTAAAAGTGCACACTATGGCTTTGTGAGGCTGAGCAAAAAGGAATAAAAGGAGGACTCCAAACACAGATATCATGGCGGGGGGGGGAGGGGGTGGCGGTCATGTGTGTGAACCCCAGCCCCACAGTATTACACTGACCTAAAAGGATAAGCACTGAGCAGCATGGGAAATACAATTTAAACCATGACAGAATTCCAGAGGGCACTGTCAGTAGCACAGGGCTTGCTAAAACCTGCTGGCTCTGGCTGGCTTAGCACTGAGGAAAGCAGATCCTCTCACTCGGTCTGTGTCAAGTTTCCTGCAGAAAATGGGCACCTCTTTCACTGAGGTGGCTGATTATGCCTCACTGCTCAGCTGGACCAAGGGCTTTTTTTGGTAGGCAAGCTCCTTTGTACAAAAAAGGAATGGACCAGCAGCCTTGCTGTCTTGAGGATGGACCAAGGATGGACTAGGATGGCTCCATTTCTCACTATCTTTACTGTAGTTAACCTAAGTGATAGGAAACTGATGTTATTCTGATGTTTTAGAATGGAACTTAAGCCAACAAAGCCCATGGGCTGTATTCAAACAGAGATGTAGACATTATTGCAGCAAAGTTTGCAGACTTAACTGGGAACTCTGGGAGCAGAATTGTACTGCTAAGGTATGTAGTGAAGCTAAAACAGCTGACAAGCATTACAGGGCTGAGGACTGTGGCAGACACCCAGCTGTCTGCCAGGCTTGGACACTGACCAACAGCCTGGCAGCAGGGGCTTGTGAGAAAGTGGGATTCACAGCTTGAACTTCCATAGATACCTGTAAGGCAGTGACAGCCACCTGGGGGTTGTGCAGCCTGCTATTGAAAGCACTTACTGGAATGTGAGACCTCTTTTGAGATCTGTCTGAGATAGAGAACTTGCAGGATTTAAATTCAAAGTGCTTATTTCAGAAAGGAGCTCACTAACCACTAGAATAAGAATGGGCTGTTCTTTCTCCATCTGTTTAAAGTAGGTCACGGGCAACCCAAATGCTAATATGAGCAACGGGCTCCTCTCCTCCAGCAAGATTGGCAGAAAAAGGGGAGGAGAGAAGAGGTAGAGGAGAGATTGCAATGTTCAGAGAATGCCCATATATTCTGTATTCTGAAGAATTTAAGTGTGCTTTGAAGATATGCATCAAGAAATCTCTAAGCAGTCATTGTAAATCCCCCTAGTCAGCACAGAACTGTTGTTTCATTACCCACTAGTTCAACTTAGCTTCTCATCATAAAAATAATTATTAGCAATTATATATCTATTTTAGTAATTCTATTCATATGATATTAAGCAGTGCTCTCTGATACCCACAAAGCACTGACTTTAACTCATCTAACACAATTTAGGAAAAAAAAACTACAGTAAAAATTGCATGGCAGTATTGAGAATTTCTGCAAGATTTATCCTTTAATTGGTTCTTTGCCTCATATGCAAAAATAAAAAGCTTTCGCTACTTAAAAGAAAACATGAATGTCCTAAAGAAATTGAAAGTCTTCACAAATATCTCAGTATGTAATGTTTTTTGTGAGTTGCCTAGGAAATTGTTTATCTGCATGTAGGAGAGATATCATTTTTAGTCTGAGACACAGAACATTTATCACAGCTTTTTAAATATTTTTCTGCAAGGAGGCAAGAAACAGGCTCTTTAATCTTATCAATCAAAATGCAAGTCAATATATACCCAAAAGACAGTTCCAGTCTAGACTAGGTGTATCCAAAAGGAGCAGATCTGTTTTATGTATGTAAATTGAAATGACCAAATCTCATACTATTAAGAAATATTCACTGAATCCTCTGGGAAAGTAATTTTCAAGATATTATTTTGGAAATAACAGAAAATGGCAATCTTTGCAGGAGAGCCATTCACTTTTCATTTAGGATTAGAATCTGCCAGATACTTGAGCGTGTTACAGAAATAGCAAAGCTGGGATGAATCCACTGTCCTTTCATAACTTACATAAGACAGGGAGACATTGCACATCCTGCAACTGAGAACACAATATTACATCATCCCAGCCTCATGGCTTTTGGTGCCCTGAATAATGCAAGGAAAAGACATGGACCTGTGATGATACAGTCCCATGCAAGCCTGTTCTGTTTCTAAAGCTTTAGGATAAACAGTGATTCAGCCATACATAGGGCATGGCAGACAAAAAAAGCCCCAACAAACCCACAAAACAGTTTCTGACTCTGTTTTGCACATAAGCTTTTCAACAATGCTATTCAGCTGTTCAAGAAAGCATAGGAACAGAAGAAATTACCTATAATATGACTCCAATGTTCCATCTATTCTGTTCCTAAGAATGACTATTGGAGACTTTCTTTGGGAAGAGAGCATGAGCAACCGCACTCTCTACAGGCCATTGCTCTTGCAGTTTCCCAAAATTAGGATCCATCCCTGCATATGTCTTTGCAATCTGGCTATGCATCTATTGTCCACGAATTTGTGTAACAGCTTGCAGCACACATTTAAATTATCAGCCTCCATAACCCATCTTAAAAGAAATTCTCATTAGTCTCTATGAAAAAAATGACTTCCTTTTATCTATTTTTAACTTATTGACAATCAGTTTCAGTGCTCCTTATTTTTAATATTACTGGGCTTGGTGAATGCCAGTTCCATGCTCACCTAACCTACAAGCTTCCAAATTTGAAGTTGCCATGCTTTGAGTAGAAGGCAGGACTAGATGACTTTCAGAGGATGGCCTCCTGAGGTCTCTTGTATAGTTAATGTTCCCTCTTAAGTTATTATAGTATTCCTGATTTTTGTAAATCCTGACCATATCACTCTCCAGAACTGAAGTTTCAGCTTTTCTTGTCTCTCCTCATAAGGCAGCTGCTTAATCATTTTTTATGCCCTTCTCTGTAGTCTCTGTAACTCTACTCTGTCTTTCTTGAGGAAAACCAACAAACAAATGAACATAGCATAAACAAGATGTAGGCATCCCAAAGTTTTATGCAACATCTGTTTTCATCAGTCTTTCTTACACTGCTCACTGTTCTGTTGTCTCACTTCAGCTGTTACCGCACTCAGATTCAAGGATTTCTGAGACCTGACTCTGATGACTCTAAGATTTCTCTTCCCAATCTATGGATGTTATGTTTCCTAAAGCTACATGACAGGGCTTTCTGTTTCATGCCTGTATGACAATCCAATTTTTACATCTTGGCTTTGACTACTGTCCTTAACAAACTTCAGATTTCCTGCTGGATATTCGTAATACAGAAAAGAAACAACAATATGATGCAACTGTAGTGATTTCGTGTGTCTTTCTCAGAGGAAAAAAGGTAAGGAAAAAGAATGGATAAAGACAACGCCAGCTCCAGGGCTTCAAAATGATCAGGCAATATGAAGTGACAAGTTTGCTGTGTTCCAGTAATTGTAATGTTGTCACACTGTAACACACACCTACTTATCTGATCAAATGTTACGCAACCTCTGTGCTGTGTTTACTGTTATAATGACTTTGCTTCTCTGTATACGGGGTTGCTCTGATTTTTTTAATCAAGAACAATATTCAGTGTCTTTTTTATCCACATAGAGTGCAGTAACATCCTCCAAATTCCTACTCCTATTCTTTGAACACAATAGAATTTTAGAGATTGTATGTTTGCTAATTAGTCCTTTAAATCAAATTTAGTTAAAAATACTTTATTAAAATGATTAATAATGTACAGGACTCCTTTTATCTTGAATGATCTAGATAATTGACTAACATGGATTCTACAAACGTTCCTGAGTTTCAGTAATTAGTTTCAATTAAGATACTTGTGACTGTCGTATACAACTGTTGTTACTGGTGAATAAAAGATGAAACCAAGTCAGCAACTCATACTTTCCCAGGTATGACTGGACATGTGGGCACTATCTCTTACATCATTCTGATATCAGAGATGGTGCAAGTGCTCATTATCCTCTCTCACTACCTCATTTGTATTCTGTGGCTTTCTTTTTTAAATGGATCCTCAAGGGGAGTTGCTTCTTAAGAATTCGTATCATTAACAGTAAATTAATTTATTTCAGTGAAGTTGCACCAGTTTTTTTTTACCAATGGCTTCTCCTTTCCTGAACTAAAGCAACTTAAGTCTATTTTCATCCTTCAGAGAACTAAACGAACAGTGAAACACTGGTGAGTTTGGAAGAGCAATCTTGCATCATTAAGCGAACGAGTGGCAGGGCATTCACAGCTTCTCCATGGGGAAATGTGCTGGTGAGGGATTGGATCTCACACACCTTTGTGTGCAGAGTCAGAAGGATGCTGCTTGGTGAGTGCTGATGCAGGTTACAGGAACAGATGGCTTTTCTAAGCACGAGTCTCACCTGCTGCCAGCTACTGCTTGCTGCTCAGGGTGGTCCTTGTACAACATGTGCCATCAGCTTCTAAAAAAAGTACCTTCAAGGAACAGGGTGAACACACATACTATGGCATAACACATCACGTTATCAATTTGCAGAAAGAATTTCTGAAAAGTATCTGTAGAGACATTACAGACTGAGACCATAACTCTAATATTTTAATTTTTAAAGAGTTACTTTTATCCATAGTTCTGTTAATTTCCCTCTTATTCTTTCTGTGGCTGGATTCTGATTTCCTGGCTCTACGATCTTTCTTGCTAAATTTTGATTTGAGAACCTCAGCCAGAAATCCATGGATTCTTGGAACAAGCCAACAATAAAAGAGTGCTCAGGAGGAGGATGTATGAAATGAATGCTTAACAACACAAGTGAATCAGAAGATCAGTGGCAAGTTTTGCTAAGAATGCACCTAGTAATTTATTAGATTGAAAGTATTATCACCATTTAAGTTTTCTAGCGGTTTACAATGGAGATTTAACTGCATGGTTAAGAGGTAAAAGGATTGTTCTGACTAGCCATGCACCTTCTCCAGACTCTTCTGTCAAATTACTTATGTTGTAGGTTGCACTGGGTTTGCATGACAAGGGTTTGGTAACTTGGGGTGACTTATTTGAGAATCTGTGAGAAGCTTCCCCACATCCAATAGAGCCAGTGCCAGCCAGATCTAAGATGGACCCACTGCTGGCCAAGGCTGAGCCCATCAGCAACTGTGGTAGCATCTCTGGAACAGCAGAGTTAAGAAGGGGGGAGAAACCCCTGTGCAAGTGCAAAAGCAGAGACTCTGCAGACCCCATGGTCAGTGCAAAGATCCACCTGCAACCCAGGCAGGACTCCACACTAGAGCAGGTGGTTTCCCAAAGGAGGCTATGACTCTGGGAAGCCCACACTCGAACATGCTGTTGGCAGGACCTGCAGCCCCATGGGGAGAGGAGCTCACATTGGAGCAGGTTTGCTGGCAGGACTTGTGACCCTGAGGGGAACCACGCTGGAGCAGCCTGTTCCTGAGAGACTGCATCCTGTGGAAGGGATCCGCTCTGGAGCAGGGGAAGGATGGGAGGAGTCCTCACGTGGGGAAAAAGGAGCTGCCGAGACAATGTGTGACAAACTGACCACAGTCCCCATTCCCTCATTCCCCTGTGCTGCTGAGGGGAGGAGGGAGAGAAAATGGGGAGTGAAGTTGAACCTGGGAAAGAGGGAGGAGTGGGGGGAATGTGTTTTAAGGTTTGGTTTTTTTTATTTTTTGTTACCCTCTTCTCATGTGATTGGTAATAAATTAAACTAATTCTCTGAAGTTGAGTCCAGTTTGCCTGTGACAGTCACTGGTGACTAATCTTTCCCTGCCCTTATCTCGACCCATAAGCCTTTTGTTACATTTTCTTTCCCCTGCCCAGCTGAGGAGGGCAGTGATAAATCAGTTTTGGTGCACATCTGGTGTCCAGCCAAGGTCAACTGATCACAAATGTCAATATGTGTTCACTCTCTGAGAAGAATATGCCTTAGCAGATGTTTGAGGACAAAACCCCTTTTAGAAAAATAAATAGTTTAAAAGCAATGTTTTATGTTGACCTACAACTTCATCCAGTTTAATTTCTCCCTTCTACCTGTATATTAATCAAGGATTAATTCTTATCTCATCCCATGTTAATTACCAAAAAAAAAAAAAGTTTTACAGACTTTATTTTAAACATTACAGGAATACCTAAAGGTTTTCTCTAGAAATGTTTAGATGCTAAGACAAGGCAGTGTAATAATGATCAGCACTGTTTCCCTAATGACATGTGATTATGACCTAGAGAAGCAACATTTTTCAGCCTGCAAGAACTGTCCAGTTTTCTTTCTGCTTTCAGAAAACAAAAAGGAATCAAACCAGCAGGACACAGTAGTAATAAAAAACATGAAATCTATAAAAACTAACTCAGGGATACTCCATGGTACTTCATGTTGCACTATCAGATTAGACAGATGACACAATGATATAGTCTGAAAAAGGTTGGTCTTCATAAACAGTTCTTTACTGCTGTCCTGCTCAGAGACCTGTACTTCTCTCCTGAAAGACTTTTCAGAGGACAATTACTACTCTATGAAGTTAATTCTCTAGTTAAAAATTGCTTAACTTGGGTATTATGAATTTTACACTTTGAAAAGATAAAAAGTGATAAAAACTCTGCAGCATCAGACTTAGATGTCTTGACTGATATAGCCCATATCTTAATACACTGTGATTCTTCTACCCTATTCTTAAAACAATTTCTACAGTTTAGCACTTTGATGCTTCATGATGGAAGATAATAGGGCTTTGTTATTGACATAGAATATTGTGCCAGGTCCTGAATTTAAATAGTAAATGCAAAATACAAAGTGTCATTTTGTTTTGTTTTGGTTTTGCTTAAGTCTTGTCAAAAGATTCACACTTGCATCTGCTGTACTAAATGACATATATCCTCACAGCAGATAATCTCACCGGTCAATTGAAGAGATATTTTTATCACAGTAACAGTACAGAAGTATACAAATACATTGCTCGGAAATCAGAAGTGGCAAAGCATGGGGCAGAGCTCTTGAAGTTCCTTTCATAATACTCATTCCTCAAGTCCTCCAATGCCACTGGGATCATTAAGTTTACTATTTTTATCCTTTTAAAGTTGTTCATCCCCATTTTGAGTATGAGACCTCACTTTATGCTGTATGAAGTGAGAGTTTGCAGGAATAGATGCTTCATTACCTCAGCCCAGTTGTGTTTCTGTGAATTTGCCTTTTAGTGAGTTAGTTTGAAGGCAGAGAATGATTTTGCCCTGTAGCGATACTTCTCAACAAATTTAAGAACTGTTTTTCAGAATAACTTTAAACATTGGCTTAATCACATCGGCTACACTGTGCTGTGAGGTTGTGTTATGGAATTACTGGGAGTCCTGGACATCTCGGCCAGCTGGATCTTTCCTGGATGAACTTTCTCTGGCTAACACAGTGAGTGCTTTTCCCAGGGTGTGAGAAGGAGAAAGGAAAGGATGTGATAGGAGTTGGTAGTCAGAACTGACATGACTGGAACATGGTATTCAGGACAGACATGAATAGAAATATTTCAGCGTTTAGGCATAGCCATTTTAGAGCTTTTTTGCATCCTGGCACACAATTCTTTAAACTATTTTATGCTGTGTTTTTAACTTAATTCTGAAAGATTCTTATTTGGGAACAGGGCAGTCAGGAATTGAAATAATCATTATTTCCCAGGAGGGAATTAAAGGGAGTGGAAGAGCATCTGTGATAAATGGTGTTGCTGTCACCTAACATGGGATTAGACCTTGAGCCTCTGTTTATTTCCTTTCAGATTTTCAGAATCTTTTCTCTCTTCTGCCTACATGCATCATGGAGGCAACTGATGAGATACCATGTAGGCTTTTTTTCACCATCAGCATGGAGCTGGGTTGGACCAGATCAAGTAGTGGGACCTCTCAGATGGACCTGCACTCATATTCTTCATAGCATTTTAATTAACAGCCTAATGTCATTGCATTAAATAATCATATTTATGGGAAATCATTGATGAATCAGTAGAGTTAATGAACTTCTTAGAATATATTCAGCTGGAGTTGACCTGAATGAGCTAGGTTAACCTGGAATTTAATTAACTTGACTTGGCTCTTCTTTGAAAGAACAAGCAGTTCCTATCAAGCCATTGAAGTCTCTTGGGCAAATATGTAATAAAGCATTTTTTTCTAATATAGTTCATTATTTAGCTGAGAAATCAGAACGACAGAAACAAATTAGTGAAAACTTACATCCTGTTTAAATTCTTTTCTCTTTCATTACAGAAAAAAAATTCCTAATTAAAATTCATATTATCTACTTAGAGTTCATAAAAGTGCATGATTTAGATATGCTAATACTAGCCTATTTTTAAATTACAATGTATTTAAAATTATATTATGCAATTAGTGTTTTTTTATGTGCACTGTTTACCCTAAAGATTTAACCAGCTCCAAAATATTTAAGGTCATTAAAGTACCACACAAATCTTCTCTGAGAAACTCTTGGGTGTCACCCCAACACCACTAGCAATGAGCACTGTATGGATAGTGTAGAGTAAACCAAATTCCTTGGCCTTGTACATAGAGGATGAAATGCATAATATCCTGGTGGTGAAAATATGCCCATGCTTTGCTTTGTCTGAATGAGTTCTTATATTGTCCTTCAGTCCTGTAACACCTAAGCACTTCCTAGTACTGTTTTAAAGGACTTGACTGACACCTGGCATTCTTTCTTACATTCTCCTCCAGGGAGCCACAGCAAATGGCAGCTGTTGAAAGCAAAGATTTGAGATGTCAAACATGACGAATTTGAAGTTTTATACATGGTATAAGTGTAAACTTTCGAGAGAAACTGTGTTAAGGACCACATGTGCAGTGGAAATACATGGACTCTGGTAGCCTGCAGCTTGTGAGCTGTAGTGGGCAGCAAGGCAGGGAAAAAGAGAAGGGCTGACAGCAGAGTCTGCTTAAATTTACAGGGCAGTGAATGCTATCAGAGCTGTGCAATATGAATATACCTGGATAAAAGATGTTTAATAAACTAAACAGAGAGTCTTCCAAATGCTGGGGAAAAAAAAAGGATTCCCATTCATTCTGAAGGGAAATTTAAATACATTTCATTATGTGTAGGTTTGAGCATAGGACTACTGCTATATTCTTTTCTGTTTTCGATAAAATTGATGCAATTAGCAGCAGTGGATGATTCCAGGCAGGAATTATGCATCTTAATATGGAAAGGGAGAGTTCCATTGATACCAAATGTGGTGGTTCAATGCTGTACAACAGCTCTCTTTCTCAGTCACATGCCAATGGTTCTGAACCAGCGTCAGATTTTTCTAGATGCCTGATTTTCTTCAGGTTCTTAAGGATTTCAGCAGCAGCTGCAGCCACACCACACATGCAGCACACTCAGCACACCTGCACTCCTGTGGCAGCTTTGGGGTGTGTGAAAGAGCACTTGTGTCACCTGCATCTGCATCTCCCTGATGTGTTCTTACAGTAGCAGAGGTAACACTGTATTTCCTCAGGTAGCACTGAATATATACTTCTCACACTGTACTGGCAGGAAGTTTTTCAGAGAAATGTGCAGATTAAAGCAGGTGTTTTTTACCTGCTTCTGATTATTTTTCCTCTGCTATAGACCTGCTGTATGTTAGTGACACTAATGAAGTTATTAATTACCCTTATTTTTTCACATTAGATATCAATCCTTTGTCTTTGAAGTAAAGATGAATATTTGTATGAATGGCTAATTTGTCAATATTGGGAGCTGTGATCTGAACCAGAACATTCAAGACAAGAAAAAAGAATATGAAATACCCCCAAAAGATAGTTTTTATGAGGAATTTGGAAATAATTGAAATCCCTGTATGATTAATGTTCTCTAAAACTGAATTTTACATTCATGGCTAGTATCCACAAATATAATTACTATGATGTTTGTTTCTCATAACAGCTCTTGATCTGCTGTACTGAAAAACAAAGAGAAAATCAATTATTATTCTTGTTGTGAAATTTCATCAGAAAATTATGTTTACCATATATCATCAACATTATATAGTACAAAACATAGTCACAATTAGGAGCAGCTACTGAAAAAGGTTCAGGTAAGTGGAACTTCATGATTAAACAAGTGCTATAGAAAGATTAACTAGAATCATAAGTACTTATGCACTGCTGAGGCCACGTGTGGGATGCTGTGTCCAGTACTGGGCTCCTCAGGACAAAAGAGACGTGGAGCTCCTGTACTAGGGCCAGTGGAGAGCTATGAAAGTGATTAAGGGACTAGAGCATCTCTCTTTTGAGGAAAAGCTGAGTGACCTGGGCTTGTTAAGCCTTGAGAAGAGATATCTGAGAGGGAACCTCATCAATGTCTATAAGTATCTGAAGGGAGGCTGTCAGAGAATGGATCTAGACTCTTCTTGCTGGTGCCCAGCAATAGGACAAGCGGCAATGGGCAGGAACTGATGCACAGGAAGTTCCACTCGAATATGAGGAAGAACTTCTTTACTGTGTAGGTGACCGGAACAGATTGTCCAGAGGGGTGGCAGAGTCTCTCTCACTGGAGATATTCAAGAACCATCTGGATGCAGTTCTATGCAATGGGCTCTAGGATCACTCTGCATGAGCATGGAGGTTGGGCCACTCACTGTAGTCCCTTTTACCTTAACCATTTCATGATTATATGAGCATAAAATGCAATTGCAGTGCTGTGGCAAAGCTAGACAGACTGCTAAGGATTTGCATATTGCCATTCATGAAGATATATCAATCTGATATTATTAAATGGAATTGTCTTTGTGCTATTTTTGCTGTTTAAAATGGAAGGAGAAATTATTGTTCTTTGCTTATTCAACTTGTCATGTCAGATCTAAAGATTTATGAAAATTTTTCTTCATTATTTTTCTTAACCAATATCAATGACAGCTGGGGACAGGGGATATGGACCATCACACTCAAATTCAAACATGTCTACAGAGAAAAGAGTGAAAATGAGGAGTAGCTGTGGTTAAGTTTCCACACTGGGCTGATTCCTCTGCTCTACTGAAGGGGTCTCATGTGGATAACAAGTTAGTTTTAAAGAACCTTCTGTGAATCTAGGATTTAGTGTGACAATGTGAAGAGTTATCAGACAGTTCCCTGCACCTGAAATTCAAATATTCTTGTTAAATGCCTAAAATCCATGTATGGAAACTAGATTTACCTGGGTTCCCTGGTAAGGATACAGAATTGTAGAGCAGGAGGATATTTAAGCCTGCAAACAGTAAATGAAAAAAGGAGAAGTGGTTTTGAAAGCTCTTCTCTCTCCTGCACTTCACAGAGGCTAAAGCACTAGCCCAAGAAGTACAGAAACTGAGTTTTAGCTCTTGGCTTCAAAGGACTGAAACTTACATATTTTTATTTAGAAAAACAAAACCAGTGCCATAAATGGCCCAAAATAGGGCCATAAGCAAAGATATAGGACTCTAAACTAAGATGAAATATGAATGTTTGCCATCTGTCCTTCGAATATGGGCCTTCCCTCTGAAGGACAGGAAGAATCTGCAGAGGGCAAAGTGGAAAGTTATCTGAAATCACAGCCAGTTGGAAGGCAGAGCAGAGAGTTTTAGCTATTCAAGCATAATGGGATTTGCTAATGTAATCTAGATGGAAGTTGCAGTGCTTGGGGACAAACAATCAAAGAGAACTAAGACTGTGTATACTCAAAACTCCGTAGAAAATAAGGATATTTTAAACAACTAATTCAGGAACAAGACCAAAGTACTGGAAAACAATTTCCTGAGTATAAAAGTCTACTCATTCAATAAGGGCAAAATTTTTAGCAGAGTGGAAGAATTTGACTTCCAAATAAATCTGCTTGCAGAATGAGATCTTCACTACAAATGCAATGTGTGAAGCTTGCAGAAGAATTATATGACTTTTGCAGAGCTTTGGATGGGCGACCGTAAGTAGAGAAAAATGTGTGGAATTTATATGGCAAGAACCTTTTCCACAGATGTCATTTAGCCCCAGGCAGCCCAACAACTGTTTCATTTTTTCCCTGCTTTCGTTTCACATACTCATTTGGGGATCTTAGATACCTCTAACATTTAGGCCAAGAGACTGTTGAAAAAAAAAAAATCATCTAAGTGTTTAATTAAACCAACCCTCTCTACGAAATAATGCAATTTTTTCAGAAGACTTTAACTATATTGTATTTGTGCCTTTCCCCTTTTCAGTTCATTTGGCACTTTTGCATACGTTGCAGGTTATGTGATGTTTCCCAGTGCCAGTACAACCAAAGCAATAGGAAAGAATGCCAGCTGTTTCACAGTCATAACCAAATCACATCTACTTGTTACCCACAAATGGTGTAAATTAATAACCATCTGAGACTCAGCTGGACAAATGGTGGGGTGGTAGTTATCACTTAACAATAAACGTCACTTAGAGCAATCTACTGACTCACTTTCAAAGCAGATATTTGTTGAGGATAGAAACATTCAAATTTTAAATTTAAGTTGTTAACTAATAATAAATAATAATAAACACGATGTCTATTTCTAACACAATATTTTTCATCTTCAAGTCTCAAATTACTCTGCATGGGATGGTAATAATTTTGTCTGTTTTCCTCTCATAGCCTGGAAAACTGAGCAACAGGACAGTGGCAGAACCAGGGCTTGATCTGGGGGATTTTCTGTCCCATGAGTGAGGTTTTAGGTTGTCCCTGAGCTGTAAACCAATGCATATTGCAGATGGTTCCAGTCCAGCTGCCTGTATCTATTGCTAATGCATAAACTGTGCTCGACCAAGCTTTAAGCTAGCTCACTCAGATACCATCCAGTGGAAGCTTTCTGGCAGGCAGGTAAGGACTGAGCTACACTACTGCCAGTACCTGAGCCATCTTCAGCACTGTGAACATCTTTTGCAGTGCCAGAAGCAAATGTGCTTGTTGTTTTGTTCCCTTGCCTTGGCAGACAGCACTGGAATTCACAAGGGGGACTGTCTTGAAACGTACCAGTATTGATTTTAGCTTGATGCTCTCCTGAGGCCAGTGGCTTAGTGCCACCCACAGCAAGACTGTTCCCTTGTGCAATAATTCAAATGTATTTCCCACTTGGTGCTAGCCAGCAACAGTTCAATGGGATAAATCATGTTATTTGTTAAGCATTCAAAGTAGATGACCTTCTTAGATAAAAATAAGGAAAAAGAGGAAGATCTGCCAGTCAAGTTGATTTTGGAGGGATACAAAGCTCTCCTAGTCAAAAGCTTCCAGAGTGTTGGGATATGAGCTGGGACTCTGCTGAACACATAGGATTTGTGCACATTGGAGCACAGGAGAAGGAGAGGGAGATCTGAACACTGGAGAAGCAAACATTCTATGGTAGTTTCACCTTGATTTCTAAATACAGTTTATTTCTCTTGTGCTTTCTCTGGTGTTCCATTTGCAATGAGGAGATAAGGAGATCCGTGCTGGTTCACAGTGAAAGTGAGAGGATTTCCTGCCAAGAGAAGACAGTGAAAGGATACTTTTTTATTTCTTAGTTCTAAACTTGCTGGGTTTTTTCTGAAACAAGAGGAAATCTTTCATGGTTTTATATGGCATGTGGGTATCATTAGAGCTGTGTTCTATACGTAGTGAAATAGGTCAACCAAGGCCTTTTCATATATCTTATGCTGTTATCTTCTTGCTAGAATGGTAATCACAGGTGTCGTTTTTCCTACCTTTCTTTCCAAAGCTGTTGTTCACACATTTCTGTTTTACTTCACACTGGCATACGGCTTGGCAGCCACTCAGCTGTTGCTAGAGTTGTGTTCTTGGGTGGTTTTGGCTACCCTACTCTGCCTCCCAAATGCCTTTTTAATTGACTTCATTTTATTATTGAAAATTAATTTGAACATTATAGGCACAACCTTTAGAACAATTTGCTCACATTTGCCAAAGCTCTTTTATGACCCAAAGCAGGGCATCATAATTATGTAACTTGGCACAGCTCCATTTTATGTTTCTACAATTTACCTTTTCCTGTGATTCCAGTCTTTATGTAAATAATATAAAAGGTTTCTATTATGCATAAATAAACTATTATTTATATATATATATTTATGTATGTAAATATATGTGTATATTTGTGTATATTTGCCCCCAGTTGCAGATAAATTTGTCACTTTTTAGGGGGCTGTATATAGTAGTGGTGGATTCAAGAAAAATGGATGCAGTTCCTAACTCTGTCGTCAGGTCTCTGCATAATCTTTTAATTTTGCTTCCTGACTCAATTTTCCAGCTGTAAGGGGAAGATCACATTATCTCCTTTACTTGTCTAGCTTGTTCATTTTCTTGGTTCTTAGGGTAGAATAATCAGTTGATGTCTGCATGAAGTATATATCACAATGGGTTATGCCTTTGCTTGAACCTGGCAAATCCCTGTGCAGGCACTAAACTGAGGACCAAGGGAGCACATAGGTAAAGTTTACAGGTGTGTCCACTGGAAGCGCATTTATTATATTTGGCTTTTTGAACTTAGAGAATGCTGTTGATTTGCCTTCTGACTATTTCCTGCAGGAAGCTTTTCAAAAAAAGTTTGTGAATTACATAAGCATTGAATTATTTATAATTAAGTGGAAACATCATTTTGAGACTGATGAAACACAGCTTACTTCTTTATCTTGAGTGGAAATTAATCATTAATTGACAGATAAGTGTAATACATTATTTATTCCCAATTTTCATTGATTTAGCCTGGGTAAATTATACTAGCATGTAGAGCTGAATTAACAACCTTTTTCAAAGGCAAATACGAAACCTACAGTCTTTGAAATTTAATATCTGCAGCTTTTGGAGTCTTTCTTGTAAATAAGGAATTAGGACCCAAAGGAACAGAATTTCCTTTATTTATCCAGCCCAAACTGCTATTTTAAACACCTGTGCAGAACATTTAAAGCAAACGGTAATTCTTTAGAACCCATTTACAGTGCCTTCCTATTCTTTTCATTGTCAAAAAAACTACATGGATCTTGACCTTAAATCTCATCAGTCTCTCAGACCAGACCATTTGTTCTCATTCCACCTGTTGGGCTTTGTATAATAGGGGCCTTCAGGCCCCAGCTGACAAACATCCAACCAAAAAGGTTGAAATAAGATTTTGGAGATTTTCTGGGTATGCGTCATGTTGGAAGTACAAGGCTTGAAGGCTGAGGTTTTGGGCTTGGGTAGTTGGTTTTTATATGTCTCTGCTTGGACCTGAATTTTATTTCATAAGCTCCTGCTACTGCACAGGCTTTAGAATTCTTGTCTTCTTACTTTCATAAGAAGGGGCTGATTTAACTCAGGCAACTAACACCGGGAGATCAGTGGTTAAAGTTCTTCACCTCAGTATACCATCCCTGCCTGACAGAAATTAAGTCCTAGCAAATACACTAGAAAACCAATCCAATTCTGTTTGGCAACAAATCTTCAGCAAAGCTTGAAATTTTATATTTCTCACACTGTGCAGGGGAGACTAGAAATGAAGCCTTCTGGGCTACTTTTCTCTACTGTGCATCCAATGAAATCCTTAAACCTTAACAATAATATAGAGGACTGCAGAGGTTACCTCCAAAGATGGATTTTTACTGGCTCACTTTCCTGACTTTCACATTGGCAGGGAGTCTGATCCCCATCCATGTCTGACTTGAAAGCCAAAGGCTTTAAAGCAATCCCTTGGTCTAAGCTGTACTTGCTGTTCTACCACCAATAGAGAGAAACATCAAACCCTTGCACTTAGGTTGTCTTCATCTCCTGACCTCAGAAGTTTCTGCTACTGTCTAAAAATATTTCCTAAGTTGGCACATTGAACCCCCTTCTCAAATCTAGTACAGAGTTTTTTGGAAGAACTTGCATCTGAGAATGAATCCGTGAGGATCACAGTGATGTCCAGGTATATTATCTGAACCCTGACTCACACTGTCATCCTCATGTCACAGGTAGGGTTGGGATTAGAGGAAGCCCCCAGTAAAGTACATCCACACTGTAACTGCTGTCTCTGGAAAGTCCTACTCAGCAGCTGTTTATTATGATAACTGGCAGAATTGCAAACTTGTTACTTTATTCACCGCAATTGTGAGATAGAATCACTGATTCTGAGATGTTCACCATCATTAAGTAAAGATCACTTTTCCTAAAAGGCATCTAAAAAAGTAGCTTTAAGCACATATGTGTGTGCGTACAAGGCATGGTTAAACACTTCATAATACCCTTGCAAAATGTTGAGTCTTTAATATTATCTAAGATATATTTTATTTATATCTATAAATCTGTGCCAAGATCACGTGTTAGAAACCACCTGCTTTTCGGAAGTAGTCTGGTCCCAGGCCATCTGGCCAACTTGCCACATAGCAAGATTAAAGGCAACTGAGTTTGAAACAGAAATTAAGACTAATTCCTCATGACTGATTCCCTTCGGTGGCACAACAGACATCAGTGCAACGACTTTCAAGGGACAAAAATAAAGACACAAATACGGAGCACAATTGAGCCAGGCATATGAGTGATGGGGGGTTGGGAGTCCTGATTTATTCTTTAATGATATGTAGATAATATACTTGACCTTCTCCCATTTGCAGTATTCATTGAAAAGTGGTTTGTCAGCTGGCAATTCATTCAAGGAGGACGATGACCTCATGAGAAGTTAATGATATTGCCATATTTTATATTAATTCTAATGTATTACTCAAAATCACCAAACTCACAGATGTTAAAAAACTAGTGGTAATAGCACAGCAGCTCTTTTACACCTTGATCCCACAGAGCATTTCTAGAAATTTTTCCTCAAAAACATAAAAAATTGGAAGATTGTAGGATTGTGAACAAGTTGGTATAGGATATTTTTGATGTAATGTCGCGGTGTACACTGGGAGTTGAAGTCCTGTTAGAAGCCCGAGAAGGAATAACCAATTGTGGATGCCCCAGGAAGAAACTTTAAGGTGACTGGACAGGACTGTGTTTGCTCCCTCCACACTCTGTAACCATGCCTTTTTGAATATAAGATCTTGTTCAGTTTAAATAAAACAGTCTCTCCGCTTCCACCATCCCAAGAGGATTGTGTCATTATTCACTGCCACAGAAGATTACTGAAAGCACCAAAGATCACAAGTGTCTGTGGCCAATGAGGGTGTTTAACACATGCAACAAGGCACCCCAGACAGACATACTCCTGAACTTCCCATTCAGAGTGGGAAGAGCTGATTTTCTGAGTAAGGAGTCTGAAAATATGAGGTCAGAGCAGAGGAAGAGGTGGAGAGGCAAGCAAGAGGATATGAAAATGCCTAGTAAATGAAGGTATTTTTGAAGATTAAATGAAAAAAAAATATCATATAGGAACATTCATTTAATATGCAGAAAATTTAAAAAAGTAATTTTTTTTTAGCAGTATGTCTTGAGATTTTATCTGTGAGATACAACACAGAGCTATTTTTGTGCTGAACATCTGCAAATATCTGTATCAGTTTAACTCCAGTAGTTGACCTGGCATGATTCTAGAAGAACAAAAAAATTTTTTTGACTTTCAGATGGCTGAGTCCAGTCTGCTCTTTAACTGTCCCTGTCAAAGAGTCATAAAAACTTCACATTTTAACCCATATAATATATTCAGTCCTTCTATTGTGTTCATTATATTAATTATAGTATTATCTTTACATATTATTGTATTATTCTCTTATTTTTATATATATTATTATATACTATTATCTTTCTCTTTCTAAGTTGAAGATAAAAACTCTCCCCTCCCCCCCCACCAAATCATGACTTATGTTTCACATAGATGAATATGTTGTATTTTATAAAAAAAAGAGAATATGTCTCTGTTCTCTCACTGAACTCTGTTCTCTCACAGTTCTCATGCACTATGTACTTAGCATAAGATTGAGGAGGAAAAGGCTGAAAAATATAGGAAGAATATGTGAGCAATATAAAATGTTTTAAACCCGTGGTACCGGAGCTAGTTTTAAAATTTGAATTCCTATCACCCAGGTAAAATTGGTATTTAAAAAAAGCCAGCAACACAAAACTTTTTGACTTTGAAAAAATACCTTACTTTTAGACATCTGTAACATGCAATGGAAATTGTATAAAGTTCCGATTTTGAAAATAAACTATTTAATTACTGTATGAATAGAGATGATTTTATTGTGAAAGCGTTTGTTTCAAGACAGGAAGTTATAATGTTAACCTTGGGTAGCTTTTTCAGATGTTCTAACCAACACTATAACTCTGCTTCAATCTCACATTATCTAAAAGTGGAGTTGACAAATATCAGCCCAAGAAAATTAATTTTGGTTAGGTATTTAACTTCTAAAGTGCTAGAACTAGAAGAATTGACTCTTTTTTAAAGTGTTTTGGTGTTGTGAAGTGAATCAGGAATGTTGAAATACATCCATTGAAATACATCCATTGAAAACATCAGAAAAGTTACTATAGGTCTAAAAAATCTTTAACTTTTGTTGAATGTATTTGTCACCCTTAAGTTCTTCTACTGATTTTTTTAACTAATATTAGTCTCTTATAAAACTGATAACCACTGTATATTTTCAGTTAGTACCATGTAGAAAAATTCTTTTCTTCTTATATTTTGATTATGCAGTTAGATATTTAAGGAAATTTCTCTTCAGCCATTCATTTGAGAATGAAATCTTGATCAATATTGCCTTTTGAAAATTTTGTCTTTCATATCTGGACATTTTCTCTACAAAAAGGACAAGAAAACAAGCAAAAAGTAGTCAATCTGAACATTCTGTAACATTTGTAATGAGTGAATCCAAAGGGAAGTCTAATAATCAGCAAACAGTGAAATCAAAGTAAGTACAATTGTAGTCCCTGAAAATAACTTCCAGCTTTTTGCCACTTCTTACTTTAGAAATGTCCCTCTCCATTTTTCTCATTTTCTGGGGTTAAAGGCCTCACACATCAAGAGAAGTTGGTTTCAGTGGTATAAACGACTTTGAGCACATAGGAAGTTCTATGAAGTGGAATATAACAAAGTATGAAAACGGAGAACAATTTTTCTGAGGGTTTTTTGCCTTTTTTTTTTTTTTGCCTTTTTTTTTTTTTTAAGTAACCACTTACAGCTAAGAGTGCTCTGGACTTTAGGGGCTATTGTGGACCTCAAGAGGTCTTCTAGTCCAATCTCCAGGGGAGAGGACTACTGAGGCTATTTTCACTGAATGTTTATCAAAATTCTACTTAAAAATTAACCATTATAGTATTCTATAACTCTACTCATAATTCTGTTCTACATCTTAATTGTGCCTATCACCATGATAAATTGCAAGTGGAATTCAGAACTTCCTGTTGAAGAAAGGGAAAGAGCATTTGTTCATGATTGCAATCTACTTGTATTTAAGGACTGAGATCTTATTGGATAAGATGGTTAGTGGATGAGTAGAAAAAAAATATTTTATTCCATGCAGACTAATGAGCTGCCTGGGTCCATAACAAAATATAATGCAGACCTATTTATATAATGAAATACAGTGCAGCTGCATTGACCTGAAATTTGTTTAGGAAGCTGACAGGTGAAAGAATCACTGCTGAGAAACATCATGAAGAGGAAAAGTGTGATGTTTTATATCATTTTTTGAGAGGCTAATTAACGCAAGCTCAACTTTACAGATCTATTAGATCTGAGTTGAAATGAAAATAAGCAAAAAACTCTGCCTATATGGAAATCTTGTTTTTTTCCACAACTTCATCTGCATTGAAATGTCCAGGAAAATTTTTATCTAAAATAAATTTTGGAAAAACATCAATCAGCTCTAACCATCTGTTGTCTTACTGAAAATTCTCTGTGCAAATTGGAGTTATCCGTATTTAAACATGATGATTCAAATCATTTAACTCTTTAAACCATTAACAGTTCTATATAATTTTTTACTTCTGAATAAATGGACAAAGCTGAGCACTCTGTATCTAAGCACAATGTAGGCTGAGCACTCTGTATCATCTTCATTTAGTTTTCTATGTACAGGGAGGCAAGTGACATGAGTAGTTTGCCCCTGTAACAATGGGGATGGATTTTACCATCTTGTTAGAGGCTGTCCTCCCAGCAGAATTGTTTACAAACTGCACTGCTGAACCCACATTCTCAGCAATCATGACAATTATAGCTGGTTTTTAAAAAATCACATTTAAAAATAATGTCTGTGTTTGCTTGATTTTGAGTTCAGATCATTCATCTGATCTGCCTGTACAAGTCTTTTTGATTATCACTCAGTGCTCTACTACTTAAAGCTAATTTTGGAAATGAACACTTAGATATTGCCTGAGATCTCCTGATAGGGATCCAGGAGCTGGTGAGAAACCCATCAGGTATAGTGGCATGCACAAGAGTCTTGTGAATGGTAACACTATGTGCAGCGTGTTTTCCAGGGTTTTCCAATCTGATTTGTGGGTAGAATATTCTGGTCTAACACTTCTCAGCTTGTTCCCTGATAGACAGCCTACTTTTTCCTAATTATAGCCCCATATATCACCCTGAGTAATTTCCCCAGTTAGCAACAACTTACATTTTACATCTCTCTTCCTTTTAACTTCACAGTCCATTCAGCTCTGTGCCTGGAGTGACTGAGATATCAAAGTCAGCCACAGGTACCACATTTTGAATGGAAAATATATTATCAATATCAAAGCTGAAGGCAGCTTTGATTATCTTCGCCACCACTGGTTCTTTCTGGCTTTACCACTTTGTTCACCTGTACTGTACCTACTCTGTTCCCAGGGCATCTTAGAGAAAAGAATAGTTATGGCATCCACACCTATTAAAGAATGAAAACCACGTTGTATGTGTAATTTGTGTAGGTGTGCAACACAGCCTTAACATGGAAAAAACATTCCCTGTTTTCCTAGGTGATGGAGCTCTGTTGTTCTGTTGGTCAGAAATGGGAACATGATAGAGCCAGGAGGAAACAGTTCATGATTATTCTTTGAGAATTTTTACCACTGTCCATTTAAGCATCTTGAATTTTTATTTTTTTTTTTAAATCTGGCAGTGACAGATTTTAGAGAGCATCTGGCAATACTTTATATTTCTTCAGAGGAAAATTCTTCCTTGAGGCTTGGGGGTTTTTTGCTTGATATTTTTGAAAAAATTCTTTATTCCTCATGTAAGAAATGCATTTTTGTGGAGAAAGGTTATGTAGACTATCCTGTGGCTATAAACTTTAGACTTGAGCTGAATCTCCTGAAATAAGGAGGTGTTTGGCTAGAGGGGGAATTTATGTGCATGCATGTGTATGGGGAGCATGCAAAGCTCACAGAATACAGCTCAAACCCTTAGGCCTCCAGTCATTGCTATTCTAGGAAATAAAAATCTCAGGAAAGTAGATCTTAATTTCTAGGACTAGGCAAGATATCTATTTCTTCCTCCCTATAATTACTGTCCATGTCTTTATCACTGCAAATCTTTTCATATCTACATAAGAACTCTTTTTATACCCACTTGAGAAAGATCTGGCACTTCTCTGTCTCCTTCTTGGCACTGCAACAACTCCAGATCCAAATCTACCTCTCCAACATAATTTGTGGAATTCCTGGAAAGCTTCAAAACTCCCAAAGAACTGTCCCCACCTGACACAGTGGGACCAGACTGATTTCTTCCTGCATAGCTCATGCATCATGGTGGCTGTTCAAACAATGAGTAAAGACTGAACATGACTGCAGGATGAGCACATTGCAAACATTCCAAAATTTCTTGGCAAAAAATCCAAGCATGGCTTTGTGAAAGCTCACTTCTTGTACTTCTCTTTACCAAAAATATGTTTTCTGCAGTGCAACCTACATTATGCACTGTACTTCAGTGCAGACAAGTGAGTTGTTAGTTCTCCAGCTTTCTAGTGGATGAAAAAGAAATATTGAAAGTAATTTTCTTCTAATACAGAAAAAGGAGCTACAGGAAAACAGTGAAATCTTTAAAGATTCTTCCCCTGCTTTGCTACGGATCTTCTTCCTAGAACATATTAGCTGCTCCCTATCCCGATTTCTTGCAGTGTTTCTGGGGAGATAGCACCTTTAATGGAGTTTATTGGGAAAATCCATAGATGACATTAGAGACAAATGTACCTTGGTCCCTCTAGTGCTGTTTAATTTCTGCTATTTTAAAATTTGTCTTTCATTTGTTATGCAAGAGAAATGAAAAACATTTCTGTTACAGCTGCATTTGGTACAGAGATCGAGAATTAAGGAATGGAGAAGTTAAACAATTCACACTTTTTTTATACTACTTCACTAAAGCATCTAATTTATTCTTATATCTTATATGCCTGATAAAATAATCCTTCTGAAGTACCTCACTTTCTTATGTAGGCAGAGAAAGTCTCTTCTAGGGCACCTAAACTTAGGCAAGAGAATCTCCTCTATTGCAAAAGAATAGCTTCTCTTCATTAGCTAGTAGGGTACACTGACTTTAAGGAGATTGTTAAAAAGATATCTGACCCTGATATGGGCAGATGGAATCTTATCTCCTCTATTTCTCTGGGGAAATTTCAGAAGAATTCTCACTGGAATGGATCTGCCATACTGAACTGTGGGTAAGCAGAACAAAAGAGAAAGCAAATTATTTCCCAAAATAAGATGAAGAATTCTGCCTTGGGACATAATAGATTAAAACCATGCAAAAATGAGATTCTTATATGGAATTTTTAAAAATTCTTATGAATTATGGAAAACTCAAAATTTTTGTTATGAGTACGTTCAATACCTATAAAATGAGAATAACTGTTGAGCTCAGGTATTTTGAAATGGAAGTATCCTTTTAGAACATAAAATTTTCAAAAGGGGACTTGACACAGACTAAATGGTAAGGATAACAATCATAACATCAAATCAAACACCATTACACTGCAATTTTCTTCTATTTATTATGATTAATCTATATGTTACTACCAGGAACATAAAAACCACCCAATCCAGTGCTAACAAGGAGAGCTGGTGGTATTTTAAATGTCAATAACATTTCAAATAACTCCTTAAAATTATTACAAGGAAAACTGAGTCTGGACTGCTAGTGGTGCTTTTGCAAAATCCATTTACCAAGGTTAGAGAAGTCTTTCCAGAATGCTATGCTGGGAGCACTGAAATGTGATACCACTTTTGTGTATCCAGTTCTGCAGCTTGTTCCTACTGACATGTTGCTTATGTTACCTGGTTAGTATTGGATTTTTTTTTTAGTAGAGGCTATAGGAGCACAGTCTGAGCAGGCTGGTTGCTGCTGCTCCTTGTTTTTTGCTGGAAGAGCTGCATGTGGCTCTTTGTGACCACACTGACTGTGGGGGGGACATACATATCTCTTTCAGTGGTCTGGTTTGAAATACTGGCTGCTGTCAACTGCATGTGAAGAAACACCTCCTTGAGATGTTCTTTTGATATTCATTTTGTCAATGCATAGAGAGCAGGGTTGTAATTCCTTTTGCCCTTGTGATACGAATCCTTCCATCAGTGTCTGTAAGGTTAGTTTTGACTTCTTTTTATCCAATCCTTTTCCTCAGATGTCTTGAAAGGACTTGTCTCTGTCCTTGAAAGGAGAAGTAGAAATTGAAATTCTGTTTTAAATATGACTAAAAATTCAAAGAAGCAAAATGTGTCAAGCCAAAAGAAAGCTTATTTTGCTCTCAAACAGAAGCCTAAATATTTTGGAAACTATCTTAAGGGACTCCTGTGAATATTTATTGTATAACTCATTCTTCAAATGGCAACAGTATTACATGAGATTTTGAGTATTTATTTAATTTGCCAAAGTACATTTCTAGTAACTTTAATAACAACTGATGATTTGTTGCTAAAATATTTTTGTAGCAGCATTTTTTACATGATCCCTTACAGATAGCAGATGCGTGGAGGTGGAAAATACTTTGCTTCCAGCCACATGAAAAACAATCTTAACAAGCAGCAGTCATGGCCTTCCTTACCTCTATGACTCTCATTCTTCCTGAGGATCACATGTTTAATCAGTTCTGGAAAGCCTCTGTACTCATTTCAGAAAAATAATAATAAAAAAAGAAACAACTATTTAATTGTCAACTTATACTGCTTAATTAAGATTTTTCTAGAGAAAATTACTTCCCAATTGAAATGCAAATGCATTAATCCAGAGCCACTTCCTGAAGAATAACATTTCCTTGAGGAAGCTGGTATGCAATAAAGCTCCAAAAATCAATACAAGATGGTTTGCTTGGAATTTCAATTCCCTTTGTTAAATATAATTATTATTTTTATAAATATATTAAATATAAATGTAATAGATTTTTTCCACACAGTTATTCCCAATGAGGTTCTTTCACATCATGTCTGTGAGAAGCTTTTTATTTCATATACACTAAGTAGATCTAAGATACTTTTGTAAAACTGCAGTGAATAGATCTATTTTTTCTTCACTATATTCTTATATTTGTAACTGCCTGCTTTTCTGTGTAAAATACTTTTCTGAAGGAATTTGAGAGGAGGAAAAAAATAGCAGAAAGAGAGGGATGGCACTTAACAATGTGGCAACCTAATGATGGGGGCAGTTGCTTGGATACTGCACAGGAATTGCATTTCTTTAAGGAGGGATTGAGTACAAATCTCCCTTTATATCTATCTTAGTTGTTTACTGCATCATTCAAATATTATATATGAAGAATATGTACCTTCTATGGACTTGTTGAAAAAAATAATCCACCTGCAATAACACTCTTGGAAATCCTCCTGTGTTGTGAACAGTGTTTATTCTGTGTATCAGAGTACTTTCTTCAGATTGCTTCACTTTTTATCTTGTTTGGGTTTAGTAGTCCTAGTCATGAGCAGGACTGAAACCATGCTGAGGGAGCAGGTCTGAAACAATGCTGAGGTGTATTTCAAGTTAGACTAGGTTGTACCTGGTGAATTAAAGTCCCCTCTAAATTATTCAAGAACTGAGCATGTGTTTTCTGAATCATAACTGTGGACAGAAGCAATCAAATTTTGTCTTATCTTCTTTTTTAACTGCAGAACTTTTTTTTTTTTTCCCCACACACCCAACCATGAAGTTAATGAAATGTAATACCAAATCCCTAAATTTAGACAATATTAAGGTGGAAGCTGAAGCTGGCTGTATGATCCACAGAGGTCTCTGGAAGGCAAATCAGGGTTCCTAAATTTAACAGAAATTAGGTCTCTAATCTAGGTGCTCTAATTGCTGTGTGGAAGCACACATTTCTCTCTACTGACTGTAGAGGGAACCTGGGCACCAAAGGCAGGTGCTTGCAGAGGTGGTGTCAGTGTTCTCCACTGTCTGCAAGATTCCTTACCAGAATGGCAGTTAAAACATATGGTGAGTGTTCATCTCTTGGACTACTCTAAAGCATGCAGCAATAAAATCTTTCCTATACCTTTTGATCTCAGTTTACTTTGGAAGTAGAATTTGCATTGCACACAATCAGGTACACACGTGGTCTCCTGATTTGCAATATTTAACAGGAAACATTCATGTCTGAAGTTAATTATTAGTTAATGTTTTAATACTAGAAATTAGTATAGCTCCTCTATCTGCAAGTTTGTTTGGAAGGTTTAGCCCTGTTTATAAGTGGGAAGAGAAAACACATTTTTCTTAATTTATATTTCCAGTACATGTTTACAGACCAAACATGTGCAACAATAAAAATTAAAAAAAATAAAATAATAACATCAAAAAAGATTGGCCTGACACTCTTTATTTAGTGTTACAGCTACAAAAACTTTCCATAATAAGCACATCTTTAATATGATTGTGGTGAAGAAGCAGAGAAACAGTAAGTTTTTACTTTACCACTGAATGCAGAATTTATTTATTGGTTGGATGAGCATGTGGATTTGCTGAGACTTTTTCTACAGATTTTTTTCTTCCAATTTACACATATTTCTTCCTATGTTCCATTTTTCTTTATGTATAAAATATTTCATGGAAATGGGTGAATCCAAGTCCATTCACTTAGATTTAGTTAAAATAGTGCCTTTAGGACAGCTCATACCATCTTATTTTCTTTGGCTCCAGCAGTATTTTCCAGGTCAAAGTTAGCTTGCTTTGCTCGTTCTTTAAGCCAACCCATGAGCCTGTGAAACATCGGTAGTGTTGCACTGAGCTGGAGCTAACAAACCCCGTGTCTCAATAGCATTGATTTTGTTTGAGGAGTTTTGCTCAGCCACAGTCTTTGACAAGTCAGCAGGAGGGAATCAGAAAAAGAATAAGCCTGTAAACCTTAAGAGATTTTTCTGAATCTTGCGCAGCAACACTCAAACGGACAGAGTGTCTTTGCCCTATGAGTAGCTGAGTTAGTCTTCATCCTTACAGATACTAAAAAGCCATCTAGACATGGTCCTTATCAATTGGGTCTAGGTGGTCCTGCTTGAACAGGGAGGTTGGACAAGATGACCTTCAAAGGTCCCTTCCACCTCAACAATTCTGTGGTTCTGTAAATTTCATGCCAGTGTGTTTGTGGCATTTTTTCATAGCATGAAAAGTCCATTTTCTTGATAGATCAAGTAACAAAAAAGTGGCTTAATTATTTGCTAGGGAAATTAATTATGCATAATGCCTATATCTTGACCTTTGCTTTGAGCTACAGCAGCAGAAGGAAATCTATATTTATGAATAACAACCTCAGATAAAATGGAGAAATAAGTCTTAATAATACTTCAAATAATGAAGACCATTCACTTGTTTTGCTTTGCTGTTACTTGTTCTTTCATAATTGCTAAAGAGCCATCTGAGAAATCTCCAGGTTCACAGCTATCTCTAAATAACTGATGGAACAAAAAATGATTTGAATAAGAACTGTCAGACTCAATTAATTGGACATGGCTAATGTACAGTGTAATGCAACAGAAAAACTCTTGCAGGCTCTGCCAGACATTTACCTAAAAGAGACACATTACACAGAAATTCCTGGAGGGATGAGAATTTGGCCTTCCCCTTGTAAAGTCTTGCCAATCTGCATGTTTCAAAGTGCAGTTCTGAGTGGATCTGGATATGACTCCTTTGATGGGTAGAGCAAAAACTTTCCAGCCACCAAGACCATGAAAGGATCTATTGAATTTTAGGCACCCACACAAAATAGTTTCATGAAGGCCAGATGAAATGTTTCATGAACAGGCAGGGATCTTTGGAATTTTGGCACCTACATAAAATGGTTTCATGATGGCCGGATGAAACCTTTCATATTCACAGGGGCTTAGAAAGACTTGTGCTACTTTTCTGGAAATTCAAGAGAGCAGCTGATGGAGAAGGAGCAAAGAAATGTGATAACTATAGAAGGAGGTGGAGGGGTTGAACGAGCAGTGACCTACAGTGGGTTATACAGATTCATTGTTATCTTTCTGTCAAATGCTTGCAGAAGTTTGGGTGAGATTCAGCTCCATACTCAGACAGCTAAATACAGGGGTCAAGATGTAGGTATTCACATGCAAACTGCTCATTGACCTGCAGTGCCAGTGAACTGAATCTTTGCTGGATCTCCAGACTGCACCAGTGTGCTCACAGATACTTACATTTAGCTCCAAACTTCAAACTGATATCTTTCCCTTTGTCTCTGAGAAACAGTTGTCCCCAGCACTGGGAGAGGACAGCTGTATTTTGGTGGTTGCTAGGGACTCTCTTTATGCATCAGACATCTGTTGGTCCTTTCTCCAATAAAAAAAAAAACTAACCAAAAACGTGGCCAGTCTTCACGAACGAAGATTTGGAAAAGGTCTTTTTACCTTTCAAGCCTGCGCAATGGATTTTTTAGGTGAGACACAGCCTGCGCTGAACTGAGCCC
>JAWWLV010000121.1:103859419-103887304 GCA_035041135.1 Platyrinchus mystaceus | reverse complement strand
CAAGCAGGCTTGGACAATGGCAGTGAGGTCCTCAGGACGTAGGTTTGTTTAGAGTGACCTGCTCTTAGATGGATGGCCTTAGGGGCTGACGAGCACCATCTGCCTGGGGGAGTATCCCTGAACCCGGTTCGGGCATCGAACCGGGGTTGCAGCGGTGAGAGCACCGCATCTTAACCACTAGACCACCAGGTTCTCCAATAGCTACATATGTAACCTGACATGGGGTGCAAAGTGTTGTCAGCAAGAGTCAGTAGCAGCATCCTTTGAAGAGCTCACTGTCATAGCTTCTCTGCTTATGAAAACCCACCTCTTTTACCCTTGTTCATTGTGCTCCAGCTGATGGCATCCCTGCCAGCTCTGCTTCAGGGGAGGCTTCTCTCTGACCTATGGCATCTTCGTGGTTGGCTTTGCATGGGAACAGGACAGAAAGGAGAGCATCCAGCAGCAGCCACTGGTCCTGTAGTGGTTCAGGCATTCTTAAAAAGGTGATCCTCACTGTGGAACTCTGCTGCAGTGAGGGGCCACCCTGCCTGTGAGGGAGGAGGGCCTGGGGTCCTCAAGACCAGCATGTGGCAGCTTGAATCCTGTTGTCAGCCCAAAGCTTTTGTGTGACCAAAGTTTGTGTGTGACCCAAGTTTGTGTGTGACCCACTAAAAAGGCTACCCCTGCTGTGGCTTCTTTGTAGAATACCCTTGGAGATGATGGCTGCTATACAAACAGTGAGTAACAAAATACCATTAAAGTGTAATTAGTTATTATTACCTCAGATGGCTAAGATTTGGATTCTTAATCCATCCTGCCACAGTTTATTATAGAATAGGAAAACACAGGGAAGGAGAAAGTGGAAGAAAACAACAGTGACAGGGCAGTGCCACTGTCCACCTAATCTTTCCAAAAATAAGCAGGAACTGAGGCAGCACCAAGCCAGATGCACCAGCAATGGCCAAGACCATGCAGAAGGGACAGTGGGTTAAACTGTGTGAGCAAGAGTGTGAGTTAATTCAGCACTTTCCGTCCAATTCTTGAGACGCTTCACCACTGCACTCGGAACTCATTTTTTAAAATAGTTTTATTTACTTAGTTTTCCAAAACAGAATAAAAGCAACTTTATTTATTACAGCAAGGAAGAAATCTAACATGACTTTGATTTATTTGTTCATCTGCTTCCTTTGGACCACTAATTGTGTCTGTACCAAGGAAGCTTGTTGCTCCTTGTTTGAGGCCAGGACTGGAAGAAGACACTGAAATATTTGTTCCTTGGCAGGTTTCTTTATGTTGGCATCTTGAACCTCACTGCTTGGTGCCTCATATTGGGACAGCTATTAAGCAGGTTGCTATTAAAAGGATGGAGGATTATTCATTTGGCAGGTTTTTTTGGAACGAGCACTATGTTATGGCCCATTGATTCTCACTCTCTGCTCACATACATCAAAATGCAAAGTGCACTTGTGAGATGTAGTTTTCATTCCATTGTTACTGAATCTTAAGGTAAAAATTTTATTGGCTTTGTTGGAAAAGACTTGGAACATATAAAATTTTAACTCTTCATACTATGATCACACAGAGAACAAAGTCACATTACAGGTTTATAGTCTGAATGTGAAGACGAGTTCACCTGATCCTGAGTGAAGTATTTTTCTGTATATTATAAAATCTTTGAATGTAGTGAGCAGCATGTGTTTCAATATGTTGTTAACTGGGTAGAAAAAAAATCCAGATAGTAACCAATGGTAACTTGTTGCAGTTTTCACTCCATGTGCCTAGGTGATGCCCAGACTGATGCACAACTCTGGATGGGCAGAGGCTGGAAATTCATCACAATGACAAAGACCTCATATCTATCAGTGTGTGGGACAGTTCCCACAAAGAGAGCTGAATAGTGAATTTGTGTCATCTTTAGGGAAAGCTGAGGACAATCTGTGTGAGAGCTGTTTAAGAAAATGCTTAATTTTTTTTCCTTAGCCCCAGTTTCTCATTAAGGCTTTTGAGGGCAGGGAATCTCCTTTTCCTGTCCCAACAGATTAAATATTTAGTTTCTGAAGTGTTTCTATGATGCTTCAGAGAGGTTTTAGCTGTCACTGTTGACCTCTTCAGGAGTTAATTCAAGGTGAAGTGATTTGTGCCATGACCAGCCATGATGCTATGCAGAAAGAACATGAAATGTCAGCTTTATGGCTCCTGCCTGAGCTAAACTGCACTGAGGTAGCATAACAGTTCAGAGATAACTTAATTCAATTTTCATCTCATTTTTTTTTATTTTTAAGATTAAAAATACTGTGGGTTTTTTCTTTTTCTTTTCTATAAAAGATTGTTTGGAAAAGACCCGTAATTTGACAGAAAATTTTCAACAGTCTGTGCACAAACTCTCATGGCATCAGGCTTGAATTATTTCCAGTGCTATATCTGTAGTGCCTTCTGAGTAACAAGATTTATTAAATTGCTGTATTTTTAAGTGCGTAATAGCAGGTTACCAGTGATTCAACATCTGTGTGAATTATGTAAGTAAGGATAATACAAGTTAACCCCAAAACTCCATCTCCTAACCCACCTGTTTCTGATCTTTCACAGACTACATACTTTTCCTCAAAAATCCTTGTTCTTTGGGAACATCATGTACACAGTTTGACCTGAGTATCTCTAACTAATCCTCTCTTGTCTCAGGTGCTGACTTTATGCTGACTTGATTATATGAACCAGGTGAAGATTAATTCTTAGTATAACTAAAACAATTAAAAAAACCCCCTACAATTCTTAGAATTTTTAAACAATACACTTTAGATAGTGCAGACTGTGCACAGAATGACATAACAACACTGGTGTCTATCGGTGGAACAAAACTGATGGTCTAATGAAAAATTAAAAATAGAATCAATACAACATGACATTTATTTATTGTTACTTTTATTGTCTTTTATGTGAAAAAGTATTGCTAACCATATTATGGACTTAAAATAGGAAAGGAAGAACATACTGTAAGGGAGGGAAATGAAGATGTAGAGAAGAGCAAAGCGTGGTTTTTTGAGAAGAGAGCTAACAAATCAATGAACCTATGGAATAAAGGAAGGTACCTCCAAATGTCAGGAGCTGTACTGACCTGTTTCAGTGATGAATTGCAGCACAGGGAACATTATGACACAGGGCATGTAACAATATGCCAGTGCAAGAAAGGTTGCAGAAATGTCACCTGTCAACAACTCACACTACACACCTTCATTACTGGAGTCATCCAGTATCATGACCTTTTTGCATTCAATGTTAGCCACTGTGATGAAAATGTACACTTAACATATGTGTTCTGTTCAATATTCACCTCTGAAAACATTATTTTAACACAACAAATACAGCAACAAAATTACGAAACAAATGATTATGAAGTGATTGAGCAAACTGAGGGAGTGTGACATGTAACTGAAAACCTTGGTTTTGTTTGTGTGTTTTTCAAAATCTAAAAAACCTATCAGTTTGGGGAAGCTCAGGGGTTTGGCTCCACTGAAAGCACTTCTTTATGTTTTAAATAGCATTCTGATAATGCATGGCATTTCAGGTTGGCAGTATTTCACCTGAGTGATACTGGAGCTTGTTCAGGTGTGACATAGCCTGAGGAAAGGGGGCAGGTAACGACCAAACTTAACCAGGTTGTCTTGGGGCAGGTAACACGTGCCGTACACACAGCTCCATGAACCCTTTGTTCAGGTACCCTCTGTCACCAGCACAATCACAGAGTTATTGTGAGCAGTGGTTTAAGTCTTGCAAGGAAAAATCTCAGGAGTCTAACTGGAAAGGTTGTGCCAACTTTTCCAAGTAATTTTGCCACGTATCTGAAGCAAGAAGTCAGTAATGACTAATTTGTAGAAAAAAAATGAAAAAGTAAAACAAATTGACAATATTTATTTATCTATGTAATGCTCATGGGACATGTTGGGGTTTTTTTGTGAACAGACAAGCAAATGAAGGGCAAAAAAGTGTTTTGCTTCTTTTACTCTTCTTCCTTTTGACTTTTGACATCTAGCAGAGGTAGTCTGTGAGAAAGATCTGGACAAGGAACATAAAGCTCTTGGCATCCTCCTGCCAGCACTTCATCAGACAGCAGTAGTATGGGCAGTTGTGTCAGGAGATGCCAGGGGAACGTTCCCTTGGATGGGGACACAGGGTGAACTTCTGGGCAGTAACAAGTCATGAAAAGCGGAGGGTCAACCCAGAAAGTACCTATTTACAGACGATGGTCTCACCCCAGCCAGGATTTTATTTTATCACTTTAAACTTAATGCCCACTTAGGGAATGGGAGTAAATATTTACACTCTATCCTGCTCCACTCGTGGATAAAATTTTCAAATAACCACCTCTGAAGCAAATTGCCTTCCCAGCTCGGTACTCTTTTCTGTCTTGTTTGCAGATTCCCCCATGCTTCTGCAGGTAATGTTGAAAAATTCACCCTCATCATGCCAGGCATGGGAGGCACCCACAACCATTACATGGGAAGATGCACAATATTTGATTAGAGACAAAGATTTCTTTACCAATGTAAGACATACAGACTAAATATCTGAAAAGGCCAGAGCTTTCTTCTTTGTCCATAGTAGCTTTTAAGTTGTCACTAATTCCTTCTCTCAGATAGCTGTTTAGGATACTATTTAGACCTCTGTCTGAGGTGGAGCTCCTGGAAAATGGATAGACTGGAGTGTGTTGATGTCTCTAGGGACCATGGTGTTATTACTCACAGAGCTGCATAAGCTGGCAAGTAAAGGAGAGCTTTGCACTGCAGGTACCTCTGCAGAACAGTTTAAGTACAGCTATGAGAATAAATCACACAACCTCAAGAATACTCCTGGGAAGCATAACTCAGACAAAAGGTGACATTATATGTAAGAGTAGTTTTCTGTGAGTTCCTTCTTGCTTCCAAGGGGTAATGTTATACTTGTAATAGCAGAAAAATTGCTAAATAACAATTCCCATCAAACATGTACTAAATTACACTTGCTCAGCCTATCTTTGCTGTCTGCTGTAGGGGTCTGTTCCTGGTAAGTTGTAAGAGGAATCAGAACAAAGATCCAGGTAATATGATTGGATGTGTAAGCAGCACAGTTACTTTCCTCTGCAGGCAAAGCAACAGACCTCACAGAGACTAATAGATCTCATTCTGGCATGCTGAGGTTTTCTTAGGACTGGAAAGCAGCCAAATATTTTATGCAAAATCCACACATTATTTTAGCTTCTTTTTTTTTCCCTCTCTAAATCTCAGAAAAACAGGCTTACTTTGAGATGGAAGTTATGCCTTGCGATAAGGAAAAATAATAATAATAAAAAAATTCTCGTCTTTCCATTTTCATTTTGCTAGAAAAAAGCAGTTCTTCGTCCATACTTGCTGTTCATTTCTATCCTTTCCATCCCCACCTATCTCTGCTTAAGATTTACTTCTTAATTTAAAATAGAAATCTTATCCATAAGGTGATAGCAAGAAAGTTATCTGTTGTGTTAAGACCTCTGCTGCTTCAGATTCATTGACAGTCAAGTTCAGGAAGCTTTTATTAATGGTTAGCTAACCCTGTATGCCTTATTTGCAGTGTGTTAATTTGTCACTTCTTGGTCAGAACACACAGTTATCAGGTCCAGGCTTGTGAAAAAGAATGAGCCGAAAGACCAAAGTGTGAGAAGGTGTTATTATTTCAGAGCTCATCTCCTAATCTTATCTGTGGGTTAGCAAGTTTTTGCAGGAATGCAATTGAAATGTTTGCTAGTGAGGATAAAAAGAAAGAAGGTCAGATATTGTAAGTATTTAAAGCATCAACCTTCCTGTGAATTCAGTAGACACTGACACATTAAAACTTTGGATGTCTAGACCAGGGACTGCTGCAGAGATCCTCCATTCAGTGTTTGCAAATAAATGTGTGTTTCTGTAAATATGACACTTGGGTCCTGCAGAGTAAGGGCTGGTTTGGAAGTGAAAACGAGCAGCTTTGTTTGATGAAGGGAGTAGCCTGGTCCTTTAGCCCTGTTTTCTAATTTGAGAAGAATTTCAACTTCTCTGGCTCTTTCATGTTTCCATGTTCCATTCCCAAATGTTGACTAATTTCAAACCAAAGTCAATAAGATATGAAAACAATACCAAAGTTTAATCTTTCTTCAGACATGTGGTTTTGATAATCCAGCAGTTACTGGATCCCACCATGGCTAGATGACCCCACAGGGAGAGGGAACAGCACCTCATCAAATTTAATACCACTAGAAACTTAACACAGAGGAAAATGTCAAGGTATATGGTATTTAATGTTATGATCAATAAGATGGAGACTTTGAAGTGTGATGGCAGAAGAATAAAATATAAATGATTTACCTCAAAGGAGTTCCATAAGAACAGAAATGCTGTTATGACAGTGCATAATGTGACAGAATGTGTGGACTTTGCAAAGTACCCTGTATTGACAGAATATATTACTTCTAATAAATATGAAGAGGAGCATATAGGTCAAGTAGCAACCAAGAGTTTTCAGTAGAAACATCTGAAATAGCTGCACATATTTGAGCTACTGCTGGGTACTAATGTTACAGTCTAGACGCTTTCAAACCTGCAAGACAACAAAGAGGTACTGAAAGCCCAGGGCTGCAGACAGATTAAGGTTTTCTAAGAAGTCATTCTCCTTCAAATATGATGTTACAGACTCTGAGAGTCCTTGGAAGAAATGTAGCTGGTGGAAGAAAAGGACAGCATGAGACACCTACAGCCTGCAAAGTGACAGGAAACACACAGAGCAGACACATATATTGAGTAAACTTTCCCAAGAATCTCTGAGAGGAGAGCAGGAGTCTGTTTCCTAGGCTCTGTGCTTGACTTTTTGTAGAGATATTTGGTTTATTCAATCCACAATATTTAAACTGCAGTGTTAATGTCACATTTGAAAATACCTACATTCAAACTAAGTTGTAAGGGCTTGACTCCTAACTCTCCTGAGCAGTTAAGTGATTTGGTAGTCACAGCTGAGAAAAACCCTAAGCCTACTAAAAAATCAGTGTCTGTCTTGCAATTTGACCATTCATAAATTTATCTGGGAAAAAATCCAGTTTTCAGGCAACATTTGACCCAGTCTGGGTAAAGGTGGAAGGTGAGGAATGATCAGAGGAAGAAAAGTCATTTTGGATGAACACTGGAGTTTGGATACCTGATCCCCTATTGGCTTTCCACAGCACTGCACTTGTTTCTTGCTGACTATTATGGAAGAGCAGAGTACCTGCCAATCCACAGGAGAGTTTCTTCTTGCCAGGACTGGCACCACGTCACTTTCCCTTGCTTAAAGCTCATGCCATTCCTCTATCTGCCTCCTGTCTGACTCCCTTCTTCTGGGATAAGGCTGGAGGACTGGGACACCTCTGTTTAGAAAGCGCTGCTAATGCTTGTGGACTCATCTGGATATTACTGACGGGGATTCTGACATTCCCGAAGCCTATTGCCAGAGTGAGTTAAGGGAACCTAATGTCCTTCCTCTAAGCAAGAATCTGCCCAACAATTGCACTACAGATATTAAGTCAAATTGAAACTTTTAATGGAGAGAAGGAGACCAGAAGGGGTTGTGGGGATTATATTTGCTGGTTATTTTTTTAATCAGAAAGAAAAGAGCAGTTCAAGAACCTTTGAAAGGAAAGAAGAAAGTTCACAAGAATGTTTTCCCTTATTTTCGTTGAGCTTCATGTTTGTACTGGGGGAAACCACCACTCTCTCTGATTTGTTTCTTACAGTTACCACATATGTGAAAAAAAATGAAGACAGACATCTGAGGTGAGAAGAGTACAGCTCCTATATAATTAGTATTTATGAAAATTTGCTGTGGTGTCCCTGATAAAAGGAGTCTTCTGTCCCAGCCATACATCAACATCTAAAACCTTGCAGAGCTAACATCTCATTTCCTTTCTACTACAGTTTGAGACCAAAAAATATTATTGTTGATACAACTCAAAGATCATCTGATGACTATTGGAGTCTGTCTATACCTTTTAGCAGGGTAAGATGCACGTTTTTTTGATTGATGCTCATTCTGAATGCTGGCGAATCATCTGGCAGAGGGCAAAATTATCCAGTGACCTAATGTCCTGTCACTGATACACAAATAATTATACAAGCACTGATCCACATAACATCCGTTATGTGAATTTGAATGCCCATCTGTTCACTCCAGATTAATTGTGACACTGATAGCTCCACATTATGAAACTGTTATTTTTTTAAAGCCTTCCATGAAAGACAAAACCCCTTTTCCATTTCCCCCAATACCAAACAAAACAAAAGCTCAAACACAAACAAAACCAGAAAATGGCCACTTTTCCAAAAAAATGCAGGTTCATAAGTTCAAGTATTCCCTTCACTGCCAGGTAAAGCACACCAGGACCCAAGGGAATAGGTCATAGTATAAAACATGCTTAGAAGTTAGAAAGAAGATGTTATTCTTCACCCACCCTTTTGATACTAAGTAAGGTTTAAAGCAATACTGAAAGGTTCAATTCATCTTGTTTAACATTAGACAACAATGTGGATGTCTGTACCTGAGCTAATCACCCTTTGAGGGAACAATTCCCTTGACCTATTTTGGATGTCTACTTTAAAGACAAGACAGATTTGCACCAGAAATGCTTCTCTCTGCTTTTCCAGCTCCCTCAGTAGTAGAGACCTGATATGCATACTATAATGTACATGTCTGAATTTGGTGAGATCAATTGCACCCTCAACTAATTTGCACCCTCAACTAATTTGCAGGTAAACTGATTAATTTTGCATGTCACAACACTTTTAACTGCATTTTCTTTTTATTGACACCTAATTCTTCTCAGATATTTTGATTCTTTTATATTTTAACATTTTCTCACTAATCTGTGCAATAACAATTTTTACTAGCTCTGTCCTTTTATTGAGCCAGAGCAAATAACCCTAAAATTAGCATTACTTAGCATTTGTATCACTATAAGTGATTCCACTTGCAACATAAGTCTTAACACCATTTTTAGTGGAATCCACTAGAAATTGCCTCCCAGATCTCACAAATCTACTCTTAAATACAGGTTTCATTTTCTGATATTTTGTAATGCAGCTATTAATTTTGAGTTGTGCACTTTTAAAATAGGGCCATTAATTTTTGCATGTATGCAAATATATATGTATTTGTGTTTTAAATGCCTTTCATCTAGGAAATTGAGCAACATGTTTTAATCCACTGGTTACTTGTGTGAAGTCTATTAGTTATAGAAACTGTTATACCATTTTGCTAAATTTCATTAACAAGTGCTCAAAATCAATAAATTAATTTGGTGGAGTCACACCAAAGATGCACCTTAGCTTTGACAAGAGTGAAACCAGAAACTGCACTGTTTCATAAGAAGAATTGATAGTGTTATTTATTATTGATATTATTTCAAATAATCCAAAATAATCCTACTATTTACATAAAAAGTATTAAATGTCTGTTCTCTGGACTATAATGCACAATTCATTATTTCCACATTGTTTTTCTATGGACAGTAATGGGCAAACATTATTTCCTCCTGGTTTTGTCAAGAAAATATTGATAGCATCACACTTGGAATAAGAAATTATGGTAGCTCAACATATGCCTAAGATAATGTCCTTACATAAAGGCTTACATTTTAGTTATAATTTCATACTCCAGCAATTTCTTGGTGTTAATTTGCAAGTTAAAGCTGGGATTTAATTTACCTAATTGAAGAATTTTTACAAATTTTAGTATTCTTGTATCTGTTCCACTTAATTCTGGATGTTTAAAATGTAGATTTTTTTTCCATCTGGCCTAGTCATTCCATACTCCTTTATTGGCAATGGAGAGAAATAGGTAGTTCTGTAGAACAATCAACCTCATCCTAACTCAGACGTGAAGAACAGATGATATGAATCATTCACTTGATGCATTTATTCTTGCACTGATCATGGTGGGGTCCCACTTCTAATGAGTTCATTTGCCAAAGGTAAGTACTGAATTCCTTGTGTAATAACTGAGAGAAATAGTTGTATTTGTCAGTTGTTTCAAGACTACACAGGATAGAACTTAGTGTAGCTATACATCTGATTTAAGTGTGCAGAAACCCCAGGAATACATATTGTTTACAGAAGACTGACTGTGTAGCAGTAGTTATAGAGGTCTTACGAGACAGAAGAGAAATTTTACTGCCTGGTCTTAAACTGGAGCCTAGCTTTATGTGCTATACAACCTGTTTATATATATGCCAAAAACACAGTAAGCATCTTGAAATAATTCAATATAAGAACTCCATTCATGATTTTATTAAGGTGCCAGGCATTATGGGTGCAATTAATCTCATCTGTCTTGTATAATAAACATGTACAATGTTGAAAGGTGAGCCATGATCTAGGTTGTCTTTATAGTTAACCAAGAGAGGAGGGCACTTCTCTGCCCAACGAAACTTTTCTGCAATTTTTGTGGCCTTTTTAAATACCTGCCTTAGCATGAGAGAAGCCATTCTTTAGAATGCAGCTCAGACACAGAGGTTTACATTAGCAACATCTACATCAGATCCAGTGAATGCCACTAAATTCATCCCTGGAAAAAGTTGTCTTAAATTGCAAAACGTGTACAATTTTACTTTTGTTCAAAGACTCTGAACTTCATTAAAGGACCAGTGAAGTATGCTGGGGAAAGTACAACAGAGCAGCATTGACTCCAGAACTGAAAAAAGCAGTTGCCCTAAAATATCCTAGGTCACAGTACAACATTCCCTGCATGCTTACACAGATTTTCATGATGTAGTCTGATTGATCACTCTATTCACAAAACAATTCCATTTGCTGAAATCTGATATAATTTTGAAAATATCTGGAAACCTTAACACATATCTTGTTTTTAGCCTAAAATACTGGAACAGATCTGAGTTTGACTTTCATAGTTTGTGCAAACCATATGGTCTCATGACGTTGCCTGTCATGTTGCCTCTGTTTTTCCTTTAGACATCTATATTCTTTGACAAGGGGAAATAACAGCAAATCTATATCCAAAATTAGATTATTTCACAGATAAGAACCTGCATACCAACTTTCTTTTTGCATGATCAGGCACTAGAAAGACAGGTTATGGCCACATTTTTTTGGAAAACTTGAGTATTGAAAAGCTTAATATTGTTGCAAGATTAAATGATAAATGTGTGCTTGTAAGTGTACCTGTATCATTTTGGGGCTCTGTGATATGATGTATTTACATGTTTTGTTGAGTTGCAGCGTCCTTTTTTCTGGATATTGTTTTGACATTTTTACTAGAGAAATAACCAGTATTTATACATAATAAGTATATTTGATTCAGTGAAGGTGCTTTTTAACAGCCACTGACATTAGCTACCTCCTATTTCAAATTGTATGCCATAAAGCAAATCACTTATTGATACAAGAGATTAAAGTGGGAAAATTAAAATAAGTATGTTGGTTTTACATGGTATTTTCTGAAAAAAATAAAAACAAAAAAAACAAAACCCACCCCAAACAAAGATAATGAAGATAAATTTGTCCCATGTTTATGACTCCACTGAATATAAAGGAACCTATTCCCTACTGACAGTTTAACAGCATCACGTTCTTTCTTAATGAATTTCTATGTCATGATTTATTATTGTAGAAAGTCATAGTGCTTAATTTCTTACAGAAATGAAGTTTTGCATTTAATTCCTTTTCTCTGTCTTTGAAATATTATTCAATTTACATATAGATAGAGCTCAACACTTCTGCAGGAAATCTGATTGTGGGAACACAAATTAAAACAGCACTTCTAAGAGACTAGATAGGAAGTACACAAGGCATGTAGCTGATGTTGTCATGTGTCAAGCTGAATGTGTAAAACCTCTTTTTTTAAACAAATTAAAAGGAATACTAAAACATATCAAAACAACATTGTTTAAAATTACCCCTTATAGATACTTCTCTGGAAAAGCAAAGAAACACCACTGTCACAGCAAAGTGTAGTTTAATTCATAATATGTTCTATTCTTGAAATTTATATTTTGAAACACGTAAACAAAATTACTGACTAGAACACTTTTATTCAAAGCAAAGTTGATGAAAATTTTCAATTCAGTAAATTTTACAAACTGCATATGTAGGCTGAAAATCAATTTAATTGCTAATAAAATCCAGCTGAATTGGGGCTCAAGCAACATCTTTGTAGATATACAAATAACTAATGTACTGCAACTGTTAAATCAAAAATCTCTTTAAGTGAAAAGTAGTATAAAAAACCTGTAATAAATATTATTATAATTAAATCCTGACATATCCAATAAAAATGGGGAATTTTTATTGTGATCATTATCTCAGCCAACCTGAAAAATCATGCCATTAAAATTTTCTGGAATGGCCTGCAGTCATGTTGTGTCTTGAACTGATTATTTTTATTATACTGTGCAGTATGTTGGCAAATGCAAGGCTGAAATTACCATACAGAGGGGTATAAAGGTCAAAACAAGAAAACTCCCTTTCACAATAGACTTTTTGAATGGCTTTGGCAATGATTCTGTCAACTACTCACAGGGTATCAGATCAGTTAGGCAGCAATGTAAGCTTTACATTCACTGAGTTTAGATGAAATAACTTTCATTAAAAAAAACCCAAACTCCAAAAGTAAGAACTGTATTTTGGTTTCAATTAAATATGTAACTAAAGAAATATTAATTAAAAAATGAAAAATATACTCTGTCTAATTTAGATCCACTTCAATCAGTAATAATTGTAACCAGGTTAGTTTTATTATTTCTTGCTTTAGAAAAACTTTCAACAATTATTTTTTTAATCAATACTTAGCATAGTGCTTCCCTTACAAAAGCAACAAATGTTCACCTTTTTGTGGTGGCCTGAATAGCTTGGAAAAATCTGACAAATTCAGTTATTACTTCTGAATGATTTACTAATATTAGTTCCTTCTATGTGTAGGTGTTTATGAATAACCAAGTTGATGGAGAGCTAAAATACAATATAGAATAAAATCATACAATGGAAGCCTAATAAACCAATCAAATGAATGAGAATAAAGATAATAAAATACAGATATTTAAAAATATCCCTACCTACTCAGGAAACATTAATTCAAGTAAGTATTTTAAAAGCTGTACCTGTGATAGAAAGGACACAGTTACTTAAACATTGTTTTTCAGTTTTTTTCCAGGTTCTGTGAATGCTTGGATATGGCCTTCAGCTGACTCTAGAGAGGCACAGAGCTACCCCAGGCTGTGGCCTCTCTGCATGCCCTGTGCTAGTTATGCCAAGTGATCTCACCTGTGGGCAATTGGAGCAAGGCCCTTTTATCCAATAGGCTGAGCTGAGCAGCTGGTTAACACTGTTAAATGCATTGTCTAGATCTCTGCAGACTGTAGAGGGAGCTGGGTTTGTTACTGCCCTGGCAAGTGACATAAATGCAGATGGTTTACAACGGAGCTGAATTCTGCTCTGTGTCTTCTGTCCTGGGCTGTATTGTAGTGCAGGAGGCAGGACTGTTGTCACAGGGGTTACCACCATCAAGGATGTGCCTCTGGCTAAGAAAGAAGCTATGACAGACCTGTGCTCCTCACGATTGATAGGTGGAGGTCTTCCAGGTACAATAGGGTGTCACTTGAGGGATGGCACTAGAGGACCATGCTCAGGAATCTGAATATTTCCTGCAGACTGCACAGTCTTCAACTCAAAGGCAATCTTTTTCTGTGTACTCCATTCAATGGTACCCAAGTGTTGAGTATCTCATTGTTTCCTTTAGACACTGTTGTCATACAAACATTTATTAAATATCCATTTCTACTTTTAAAAATGTGACAGATTTTCTACATCTCATGAAGCTCAGTAAAAAATACCCAAGTATTTTAAAATGTTGTTTTTAAATACATAATTATTGCCATGAAACACAAAACTATATAAGATTGTGTCCTAGGCCCTTCTAGAAAACTCTTCACCTATTGAAGCTCTTTGTGAATATCTCATCTGTCACATAAGTAGGACAAGAGATGATGTTTTTATTCACTAACATGCTGAGGAGGAAAAAGAAAACCTGTAATCCTTAAGTACGGTATGCTATAGTATCTAACATAGTATATCAACCAGTAAGATCCTTCTGCAAATGCAAATTGTATAATTTTTTTTATTTGAATCTACCAAGTGATAGAAACTTGGATCATCTACTTGAGTTATATTGTTTACAAGACTATCGAGCTGCAACTGCAATCACTGTTTGTTTTCTATACCTTTTAGGTAGACAAGGGAAAAATGTTTTAACTGGGAGAAAAAAAATGATAGTGCTTGCTATGGCTGATTACAGTTTATCCAATTTAATGTATTTCAAGAAGACAAATCCAGTTTTCCCAAATCCCCATATAGACCAGGCAAAGGTGGAAAACAGGGACAGAGCCCACAACTGAAGAACAGCAGTTTAGGGACCACCTAGAGTAGGTGTTTTTATTGAATATATATGGGACTGTAGGGGATTTCCCAAGGGTGTTGAGAGCACTGTCTGCCATGATTTTGCAGCCTTTGATTATAATCTGTGCAAAATTATTGAGGTTGATGGAAGTCTCTTGAGGACTGTAAAAGGAATAAGGGAAGACTATACTTTACTTGCACATTTTACACCCTCCTCCTCATCCACTGTGTTCACATTTGGAAGCTGAGGAACTTGCTGGATTGACAGATAGATGGGTTTAAAATTGTCTAGACAGCTAAGCTCAAATCATATTAATCCATGACTTGACATCCTCTGGAAGTTGCTAACAAGAGGAGGATCCCAATGGTTTGTACTGGGGTTGATGTTGTTCAATAGCTTCATGAACGGTCTATATAATGAGACAGGCCACCCTCAGTGGATTCAGAGGATAAATTTCACACCAAAGAGTAGGGCTTCAATTCCGAGGTTTCTTGAGAAACTTCAGGAGTGTGTTCAAGAGAAAAAAGTTTTTCACTTGTGGAAGAACAGCTGTGTACATTAAAAACTGAAAGAACAGCTGTGCACATTAAAAACTGAGATGAGTAGCATTCTGCTGAAAAGCGCTCGGAGGTTACAATCAAGTTGCTATGAAGTTAAGCATGAGCAAAATTGCACTTTCACCACAAAAAATTCAAAATACCTACTGGGATTTACTAGGAAGACTATAGGAAGGTAAGTCAGGAGAAGATACTGTATGTCATGAAATGCTGGTGAAATCACAGCTGGAAATCTGTTTACTTTCTGGTCACCACAGTTCAGGAGTGATTTGGAGTAAATGGGAGGAGTCCAGAATGAGAGGCTCACTCAGGGGATGAAGTTAACTGAAACATGACCTTAACTTGCTGGGGGAGCTGCCTATGTCTAGTCAGGTGAAGATAAAGTTAAGGAGAGAACTACCATCAGCCAGCAGCTATTTCTTGGTAGTGGCAGATAATGCAGCATCCACTGAATCTAGTTAACCTATGAATCCAGTTAAACTCAGTGGAGTGAGCCTGCCACTGAATCCCTCCATTGGAAAATGTATCAGGGATTCATTTGTCATACTCCAGCTGTTTGAGTTTTCTTCTCACTTGGCTAAGATTTCTCTCTTGAGAGGAGTTAGTATGAAGTCAGTAAAATTTTAACTGAAAATACGATATGCATTATAACAATGACAGTAATTTTACAATGAGAGGAAATAAACATTTGTACATATTCCCAGAAGACACACAGTTAATTTGAAATCTTTATAATTCAATACCTCTCTACAAAGAAATTATCTAGTTTAATTAGGAGCAAAAGGTCAAATTCAGACACTGACCAAATGAAGTCTATGATTTTTTCTACAGTTATGTTAAATGACCATCATCATTCCAAAAATGACCTAGAAATGGAAGACTGACTCAGCTTTAAAAAAAAGTCCTTTTTCAACACTGCCATTGTGCAAAGTAGCCTCAAAATGCAGGCATAAGGCTCTGAACATAAGCAAATAGGCAGCACATGTCAACATGTGGAAAATCAGTGCTTTTAGGCTATTGACTTTCAAAATATTTTACAGTGTTTCAGTCTGAGATTCAATCTACAGTGTAAAGGTGTCATAGTCTTCTGGGAAAGGCAGAATATGAAAATATAATAGGAGACTTCAGAAAAAAAATTGCTTAGAAGAGAGAGAAAGTATTATTATGTAAAGTAAAACAAGCAAGCATGCAAACAAAAAACCCGAAAAAAAGATCAATATAAATGATACACAATGCAAAAATACCTATTCCCCTTTGTGTCTAGTCTTCCAATGCTTTGAGAAATCATAAAGAATAACTATAAGAGATTTATTTTCTTCAGCCTGGAAAAAGGAATTGAGGGGAAAATGCTGTCAAATAAGATATAACAATTATCTGGTAAATAAGCAGTGTCAAATATCTGTATTGATTGGAAAAAGCATATTAATTGGTTCCTTAAACACACTGTTCAGTGTAAACAGTCTGGCTATGTAAAAATGTCATGATGTCTGGCAGGGTCATGAACAATGTAAGTCCCCAATAAAAAATCCCTGATGTCCTTCCCCAAAGGGTTTTTTGAATCTAACTAAAATGACACATGGGTACAGGAGCATTTCTGGGGGCATTCATAATATGCTGCCACTGGTGCAGATGAGGACATTTAAGTGAAAGGGTGTTCTGAGAACACAAGTGTATTAGTCAGCCCAGAGCAAACACCACCCCTGCAAACAGCAAGCTACGAGAGTGACTAATTATGACCTAAATAGATGGCATTACAGATAATCTACTGAAATCACACTAGGAGTGTGTAATTATACTATCTACTTATATGCACATCCAAATGTATTTGTATATATGCACCTAATCAATCTGTAACAAAAATACTGCTGATCAAAATCTTCGTTGCACAAATACTTTGAGACTGTGATGGAGAAGTAAGAACCAGTTCTTTGAGCAATTGATTGCAAACTATTGGTATTTAAGTGATGCAATTTGTTTTCTGAAATAGAATTTAAAAGAGACAACTCGAAGTTTTACAGCAGTTATTTACTTTAGATGATGAAGTTCATCTCTGAAGCTTTATTTAAGTGTGTGAAAAATACAAAATGCTCCTAGAACTGTTTTCCAGAAAATGCAGACCCCTGATGTGTTCTGCCAGTGCAAACACTAGGCAAAGCCAGGCAAATACCACCTTTCTGGGATAGATACTGTTTTTTCTGAATAGCACATTTGAGAGTTACATAAGGAAGCGTAGCAACATTTCCTTTTGTTCAGTATCTGACTGCACGTCTAGAGAACATAGGTGGAAAGTGGAAATTACCATTAAAATTATATCATTTCTTCTTCCATTCCAAGAGAGCATTGTCTTTTTTTTTTTATTTTTATTTTGTATGTTTGTTTGTTTGTTTGTTATAGAGAAAACATCACCTGAGGGGCATAGGAAAATTGGCAGAAAACTTTCATACCGATACTTCCTCTAGGGCCTCAACCCAGACTCCAAGAAATGGGCCTCTTCCAAAATTCTTGTGTTGAAATGAAGAAATATACTTTTTATATGCTGTAAGATGCTATAAGATATATAAGATACATAAAATGCAGATATGAATTTTCACCCAGTGGATGGAAGGAATTTCTGGGTATGAATTTGAAACTTTAGACTCAGTTTTATGTGGTAATTTGTAAAGCCAGCTAACTAGAAAATTGTTCACAAATGAGGTAGATCCCCATAAATCCACATTTCTGTGTCTTATTTGCTGAGAATTTAGTTCTTAATAATTTTAATTCATCAAAACCTAGCTCTATTAGCAAATACCAGATATAATAACCTTTAGTGCCTATGTGCTGAGGCCCTGTTGCTTCCTTCTTCCTTCTCGCTGCTAAGAAGACTGTAAACCCTAAAGAAAAAAACCTCCTACAGCACTTGCATAAAAGCCTGATATAATGATGTGTTTTAAAGAATGGCTATACTGAATAATCTATTTAAGTAGTTTAAATTAACCTAGATTGTTTATAATGCATTGACTAGAACAGATGATCCAAATCTACATCTACTTGTCACTTTTGTTCTGTAAAGTCACTTTTGTTCTATAAACATTTAAAACAAGATTTATAAAACTTCTCTGACTTGCCTCATCATCCTAATTTCTTGCAAAACTCTATTCCCCCCTCCTCAGAGCCTATTAACCATAGTTAGTATGAGACCTAATTAAAGGTGGGTAAATTCAAATGTTGGTTAGAGTCTGCAAAAAAGGGTATCTAAGAACAAAAAGTTACGAATTGTGGCTTGTTTTACTCAAAATCAGAATATGTGGTGGCTCCCTTCATTAACGTGGCCTCCTGATAAGAATGCACAATATTATTTCATTTCTCTCCTTTTCATTGCTTTTGTAATTATACTAAAAGGCATGAGTGTTCATAATCCCCACACATGAGGAAAGGTTGAGGGAGTTGGAGTTGTTCAGCCTTGAGAAGTGAAGGCTCCAGGGAGACCTTATTGTGACATTTCAATATATAAAGGGGTTTATAAGAAAGATGAGGGCAAATCTTTTAGCAGGGCATATTCCTACTAGAAAAGGAGTAATGGTTTTAAACTAAAAAAAGGGTAGATTCAGACTAGATATAATAGAAAAAATTTTGTGATTAGGGTAGTGAAACAACATTGGTTGGGCTACATGACCTTTAAAGATGCCTTCCAAACCACACTATTCTATGATTCTATGTTTTTATGCTACATCTACACTAGTCTATGACTAGTGCTGCCATTGTGCTGAGACTGAGTTCTGTCCTGTTGATCAATATTGTCTCCTTCTTCTGCTTGAACTGATTGTTTTATCTCCTTCAGTTGCCTCTGGGGAAAAAGACAGCTTTTTGTTCTGGGTTTGCAGAATTTCTATCAGAATGCAGGCTTGCTGGGCAGTCATGGCTCTTAGTTATAACAGTAATGCAAGTTATCACCAAAGAAAGAAGGTTTTCATCTTCCTCAGTAAATCATCACTGGATGCAGGAGAATTAATCTCTCTTGACACAGTTCATTGTTTAAATGAAGATAATTGAGAGAATCAGCATAGGAATGGTAATAATTACCCTTAATCATGGGAAATAAGTCTGTAAGAAGATCTGGGGTGTATCTACATTAACATTGTCGTTTGGGTCAGAAATGTGATTCTAAAGTGAATGTATAATCCTGCATAGGCTGGCATCATGGGGTGATCTCAGGGGACATGATCAGATTTTCTTTCAGGTGAAATGAAATCAGGAAAGACACTTCAGAGATGCCCTGTTGTACTTGAATTTCTAATGGACATTTAGTTCATGTGACTGTAGTCATGAACACATTTAGTCATGAACACACATAGTTCATGTATCTGTAGTCTGATGTAAAAGTTCCAAAACTCACGTGCTGTAGGTGCTGAGTCCTCACAACTGTTTCACTTTGAAGGCCTACTGCTATTGATGTGGTACTTTTTAATATATACATAGTTCCAGATTAAAAAAATCTTGATAAACATAAGTGACATCTATGGACATGAAAGAATAGCTAGAGAAACTTCTAGTCTTGCCACTGAGTAATTTAAAAGAGAAAGAGGAATTGAATGAACAAAAGCAACCAAGAAGTAAAAGGCCTCAAGGACTTACAAGGGGCAGCTGAGGTCACTTGGTTTGATCAGCTTGGAGAAGAGAAAGCTGAGGAGTGACCTCATGGCAGTTTACAGGTTTCTCAAGGAGAGAAGCAGAGAGGGTGATGCCCATCTCTGTCTGGTGACCAGCAGTAGGATACAAGAAAATTGAATGCAGCTGGGTCAGGAAAAGCCCAGACTAGACATTAGAAAAAAGTTCTTTACTAAGAGTGTGCTTGAACATTGGAATAGTCTCCCCAGGGAAGTGGTCACAGCACCAAGCTTGTCAGAAGTCAAGGAGTGTCTGGATAAAGCTCTTAGTCGTATGGTTTAGTTTTAGGTAGGCCTGCAGAAGTAGAGAGTTGGACTTGATGATCTTTATGGGTCCCTTTTAACTTGAGATATTCTATGGTTCTATGATTCTATGGTTTTAAATTAAACCATACTCCTTCTCTCTATCCTTATTCCTAATCTGACAGGATCATATGAATAGTACAAATCAGGTATCTTCAGAAAACAGGTGAGTTTTTATTAATTCACATGTTTTTGCAACGTATATGTAGCTTTAATATCAAATCCTTGCAAAAGGAAGGAGGGCTAGGTTAACAACGGAATTTAAGAATTTCTAGCTTCCAACACCTACAGTTTTTCATTCAGAGTCATACCAGAGAAATGCCCTCTCTTAGTTAAGTGTGTTCTTGTCACGCTTCTCCTTCTGTCCATCTATGCATTTATGTTAAGATTTTTTCTGGTGTGATATCCTTGCTTCACCTGTAGAATAAGTAGAGCAACACTAGCAATACCTGAGTTTGTTGTATTTTAGTCCCAATTTGAAAGAACTGACTTCAGAAGGATGAACATATTGTAAGAGCTGTATATAGTTTCAATTCTTGTCATAATTCCTACTTTTGTAAGCATACAAATTTATATGATTCTATAAGTCACTCTAGGTATCAGTACAGATATAAATGGAAGTAGAAAGCCCTAGTCCCTTTCACTTTAAAATGTATCATCTGGAAGGTCTTTTCCAGAGCAGATGTTGTGTTTCTTTTAAAATACCATTTTAATTACAGTGTAATCAAAAAACTGTCTGTCCTGGAAAACAAAATTGTGAAGCATTTCTATGATTCTATAATGTTTCTATACAGTAATATTACTTTTTATATACAGCCATCCACTAGTCTATTATTTTAATGCATACTCCGTTTACATTTTGTTTAACTTTTTATCGTCCTTTCAAGGGCCTTATTCAAGGTGATTTTTTTGTCCTTATCTTTTATCTCATTGATTGCTCTCTGCAAAGCACTTCAAAAGAACAAATCAAAAGCTTACAAAGAACTTCCCACAGCACTTATATCTTCTGTTCAATGGGTATTTTCTTTCCATTTTAAAAGGAGACAAGAATGAATAGTTCCTTGTCTGAATAGAAAATTTTTATGATTACTGGTATGTTCATCTGAAGCCATACATTTTCAAAATTCCCCTTTCTGAAATGGAGGCATAGCGTTAGATTTAATATTCACTGCAGTGCAACATGTGTCTAAAAACATGCATGACCTCTGCTGAGCTCTGTTACCCTCACCTTGGGTACAAATGCTCCCAGTAACAACTCTTTCCCCGGAGGGTCAGTTATCAGTCAGGGCAAGTTGAAAATCTTACTGATACCAGCTTGTCTCATGGGCAGATTCAGCACAGGACTGCCAGGCAATAGCTACAGAAATTAATTATCAGGCCCTCATGACATAATCTTTACTCCTTTTGGATCTTGAACCCATGGGAAGTGAATATTTACATTTTCTCCATGGTCATGATAGCTTAAAATGATCTATGTGAAACATCTTTCACTTATGGTGAGTTTTTTGTTTGCTTTTTTTGTTTGTTTGTTTGTTGTTTTGGTTTAGTTTGGTTTGGTTTTTTTTTTCTGAGACTTGACTCAAACTCTTGTGAGCTGGAAAGAAAATACCAACTGCCCCAAAATTATGATTAAACTTTTACTGTTGGAAATAATAGTACAGGGATTAGGAAGCTTTTCTACAGGGAGATGAAGTCAGAAAGAGATTGCAAAACCCCCCAGCATCTATGGCAAGTGTTGCAAGTACAGTTGAATTCAGATTAATGGAGACATGTGTAAAAGATACAATAGTTCTTTCCAGTCATCGAGTCATATAATCATTAAGGTTGGAAGAGACCATTGAGTCCAGCCTTGGACAGAACACCACCATGCCAACTACACCACAGCACTGCCATGTCCATTTCTTGAACACTTCCAGGGACAGTGACTACACCACTTTCCTGGGCAGCCCCTTTCAGTGGTTGACAACTCTTTCAGTGAAGAAATTCTTCCTGATGTTCAACCTGAACCTCCCCTGGCACAGCTTGAGGCCATGTTCTTTTGTCCTGTCACTAGTTTTCTGGGAGAAGAGGCCAATCCCCTCCTTCGACAACCTTCTATAAAAGCTCTGAGAGAGCTCCAGCATGACATGGATGGACGTGGATTGTCTGATTTTAAAGAACTGAGTGATGGATGCAAGGCATGTATTTTAATAGCTGTTTTTCTCAAGAAATGTCCTGGGTGTAAGAGAGGAGGGGGTGATGGTTCTGTCCCTTGGTATGGGCTGTTGGAATTGGAGAGCACATTGATTTTATTGTTTTGGTGTTGCCACTGCTGTAGTATATTTCCATATTTGATTATAAAATTCCAGATGTAAATCTAGATGCACTATTGACTAAAAAAGGTATCTGATAATTGGGCAAACTGGGATCAGGATTTCCATCTTCCTTTTGATACACATGGAGTAAATATATAGAGTCTGTTCTGCCAAAAGTCTTTTGCTGCAGCATTTACACATAAAACCTTTTTGTGTAAATAAAACTTGTGTAAATGAATGGTTTCAGAATGTTTTTGCTGTCACACTTAGATTTCCAAACCTTCTGAGGGCACAGACCTCCCTTAGTCCCTGGAAATCCACTGACTCTACTGTTTTCTGGCAGTGTAGAGGAAACCTTCCCAGAGTGGCTGCTATTCTCATCATCTATGAAATGAAGAAATACTGTCATTCTCTGTGAAGTTTGAAATGAAATCTTTTTACAGTCAATCAGGAAAGGATCCAAAACCTCCTGGCCATTTCACTCCTCCTGGCTTCTGATCGTGTATCTTCAAGGTCCCTGGATATATCCCAATCTTTCCATCCTCAAACACCACATAGTACTTGTTTCCCTGTTAGAATGAGGCAGGGATAAAGTCCAGGTGGAAGTTCTCCAAGCCCTGTTATGTTGTTTATGCAGGCTGTTGCAGAGAGGATTTGTAGCTAAATGTCACTTCTGTTTAAAAGTACCAAGGGGTTAAAGCTGGTATTATAAATGTCACTTTCAGGGGAAGCATGCCAGATAAATGCTAATCTGCTCCTTAAGCACTTTCCAGTGATTTTCTGTAAGCACTCTTCAAAGAGTAAAAAAATAAAAATATTCTGGTACAATGCAGGCACTCTTCAGCCAGTGGGGTTGTAAACCTCCTGGCCTGAAGCTATGAAAAGCAAGGGAGTCCCTGCCACCCTCTATGGATAAACAGAAGGAAGGACAGATTCTGAGTTTTCTTTCTACACAGAAATCCTTTAAGAAACATTTTGAGAAGCTGACAACCTTTTAAGCAAGCAAGTAGTGAGTCTGAAGTAAAGAGAAAGACTTGCCAAGGCAGAAAGGACTGTTTAGTCCCTTTCACTGAAGATTTCACAGAACTATGTTATAATCGTGTTTTGTATTGAAAGGGAGTTCTCATGTGTCTCTTTACTGAAGCTACAGATGGCAGCTAAATAGAACTCAGGGATCTCACATGAGGTCTCCCTCATAGCAGAGCCCCATGAGGAGGAAATTAATTGGGTAACTGGTTTATGGATGCAGCAAAAGTTGAAGTTTTCAGAATACAGCAGATAGTGTTTCCCACAAGGGAAGACACATTAGCACTCAACTTTACCAGAGGACTATGACTCTCTATTGCTCACTAACAATTTTATGTTCAGTTAAATACTTGTTTGAAGCCCCTTTCCTGCTTTTCCCTGTACAGTATCTGCAGCCAGCACCTCAAAAGAGGATAGGGAATTTGGTCAATTGTACCTGGAAATAAAAGGAAGCTTTGAGGGGCTTTTTGCATACCACAGTTCTCTCAACACCCTGTACATACTCCCGCTACTCCTAATTTGTAAAGTGCTTTTGCCATTATAAATAAATACAATGAAAATATGAGAGACGGTGAAAGGGTGCTGTTGAGGGATCTGTGTACTGCCCCACAGCTGTGGTCCTGTAACAGTAAACGGGAAAATATTTTCTTTTGTTGCAGAGCCCAGGACAACCCTCCTATTCACACGTACATGGTCCTACATGTCATCTCTATGTCCTTCAGGAGTCCCACATTACAATTACAGCAACACAGCACACCAAGCAGTTAGTGTGCCACAAGACTCCTGAAGAGCAATAGGAACAGCTTTGCTTCTCAGGAACCAAGAACTGCCACTCTGGAGTCTGGTCTTGGTAAAGTTCTAGTAGAAGTGGTGGAATCATCATTCCTAGAAATGTTCAATAAAGGAATAGTCATGGCACTTTGTGGTATAGTTTAGAGGACATAGTGGTATTCAGTCAAAGGTTGGACTTGATGATCTTGAAGGTCTTTTCCAACCTTAATGATTCTATTCTTCTGTGACCCTACAATATACGTTCCTTGGCTTAAACCTCATGCCACAGAGACCTGATGTCTACAACACGAATGGACACCCTGCCATATAACACAAGGTGAACCTCCTCATCCTATGGTGAACCAATATATATCATTTCACAATGGGTGGAAGAAGGATAAATGGGACAAATGTTGAAAGAATACTCAGTAGCTTCTGGTTTGTGTGAATAGACTGGGAGTAGACAGACTTCTGTCTTCAAATAGCATTACATGTTATTCCATCAGTCATTATGAAATAATTTGTGGTGTAGTAGTCAAAGTCACAGCTTTGATGGAGGGAAAGTGTTGCCTTATCAAAACTACCTGGACTTTCAAGCAGAGTTCTGGGCTGGAAGGGTCTGTGAATTTTCACAGATACCTTAGCAATCTGAACTAAAGTTGTCACAGCTTAGATCACCTGCTTTCTGCAATAACAAGAGCAAGAAATCATGGCTGAAAACAAACTGTAAATAATAAGTTTTGCTGAACTGCCTGCCTACTTCTGTAATCTCCATTAACCTAAATCTCTTTTGAGGATTATTGGATTTATTAATCTGTTGTGATGTTACATTCACTATAACATCAGATGCCTGGTTCTTTCCCTGCCATGCCTAGATGAGCCTTTACGCTGTCTGATCTCAAAACAAAGCACCGATTTTGCATAGAACTTCAATAATTCAGCAAAGCATCAATATCCACCTTAGAAAACATAATTCTAAGGTCATTGTCAGGGTACTGTTCACCAGCAGTTCTGTACCCCAATCAGTGCTAGAGGGTGAAATCCAGAAGCACTTCAAGGTAAGGACAGCTGAAGTCCCACTTAGATGAAGGTGACACTATCTCCTCTTAAAAAAAGTTAAGTATCTAGTTATATAAATCTGATTGACAAGATTTTCTGAACAGCCAAAAAAAAAAAAAAGTAGATTTCCTAAGAAGGCAATTCAGCCTAAAGCAAGCTGGAATAGGCCTTGATTTGTGGCAGATTCTCCTCAAAGACAGAATTTATTATGGACATCTGACTTCTAGACAAGTAAAACCTTGCTCAGTGTAACTGAAGAAGTTACAATTCATGGAGGTATACACCTCTTGCTTCTTAATTCTTAACCACGGAATGACTTGGTGGTAGCATGCAAATAAATGGTTTTTGCATTTCTATTAGCCTTATTTATCTGAACATGTGCTAGTACTATCTTAAATTAGTTTATTGTTTTCAATACCTGCCAATTTCTGTGACTAATTTTCGTTATTGATTTTTTTGTCTCACAGTTTTATAAGAATTGAAAGAATTTTCAAGATTATAGAAAAAAGTTCTTATGCTGAAGCAAGATGAAAGATAAAATTATCAGAAGTGTTCAGTAGAGAAAACATGAGAATTTTTGCTCAGTCAAAACTTTTTTTTTTTTACTTTTTAGTTTTTTAGTTTTTTATTGCTTTGCACTATTTTAAAGTGAAAATAATTTAGGAGCAAAACCTCATATTTTTTAATTTTATTTTCAAAGTACAGCTGCAGGCTGTTTGGAGAGTTTGAAGCTTTTAAAACATCTGGTTTTCAATATTTTTAGCATGTTTTTCTAACTGTTCATAGAAAAGAGGACTTTCTTATGAACAGTTTTATTTTGATGAATTCCTCTTTTCCAGTGGGGGGAAAAATATTTAAGAGCAATTGTTAAGATAAAGGTTCTTTTTTTGTATGCATCTTAAATTCACTTCATAAATTTCCTATTAGTTTTGAATATACATCAATCCTTCCATAAATCCTTAATTAGAAGGTATAAAGGATAACTCACAAAGAAATATATTTAATTTTTCTTTAAAATTTATTGCTTATTAAAGAGTAACAAAAATCTTAAGTCTTACATTAAAAACCATCATAAATAGTGAATTCAGCTCACAGAATTAAGGGATTTTTTAACCACAAACACTACAAATGTACTGAGGATTTGCATGCCATCTTGCCTATGGTAGACTAGTCAAGAGATCAGGTGAAGAAGATGACAGAGCAGAAGCAGGTGGAATATTTTTTCTAAAACTAATGTATTTCATAGAGGATAATATAGAGTTACTTTATTACCTTTTTATCATATTCCAGACATAATTCTATGGCTTCATACACTTGCTAGGCATTTGAATGTAAGGGAACACCAGTACTGTGTTGCACCTGCTCCTCAAGAGACAAGTGAGAACAGGAGGTATAAAAAATATGGGAAATCCTACAGCTGTTCCTGGAACTCTATTAATGATAAATAATGATGATTAAAATGTAAGAGATTATTAAAAATGAGTAGCACTCTAAAGATCTGTTTTACATGACCTGAAATGGTATTGATCTCATCTAACTTTAGACTCATGTAGTGTACCTACACTTTTGGTAGTATCTAGGCTATCTTCATGGTCAATAATAAGATGTGCATCTATTTATGGCATATTTCATTGTAATGCTCCATTTCAAACATCTCCCTCAAGAGAGGATGAAATATTTGTTTGGAGAGTGTTTTCTCTCCATTTAGGGCAGCTAAGGACAACTAGCTCAGGTATAAAAGTCTTTGAAAAGATGAATCCCATCCAAAGCAGATGGTGACCTTAAATTTTTGAAAGGGTCATAATAAATTTGTACTTTCATATAGAAGTACTCACTGGTAGACAGAAACAGGAAGCCGAATAGCCCCCCTGTAATCCAGGAGGAAACCTTTAGTGGCCTGCTGAGCCACTTGGATCCTCACAAGTCTATGGGACCAGATGGGATCTATCCTAGGGTGATAAGGGAGCTGGCAGAAGAGCTCACCAAGCTGCTCTCCATCATTTACCAACAATCCTGGCTCTCTGGGGAGGTCCCAGATGATTGGAAGTTGGCGAATGTCACACCAATCCACAAAGAGGGTTGCAGGGAGGACCCAGGAAACTACAGGCCTGTCAGCCTGACCTCAGTGTCTGGTAAGGTCATGGAGCAGATCATCCTAAGTGCAATCACACAGAACCTACAGGATGGACAAGGGATCAGACCCAGCCAGCACAGTTTTCAGAGGGGCAGGTCCTTTTTGACCAACCTGATCTCCTTTTATGATCAGATGACCCGCCTGGTGGATGAGGGGAAGGCTGTGGATGTGTCTATCTGGACTTCAGCAAAGCCTTTGACACTGCCTCCCACAGCATACTCCTGGAAAAGCTGCAGCCCATGGCTTGGACAGGGTCACTCTGTGCTGGGTTAAGAACTGGCTGAAGGGCTGGGCCCAGAGTGGTGGTGAACGGGGCTGCATCCAGTTGGTGGTCAGTCACTAGTGGTGTCCCCCAGGGATCAATTTTGGGCTCAGTCCTGTTTAATATCTTTATTGATGATTTAGATGAGGGTTTTGAGTGTACCATTAGCAAATTTGCAGATGACACCAAGTTGGGGGGTGCGTTGATCTGCTGGAAGGCAGGAGGGCTCTGCAGAGGGACCTGGATAGGCTGGAGACATGTTCTGATTCCAACGGGATGAGGTTCAACAAGGCCAAGTGCCGGGTGCTGCACTTTGGCCACAACAACCCCCTGCAGCACTACAGGCTGGGCAAAGAGTAGCTGGAGAGCAGCCAGGCAGAAAGGGACCTGGGAGTTTGGATCGACAGGAAGCTGAACATGAGCCAGCAGTGTGCCC
>JAWWLV010000121.1:103830605-103843579 GCA_035041135.1 Platyrinchus mystaceus | reverse complement strand
CAACGCAGAAAGAATCACGTCTTGTCGATCTCACCCAGGGAGTCTTTCTGCTGTGCCTTCTGCAACCGGACTTGTCTGTCTTGCACTGGCCTTTTTAGCCATCAGCGTGCTTATAGCAAGCGTGGGTAGAGCCCTTCCCAAATCTTCGTTTGCAAAGCCTGGCCATGATGAGTAGGGCAACATATTCGTAAAACTTTTCATTACGCTTTCCAGTTACTCGGAAAAATTAATGGAGAGCTTTGTAATGTAAAATTTATTCAACAAATGGTGATTAGGCAGAACTGTGTGACTGATTTAACATGCCAAAATTCATAAAATGTGTATTTTAATGCAGACGGAAGATGAATCTTAAGAAACCATAGAAAAAAAATTCTGTGGTCTCCAAAAAAGAAAATTTGCTTGCCAGAAATGAAAATTATATATATGAAAATTATAACACTGAGCTAGAACCAGTTTTCTTCTCTGCTACAAAATCTGATATAACTATGGTCTCCATGTTATGTACTGCATCAACACCTGTCAGCTTTTCAGATCTTAAATACTTCTTTCAAACAGATTCTCTCAAAATAGGTTTATATCATGGCAATATCATGACATAAACCAAATTTCACAGCATCTCTTTCAGGTATAATACACCCTGATTCACTTCTTAAATGTTCCTGTAAAAGTATACTAGGACATGACATGTCTGCTGTATTTCCCTATCTGTAAACTCCTTTTCTGTTTCCCAGCTTACAGCAGAGATTCAGCACAGCTCTCACAATTTTGCTGTCATGTTCCTTGCCTGACATGCACACAGAGCTCAAGGCTTTAATTAACTCATAGAGCTTAAATTGCCTGTGATGCCACCTCACTTCGTTATGCTGTGCTCTCATCCAAACTGAGCATGCCCTGTGTAATTAGAAGTTAAACTGTTACACACACTAAAACTCCAGAGTATGTGCACTGCACCGGTGGCAAGTAGATGCCTATTTTGCATTTCTCCTACAAATAGATCTTAAAAATGGCTGCAATATTGCACTTTAAATATTCAGTCAAGGCACTATTTTATTTTCAATGTCTACCTGATTAGCACTCTCACAGTGTCAAGAACAGGAGACTGAAATGAAATACACACAATATTACTAACTACATGATACAATTCAGCTTATGAACATCCTTTATTCTACTTATTTTTTTCTACTTAAATTCCTAGAAAGGACTTAAATGATTCTTTAAATGGTTTGCTGCTTTTCTGCCAAGTGTCATATTAAGTCAACTGTATGTCAGCAAATCTGTGTATCAGATGGGAATAATGCAGCAGACTTCTCGTGCATTACAACAGTATTTCTTCACAAGAGGGTCTGCTTAAATGACAGTTTGGATTTCCTCTATTTACTGTTTAAAGCAGTTAGTCACTAAAATTCCATTTCCTCATGTGCCTCACAGCACAGAATGAATAAATGCTTTAAGACATTTTCCTGTAGCCACATTGATTCACTGATGTAGGAGTATTTAAATATGGACAGCCTACGTTAATAAATATCAATATATATAAAGAATTTGCTTTAAAATTAACTGATTCTTGAGCTTACCTTATTGTAAACAAGGTGCATCTTAAGAGACAGAAAGATATAAAGAGGCTAAGGCAGATAGCAGATATTTAAGATGCAGTAATGATTTTAAAAAAATATTACAAATAGGAGCTACTGGGAGTTCCATACATAAATGTCATTCCTCTTCTTGTTTGGTTAAATGCTGAAGAGGAGACCTTTTCAAAAGGGGAAAATACAGAACAATTCCAGACAGTCACTATTCAGAAGTGCCTGCCAAAATCACAGGTAAACTTTGACATTTTCCTTGGTTGAGTTAGATTCATGAGAAAAACCGTTTTTCCTTCATTACTGTAGAAATAATATCTCCTGTGAGTAATCCTGTTCTGCCTTCTTACCCAACCATTTTTACAAATGCAGGAAGGGCAAAATTACTTCATTTGCTGTTTTGATGAGAAGAAGTCTTCTGCCGCAGGGGAAAAAAAAAAAAGAAAAGAGAGAGAGAGAAAAAAAAAGGAAATTCTGAGCTTCTTAATAAGATGTCATCTGGTTGTTTTCAGAACAGTCCAATTTTATCTTCAATAGATCTTCAATAGGATTTAGATGATATTTTTTGGTCTATGATTTTTAATGTGCTCTATGGTTTCTAGAAATTTATAATCGATTGGCTGTGTGCTCAGTGGTTTTGTGTTCCTTTCTATTTTTTCTTAAAGATCTTGTTTTTTTCCATTTTCTTTGGCAGTGTCCTTGCATGACCTCACAGTGAAAGGAAGATATATCCGTCTTTTAGATCTGCCTACTCACAGTTGTGCTGTCAATGCACATCTCAAGTTCCTCCAGCCGCAGTTTGATTTTTCCTTTCCTTGTGTTAGCTACTGAATTTTCATTTGCACTCTGACTCTGCACAGCTTGAGTGACTTATGTATTCTTTTCCCCAGTAAGCTTTTTTTTCACCTGTGCCTCCTTGTATTAATTACCAGTATTGTGTTTTCATGCTCCAATTACTTGATTTTCCCCCCAGAACCTTTCATCTTCTTTATTATGCTAAGCAATTTCTTCCTCCTGGCACTTATTTTTACATTTTTCACAAGCTAAAGCACTAACCACAGAGTTATTTCTTTTTTTCCATCACACCTGATATGTTCCTGATTTTTTTATTTTATTTTTAAAATATGTGTGCTTATGGACTGTCTTTTCCTACATTTGTTCTTATTAGGGATACCTAGCAGACCACAATCTGTATTTAAAAAGTTGTTTACCATAAATAGTAAATAATAATTGTTACTAATAAAATTGTTGCTTCCAGTCTCATGAGACAGCACCCTATTTCTAAGATGTTTCAGATTTACATGTTGGAAAACCACTACCTTGTCCCACCGAAAGAGTCCACATGCCAGTGGGATATTTCCCTTCCTGGGTCTTCAGGTCCAGACCACCCTCACAGTGAAGAATTCTTTCCTAATATCCAGTCTAAACATACCCTCTCCAATGTAAACCTGCCTTCTTTCAGTTTAAAGCCATTCCCCCTTGCCCTATCACCCTATGCCATTGTAAAAAGTCCCTCTCCACTTCTCTTGTAGCCCCTTTTAGAAGGTGCTATAAGGTCTCCCTGGAGCCTTCTCTTCTCCAGGATGAACAGCTGCAACTCTCTCAGATTGCCTACTGAGAGAGGAGCCCCAAGGAGAAGTGCACCATCCTCTGATCATTTTTGTGGCCTCCTCTAGACTCATTCTAATAGGTCCACATTTTTCATGTGCTGGGCACCTCGGAGCTGGATGCAGCACTTCAGGTGGGGTCTCCCAAGAGCAGAGTAGAGGGGCAGAATCCCCTTCCACAGCCTGCTGGCCACGCTGCTGTTGATGCAGCCCACATTTGGCTTTCTGGGCTGCAAGCTCACATTATTGAGTAATGTTGGGCTTCTCACTCACAAGCACCATGAAGACCTTCTCCACAGGGCTGCTCTCAATCCATTTTCCTCCCAGAGTTTATCTGTGTTTAGGATTACCCCGAACCCCATGCATCACCTTGAACTTGGCCTTGTTGAACTCCACGAGGTTCACAGAGGTCCACCTCTCAAGCGTGTCAGGGACCCTCTGGATGACATCCTTTCCCTCCAGTGTCAAACACACCACACAGCCTGGTGTCATTGGCAAACTGGCTGAGGCTGCACTCAATTCCACTGTCCATGTTGATGACAGAGATGTTAAACAGCCCCAGTCCCAATTACAACCTGAGGAATGCCATTCATCACAGGTCTCCACTTGGAAATTCAGCCATTGACAGCAACTCTTTGAGTGCATCCAATTCCAGCCAATTTCTTATCCACCAAGCGGTTGATCCACCAAATCCGTGTCTCTTCAGTTCAGAGACAAGGATTTCATGCAGGATACTGTCAAATGCTATTGAAAGAAGAACTATTGTAAAGACATAGTTTTATAACATCTCTGATCATACAGAAACCTAATGTAGACCAGTAGAGAAGAATAATTCAAGAAATTTAAAAATATCACTGAAATTATCAGGGTATTATGGTTATGCAAACAGTTTATTAAATATCACAAATATGAGACTACTGCAAGATAAAAGGTGATGTGCAATGACAGGGTATTGTGGTGTTTGATGTCTCAATATGTCTCATTACCACTAAACAGGCCATTAAGAGAGAACAGGGACTGCTCTGCTAGGTGGCTCCAAAGCTGGCGGATGTGCTTTATTTAATAAGTAGGAAAAAATACTTTTGCTGTTCAGGGAATTAGGAAGGAAAAAAGGGAGGCTTTTTGCTGCTGAAGGTGAGATACTTCTGTATTTCAGTGTCCACTAAAGGCAAGGTAGAAAGTACTTGTCGATGCTAAGCAGAAGTGCTTGGGTTTTGGCTGCAGGGCATGTGTGTGTTAGCCATGACAGACAGTGCACCTGAAAGACCAGTCAGAGATGTTAAAACAATAGGAAAATGCAAAACAGCAGACAGAGGAGGTGAGGAAAAGAGACTGCAGTCACTTATCAAAGAAAAAGAGAAAAGTGAAGCCATGGAGGGGAATGCACAATCTTTCAAACTCAGAAATGTTACTCAGTGCCTTAGATGCCTTCTCCTTGTAATTCCAGGGCCCTTCTAGCTGCAGTTCTGCAGTCTGCCTTTGCCTTGAAGCTCTGCAGTGTTTCACCCAGGCCTCTGTGGCAGTGTTTTTCCCTTGTTGCTCTCATGATGTTTTTCTTATGCTATTATTCTCAAAGCCTTATTCCTGCAAACCCTGGCAGCTCTATTATGGTGGGTTCTCTTGAGAAAGAAATTTCTCCCAGAATATAATCACCCTTTTCCCTTTCCTTGCCCTGCCCTTTGGTTGTAGCTTTTGGGTTATGTTATGGGGACCCAATAATGCACAAGAACATACTTTATCAATGACCTAGTCTGCAGCACTAGCCCTAGGTGAAAGTGTGCTCCAGCCAGCAGTAACAGCACCAGAAGCAAAAAACAATAGAAGTGTTAAGTGGGTAAATTATATAGTAAATTATATAGTTCCTATGGAAAAAGGTTGATTAAGTTTGCATGCTGTGATGAAGAGGAGCTCAGGGAAGATGCTTATTGAGGATTCCAATTGCTTCTCTTCCCAGATCATCGGAGAGATTTCTTTTTTTCTTATTTTCTTTCTCTCTCCCCTTAGTTTGTATTTTCCCCTGAAAACAACTTTACTAGAGTTGATGTACACCATCAGCTAAGCATCCTACTAATAAATCTTTGTACATGTAAGCCTATCTCACAACACATGACAAACATACACTTAAAGAAGTATTTTAAAGGTACATTTGAAAATACAAATTTTTAAAGACAAAACCCAAAATGTTTCAAATCCCATTTAAAGTCTCTCTGAATATGAACATCTTCTAGGAAGGCAAACAAAAGAGTCTTTTAGTGCTCTTTCAAATCTGAAACTTTTAACAACATTAGAGTTTGCATCTAGCTTTAATACCTGTGTTGGGTGGGTACAGAATTCTAGGAAACCTGGGGCTGGAAATGAATATTATGATGGATAACCAGTCCCTGGTTAGGAAGATGGATGCAGCAGAGGTAAATAATTGGATAAGAAAGCTTCCTGAGGAAGACAGAAATCAGCAGATGTAATTGGCTGTTGAACAAGATCCAGCATCATTAGTGGAAATGCTTATGAACAAGGAGCAACCATAGAAAAACTTCCTTCAGGAGTTTTTGCAGCTTCTGTTAAATAACCTGTTTGAGAAATGCAGAGTATTTGGCATGACACTGGACTTACATTGCCCCCAAAGTCTCATATGAAACACTAGGAGCCTGTTAATAATGAGAGGTTAATGGATGGATAATATGATGAAGTAGAGCCGCATTTCTACCTGGAGCCTGCTGTCTGTGAAGCAGTGAGGGAAATAAGAAGTCCTGGCAGGTTCTGCTTAAATTTTCTCTTCTTGTACTTTTTTCTTCCAGACTTGTGTAAACACTGTCTGAAGAGTATGTCAAGATGTATGTGCTCACATGTAAAGGCATTCTGGAGTCCTGTGTATAATAAGCCCAGAGTCCCCTCAAGGGAGAAAAAGCCCCCTGATAAGGGCATTCTGTAGAGGAGTGGGACATGTATAGTAATACCCACACACCTGTGCACAATAAACACTTGTCTGGACAGCAACTACTGTTGTTATTGATTCTAAGACAACTGTCAGAGACTAGACTGCTAATAGCTCAAACAAGTAGCAGGGTGGTTTGCTGATGACGTGCAAAGTAACCACCCAAGTGCAGAGGAAGGGCACACCCACCACCGTAGGCTACAAGCTGGGTGTTGAATAAGATAAGGGAAGAGGCTGATGAGAGGCAAATCCTTCCAGGTGGGATAGTACTTTTTATCATGCCAAAGTCCTGACACAAGTGGCACAGCTGTGAAAACTCCCCTCCAGAGAAATACTGGGACATTCACATGTAGACCTGAAGGTATTCACCCCTGCTGATGGGCCATAATTGGCTCAACTAGGCTGATGTGAGAGGCAGCTGTAATGTCTTAACAGGTGTCACAAACCATCAAAGACTCCCAAAGTGTCAGGTGATCCACAGTGTTACATCATACAGTGTGAAACTCCCCACCTCAGGGAAGGTATCTGGGCATTCCCATAAAGTCTGAGCATAATATTAACACTGGATTTTGGGTTTCCTGGGCTTCCCCCACCCCGAGGGATCAAGACTGTGACCATCACTTCCACCAATGGACATTGAGATTGCAACAACCAAGTCTTGTCGCTGGACCCACAGGTGGTGACTATATACCTTTCTACTCTTATCCTTTCTCTCTCTTTCTTTTTTTTTCCCCTTACACATTTTCTGTTATTTTTTTTTTATGCTTTTATATTGCCGTATTACTATAGATAATAATAATCAAAACATCTACATACCTGTTTTCAATTGCAACCAAATTTTTCTAAAATTAACCCTATATATATATATATTTACAAACATCATTCAGTGTTATTTTACTCTAATCCTCCCCAAGGGATCTAATATGAAGCACATGGGTTACTCTCACCTTCAGGGCCAGGTCATAACAACAGCCCATGTATTCTAGTGTGTAATTTTGAAAGTGTAGTTTTTGGCAGTTGGTCTGGGAGGCACGAAGGTGCCAAAAAGTGACAGCTAGGTTTGTGTCCATGCTTGGACATGAATACCAATGTGCTTGACAAGGTGCTGCCACCTTTGGGACCATTCAGCACCTATCTGATTTTTGCCTTGTGCTTCCCTCCCTTGCTGATACCTTGGGAGCTGCTGTCACACCAGTAGAACGAAACCAAGACCTGGCACATTTCTCATGCTTATACAAAGCCGTTTTAAGTCACAGCATTTAAAATATCCTCTGTAGCAAAACATTACTGTGTCACTTATTGAAATAATTTTGGTTTAAAGATGAATTCAACAACAAAGTTAATTTCTTACTCAGCAATGTACATCTAGGATAAATCACTGTATACAAAGAAACTTGTAAAAATCTCTTCTTCTCCAGCTATTTCTATGAGGAAGGGCAGACTGTCACTGCCTTACTGAAGAGGGAAAGATCAAATGCCTCTTCTGAAGTTCTTCGTAGATTCAGTTTCTGATTCTCTTATTCAGCCCTCATTTGTTCAAAAGTAACCCGAGAGTTGAGGTCATGTTAAATATTATGAATTTTCATTCTTTCTCCTAAAATCAAAGCTCTGTGTCTAGTTTTGGTAAGAGTCTGATGCTATTCTAGGAGCTAGGTTGTTAAGAAAATAGTGGAAAAAAATTTCCTCCCTGTGGAACCTCGCATATATTGTTTTCTGTTGTTCACTTAAACTAAAGTATATTAAACTGCCAGCATTGAGAGCAGCCTCATATTTTTTCTTTATAAGAATAAAATGTGGAGAAAAAAATATTTGCCATTATACTCTTGAAGGGTGAGATATGAGAAAACCTGGAAATGCTGAGCAGTTTCATAAAATTATTGAATAACTGCTGAACAAGAAGTCTGGAAAACAAAGACAAATATGTGTAATCATGTAAAATAGAAGTCTATAAAATGAAAATTAAGTATATATGCATTAGTTCCATTACATGAAAAGCAATTTTAGTGATAAAATTAATCAGAACCATTAAACTTCAGTAGAATGACATAAAATTATACATCAAGGCACACTTTTAGTATTGGAGAAATATTCTATTTTACAGTAAAAATAACAAGTTTTTTATGTTTTGTTTTTTTTTTCTTTTTAGTAAAGTATGTGACAGAGGATCCTAATGTGATATTTGCTGATCATCCCTTGGAATCCTTTCCCTATTATGAACTCCAGCAGCTGGTGAAAGCTGATGGTCCAGTGCATCTTTCAGCATTTTTACCAGCCAGCACAGTCACTCCCTATCTCTTTATTGACAGTGAATTAAAGAACTGCTCTAGAAGAACAATAACTTTTTGTCTCATATCTGGGGCTGCCTGCTCATAATCTGACTTTCTGACATTAGTGAGTTGCTGCTTCTGTCTGTGCTGTACGTGTTCCACTGACAAATGGAGGAAAACATGTACTGGCTCTGATGCTGAATTTATTTTTCCTAGGTGTCTATAAAGCACAGGGATTAAAAGCACTGCCCATACACAAAAAATGAGCTTGAAATAAAATTTCAAATGTTAATATACACCTAGTCTTTCTCAGTTTTACTGCTCAGATGACAGTGAGATTCATGTGGAAGTATATACAGCAGTAAGAACATGTCAGTTCATTTAACAGACTAAGAAAGCAAACTGTATTTTTCAGTGCTGTTTCTATGAACAATTTCAAGTTTTATTTTTGATGGCAGTTCAACTGCATATGGCCAGATGGGATTTCACTTTCTGTTTGTCAATATATTTTTTGATTTCTCAGCTACTTTAAAATGAGAATTTGAGTGCTAATTTAGTATTAATTTATCATTATGGGAGAGTTTTATAAAAATCACTTAATCAGTCTTGACACGACCCCTTTGAGGTTGACACTAGACTTATAGAATTATAGAACTATTAAGATTGGAAAAGAACTCCAAGATCAAGTATAACCTTTGACCAAACATCACCGTCTCAACTAAACCATAGCTAAATGCCATGACCAGTTGTTTCTTGAATACTTTTAGGGGTGTTGACTACATCACCTGCCTGGGCAGCCTTTTGTAATGGTTGTCCACCCATTCAGTGAAGAAATTCTTTGTAATGTCCAACCTGAACACAGCTTGAGGCCATTACTTATCCTGTTGTTGGCTGCCTGGGAGAAGAGACCAACCCCCCACCTGGCCACAGCTTTCTTTCAGGTAGTTATAGAGAGTGATAAGGTCACCCTTGAGTCTCCTCCAGGCTAAACGCCCCCAGCTCCCTTAGCTGCTCCTCATATGACTTCTGCTCCAGACCCTGTGTTGCCCTCCCAGAAGCTTTGGTGCCCTTCTCTGGACATGCTCATCACTTTTGTGTAGTGAGGGGCCCAGAGCCGGACACAGGACTTGAGGTGCAGCTCCACCAGTGCTGAGTACAGGGGGACTATCGCTTCCCTGATCCTGCTGGACACGCTATTCCTGTGTGGGTGTCTTCAGCCTTCTTGGCCACCTGGGCACACTGTTTGCTCATGTTCAGCTGACTGTCAACCAGCACCCCTGGGTCCTTTTCCTCTGGGATGCTTTCCAGTCTCTCTTCCCCAAGCCTGTAGCACTGCAGGGGATTGTTGTGACACAAGTGTAAGCCCTGGTACTTGGTTTTGTTGAACCTCATTCAACTGGCTTTAGCCAACTGATCCAGGCTGTCTGGATCCCTCTTCAGAACCTTACTGCCCTTCAGCAGATCAACACTCCTGCCCAGCTTGTGTCATCTGTGAATTTACTGAGGGTGCACTTGATCCTCTTGTCCAGATCATCGATGAACAGTCCTGGCTCCATCACTGAGCCCTGGGAAACACCACTTGTGACTGACCACCAGCTGGGTGTAAGTCCATTCACCACCACTCTCCTGGCCCAGCCATCCAGCCAGTTTTTAATCCAGTGAAGAGTGCACCTTTCCAAGCCATGGGCTGCCAACTTCTCGAGGAGAATGCAGTGGGAGACAGCATCAGAAGCTTTACTGAAGTCCAGGTAGATACACTCACAGCCTTTTCCAAATATGGTAAGCCTTTGGCAGGTGGGGTAAGTAGGATGATAAAATTCATACATGCTGTGCAAAATCAGAGGCCCCAAAAGATTCATTGTTGCATTCTACATTCTTAAACCTCTGATTTAAACCATCCAAAAAATGCGTTTATGCAGAATAGTTTAGTGATTAAGTTTTGGCCTCTGATACTGTTTTTTAAAAATTCCTTTACTTCTATTCAGTAGGTTGAAAAACAGTAAATCACTTAGGCTCAGGTGACATTCTTACAAGTTATCAGCTCTCTGCATACCAACTTCTCACTGCATTCTCCAGGCTTTATATCTAAAGGTATCAGTGAAAATAAAATCTCATGGAAGGAGAGTATGAATTCATCACATTTCCAGCTCGGAAAATGAAATGTCAGAGGGAGTTCAGTGGAAATGTCAAGAACATATGAGAAAAATTTCAGTGTGCTAAGATCTTGCATCCACTTGTCTTAGTTTATTTGAATAGTTCAAACTTGAATGCTGTGCCCAGAACTCAGCCCCTGTTTCAGCTGGTGGGACTAATAGAACTTCTATGGTAAAAACCCTTAATACCATGAACACAAGCCTAGGAATAACCACACTGAAGCCAGTGTTTCTCCTATAAGTGTGCACTGGTGATAAGTGATCAGTATTTGAACACATGCCAAAGCCCAGTGTGACTCTTTGCAAAATTCTTTACCACAGGCTTTGAATCAGGCGGAAAGTACCTCAATGGTTTAACTATTTTAGTGTTATCCCATAATTAAAAAAAATTATGAAATAATGCAATCTGACAATCAATGCACTTAACATCCATTCAGGAATCTGAAAGGATATTGTATGCTTGTAAAAGTGAAGTTAATACAAACATAACTATGTGAAGAGAACAAGGAGTCATAACTGAAAGCAAATGAAAAAAAATCACATCAACAGAAGTCTGGTTGCACAATTTTTTCTTGCAGAGACTAAAAAACACCTTAAAAAATTCTACTGCCAATAAGACAGGATAAGTAAAAAGAGATTTGTGACATCATTATACTAAAAATGGAAATAACTTCTCCGCTATCAGAAGAGTCACAGAACATATCTATTCCTACACAACACATATCAAAATGGAATGTGCTTTAGAGATATGAGAATGGTTTTCATGGTTATCAGGTGAATTACCTCTTAAATTTCTTTTTCTCCAGGGGTTCATTCCTCAGGCCAGGGATCAAAGTTCTTGCACTTTCTTCCCAGTGTTTAGATCCAGATGACCTAATCATCCTGTTTCTGACTTGGTGGATACAGGAACACATCTTGAGTCCTAATTCCACATAAAGAAGGTAGGAAAGCATGACGTAGCACCTTTCTGCCACATACTCTCTTTTCTGTACAAGAATGTGATGCCCAGAAGGGATCCAAAGTGTCTAGTAGATTCAGATGATCCGTGGGCCAAAAATCTCAGCTATGGACTAACATGTATTTTCTTTACTGATAGAATGATCAGATATTGGAACAAACTGCCCACAGAAGTGGTGGAATCACCACCCCTGGAAGTATTAAAAAAAAATGTGTGAATATGGCACCTGGGGACATGGTTTAGTGGTAACTTGGTGGTGTTGGGTTAATGGTTGGACTTGATGATCTTTTCTGACTCTAAAGATTCTATGAGTCTTTGATTCTGTGTATGCAGGTCAGATAAAACAAAGATTTGGCTCCTGATCTCAAGCCTCTCAGCATACGTAATTGTTGAACAGCCAGTAGTCACCAAACTAATTTACTCACTAGACTTTGCAGTGAAAAAAGCTTTTCAAAATAAAGATTCATTAACCTCTAATTTATAATTTTACAGCATGTATGGGAAAGAATAACTAGAATCAAAATACTAAGCATTTGTTTAATAAATGCTCTTGATCTAGTCTATAGGGCATGTGTAAAATCCTGCTTGCTGAAGTAAATAGAAGTTCTGAGTTGAGAAGGCAAGATTTAACACCCAGAAAAAGCTCTGAGTTTGTGTTTATTTGGCCTACACACTTTTTAACTTCCTGAGTACCAATATGTCTTTCCAGCATCAGAAGTAAGGTGAAGGATTACCCCTCATCTTGCTTTTCACAAGCCTGAAAACTTTAATCGTATTGGCTTGGTTGAACTTCAGCTGGGACTTTTTACAGCTATTCTTCCTCTGTTTTGTTCCCTAAGGAAGTTGTCATTGGTTTGCCTTTTCCAGTAGTCACCTCTAATGAGTTCTGGGATTCAGGCAGTACAGTGGAACACGAGTATCAGGAGTGTTTTACAGAAATGATCTCCTTTCTCACAAGGAATGATAAATGTTTTGCCTTAGAGTAATCTTAACTGTCTCATGCAAACATCACAAGCTGTGATAAAAGACATACTTTCATATGAATATTGAAGCCGTGTGATTAGAAGAAGTAAAACATGTCTATTTATAGTGCAGTATAGCAGTCAAGTGATAGACTTTATATGAACCACTAAGGCACAAAATATTCTGAGTTTTCCAAAGGACAGTGCCAACCAATGGCATGGAAGCAAAACACAGCAATAAACACAGAAGAAAAACTTGCTTGAACCTCAAATGAGACTACTTCGCTTACACCACTGACTCTTAGAGATCCAGTCTTTGACGAAGAACAGGCAGACAGTCAACCTTGGACAGCCATTTACTCCCAATAGGGTGAGAGTAAAATGTTATCAGAGGATGAGATTTTATACTCGCTCATTATATGCTTTCAATTCCCGGTCCAGCGCCAAGGTCGCAGGTTCAATTCCCGGTCCTGCTTCAGGGACAATCCCCTGGGTAGATGGAGCTCGTCAGCCCC
>JAWWLV010000121.1:103802652-103830505 GCA_035041135.1 Platyrinchus mystaceus | reverse complement strand
GGGCTCAGTTCAGCGCAGGCTGTGTCTCACCTAAAAAATCCATTGCGCAGGCTGGAAAGGTAAAAACACCTTTCCCAGATCTTCGTTCGCAAAGACTGGCCACGTTTTTTTTTATTATACACTTACAAAACAACCTGTTCTAAACCTAGGAAAAGGCAACGCAAGTCTTTAAATTGACTGTAATTTTGATATGCCTCTAGACTTCAGTTCAACAAAATGCATAAGCACATACTAAACTGCCATTACATCAGTTGAGACTGGCAGGTTTTAAAGTCCCTAAGCTCGAGAATATATTGAAGCAGCTCACCAGGGCAAAGCTTAAACTCCCTGACACCAGGAGTGTGAAAAACTGTTGGGTTTGACTACCTCTTGCACATTTCCACTTACAATTTTTTCCCACTTACTTTTGCTCTCTGCAAAAAACTTGATCTCATGCCGTACAGTTCAGATCACAATCTTCAGGAGGCTAAAGTATAGGACTAATAAGCTACAGTGCTCTTCTCTGAAGTATTTGCAATTCTAAGTCAAATTATAGCAAGGAGGGAAGAGTGAATACAGCTATCCTCCATTTTATTAAGGATTCATTCTCTCTTACAAGTGTAGGTACAGTCCTAGAAAAGTCCATCAAATTGACTGCCTGCTAACAATTGCATTAGATTGCATATATGTTCTGATTTTTTTAATTTTATGGGAAGGGTTTTGGATTTAATTTACTCTGGGTACTTAAGAAAAAGGTCAGTGATGTTGAGTTGGAAACATTTCTAAAATTGCATATTAATTTGTACAAGTTTTTTCTTGTGTCACTGTTATTCACCCCTCTCAGTCTGTGACATTTTTATTTGTTCTGGGCTCTAAGCTCCTTCAGCTTTAGGTTGCCCTGCTCTAAGTGTTTTACATGTTTTTGTAGAAGTGATGGAGTTTCCATCTCTGTTCCTTCTCCAAGAACACTTCTGAACAGCCCTAAGAGCGATGTTTGCACCTACAGCAGTGAACAAGGCAGAAGAGTAGAGGTGATTTGAGACTGTCTGAGAAAAGCTAGGAATATCTTTTCTTGTCTCTGAAAATAGATGCTCTGTCTTGGGTAGAATAACACAGTGGTACAATCCTTGTCTGGGCAAGGTCACCACTTGTCCAGATCTATTTTAAGGATCATTTGGCCCTTAAGGTTTGTTTGCTTGTTTTTTCCCCATAGGTATGGTATAATTAGACAAAATCTGACCTCTCCAGAAAAAGGAAGAGGAAGAAATGTAAAAAATCTTACCAATGCAATCAGTAGAGAAGGAAAGAAGGAACAAACTAGCCATATTTAGACAGATATTTTCTACTTGACTTCAATCGGAACACTTTTAACTGTTGTTCAAGAAAGACTTAAGTTTTTTATCACTTTCCACTTTTTTCCCCTTCCATGTTCTGTTCAAGTTACTGCTTTTAAGCTTTTCTTTATCACTGTACAAGGGACAAAAAAAGGGAAATAATCTGTTAACGCTCTGGTTTTCCTTTTAGAGGATTTGGTGGCCAGTGAGTCAGCTAAAGAAATAGTTGTGTTCATTCTTCCCTCCTACCTAAGTGTAATTTCTCTCTTCCACCCCAGTATAACTTCGGTGCTTCATCCGGACTGTTAGCCATTCAAACAAGATTTTGATGGAAGAACACAAAATCTCTGCAACAAAAGGAAATCAGAATATGTTACTGGCATTCAGTGATGAGCCAAAATAAAAAATCTGTGGTCTTACACTGCACTCCAAATAGCCTTTCTGACGAAAAAATAAATATATGGGGAGAAAAAGAAGCTAGAAAGCAAGTGCGTTGATCTTGTTATTAGGATGACTGAAATTACTATAAATAGTCAAAATACTCATATGAGGATTAAAGGACGAATGGGGAGCTCTTGCCCTTACTAACACTGTCTTCTCTACACATGCAGACTCACTGCACTCCAAAACTTTTACTGAATGTCTAAATGTCTAGTTTATTTTTCTTTGGCACTTAGGTCCACAGTCAATGTTATAGAAAATTCTCAGGTATCTGAATTCTTTTTTTTTTTTTTTTTAGTAAAAAGCACAAAGTAGAAGTGAGTTACAAAAAGTAATGCCAGAACCCACACACTATTTTCACCCGAGGAACTTAATAAGTAGGTAACCAGTCAACCCACTTGCCTGTATGCTTATTTTTCTTATATTCCAGCCCTTCAGCAAGGAGAGAGGGAAACTGTCAGAAAATCCTCATAGAAAAGCAGGCCACCATGTTTTTAATCAGGTGTTGATTGGGGGTTTTTGGTTTTGTTACTTTTTTTTTTCCCTCCATGGAATGTTTAGATTATTCTATCTTTTCATTTCTAGAAAAATAAAAAAAACACAAAACAAACCAAAAACTACTCAGCTGAAAAAGAAGAATGAAAAAAGGTTTAGTCTGCTGTCAACATCTCTATATAAACTAGCAATTTGCACCATCCAGGAAATTAGCACCTTTCACAGCACTAAATCATGAACCAAGTGTGTAGTATTTACTATATTTTTAGAATAGTAAAATTTTTAGTGGGTTTTTTTTGTCATTTAAATTGATCATTGAGAAGGCTGACAGATATATTGCCCAGAAGCTATATAAAATGTTTGTGGAAAAGCAAACTCGCTTTGGTTTTAACTCATTTCAACTGTAAAATTCCAGTGTTCAATAAGTAAAACTGTAAAAAAAAGGAGATTAATATTATGGATAGAGCAACTTTTAACTTCATTGTGAACATTTCCACTGATTTCAATTGCTTCATTTCACAAGGCCAAAGAATGAGTCCCTGCTGCATTTCCAGCAGGAAAACACCTTCTGGTACTGTCTTTAGCTGAACCTGGAGAACAAACTAGGGCAACACACCTGAAGTGAGGACAGGGGTGCACAGCCATGGCACCCTCCTTGGACTTCCCCCCAGGTGTCCCACGCAGCCTTGAGGTGGCAGAGAGGTTGGCCACGACCCTTCCTTGAAGAGGTCAGCCCATGTTCAAAAATGCAATTTGAAGGCAAGATTTCCCATCTGCCATTGACTAAGATGATGGCTTAGTCAATGACAGATGGGAGATCTTGCCTTCACCCTCTCTCTCATAATGTTCCTATGAAAAGAACAGCTGTAACTTGTAGCATCAAACGAGGTTGTTTTTTTCTTCCTTCTCCAGACAAATCCCTCTTTCCAAGCAGCCTCACTGAACTTAATGGGACCCACTCATCTTGCATGTCACTACACAGTGTAAGGGAATGAGAACATTGTAAACAGGAATAACCAAATCATCTTGCTGTTCTCAATTAGCAAATACATAAAACAGTGTTGTGGGTTCAATTAGCTGGCCACCAGGCGCCCACCAAACTACTCTATCCCTCACCCTCTCAAGAGAACAGTGGGTGAAAATATAATTAAAAGCTCATGGGCCAAGATGAGGGCAGGGAGATCCCTTACCAGTCATGGGCAAAACAGGCTCAGCTTGGGGAAATTAATTTAATTTATTGTCAGTTTAAACAAATAGGCCAGTGAGGAAGGAACAAGAAGAAATTTTTAAGTGCCTTTCCCTTATCCCTCCCTTCCCAGGCTCAATTTCACCTCTCTCTCCTCTACCTCTTGCTTCTGAGCAGCTCAGGGGGATGGGAAATGGGGGTTTGTAACACTTAATCTCTCTGCTCCTTCCTTCTCACACTGTTCCTGTTCCAGCATGGGGGCTCTTCTGCAGGGAACAGTATTTCAAGAACTGTTATAGCTTGAGTCATTTACACATGGTGCAGTCCTTCGAACAGACTGCTCCAATGTGGGTCCTGCCAGAAGCCTGCTCCAGCACAGGCTTCCCATGATATCATGATTTCCTTTGGGGGTCACCTCCACCTGCTCTGATGTGCGGTCCTGAAGGGGCTGCAGGTGGATCTCTGCTCCACCGTGGACCTCCATGGGATGCAGGGAGATAGCCTGTCCCACCATAGTCTTCACCATGGGCTGCAGGGAAATCTCTTCTCCAGTACCTGAAACACCTCCTGCCCCTCCTGTGCTGACCTTGGTGCCTGCAAAGCTGTTTCTCGCACACATTCTCACTCTTCTTTCCCAGCTGCTGCACAGCACTTTTCCCGCTCTATTAAATATGTTATCACAGAGGTGCTACCAGTATTGATTGGCTCAGCCTTGGACAGTAGCAGGTCCATCTTGGAGATGTCTGGAACTGTACAGCACAAGAGCAACTTCTGGTGTCTTCTCATTGAAGTCACACCTACAGCATTTCTGCTACCAAAATCTTGCTGCATAAACCCAGTTCAAATGGTCATGGATGACATCTGGCTGAGTGCTGTACACCACAGCAGGATGTTCATCAAAGCACTGTGGTTTAGCACATATGCAGCTTCATCTCTTGCTGTGCTGTCCTCCTAGCTTTGCCCGCTCTGCTCTTCTCAGTGCCTCGTGAGTCCTATTGGAGCATCACTGACTTGCTCCTTTCCAGCCTGTACCTTTCCATATCACCCTTTGCAAAATGCATCCCTTCTTTAATGCTGTCTGCATTTCCCTGCTTTTTATTGGTGTAATACCTGAAGTTTGATTATTCCTTGAATGGATGAAATTTGTCAGTTAAGACCTATCCTTTAGGCAAAATACTCATTTGGGTTGACTGACACAGTCTCTCAGTTAATTTAAGTATTTCATCTGGAATGAATGGTTTCATGTCAAAACATGTTAGTTGAGAAAACATATTTTTAAAGATATTTCAATATTAATTTACATGAACTCGATTTTTAATAAAGGCTAAAAAATAATAACTTACGTTTCTTTGATAGAAACTATTCTTCAAAAGAAATTTCAATAACCTTTTCTTTCTAGTATCTAGACCAAACAAAAACTAATTTTGAATCAGTCTGAATATTTTTACTCTGTGATGGGACCATTAAAAAAAAATTACAGTTTCCTAAGTGGAACTTCAATGGGCCAATATTCCTGTTATTGGTAGCAAAGAAGATGCTTCCTATAATATTGCACTTTAAAAGTTGTAATAGCTGCAAGAGGTCTGTCTTGCAAAAGGAAGACTTTCTTTGCTCAATAATAATAAAAGCATCCCTATATTATCAAAACTGCTTCCAGCACATATCCAAAACATAGCCCCATACTAGCCACTGTGAAGAAAAATAACTCTACCCCAGCCAAATCCATCACACACAGAGAGGCACGCTGTCCACAAGACAGTTTCCTTGTATACCTTAAGACCCAACATTAGCAAAGTCTACGATCTCCTGCTGGAAGACAGAAGGTAAGGTAAATACCCTTCAGTGAGTTCTGTTCTCCTATTTGCAAATCAGTCCAGTACCCTGAACTTTTAAAAAGCCATAAAAATCTTTTAAAAAGCCATAAAAGGTATGTATAATCAAGGTCCCTATAGGTAAGTAAAAACAGCCTTGTAGGTGTGTTTGACTGTTTAATGACTTGATACAGTAAAAACATTCACCAAAATGATGTATTAGCTCCTGGTCCTTTGCATAAGTATTTTTGTCCATTATATCTATCTTCCCCACTTTGTGTTGTTTGTCTACAGTGCCGTCACCCACATGGATTTAGGTGATATCACCACACTATAGTAAAGATGTGGTTGTTTTTACCGTTATTATTCTATTTGTATTTATAGATATTCTTGTACATGTTTTATGCATTCTGAGACATCATTTGGAGTCTTTAACAAAGAGAAGCTTTTCTTCTGTCTTCACTAAACCAGTTTGTTAATAACAAACAGATTTTAACTAACATTTGGGCTATCCACAATTTCAAACACACAGATGGAATCAATAACTGTTACGCAGCACACATAGCTGTTTGCTGTGTAACAGAATATGTCTAACATAACAAATATGCCCAGAGTGTAAAACAAGAAGAGAAAGTAAAGAATGCAGAAAATGAACTTGAGTGAGTCAGACAGTGATGTTTACATAGCACTATGTGGTTATCTTAGTCCTTGTAATCAATAAAAGCATTTCCATGAGAAATGAATTCCACATAAATGAGGTAAACTAATTCTCAAAGTCAGATAAAGAAAAGTCTTATATACCTTATAAGTACAATACCTTATAAGTAAGCATCTGTGGATCCCTATTTGTTCAGCTTAAAACAAACAAACAATCTCCAAGCCACAAAACTCCTTAGTTTTGTACAAAGTATATAAATATAAGTAAATATAAAGGCCTGTCAACAATTTTACCACATCAAAATTCCTCAGCTTTGAAACTTTATTCAGGCTTCTTATTATAGTTTAGCACACTTGTCGGTAGGGTGATAGTATCCTCTAGACCCAAGACTAGTCTATATATTTGGAATATCTGAAGTCTCTCGAATCTGATTTCAGTATCGAAAGAACTCTTGACTTTGACCTTTCACTGCAAGTGGGCAAAATTCAATTGCAGGGATCTAAACTTGTCCCAGCACTTGAAGGCTCTTGGATTAAGTGTTCTGATTTCAAGAACATGTACCAATAGATCTGGTTCTTACAGGGACTTGACTTGAGGATTTTTCTTTGTGGCTATTCATATAAATGAATATTTCACAAGAAGGATGTATTCAAGGATTTGATTTTTGTTTGTTGATGAATTCATATAGACAATATAAAAATGGTAATTAAGTTTTTATAAAAGTGTCTTTTTGACAGGGGGGCCTAGCATCTTTTAGGTTTAATATAACCCCTCTGCAGCTCAGTATACCCCAATACAAGAAATGAAAGTGCAGCATGAAACATATTTTTCAGTGTCCAGCCTTTCAGGCAGAATAAATCATAGTTGTCTTATACTGGTTATGGTAAGCAGAAAGAAACTGAAAGTGAACTGTCAAAGGCATTGAAAATGCATTTTAATGGTTTCATTTTGAAGGAATGTTCACATTTAATATATAGAAAGAAGGAAGCTGGGTTTGTATGTTCCATTTCTCCACTACAAATAGTCTATATTGGCATAATTTTCTGGAGAAAAAATGTATGTAAAATAATGAATACATAACATTTGTAAAGTTGTGGAAATGCATATGTTTAAAATTTAAAGTAGCCTTTACATTTTGGAGACAGGCTATAGCTGAATTAAGTTTTTACTTTCAGATTTAAATATCTACTCAGCCTAAGTATCTGTGTTTGCACTCACTTTCTAGCAGATAGTCAAAAAGGGAGCCTGTTTCTTTCACTTCTCTATTTTCTCTTACTAATTTCAGATTGAATAATTAATATTTTTATGAGATAAAATAACTTAAGAAAAAATACAGGAATGGATTCATTCATATAATAATCATGTACAATAATTTGTAGTACTACTTAATTTGTGGGACTACTCATGATATAAAAATTTAGTCAGATTTGTCAGAGGGTAATTTTCTTTGCTCCCACAGTAATTTAAAAATTTTTCCATCTTGGCTTCGGGAGAAAAAAAATATCATATTTACTCTGTCTTTAAAGCAGCAACATCTTTTGTCAGTTTCACAGTTAAATACTGTAAATATCAAAATATGTAGAATTAAAATGTTAAAAACTATCTGATGAAACTTGATTTTTTTTTAGAGCATATTTTGTACAGTGTACTACTGAAGCGTTGCATCCCTTCTTTCTTTCTAGACATGAGAATTCTTTTTCTTGCTTTTTTCTGCTCAGGGAAAAAGGAACATACATTTTCTATTTAAGCACTTCAGCAGTTACTGAAGCCTGGAAAAAAATTTCAAAAAAAAAAAAAATTATTTCCCTCAGATACTGGGCTCATCAGTGCTACAGTCAGTGTCTGGGCTAAAGGCAAGAGGTGAGCTTTAAAACCACACAGCTGAAATACAAACCTGGATCTAGCTCAGTGCAACAGGAACTGAACCCTCATCTGAACACCATCTACAATGTCAGATAAACCTTAAAATCTCCAGAGAACCCCAGGTATCCCTTGGACACCATTTCTACAGCACCAAACGAGTGACTGCACATTTAACCAAGACAGGCCTTAAGAATCTGCTTCATTTTTAAGAGCTCAGCTTTGTGTTTCAGGAGCCAGAGGTTTAAACTGAACAGTGGGATAAGGTAGACCAAGGGAATGGCACATTTTTTGCATTTGAACTGAGAATATGCTTGAATATACTGATGGACTGAAGGCAAATGAGAGATGGTCCTTTCCCATTGCAAATTGCTTGGAATTGCTTCCTATTCTTTCTTCTTCAATATCTCCAAAACTATATTACTTGTCTGTTTAAAGAGTTTCAGGATTTAGAAGGATAAAGGAATCTACATGAAAGAATACTGTAGGGTTTTGTTTGTTTTGTTTTTTCTTTGTCCTCAAGAGAAACTAAAAAAAACACTGATTTTTTAAGTGCCATTCAACTACAATAAGATTTTTATAAACTTACACTTCAAATTACTAAAAATGACCTTTCATTTTTTTATACTAATTTTATGATTAGTTTTATGATACTAAAAATTCATACAAAAGGCTGAAAGGTTATGCTAATTTAGCAGGTACCTCTCCTGATAGTCTTGATTATGTTATTTTCCTATTCCAATGTAATATTTTAAGCTTTTGAAACATTCAAAAATGCTAAGGGACTATTTTCAGATGTCACTATGACCTTTAAAAATACCTAATCTAGCTATTTAGAAGCTTCATAACTCATAGGCTTATTTTAAAAGGAGTGTGGGAGGATAATCAAATAAAGTATTTTTGTACTGAACGAAAAGAGAAGTGCACTAATTCTACATTAGTAAGCATGCTTCTTTTGGAAGGTTGTCCTTCAGTACAATTGAATAACTGTGAATATTGTAGTACCACAATACCACTTGAGTGTCCTTCAAGGTATCTTTGATTGCGGTTAGACATCCACGTAAAGTGCCTTCCATCAGATTATTATTTTTGAGTTATTTTTATGATTAACATATGCATTTCCATCTGCAACCTTTTTTTTTCTGATTATGTGAAATATATGGCTGGTTTTAGTAGCCTTTTCTGCATGTATACAGTAAAAGATACCCATTAGTCTGTGTACATTGCCTGGACATGTTTGTGTGTTATATCCACACGACCTCCACAACTGCCTGACTCACAGACACACACAGATATCATGTGTAAAAAATGTTTGTCTCATGGACTTCAGATCAGACTAGAATTGGCAATGTGTTGATTTAATAATAACATAATTAACTGGCAATTAGTGAACCATACATTCAGGAGCTGTTTGATGTTAAACCAGATAAACCACAGCATGAGACACAAGACTTGGACAAACTGATGAACATTTTGAAATACCTCCTGTAGCTGACCATCCAACATTCTCAATCACACACGCATCCTCTCATAGGCTGTATGGGTTTCAGGCACACGTGCCTCTCTGGGCAGCCTCTCCTGTGGTAGACATGGATGCTCCAGTGCTGTGTGTTCCCAGGATGTTCTCTGCTTCACCCAAACACATGCAGGGTACAAATTCCTCTTGAGGCAGCACGTGGGAGTCCCTACTGGTTCGCCATCTATCCCTCATTCACTGGGTGCCTGCTGCTTGTGCTGTCCCAGGGAAGATGGCTCAATCCAGCCTGGGCATGGTGTGTTACAGCACTATGCTCACAGGTCTCAACTTCTCTCCCCAGCAAGAAGATCACTGTAGGTCTGCGAAGGTGGGGCAAACTGCTGTGCAGCTGCTCAGAGTTACCTGTTTGAGGGATTATTGGCTAAAATCCATGGGCATCCCCAGCATTTGGCTCCATACATCTCCATGACTCTTCCTCCAGCTGGTATCTTTACCTTCTTCTTTTGTGGCTTTCTAAGACCACCTTTTCAGGAACCTCTTCAGTACCTTTCTGGTCCTGCCTCTTCCTTTCAGACTCCAAGTTCTAGTTTCCTCAGTTTAGACAGAAAAAACTTTGCAGAAGGAAGTGTCTGATCAGTCTCATAATTAATCAATAGTACTGTCCCATGTTTCTTCATTAGATAGTTCAGAACTTTGGGTTTGGACATTCACCCAGTCACACACACATACCCAACTATATGCTGTCTGATAGCATTCACCATTTCAGCTATTTTTATAACTACAAAAGAAAGCAGTGCCTATACTGATCATGCAATATGTATGCCTGGTGTTCCTATCAGGTATCTAAATTTGCTATTGGTTGTCTTTAAATTTCATTTTGTTTAAATAAGGGAGTTTCCCAAAGCAATTCAATTCACTATCAGTGATCCATCTCACCTAGTTTCAGCCTTAAAAGAGATAGTGAAAGTTCGGTTTGAGAGGGTGCCTTCTTGTTCCCTCATATGTGTTCATAGGTAAACCATATGTTTTAAGTCTCTATTATAATTTATAAAGATCTAGTTAATAAAGTCATTGGAAACCAGAGAAATATTCAGTCACACCACTGTTGACACCTTTACTTGGGCAGCTGAATCTGCTTTAGACCATCATGTCTCAGTTGATTATATCTTCATTGACTGTAATGAGAGCTTAGACAGCTTTCATGCTTTGGACAAGCTAAATTTAGTCTTGCAAGTTAATTTATGTGGACATCTAAATTTAAATGTCTTGAATCAAATCCTGTCCAACCAGCCTAATCTATGTTTATTATATCTTGTCCTTCTCTACTCTGGGTAGGGAAAGGTACCTCCAGAGAGTGATTCATCCTGCTTGTTTGAGGATGAAGACACCATTCCTTCTCCCTTTCTTCTAATTGCAGACCATCCAAAATAATTATCTGAAGCTATACAATAAATTCTTAGATAATTAAAATTAGGTGAGATGGGACCCACTCTGTTCTGAAATCACTGCCCCCACAATTATTTACTGATTTCTTATTTTTTGTATTATTATCAAATTAATTTGCCATAATTTGCATACGTATGTGTATTTCTGCACTTTTATTTATATATTTCCAATATGTTTTTTTTTTTCTTATTCAGGTTCTAGGTGCTAGTAAAAAATTGCAATTGTAGGCAGACAGGTTACATCAGCCTGGAAGACTTCTTAATGAAAACACACTCATCCTGCAGATTATTTATACTCTTGACAAGCATAGCTTGCCCAAAGGGATTTTATCAGGAAATCTGCAAATGGTTACAGTACAAATCCATAGCAATTCTGGTTTTCTATCTTGTATGATATCCTGATACCAGAAGCCGTGTGGATTTTAATTCATAGGACTGATGAAATGTATACTTGAAAATGTCCCTCCTATAAATCCTACATTACATGGAACAAAAGTGTACTAATGCCAATTTTTGTTTGTTCTGGTTGTAGTTTGGTTTTAAGGCTGATAAATAATTTTATTAATTTTGACACTTTACTATATGTAAAGTATAGTACAGTCCTTCAAGAGAAGGGCTTTTTTTTTTTGCTTGGTTGGTTTTGTTGGTTTCTTTGGTTTTTTTCCCCCTTCCAGACTATTCCTCTTAATAGACTTCCCAGTGGACAACTTTGTTATTTAGAGAAACTGTCATAATAAAGCAGGGCATAGATAAGAAAGAAAACCAAATTAAATAGCCAAAGAATCTGAACAATAGTCCTTAAATAAGCACTTCTAAAATGTAAGAGTTTGTGTCTTTAAATTCAGGATGAAATTTAGTTTGACTGCTGCTCTTACAGAAGTAAGCAATGTCATCTTAGTTTCTGCTTCAGATTTCTCTAGGACTCCAAGTTGACATATTTCATTTTAATTAGGTATTCTATATCTGCTCTCCTTACTTAAAGAAACATCAGTGCTCTATGTACCCAGACAATCTCTTCAGGTTACTTTGAGGTCAGCACCCTAAATACATCAAGGAAAGAGCCACGACCTACATACAGAGCGCGTTCGCTGCAGAGCATTGCGAGCAAAACTGGGTACTGCAAAACTGAGTTGTGCTGCTCCAGGGATGAGGGTCCAGGGATGAGCTGAGCCTTCCTCCCACATGGGATAAAGAGGAGGAGTAACACAGAATTGGGGCAGGAATAGGGCTGTGGCAGAAAGGAAGGTACTGCAGAGGCTTCGTTGTTTCTTTTGGTGGGTAATTAGAGACAGTGACTATATTCTGTGGGATGCCAGTAGCTCTTACCCCTGCTCGAAACAGCAACAATTAGCCTCATTTTAGTCTTGCTGTAGCCCTATTTTTTTTAGTGTACACCATAACCTGCTGATCAAGGTGGCTGTTAACAACACATATCTCTGGAACTGACCCTGTCAGTACCTGCATAGTGGGTAGCTACCACAAGGGCTAACCATCTTATATGTCACAAACAAAATGCAATCTTCTTCATTCTAACTTCATTTATGCAATACCACATTGTATTGTAAAAATGGAAAGTTAAAACAAAATAGTTCCTGTGGAGATGATTATTTTATTTTGGTACATGTTCTAGTTAGGATGAAATAAGCATTTTTGTTTTTCCATGCCTATAGGTTTCAAAGTGGCCATAACTGCATTTGAAACCCAAACTCAAAAAATCAGTTTGCTGCTTTGTGAAATAATTTCTAGAATTAAAAAAAAAAAAATAATAATAATAAAGCTATTAACATTTTTTCCAGAAAGTAAATATCCAAAAATAGAGAATTGCGATGGGTCTTTTGGAATTATCCAGTCTGTAGCAAGAAAATTATTGAACAATGTTGAATAGTCAAGAAGAAAAAAGATTATGCTGTGAATCTAAATCATATAATATAGATTTAGGAGTAGACACTAAATGGAGATAAGAAACGATGAACGTAATTTGAACCAGTAAAATAAAAAGTGAAAACTTTTTACCCTGGTGAAATGTTAAGGAGTGGAGCAGGTTGCCAAAAGAGATTATAGCATCAGCACCTTTGGAGTGGAGATGAAACCTTGAACAAACTGATAGCTGACTCTGCTTTGAGCAGAGTTGGTTGGACTATCATCTTAACAAGATCCTTGCCCACCTGAGTCATCTCATGACCCCATTAACTCATGTCTGTGTTTTCTGTGGCCATAGTTATGATTAACCTAATAATTAGTTTACTTTCATTTGTGTCCATGGTGCAAAGTATCTACATCTCCAATAAACAGAGTTGGAAGTGGAAGGTGAAATTCTTTGCATGATAGTTTTCAATGTTTCCACCCAAAGGACCTGAGATATGGATAAAATGTAGTCCAGATTTTCCAAATATAAACAAGGATAGGGATTCCAATAGTCTTGTGTTCTAGAGAAGACTGAGTAATTTCCTGGAGGCAAAATCCATTGTATTTACTAAATGCATAGAAAACACCTCCATTTTGTTAAAATACCTGTGCTATAAAAGCAGAGGCTGGGAAAATTTTAGGGAAAAGTACCCTGTGTGCTTGCTTTGTGTTTATACTTAGCATAAGTCTGCCTTAGTCACCTTTTGGAATCAGGATAGACCTTTAGTCTGAATCGGGCCATTCTAATAATCATGTTCTAAATGATGAGTCACGATCCTGAAGGAATCTCAGGTTTTGCAACACACAGGTTGAAAAAGACCAGTAGAAAGGGTATTGTGACTCAAGATCAACTGTCTTTGAGCTTACTTACTTTCATTCTGAATATATTATGGACAGAATCCAGATTAGAGTATTCAGTGTTCCTAGCTCGATTATTTGAAAACCCAAAGTGAATACATACTTGCCCAAACTCTAATATGTTTGGACTTAATTCATTGCAATAAACTAAAATTAAGTAAGCCCTATGGTGTGCAAGAGTATCAAAGTTAAACTCCATTTGCAGAAAAATGGCTGTGAGATATGGAAGGCAGGAAAATTAAAAAGTCAGCCCTCTAAAACAAAACTGTATTAAAAGTCAGTTCTTTTGGGTTTAGATGGCAATTGCCAAGAAAACAAACATGCAAAGAGAAAAGGTTGTTACATTTGCCAGCACTAAGTATAAACTGTAGAGTGTTTGGATCCCTTAGGATTATTGGGATTATGATAGTTCAGAAATTGGTCATTATGACAGGAGAATAAAGGGAAAAAAGCTTTTCAGCACAGCATGTACAAATGGTAAAGAGAACTGCAGACTTAATATTATGTGGTAATGAGACAAGTTCTCCAAAGCTAACAGGCTAGACTGTTGAAGCTGGGTTTATATTAGATATACCAACTAACTTTCATCTGTGAAGATGCTATAGGGCATAAACAAAGCTTTCTTTTCATGAGATACTGCTTTCACTTCTGTCTTTCTAATATGCACTGATTTTCTCAAAGATTTTCATTCAAAAAATCGTTATTTGCACAATATTTTACATAATTACTTGGGAACAATGTTAATGAGGTTCACGGACCTATTTTAAGCTGTCAGCATGCAACTAGCTGTTCAGTTCTGCAATGCAGAAATCCAGCCAGCAATAGACTGATAGTCTCTGACTAATTAGTAACAATTTAAAAAAGAACATATCAGAAGGTATGTACAGTACAGTCCTTCAGGAGAAGGACTTTTTTGTTTGCTTGGTTGGTTTTGTTGGTTTTTTTGTTTTTTTCCCCCATCCAGACTATTCCTCTGAAGTATATACAAAGTAATAAACATTAGGAATTAGTTTATTGGTTTATATATATCCCTTTTGGCTCTTTATACTTCACCATGGAGACATGTAGACTATTCAGCCTCGAAATGTAGATCAGATTTTTGCTCTGACACTTCTGTGTCAAACATGGATTGTATGGAGTTTTCTATTCAGGTATCTTACCCAAATACCTATATTTTTCAGTTGAGACTGTATGCATGTGTTGAATATACTTCCTTTATAGGTGTAATTTCATTAAATTCTGCTAGTTGCCTTAAACTTTGGATTGGTAGATATTTTTCTTTCAGGGATTGACTACTTTCCCAGAAGGAAAAGATTCTCTGGACTAAAATGGAAATCACCTGTTTATGCCACACACCTGCAATTTGCAAATAATACTAACAATAGATGCAGTTTTGGATATCACAGTTTGTACTTGTCTTCAAGAAAGACCTTAGGACTAGTTTGTGCTCTGTGGATCTGCAGCTCATCTTTGTAGTGGTTGGTATTAGGGAATATACCAATAGGATTAAGGATAAGAGCTTCTTCAAATGGAACTGAACGTGTGAGTTACAGCTCGGTTAACTTTTTCTGTCTTGAAATTACATGCCTAGACTAAGGTTATTTATCTGTGTTTTATAGATAATTATGAGCTCATGGAGTTCTGAGCAGGTCTAGTGAAAGGTCTAGTGAAAGGTATCCCTGTCCATGGCAGGGAAGTTGGAACTAGATGATCTTTAAGGTCCCTTCAAACCCAGTCCATTCTATGATTCTATGATCTGTTGTCTATGAAAGCATAAGGGGACTTCCAAAGCACAATCCAGGGTTTCTTAAGAGAGGTAGGATAAACTGTTATGTAGGGGTTCTTGTATCTTTCAAAACACTCAGATGAGACATGTCTTAAAGCAGACATCTAATTTCTTAGATGGTTAAAGCCAGATGAAGTGAACCTGACTGCAAGGTTTCTTATTCTCTGAGGAACTTCTGACAATTCTGCTGAAAATATGAAAGGTTTTAATGTATTCCATTGTATTTTGTAGTATGTCTAATGAGAACATCTGTTTGAGGTCAAAATAAAAAATTTTCATGCTGTTTGGGAAGATGGAAGTATGCTTTAATATTTTAGGTGTACCTGGGAACTGAGAGTCATGAGGCTTCTCACATCAGCTTTTCCATATTGAGAAAGTAATTTTACGCATGTGTATTTGAAGTGGAGCTGTTGGATTTTTTTAATACCTATAATATTTCTTAGAGCAGAGGGACTAAAAAATGCTATTCAAATAATCTTAGTTGAGAAGCTAAACCCACCTCCACAGCCTTATTCTGTCTAAGGAGCTGATTCCAGTTAGAGACCAATGTTATTGTTAATCTCATGGTATTACTGCCCACAAAACTGCGTAGCAAAACTCAAAGTACCATGCTCTATGTCTTCACAAACCTGAATGTCTATTTGCAACTTATGTATATAAATTCTACACCAGCTAACTATTACATACTATGCTTATAATATGTTTGGTTAATCAATGGGAGGAAAGGATCACCATGGGGTGTCACCATCTTTGAACTTGGAAGTTCAGACATATTTTTTTGAATATTTACAGTGCCAAAGTAACATGGTGGGTGGGGCTCGGGGCACATGATCTTTATGGACGTCTATTGGTAATTAGTCATGTCTTTCTCAACATAGAGAGTGGACAACTAAGAATCCTTTCTGCAGCTCTCACAGGAGATGATTCACGGTATGCAGAGATGATTCACTTGAGATAAAGACCTGCACAGTACCAGTAGGAGTTGTGGAATCAGGCCTGGAAAAGCTCATTTTACTCAGCAGGCAAATGAATAGTAAGTCTTATGTCTGCAACTCTTGAGACACCTGTATTTCTGTGACACAAATACTTTAAGATTAATCATATCTTGTAGCAAAACTGCAGGTTTCTGGCTCTTATCACAGGAGATTTTCCCAGTGGCATTAAAGGAAATTGTGATGAAAATGTATGCATAATCTCTAAGAGATATTTTTCAAGTATTTTCAGTTATTTTACATCTTGACATTTTCAGCCTAAAGCCGTTTTTTACCTTTTATGTAGAAACTTTCTTATGCCTCTATAGTTCTTGAAACAAGTAAAGTAATTTAGTATAAAGCAACTTAATAAGAGAGTCTATACACACTGCAAATTATTTAATTGTACCTATACTGTTATTTACAATCGTTATTTATATCCTCTCTGAACCTAGTGAGGTCAGAGCAATTAATGTTGTTGCCCCTGGCAGACTATGACTAAACAAATGCAGTATAATGCAGAAGAAAGTACTGTTAAACATACTCCAATCCTTTGAATCATGTAAAGAACTTCTCAGTAAAGAACTCCACAAAATGCAAAATCTCTAAATGAGTCACTTGCACCTTCAAAATGTGAAGATGCTTTACTTGGATACCTCTGCCCCCCATGTTTGCAGCTTTCCATCTGCTTTAATCCTATGTTTCATAGTATTGAATCTGCAAGAATGTAGCTGCTGTCATCATCCTGGTAGTGATTATATTACAATAAGAGAAACAGTGATGATTGTGACTAGTGGGAAAGAGATTATCGAATAGTTTTGGAGGATACATGTCTAAGTCAGACCCAATTTATTTACCGCAACTTAGTCTTACCACTCATGAATGTGTAGTTGGCTCTAGGACACTCAGCAGACATGAGCTCTAAGGAAAAGGAGGTTGTCCTGAAGAGCAGATATCTATACCTCTGGAAGTTGTCTATCTTTTCCCATCAACTGAGTATGGACACTGGTATCCTTTGTTTTGGGGGGTTATGTGATACTTGGAAGTGAATATTATGAGCTGTTCCAAGGGCTCAGACTTAAACAGATTATTTACTTTAAGCTTATTATTTCTGTATTTCAGAGATCAATAATATTACTACCAGATGATTAAAAATACAACACGAGAACCTCAGTGGTAGAGTGTCCTGCTGGAATGACTAACACATGTTGCAAGGATGTCTGATGGAGCAGACAACTTACTACCGAGACACTGTACTGCAGTAGACTCCAAGTTGTCTTGATATATACAGGATTCAATTAGTTACAGAAGGGTATTATTTCCTTTATATAATGTTTTTCAAGATTACTATATGAGCAATGTTTACAGCATGACACAATTCTATTTGAACCTTCACTAATTAATAACTTGGGAGTCATTAAATATTTTAATGAGACATAATCAACTGCTATCTGCAGAATGGACACAGATGGCAAGGCTGTGAGAAGAAGAGGTGTGGAAGAAGGAGTATTGTGTAGCCATGGAAACAATGTCTCTTTCTTCCTCCCTTCACCCTTTTAGGTTCAGCAATGCTGCACATCATTAGGGTGTCTGCCTCTTCTGACAATGGCAATGTTACAGTGTCAGTCAGTAAATCTTTGCATCCATTCATACTGTCAGCACTAAGTGATAAAAAGCCAGGGGAAGATGTGAGATGCATACCAAACAGGCTCCTGCACTGTGGCAGTCTAGTCACGTATTCTTATGCAACTGTCAATTTTGAGGCTCAATTCAATAAGAAAGAACAAAATGGAACAGGCCTAGCTACTCTGTGTTCTTTTAGCGTGGTTTCTAAAGTTCATTTCGGTGCTTATGTAAATAAAAATGCTGAAAAATGAAATTTGACTGTGGGGGTACATAGGTAAGCATGTTGCACAAATGGAATAAGGCTGTGGCTGAGCTCTGGTTAGAAGCAGTTTTGTTAATCCACTGCTATCAGACCTTAGTGAGGGTGTTTAATTGTGCTAAACTGAGTGGTGATATGCTTTTAAAGTGGAAGCAAAAAAGAAAATGTAAAAACCTTTGAATCTCAGTTATTCTCACACTCAGTTATTCCCATGTGTACCAAGAACACTTATTTATGCCTAGCAAAAAGCTCCATAATTATAAGAAGCTGAAGCAGGAAAAAGGAAAAAAAAAAAAAGGTTGAGTAAAAATAGAAAATAAATTTAGTTTAAAAGCACCGAAAAAAATTTCGACATGAGCTATCCTTACCCTTTTTCTCTCAGTTTCAGCAGTAATTAAACTGATTTGAAAAAGCTTATTTAACTCATTTGGGTTTAGAGATTCCAGAAAGGGATGGAAAGGCATGAATGTATGGATTTGCCAAATAGAAAGGAATAAATGGCATACTTTTAACACATATTTGTGTTTCTTAAACCTTTTAGCCCCAAAGAAGCATGTGGCACACATGATGGCATCATAAGAGATGAACATCAGCTATTCTAACAGTAGTAAAGGAATGAAAACAACTTGTGGCTTAACTTGCACAGGCAAATGAAGAAATACATGCCCTCCATGTGCTGCCTACATTGTGCATTGGGGAAACATGATTTCTGAAGAACTTGCCTCTGCATCTTCCCTCTGTACAGGAGACAGTCCTATTAGGAATGGACGTGCTCCTGTGGGGGAATGTTCCTCAGACCCAGGAGGATGCTGATGAGACAATGTCTGAGTCACTGTCTGCTTCCTGATCTACTTCTGGGTCAGAACAAAAACACACAGCCTAACAACCCCAGAAGCACTGATTTATCCCAAACCATAATCCTAAATAAGTCACAGGACACTTCTCAAAGAACAGACTACCCTGCTTTTCTGACCTCATGAGTCACAGCTCAGTATCTTATCTATACCGGTTGGACTCAATGATCTTAGAGGTCTTTTCCAACCTTAACAATTCCAGAATTTAGAAACAGTTGGCAGTTAAGTACTTAGTTTACATGAGCACACATGCTTCCAACTTAAGTCCTCAAAATACTCCGACTAGTTGTCTTTGGAAATCACATTTATCCCTGCTATGCTTGTGCCGATTACAATGGACTTTGTATATTTAGAATACCCTATGTTCATGCCTGTTTTTAATTCAAGAGATGCTTCACTTAGGTATCGAGACATAATTTAATTAGTAAGTGGTTTTGGCAATTGAAATTCAAACTCGGGGTAGTACACTTTGATTGTAACTCCTTTTATATTTCAGAGTTTGGGAGTTCTATCCTGTCTGACTTTTTTCATATCTGGTCAAATTTTGAGAACTGAGAAACAGCAGGGCTTATGAACAGCTGGCCAAACTGCAACTTAGAAGCTCCAAATTAGAAGATCCAGAGTTTTCTGTTTTAATAAAAAAAATCTGCAAGTTTTTTGAGATTTTTGCAAAAACTAAAACCCTTGCAAACTAGCTAACTGTACATGGGTTTCATTTTTTTTTTCCAGTTCAAATATTATGTGTTGGGGTTGTTTTTTGTGTTAGTGGTTTTTTTTTCTTGTTTGTTTTGTTTTGTAGGTTTTATTATTATTTTTATTTTTTGTTTGATTGGTGTTTTTTGTTTTGTTTGGGATTTTTGTTGTTGGTTTGTGGGGTTTTTTTGTTTGTTTGGGTTTTTTTCTGAGACATGATCATAGAATAAGATCCCAAACCAGCCAACCCTAAAGATTGCTTTGCAGATGAATATTTTGATTGTAAATGCTTCCTCTGAAGGTTCAGAAATTTTTCACATGAAAAATTAAAGTTACTTGTATTCTGAACATGATGACCTTGCAAGACAGGTCCTCACCATGTTAGGAAAGAGGGACAGTCCTGTGATTAAAGAATTGGAACTAGACTTAGAGGAACGGGTTCAATTCTTCTTGATTTGTTTATATTAAGGAAGATTACACAGACTGGGATAGTGCAGGTAACAAAGCAAAGACTATGGGGGAACCAGGCATGCCAACAATTTCCAAGTATGTAGAAACTTCCAGTAAAGAGGAGGTGAAAAGTTTTTTTTTTCCATGTGCTTGATGGAAAGAAATAATAGATTTGAATTTGGTAATGACTCAGTATGCAGGTTACAAAAATAGGGACAATAACAGAAAGCAGAAATAAGACAAGCCCAAAGAAACTGTAGAGTTATTAGCAACATATTAAACATACTCTGCCAGAAATCACCTATTGGTCCAGCTCTAAAAGAAGGAATTGCTTAGATAATGTCTTGAGTGACCCCAGAGTCATCTCTGGATGTGTCTGCAGTAGGAGCTGCTTTGGTACAGTAGGAACAGATGAGAAGAGTGAGTCAGTAGGACTCTCCAGTTTGAATATATCAGAACTGCTATGATAACTGAATTAATCTGAAATAAAGAGGATTGAATTTCTGGTCTTGCTACTATTCCAAAGCAAAATGCTAATGTGTTTGCAGCCTGTTATCTGGAAGGAAATTATCTGGACTGTACATTAGCCAGGAGTTGCCTTCACTCAATACCCTGGGGAAGGCACAGTGCCAGAGAGGGAGTGTTGCAATGCACACACTGCTCACATTGTGACTGGCTGTGCACAGTGATGATTAAAAGGCTACCTCTTTGTATTTTTTTCAAGATCGAATATACTAAGCAGAGGCTTATATCATAATGTGCATAAGAATTAATATTTTTTTTGCCTTTTTTCAGAGTTATCTTTTTTTTGAGAGTCAGATACATCTGTCATCTGTAAAAAGAACGTAACAATAACTCTTGCTCCTGTATTGAATATTAAGAATATAAACTCTCCAGATTTCATTCTAATATTTATGCAAGCGTAGGTTAGTCAGAGAATCATAGAATCATTAAGGCTGGAAAAGACCAGCAAGATCATTAAGTCCAACCTTTGACCAAATACCACCATGCCCACCAAACCATAGCATGAAGTCACACATCTACTTATTTGTTGAACACTTCTAGGAGAGGTGACTTCACCACTTCCCTGGGGAGTCTGTTCTGATGCTTAACCACTCTTTCAGTGTAGAAATTTTTCCTGCATTTTCAACATATGATTATATGTAAAAAGATACCAGTTTTCTGAAAAGCTCAAAATCTGGATTCAATGAGAATATCGGGACTAGGAATGTTTCTCTGTGCTTAATATTTCTTCGTGTCATGAAGCTGCAATAGTGAGGATAGAGGGAGAAGAAGGAATGTGACAGCAAATCATATTACTTGGCTCATAATTGAGCTAAGTTATTTTAGCCACTAAATGTCATTGGCAATACATCTGTCCAACTCTTCTAGAGATGTGCTGAGACCAGCACAGAGCAGGGAGCATCAGGCAACCTCTCTATATAAAAAACTTGTCTAATACTGTTTTAAATTTAAATTGCTAATCATTTGTCAAATTGAAAGTTTTTCTGTGCTTTCATATAGAAGTTGATATCTGTGATAACATGTTAGTAATTTTCATATTCAGTAATAATAATAATAAACCTAGGAAACTTTTAGTTGTGTCTTCAATATTCTAAAAAAAATATTTATTCATTACATGTTTCATAATAGCATGATGCATATAGCAGATATGGTCTTAGATCAAAATAGAATTTCAAGAAACTTCTCAAAGTGAAATAGCATTGTTTTAATAGAAATAAAATCTTCTGGAATATATTTGTTCGCTAAAAAATTCTGGAGTTTCTGTTTTTCTTTGTGATCCAAAAGAAATAATTATTTTAGATCTGAGAATATCCCTTGGGTTATGCTCTATTTTTGTAGGATTCTAACTCATGAGTGTTAGCTTTTTCTGATCCAAGATAGCTTTTTGTTTTGGCATGTAATAATAGTAAACATTAGGTTACTGGGGCAAATATTATATTGCATGTTTAAATTCTCCAATATTTTATATTTTCTGCTAAAAGATGCCTATAAACTTTTTTTTTACTGTTTTCCAGAAAGTGGAATGGAAAAGAGAGGTGACAAAATGGATACATCTTTTTATTCACGTGGAAATATATAAGATTCTAGTTATTAGTGAAATTTTTGTTTAATGTAGGAACTCTGCATTTTAGGTATAGACACAAATATTTATTGGATCAGAAATATGAAAGCAAATAAAACTTCAGAGCAAATTTCTAGTCCCCAGAATCTGAGCTATTGCTTTGCGACTTACACGCATATCCAAAATCCTATAATTCTCTTTTTATGATAATTATCTTTTTATAATTGTAGAAACTTTCTCTGGATAGGAAAGCTATTCTGTATATAGTTTTCATGCATTAAATGCCCAGAATAAAACACACACAGGTAAGAATCACCACACAGAAGAAGCAGAAATGGCTTTGCAGGATCACTCTAGTTCATTGAGACTTAACCAATAAATGACAGAACTGTGTCCAATCTCTTTCTGTTTTCTCACATTATGCTATCACTTTTCTCTAGAGCAATATTTTCTTTGAGAGAGGTGAGACAGGAAAATGTGAGAGATTCTGAGAAGAAAATATGCTCCATTCTGAGCTGTACCTCCCAAAACACAGGTGATGGCAGGATAAGTCTCATGGGTACCTGAAGCACCATCAGTCCATGAACCAGTCACCTCTACTCCATTGTATGTTTATTCCTTGTCACCCTTCTCCAGAAATTTTTCACAATATTAGGAAACTAAATTTCTGAGTTCAAAGCAGTTCCTGCTGATGTGTATCTGGTGGGGAGTTTCTTAGGGAATGTGAATGGGTCCTGGAAAAACAGGGTTTTTACAGGGTGATATAGTGAGAATAGCATGGAATGAAAAGCTGAAAGAGAAATAATGTGTTCCAGCTGTGGGAGACTGCCTGCCAATGCAAAGGGCATGCTGGCACAGATGGAAGCAATCCCTCAGAAGAGCTAAAATTAGTGGTAACCAAGAATGGAGGGATGGAGTGGGAAAGGGAGTACAGGGAGGAAGGAATGAAGTGTTTCAGAGAAAATACTGTGCCTGGGTCTTGTAGACTTGTGAGAATACAAACAAGGGATGCCAGCTAATTATGAAGTCAGCATCATCATATAATGGTCCTTATGTAAGAGCTGAGAAATGCACAGTTCAGAGCCAGCATCAGCTTACAGGACCCACGGGACATCACTCCGTCAGCCTGTTCTAGGCTCTCCTGCTTTGCCACCTGTCTCACTTCTCAGGCTGTTTCTGTCTGCAAAGAACAGGAGAGAACCTGCTGTTGCTAAGGCACCCTTGTAGTTCCACTGGATTTATACAGTGAGCAAAGACAAAGAGTGATTGACTTCACATCTCCAGCTCTCAATGAAATTGTAGCCTGGGGTATCATTATCATTTCAAGGTTCTCTGTTCTGGGTCTGAGAGGTGAATGAAGGTTTCACTTATCAATACAAATTAATAGCATCAAATGGGTGAGCCAAGCAACAATTCATAAGTCTGTATGCTCCTAAATGGCATTGTAATTCATCAAATCAAGGGCGAATGGAAAATAACTAGCATTTGATTTCCAGCTCACTGCATCTCCACCAAAGGTGAGACTGTCTCCTAAGGCTTCTGATGTCTTAAACATACAGTTTTGTATTTAAGTCAGCACCTTCTCTGATACTATTGATGAGTGGGCTGTACAAACTGAGGTTATCCTCTCATCTAAACAAAACATTAGGCACTTAAAAATCAATGCAGAATGCACACTGTTGCTTTTCTGAATACCACTTGATTTCTCATCCTTCTGACAACAAAGACAGCAATTGACTGAGCATCAGCACAAGGCTGATACACGATCAGCCCAGAGTGTCTCTCCAGTGGGTGTAGCTCAGTGCTGTATTGCAGGGAGTCATGAACAAGGAGCAGAGCCGTTTGTAGTATGAAACTCAATTGCCTTTCCAGCATGGCTCCTGAACTGCTCATAAGAAGTCATGTTACTGTATGAGTAACTGAAGAATTGATACTTAAGCAAGGGGTTGGGAAACAAATGACGTTAGCTAGTGTGAAGCTACTAGCACGCCAATACCCTACGGCAGCTGCAAGTCAGCTCGTGTTCTAATAAAACGAGGATAACTAATTCATAATTATCTTGGGGCAGAAGTGAGCACAGAAGCAGTCATGGCTTAGAAGAAAGTTACAGTCTTCCAAAGGCACTTAGGCTTTCTTTTCCTCAATCTGTAAGAATCCTGCAACATGTTTTAAGACCTTGGGATCTTTAATCCCGAACTGACTGTGAGAGGCAGCCCTGCACTCACTGGTTGCCTTCAGTTGGGATGCTCAGGATTTTTAGTTTCTCACAAGCTGCAAGGACATAATGATTACGGACCCCCTTAGATTTCTGAGAGAATTAAAAATGTTATACTTCACAGAAATCAAAGTTCAGGATGTATTAAGTGGAGGATAACATGCTTTCCACTACACTGCTGTAATTCCAGAGAGATTAAACTGAATTCAATAGAGCCACAAACAATAAACACTGGTGACAGACAGAAAAATTGTATACTAGTAGCTACAGTAGTAGAAAAGATGACTTTATTTGCCTCCAGTGTGAATGCAAGTCATTTATAGTATTTGTTGGCTTGTTTTTCAATGTCCCTTTGGAATAACATGAAATTGCATTTGTGAAACAGGAGCTTCTGGCAAACAATGCACAGTCTTCTAAAAGAGGGCAAAAAGTAGCACTGAGAATGCTACATTCCCAAAGGTGTACGGGTTAAATATAACCATTGGAAAACTGATCAGAAAGTGTTTCTTACAAGGTGGGTATTAGTCAAAGTCATTGCATTGCTATGCCAAAATAAATTTATTGTTTTTCTTTTACTAGCACTCAGGAGTAGTTCAGAAACAGAGAAATTATAAATTGAAAACAATATCAAGACAATTTTTTTTATCAATCACAATTATGAAAAAATGTGAATTGCCTGATTTTCTGAATTCCCCTTTACATATTACAAATCACAAAACAAATGGTGTTTTACTCAAATACTTCAGCCCAAAGGAAAAACCCCTGAGCTAAACAATATAAGCTACAGTTCCTTCTCTCATCTTGATTTTCTACTGTTTTTCTTTCATTTTTATTGCTTCTACTATCATACTTCCTTACCCAGTTTTACCTGACTGAAAAACTATTAAATATCCTGTTTACTTCAGGCTGATGCTCCGATCACCTTATCCTGAAATATTGTCCAGTGATTTCATAAGGAACTTATCCATTCCAGAGCTGTTGTTACCATCCTCTCCATCCCTGCTGTGTATGTTATGCTGGCTCCTGCAAAGTGTTGTAGTCCACTGTGTTCTTGCAGCTTTTTCCAGTGCCAGGAATCAAACTGAGTTGTGATATTTGTTGTTGTTTTCAACTCACACTGAATCTATTTACTTTTCATCCTCAAATTGTTCACTGTAAATCTATGGATATTTCATAACATCCATAGTGTCAGACAGTTGCCTTTTTCTTTTAAGCATTCCCTGTTAATTTTTCTGCTAGAGAAGTTCTAAGTCATTTGGTTGGTTGGTTTAGGGGGTTGGGGTTTTTTTGTTTGTTTGAATTTTTGTTTTGTTTTTGGGTTTTTTTATTTGGTTTGTTGGGTTTTTTTGTTTGTTTGTTGGTTTGGTTTGGTTTGGTTTTTTGATAAGTGAGTATTCTGTGTCTTTAACTAGTCTGTTTTTAAGTTCTCTTTTCAAATCTCAGTTACAACATTTCTATTAAGAGGTCTAGGCTGACATGTGATTATACAATTCTAATTAAAAGAAAAATCCATTATCAGCCTAATTGTGATTCTTGTTCCTTCATTACATGCTCTTTCCTCTAATGATTGGTATTTTATGTATTTTTAAAGACTTAGTTACTTGTTTCATTACAACAATTAAGGAATCAGTAAGACCTCCCAAACTGAAAAATTTATAACATTAAAAGCATTTCAATACAAGAATTTTTACGGTCTTTTCTATCTTCTTTTTTAATTTAAAAAAAAAAAAAAAAAGAAAAAAAAAAAGACAAGGAACCATTTTTCTCACAACTGTCATATTCACTTGTAGGCAACCAACGTTCAAATGTCACTATTACCATTTCAAAACCATGTACTGAATTTACAAAAAGAAATGGAAAACAACTGAATACTTAAGGAAGCTTTTTTCACTCTTATTATTTAGATTTATGGAATGAAGTACAAATTCATCTTTGACTGCTTCTTCACTCTCAAAAAAGTTAATTACTGTATTCTTTTCTTGAGTGTACCAGCATGTCTTATTTTACCTTTAGTACCATGTGCTGTTCAGAAAGCAGTCACAAAGTGGTCAGTCTTCTCCTGTGCAATAAACCCTTTGTTTTCACACACTGTGAACTTCTGCACATCCTAATAGCTTCATGCAAAAGACCAGTAAAATCAGCCTCCTAAGGAACCACTTCCCTAACTCCAAGGACCTCTAAAAACCCCCTTTATGAATAGTGAGAAAATAAAGAGAACATGGAAAATACTGATCTGAGAGGACTTAATCCAGGCCCAGGCACCTTTCCAGGATGCAGAGCTTTGTGTTCATAAGGCTGACTGTCCAGCAAGCCTCGCAATCTGAGGATTGCCTCTAATTTTATCCAATAGATGGTGAGGCTGGAAAACTGACTACCATGGCACAGTACTTAACCCAAAAGACTGGCTTCATAATGCCCACAGTAACCTCCAAAATAACTATGTTTTCATGGCTTCTGACAGAAAATGAAAAAGTTATTGAAAGCTGTTTGAAGATGTGCTAAAGGGCATTGCAACTTCCTCACATGAGTGACAGATTTAGGTCAAAATAATATTTTGGAGCATGAAGTCCTTGATCAGTGTGAAAACTCCCAATAATAAGGCAGATACTTGGATATGAACCCTTTCTTAGCCATACTCTGCAAGTAACCTACAGTATTTTATATTAATGATATTTACTCCCACCAGCGTTTTGTCATTCTATTTTCTGTCCTTTGGTTCAATTTCATAGAATCATAGAGTGGTTTGGAAGAGAACTTAAAGATCATCTGTTCCAGCCCCCTGCCACAGGCACGGACACATTTCACTGGATCAGGTTGCTCAGAGCCCCATCCAGCCTGACCTTGACCCCTTGCAAGGATTGGTCATCCACAACTTCTCTGGGCAATCTGTTCCATTGTTACTATTCTCATAGTAAATAATTTCTTCCTTACATCCAATGTAAATTGACCCATTCAGTTTGATGCCATTCCCCATTGTCCTGTTCCTCTCCAGTTCTCCTGTAGCTCCTTTAGGTACTGGAAGGTGCTATAAGGTTTTCCTGTAGCCTTTTCTTCTCCAGGCTGAACAAACCCAACTCTCACAATCTCTCTGCATCAGAGTTGCACCAGCTGATCCAATCATCATAAACCTTCACTGGACTTTTTCCAAGTCCATGAATTTCTTATATTGGGGGCCCCAGACTTGGATGCAGCACTCCAGGAGGGGTTTCATGAGAACAGAGTAGAGGTTATTACTGTCCTCATGGTATCTGACCACTCTCTATCCATTATAAAATGTGGAAACTACATTATTTCATATGTTTTTATTCTTCTGATTCTGTTCTTCAACTATGACTTATGGAAACACAAAAATGTTGCCTTGGATTGGGTTATTTTGAATTTAATGTGTGTGTGTGTGGCCAGTCTTCGCGAACGAAGATCTGGGAAAGGTGTTTTTACCTTTCAAGCCTGTGCAATGGATTTTT
>JAWWLV010000121.1:103782913-103802552 GCA_035041135.1 Platyrinchus mystaceus | reverse complement strand
AAGCAGGCTTGGACAATGGCAGTGAGGTCCTCAGGACGTAGGTTTGTTTAGAGTGACCTTCTCTTAGATGGATGGCCCTAGGGGCTGACGAGCTCCATTTACCTGGGGGATTGTCCCTGAAGCAGGATCGGGAATCGAACTTTTAAAATAGACAACAGTGATGTTTTTCCTGAGGTAAATAATTTAAATATGCGGAATCAGTGTCAGACAGATTTTTCATGTAGGATCAGATTTTGGAAGAACTCAAGACTTTGATCATTACCACCAAGGGCTCCAGAATATGACAGTATCATATTTTTTCTGTACTTTATAATTTATTTTATCTTTAAACTGCTTTAGGATTTTTTAATATTTGGTGTTCAGATTGAATTGTGATAGAATACAAGTGGAAAAGGAAGTTGTTAAATGCCCAGCACCATGAAGTCTGTTCATAAACTGAAGATTCTCCTCAGCTATAATACTCAAACTGCTGTTATTAATAACCCATCCAGAACTACAAACTGATATTTGCTTGTTAATAATTATGTTTATTTGGAGGTTTTGAGCATGAGATTTTGTCTGGTTTTACTTTATTACATTATTCTTAAGCTTGTAGATACTAATAAAGTTCTAATATATTCAGAAAAATACCATATATGATAAAAGGAAGATCCTGTCTAATTAGATTAATCTCCACTAATTTCTGACTTGGCAAGTTCCAAGGGAAAAGTGGTTTGATGACATTTTTTGAAGAATCAAATAAAAAAATTGAGATTTCCCCCCAGTAGAAATTATTTCTTCTTTCTTTGTGTCCCCAATATTAGACAGAAAGGTTTGGCAAAGCCATATTTTAAATGAGCTATTTCACATCAACAGTTTTCAACATTTTAGAGGCAGATGGATAAAAACATTTTGAATTCAAACAGCTATGAATTCTGAAGACATCCAGCTCAGCAGGGAGCTTAGCTGAATTTCTGGGTATCAAAAAGCAGTAACAGAGCAGTTTCATTTGTATCTTGCCAGGTATTTAAAGTAGTCCTATGAGACATACAAGTTTAACCTTGGAGGCCAAATGTGATTAACCATGGTACATTTATGGTTACAAATGTACTGACATTTGTGCTACCGAACATTTTTAGGTGCTGATGATGAACTGCTGATTATGAATTGAAATTCAGGTACATAAAGTCCCTTCACTGATTTTTTACAGCATTTGTCTTATTAAATTTCAGCTAATCAGTGTTTTCCATACCATTATAATTACCATACAAATTGTTTTTCATTTCGTCATTTATTAAAAAAATGCCTTCTAGATGTTGGACCTACCAAGCCCCAAATCCTTATTTTTTTAGGTTTACATACATTTTCTAGCAGTCTATGTTGCAAACAAGGCTACTGTTCTATTAGCCTATATTAAAATACAGTTTGAAAGGATAATTTCCATCTCAAAGAGAAGACAACTGGAGGTATCACCACAAAGAACTAGAAATCTAACAAATTTTATAAGAAATCTCTAACCTCATGATTGAGGCTATAATGATTACTAAATGGTGAGTGTAGTGTATTTCAGTAAAAGTTAGAAGACATAATTCAGTTGTTTTGAATCGGTTTCTTAATATGATTCTTGTTACTTCTTGACTGGATTTTAAAATTTGATGCTCCAAGCATACCAAAAATTTCTAGGAGTTCATTCTAACTCGTGCAGCTGCAGGGATCTTAGTTAGAGCTTTATTTTTTGTTGAGTCATGTCTGTCGGCCTAAGTATGGGGATAGTAGAACATGTTGACCAAAACATGGTCATATGAGCAAAGCATAGGTGTTTGAGCAAGGAGAACTTCTGATGACTGTGATGATGTGAAATGGGATGCAGTGGCAGATGATCAGTCAATGTCAAAGACAAAACAACACTTGGAGACGATTGTTAGAGAACTTTTTTTATAAGCACAAGTAAAACAGGACAGATTCTGGGACAAATATGTTTGGGTGCTTCTGTTATTCAGAAAAGCGGTTTTACTTTGGTAGTAGAAAATCTGGGGTTTGTCACTGAGAAACAAACAGGTTTATGAATGCTTGCAAACCTGAGGTGACAAAGAGCAAATTCTGTTTTCATCATATGGTGCTGCAGGCCTGATCTAGATCTATAAAATTTGTCATTTGCAATGACAAATTGCAAATAGAGAAACAAAGTAATATTATTAACATGAAAATGGTGGGTTAAATGTACTTGCAATCTTCTTGCAGTCATGTTTTTGGAAATACAAAAGAGAAGGGTATAGAAGACTATACTGAAAATATGATGTTGAAAATATGTTGATGTTGATAAGAAAAGCACAACAAAGATTTAATAAGAGCTTGAGAAAAGTTAATTGTCTAATTAGAAGAACAAGTTATGCTCATGAAGTGTAAACTCAGTATGGGGTCTTATAGTAAAAGTCACTAGGAAAGTTGTGAATTTATCCTAGCTTTCTTGTTTTGTACTTTCTGGAGAAACAATGAGGAGAATGTTTACATGAATACAATGTTGTTGATTAGGTCATTAGATAATTTTTTAAAAAGTTTACTATTTTTCTGATTATGAGATTTATGACTGTTATGTCTGTCTTGTCCTTCTAGAGCGCTCTGAGGTTGAAAATTTTGTAAAAGTAAGGTTTTGTTAGTGGTGTAAATTTCATCAATGATCTTAGAATCTAGAGATTTTCTGCTGCAGAGGTGAACCCCAATGTTTGTATTGAATATTGAATTTCCCAGTTATGGAAAATTATAATTTGGGTTCTGCCTGAGCCAAAGAAAATGCTTTCAACATTGACAGTCTCTGAAAGCATTTGTGCCTTGGTTTTGTTTCTTTTAGAAAGGATTATCCAGTGAAAAAAAGAGATGAACAAAATGTCACAGAACATGATATAAAATTCTATTCTAGTAGTACATCCTAAATGTTTCTGAGGTCCATCCAAGCTTTTTCTGCCTAATTCTGGAACAGGAACAACCACCACAATGAAGATCAAAAATCATGGAGCAGAAACACAAAATCTTCATTTTTACTTCAGTTTTAAGAAAGCAACAACTTCACCTTTACTTTTTGCCTTTACTTTTGAATATTCCATCTGTGCATTAAGTGTGAGGGTTTACAGGGACAGCACAGTGAACAGCATTCTGCTTGCTTTGAGAATTCTGTCTTCACATTAGGTATCTGATTCTTCTGAACTAAAGTTATTATTCAGGAAGTGCTGTGTTGTCTGGGTGTGTCTTACCATCTGTGTTTAGTCAGTGTAGCAAGTCTGTGTTATTAAGTGAAGAGGGCAAATAACAACAACTAACTAATAATGCATGATAACAGCAAGACTTAGAGATGAAACATTTAAGTGGATTCACTGTAGGTACTCAGATTGCTCTGCTTCCTATAGCTAGATCAAGCTGTGACTATCACCTGTTTAGGTGATTTAGCTTCACTAGCAAAATCAGCAGATTGGTTTTGATGATTTGCGTTGTTCTGTGTTTTGTGAAGTAAACAGAACTACTACAGTAATATGGTGTGAGCTTGGCTAAGTATACATTTCATCATGGTTATGCACCTCTTTACTTCTTTATCTGAATTAAGAAATTGAGCTCCAAAGATACTACCTTTTTTTATTACACCAAAAGGATCCCTAATGTAGAATGCAAGCCTTGGTTCATTAAGTGTCACTGCCACCACGAGCCCTTGCAAGGCAAGCTGCTGAAGAATGCAAATAAAATGCTTCAGTGCTTATTCTAGATTTTCTCACTCCTGGACAAATTTGCATTAATTGACAAAGGACTTTGTTAAGCATTTCTCATCAACTAATACACTATTTTTTTGTGAACGTATCAGTATTTTACCAAGTATAATTGAATAAATAGGTTTTTCCCCTGGGGTTCTGGGATGTAGCAAATGTCAGCCTCCATGCATTTTGAGGAGGTTTTGTCCAAGTCCACAGGTGCCAGGTTCACATAAGCATTTTTGAAATCAAAACCATACTTTAAATGACTGAAATTTTCTTTTTTTTGCAGGTTCTGACTTCTGAAGTACAACAAGGCTCTCAGAAAAAAACCCAGAAAACTTAGTGAAAATGTGGGAATTCGTGTCTACAGTGACACTGAGATACTACGCTCATTATAGACAGTGTACTGTGTGTTGTCTTTCAAACAGATTTTATATAAAGTGAGAGAACTTAATGTGTTAGTTTAGATGACCTTGCAAAAGGTGTTTCTGAACCTTAACTGAATACACATACTAGTCTGAAACCTCTAAAGTGAATAGATCAAGTAAGTCCAGAAATATCAATACTACATGGTCAATTTTTGGACATAATCTTTTTTTTTCATTCTTTCTATGAGCACATAAAGGAGGATTTTATTTTTTAATTTAAGTAATTTTTATTCTTTTAAAAAAAGTACTCTAAATATTTTTGCAATTTTTTTTAAGTTCAAGAATAAAGGAATTTTGGAAATCTTATTTCTTTTAGAAAGAAAAATATATGCAACTGAATTACAACAGAAAAATGTGTAATTGAGATGTTCAGAAGGAGTTAGTGTAAGGACTTAAAGAATACAGATGTCTCAAAACACTGTTAGGGCCCCAGAAGGAACTTGTCATAAGATAAGCCACCACAACAGGAACTTGAGATAAGCACAGATGGGAGAAGTTTGTGATAGGAAGGTACTAATTCCAGACTGGTTAGCACATCCTGGTTAATGTATCTGGACAAAAATTCTCACTGTGGCAAACTCTAGGAAAGGAAGCAACTGCTCATATATCTGTAATCAGTTAAACAAAGATCAGTCCAAGTTATGGGAACAGCATTTGCAACCACCCCGTGGATACCCAGAACTTGGACTGTATAAAGGGGATACCTGTGAAGAACGACTCTGTGACCCCCAACACCAAGAAGTTCAGGGTGAAGGACCAACAAGACACCGCTGGATCCACAGGTGGTGACTATTTTCTGCTTTATCTCTCTGTCTCTCTTTCTCTATCTTTCTCTCACCCTTCTCACCCTCCCACCCCCTTTTCTGTTTCTTTCTCTCTCTCTACCTCACATTTACTGTTAAATAAAATCTGTGTTATTGACTTTGGCAGATGGTCTTCTTTGCACCTTAATTCAGGCAGAGGCATCTCTCACTATTTGGATCATAACAGTTGGCCCTTGAAGAGGAGGGAAGAAAAGCAAGCCCACTGGTTTTGGAGCTCAATAAATTTTTCATCTAGAAAACAAAATACTGCCCTTGCTCCCTATATAAAATATTTTAGGTTTTCAGATCAGTTTATATGTACCTATAAACTAAGCTATTAACAAGGGTAGCTTATTTTCTTTGAATACAAGACTAATGCCTTCAGACTACTCATTTGTGTTCTAATTAGCTGATTAGAAATGCAGGCATTAACTCCTCAGCTTGGAAGCAGTGGAAGGCAGGAAAGGATCATGTCCAGTCTTCCCTCTTGGCTTCATTCTTGAGATTTAGTAATGATGGCATAAAAGATGGAGGTGGAGACATCAATAAGCAAAGATTATTTTTTGTTTTATTTTCAGATGTATTCCTGCTAGTTTTGCTTTTGGCTAGGTTATGCTTTAAGCATAAAAAACTGTAAACTGTATATGTGTTGGTTAATTAAACAGGACATGCACAGGTTTAAACATCGGTAGAGATCCTCTGAGCTATAAGATTGTCAGCATGGTTCTTTATGAGATATTAAACTCTGCTGGACATTGGTTCAGGCCCATAGGGATAGCATGGACCATGGACCATTCCCACAAAGTAATTTAAATTTAATTTTTCTGGTACTTGGGGGATGAGGTTAGAAACTTAAGCTGTGAGAAGCAAGCTGTTGATGAGTCCAAATGAGTTGAAGTGGGTTGGAACTATTTTTTTTAAATGTATGATGGTGACTAGGAAACATTAGAATTCTTGTTTTTATTCCACTTCTCCCAGACCTAAGTCATATTTGGTGTTTTTTACATATGTCTGACATCCTTTTTTCAATATTTTACTAGGAAAAAGTTATAATGGAGATACTGGAAAACAAGGCTCCAGAAGTGGATGATGACTGGTAAGAAAAGCAGGTTTTGATTGTGTTATTGCAAATAATAAATGTAGACAATGATATTTACTTTGTTTTTTATACTTTTCCCTTTGAAAATTCAGGAATAAGACATAAGTTATCCAGATGATATTTATTATCAAAGAAAAACTTAGTTTGGAAAGGACATTTAAAGGTTATCTGATGCAAGCCTCTGATGAGATCAAGCTTTAAAGTTAGATCAGGTCAGCCAGGGACTTTTGAAGTTCAGTTTTGAATATCAGTGAGGATGGAGATTCCTACAAAAACATTACATGGCTGCTCTTCTTTTTCCTCTAGGACAACTGTTCAAAAAGTGCCTGGACTGTTATCATGGACCACTGTGAGCTTCGGAAGAAAAGGTTGTATTCATTTGGGTTATTGCCATTGAGGCCACGACAGTTGCTGCCTGAAGAGGACTATTATGATATACTACTGGACAAATTATTAGTTGTCTTGTAATTGTTGCATTGTGACTGTGATGGACAAATAATACAAGACAGGGAAGGTTTGCACAAAGAGAGGGGTCCAGTAGATCATGTGAGGAACCTGGTGTGTATAGGGGAAACAAAAAAAATGCAAACCCAAAAATCTTTCTTGTAGTTTTGCGGAAGTCAAGAAAGCCCAATTTCATTGACACAGGAATATAGTCAGCTAATAACTTTGTTCTGGTAAAGTTTTAACACACAGAATAACTGAATTGTGAAAGCCTCATAAAAAACCCCCAGCAGTTATTTAAAAATAAGACAAATATGAAATCCAAACAAAAAAAGTAGTCTGAAGTGCAATATCTTATAACCTGTAAAAGTATGAGCTTCATCAAGTAAGAAACCTTCATATTTAAAAACATGAAAATTTCCCAGTGTACCTTCACTGTCCTACTAGAAATGCCTTTTAGAAACAAGACCATCTGAAATGTAAATGCACCTTGGCACAGAAAAAATTATTGATGTCTTTTGCATTTTTGGTTTTTTTAAATAGTTTAAGACTGAATTTATACTGTATAGAATGAATTTGAATGATTCATCCCTTATGAAAATGTCACATGAGCTCCCTGTTATTCAACATAAGGAGGGCTAATGATGTATTTACCTCCTTATGGGAGCCCTCACTGCCCAAGCAGTATGGACTATTTTCCAGGCCTGTGATGGATGCTGTACCAGCAGGCAGGAAGGAAGACAAGGTTTGCTGGACAAAGCAGGAGCAAGAACTCGTGGCACTGTGTGACAATGAAGATTCTCCTGGGAAGTCCAAGGCAGGTGGAGGGGTGTTCTGGGTTTTCTGTTGGAGGTTACACAATTTTGATAAAGCATTTTTCAATTTAAAAATATTAAAATTAAAAAAGAGACCAGGTCTTGATCATACAACTTTCCTGTTTGTGGTTATCCCTTTAGCTTGCTTCCTTCTTGGGAAGTCTGTATCGTCTCTCCACCTAGACAGTGGGGGAAGCAAATATTCATATGTAGTTTTTTTATTAATATTATTTTTATAATATTAGTCGTATTTATGCAAAGAATCTCCATCTGTGTTTTAAGCCCATTGTGCTGAGGAGTGCGCAGCCTAAAGAAAAGTTAGAGCTCCTAACTCAAATAGATAAAGCTGACTATAAGAAAAGCAGAAACAGAACAGCTTTTCAAATGACTTAGGCAGTCTCTCAGAAATATAGAACTATGTGAAATGTTTTCTGACTTCACCATCTTAACAGTATATTCTTCCTTGCCACTCACTGTTGAAATAATAATTTTTAATACATTTTCTTAAATTTCTGCTTAACCCAAAAAGCTTCTGTGGTTCTCTACTAGAAACATATTTTAGCAGAGAGCAATTAAAAAGTAGTTTAAAATCATTGCTCCTTATTTTAAAAGATTTAATTCTGTAGAATGCACATTAATTTTGTAGTAAGTATGCGTGTAATAATGGTAGATTTTCCTATATATATGTATATATATTACATTTATTTCAAAGATTAGTTTAATAAATTGAGTCCTTGTTTGTTAAAAGAGGGAATAAAATCACCCTTAATTTAGAAACTTAATAGCTATCAAACTAAATCTGGAATCATGCATATCCTGACATTAATGATATCATGCTCTCAGAAGAAAAAAATTAGGCAAGCCTCACTAACAACCTTTTAAATGTTAATCTAATTCCTTCATCCTTTAAAAATAAAAATAAAAAATAAGCAAACAAATTCTGTTTCCTTTGAAAGAAAAGTGAATTGTATTTTACTTATGATGTTTTTCTTGATTGCCAATTGTATTCTAAAAAACACAGGATAGTGATGAAATTTATGTGTATATTTCCTAAGCAAATCTCTTATCCCTGGATAACTCCACTTGTCTGAATGGTGATATTGCTTTGGAGTGACCGTGATATTCAGTGTTGTGAAGTCACTGTGTCATGTTCGAGGGTGAAAAGTAATTTCAAGGGATACTTCCAGAGGCTGAGAGGAGAAGAAACCTTCAGTGTTCTTTTGGTGTTGGAAAGTTAGCCGGTTATGGTAGGGGAGAGCTAACAGCTAGACAGAGGTATTCTCAGTGTAGATGTCTACATTAGAGGTATTCCTGTCAGTCTCCAGAGAAGATCTTTATCTGATCCGGTCTAGATATCTACCTTTTAAAGTGAAGAACTGGGTTTTTTTGAAATGTCTGTTGTTATTTACAACTTTAACATAATTTATTGGAGTCAATGGGACGATGCCAATAATATTGGCCATGAGGTTGTCATGACTTGTGACTCAGCAGGAGGGTCTCTCTGACAATTTTGCGGACCCTGTCCTCTCTGCAGGAAATAACCAAGTTGTTGTGGCAAGGGGTAGGAAAGCTTTGGTGACCTCCTTGCTATATGAAAGCCCCAGGAAACCTGGGTTGCAGTGCCAAGAGGGGAGTGTGGGTTTCACAGGCAATAACCTCCACCACAGGTTGCAAATAATTTCTCAGAGGCAATCATTACTATTTCTGCTTCTCTTACTGTAAGAAGAGTCCAGTGTTCATCCTCAAAGCACCATGATTCAATTTTCCTTGTACAGTTGAGAAACCAGAGGTGGTTCAGGACAATTCATACACTAGAAAGCCAAGCAAAATAACTCCTACTAGAGAAATTTTCTCTTAACACACTTTTTGTGTACCCTGTCAACTGTGAGTGAATCAATCTGCATTGTGGGAAAGTGAAGAGTAGAAATAAATATGACAGAAATAGGCATAATGGTACCAAAATCCAAAGTGAAGTGAAAAGTTCCCTGCACTAAGCCTTACTTTGTTGTTTTTTCTTTTCTTTTCCATTGTTTTGCCTTATCAAGAAAGGAATTATTTTGCTACTAAAGGAATTTCATGTCCTGGAAAAGTTGTCAGAGAAACTAAAATTTTAAGGGACATAGTATTGTAATGATGTATTTTCCAATAAAAATGATGTGGAAAATTGTTGGGGTTTTTTAATTATACTTACATGTTATGAACTGAGTATTTCAGGGTATATAGAAGAGTTTTGAAAACTTGTCCATGAAAATGGTTCATAAACCTGTGATAAAGCAGCTTCTTGAAATATTTGAACTCCACAATAGTATTTTTAATGAGACTGTTTAGAAAATCAGTGTTTTCCCCATATGACTTAGCTTTCGCGCTTTATGAAGCCTAGATTTAGTTTTATTAAACCATTTTTCTGAGGAAATTGTACATCTGCTCTAAAATGCTTAGAAGCCTCATCTCCAAGGAAGACATCCTTGCACAGATGGCCAGTGTCCAGAGCAGCACGTGAGTGAATCTTTCCTAGAAATTATGGTGTAGTTGTTTGTGAAAAGCATTGCAAAAATATTAATGTTATTTCTTTATTATAAAGCACTTCCTCAATGGTGTTATCGATACCATAGATCCTACAGTGTCTAGTAGTAGGAAGAAGGTACAGAAATGGTCATGGCCATTTGTAACTGATTTCACATCTCTGCTACTGTTTGCCATGATGCAATTCAGTTTTAAATACAACCCCGTCAGATCATTTAACACTTTTGAAGCTTCTGTAAAACTCTAGGTAAGCCATTTTCCTCTAATAAGCAGAGGATCTACATAGCAAAGCTGTCTGGTTCTGTAAAAAAAAAGGTTGTTTTGAAGTCAGTGAATTCTCACTAAAGAAACTACCTATGGACCTAAGCTGTTTAGTAAGAAAAGGATTCTCTTTGCCTCTGCCAAGACTATTGGTATGCTCATTAGAATTTGAAAGTCCCCAACTGCTCTTTAAATTAAGACTATTTACACTTGCTTTAGGGATGGGAGAACTGACTTCAGACAAAAGGATCTGTGGTAACATGCAGAAACTATGCTGGAAGGTTGAGATTCATCTCACTTAAGAAATTATACATCTACTTTAAGGCCTTAGCTTTTCTTGTCATCAGTGGAATGATCTGGAGTCTCCAGAGAGTGATTCATCCCAGCTGTCCTTGATATATGTCATGGGGATATGAACCACATTCTGAAGGTTCCTGTGCTCTCCTGTGACTGCAAATTAATCAAAATGTGTCTTAATCAGACATAAAAAGTTGGAGTTAAAACTTATTTTTGATACCTAACTGGGGGTAGATGAATCCCATTTCCAAGTGTCTTTTTGTTTTAACCTTTTTCAATATAAAGAAAATAAACCACATCAATCTAATGTTTCAAAGAACACAACTGTCATCAGAGGGAAATGGAGCAAAGATTACAGAAAGAGCAATTTTTGTAGATATTTTTTGGTATCTTTAGCCTAGAGATAAGCATTTTCCATGGTATAATACATACTTTTTTGTGGTTTCTGTTGAAGGCTAGACTTGATGATCTTGGAGGTATTTTCCAACCTTAATGATTCTATAATGGAAAATTAATACAAAGAATAAAACATGTAAATGATTAACAGCTGTGCACTTTCAGTATAATGTACCATAATTTACTTCCTGCTGTGCTCTTTATTAGATTCATCATTCTTACCTTCACCAAAGCTAGAAGTTACCTGACCAGTGAGAGTCACTACTGAAATAAAAGCACCTCCAGGTGAGTTATCCTGCCATTCTAACATCTATATCCATTGCAGGCAGAATAAGTTGTCATTTCTATGACAACTCCAGAGAGGATTTAAATAACTCGATTAGAATGGATTACCAGGAAGAGGAGGTAGCTGAAGCTTTTTTGAGGTAGCTGGAGTGAGCCTCATAACCACAGACCTTGAGACTTGTTGCCATCCCTAACCACACCAACACCTGTTTGCTGGAAGAGCAAAAAGTCTGGTCACACAAGCAATGTGGAAAATATTTGAAATGTATGAACACAATTTCTGGATAAAGGTGTTCAATAAACTGAATAGTGAGGGTGCTCTGGGGAGCTCTGCTTAGCAGGTGGGTTACACTAGATGATTCCAGTGATCCCTTCCAGACATATTTCCCATTCTGTGATTCTGTGGCAGTTCATTAATGATTTAATTAGTACAATGGAACCTACTGAGCCCTGTCTTGAGACTGAATTCTGTTGTGCAGGGGCCCAGGGTGTAAGGACACATTGCATGGAGGAGCATAATACCCCAAAAGCTGGCCATCTAAGAGCAGGAGCTGGAAGCCCATTCCTGTCTTAGTTAGAGATTCAGATGAGTAAATTAAATAAACAAAATCCCCTGTTATGAAATAAGCAACAGAGGGCCCAAACTATAATTAGCTGTCTTCAGAGATTTATAATCAGGAATTATTGCTTTAGAATATTTAGTGAAAATATAATTATGTTAACACAGAAAAGACTTTACTGACCTTTCTTGTATTTAGACTGGCATAAATCCCATATTTATGCATTTTAATCACTTTAGGATCAGTGCCAAAATAAACTCAAAATATAATTGAATTAAATTTGAATTAAACCTTACAAATCTAACATTCTGAACTGAGATTTCATGCACAAGTTCAAGGTTAGTTCGAAGTTTAAAAGGTTAGCTTAACTGGAAATAAGTTAATAAATGGCCTGAACTGTTTGGGGTTTTTTTTAAATCTCTTTATAAGGTAGGACACCTTGACGTTCTTATCCCCCAATAAAGAATTCCTACTATGGGATCCCTCTGCTTTTAACCTTGTTTACTTTCAAATGTGATCACATGGGTTCTAGTTGCAATTGTTCTCATGTAAACTAACATACATCTTAGGGAAACCTTCAGTAATTTCTGACTAAGCTACCACTAAACCACCAAGTCATTCACCCTGTTGTAGAAGGTTCTCAGGTTGGTCAAAAATGGTGTCTCCTGTGTAAATCCATTCTGACTATTCCCAGTCACCTTCTTGTCTGCCATTCATATGTGTTGAAATTATTTTCAGGATTATTTACTCCATCTTCTTTCCAGGACTGGCTTCCTTCAAATCTGCTTTATAGTTTTCAAAATTTCTTCTCTCTGCATCACCTTAAGTCCTTTGCTTGCCAACCTGGTCCAGCACTTTCTCATTTGACTTTGGGTCATCATATCTCTCCTGCATTGTTCCTAGTTTAAATCTATCTTTACAAGGTTGGCCACATTTTGAGTAAATAGTTTTCTGCCTCATAAAATCAAAGGTTTCTCATTTCTTTTTTTCAGTCCTCGATCTTCAAAGAGGATCTCATGGATGTAAAACCAGAATTCCTATTGTTAACACCAATTGTGCAGTTTCAATTAATAATAATCACAGTTTCAACTGATTTATAGATTTTTCATCTATCCTATGCAGTGCCTTGTTAATATGAGGATTAGCTTCCTTTCCAAGAAGAGACTTCACAGTAAAAATGGCATAAACACGAGGCAGTTTTATTCTTGTAACTGGTAGTTGACATCAGCTGTGTAATATTTCTTGGAAATTCATGAGACTTTCCCAGAGGTCCTTTAACACAAAAAGAAAAGAAAGAAAAAAGGTCTCTAAAAGCCAAACTAACAAGTGTGTGCTTCCCACTGGGCTTGTGAATGCTTTGCTTGCTGTACCTTATTAAATGTAAATTTAAAATAAGTCAGGTAGATACCTGCTGAGAAACATGTAGTTTCACTGTCTAACTGGGTCATACCAAGTCTGAAACAAACAATCTGAAACTGCTAAGTAATGTAAAAATAATGTTGACTATCAATCCTCTTTTTATAAAGAGACTTCACTGCCCCTAAGTTTCCCAGCACACCCCTACCATAGTGCTTAGAAGGCATCAGAAAGGCTGAGTTCAACCTTTATAAAGAAAGAAAGGGGGGTTATCTCTGATGATTGTATTTATATCACCTAAATTTAGAAGCGGAACTCTCTTGAAGGTTAAGATACGTGTATGTTGATACCCATATGCCGCTGTGTTAGTGGGATTATAAGTGTCTAAATGCTTTGACAAAGTAAACCTCAGCTGTAAATTATTGGATTTTAGGAGATTATTCATCTGATCAAAAGCCTAATAAATGATGTTGTTTCTTTAGGCTATGCAGGTACCCAGCCTGCTCAGGGCTGGTTATATGCAGAAGGCTGGCAGTTATTGGCACTGCAAATACTGTGTCCTGCAATGGCAGCTGGAATCTGGGACTGCCACATATGGGTATCCTGGGAGTATGGTGAGGTAAAGGAGAGGAGCTGCCTAATTTCCCTGCCTAAACTCATGTAGGGTGAATAGTTGCCAGAATATGTTTTCACTGATGATTTATTTTATTTCTTTCTTACAGAATTTTTATTTCTATTGGCTACACGCACCTGCAATGATCCAGGCTCTTTTCTGTCATATAGCTGAAATTGCCTGGCAAGAACCAGCACTAATGGGATACCTACAGCCTTCTCCTCAACCTTGTAAACCTTCCTTTGCTAAGCATGCATGAGTGGATAAAAGCAGGGCTCAGCATTTCATTTTGTACTCATAGCTTTCAAGCTCTACAAACCTCGATCCATTTTTAAGGCTGTTAATTACTATATTACTATATATCATTATTATTACCAAGGGCAGATTCAGATATTTCCACTGCATAGTCATTGCATTATGAGAATTACTGGATTTATTCTGAACAGTGCAAAACAAAACAAATTACCATTTTTGTCAAATATGGTCTGCTTCAGCAATTCTTAATTGACAGGCCTAAAAGGAATGATTACTGAATTCACAATCATAAGAAGACAGTGTATTTATTTAAATATGAAATTCACTGGTACTACAATGACTTTCCTTATGTAAAATCATGATCAAGCAAAATATTTTCATCTATTCAGCAAAGTGAAATTTCAAATAATGGTAATTCTTACATTTGTTCACTGCTTCATATCAGGTGTCTTAAGTAAGCCTTGCCATCTACTGTGTGGAATTGTCATAATACCATTATTCAGTGAATGACATTTAGGAAGAAATTATTTAATTTGCCACAGCTACAAATGGATTTACTTTAAAACCAGGAGTTCTTGAACAGCTGAATAAATAATTATATGAAGATTGAAGTAGAGCAACTGAAATATGTTTACTAGTGGCTATGTATGTCAAATGCTCCTAGACCACTTTAGTTTTTGTTAAGAAGTATTTTAAAAAACTTCTCTGAAGTACTAAAATTTAACTATATTTTTTACAAGTATGCAAAGCACTCAGGGCACCTACACATTAATTTTGGAGTTTTGGTTTTTTGTGTTGTGTTTTTGTTGTTTTTTTTTTTTTTTTTTTTAAATTCCATCAGTCCATGGAATTTTCCCTTCATTTATGTTAATTGAGAAAGGAAGACTGAGATACTAAGTGGAGTGTCTATATTTCAGGTTACTGATATAATGGAAATTTTTAGAGTGACACAAGGGTCTTCAATGGTTTGTTCTGCACTAAACACATAAATCTCTACTGTTCACAGAAGCAGAATTGTTGAGCTTATCAGACATGCACACAAATTGTTTAAACATAGTTTTCATAAACTACTGGGATGTATTTGGTCATCAGTTTTCAGCAGACTCCAACTGTGTGTTATATTTTGTATTCTCCTTCCTGTCTGGTGAACTGCTCCAATCTGCTCAAAGGAAAAATAGACATACTTTGAGTTACTAAATAATAAATAAGGATAATTTAGTTTTGTAACACAGAGTATTTCACAGTGTATGAGTTCTATTCTTCCTCCATTAAGGTAACTATAGTCTAGGGTTTAGGCAATGGGTAGTTGTAGTCTCACTTGAAATAAAAAACCAGTTCCAGATCAAACCTATGAGAATTACAATTAACAAAAAGTGAGAGTGCCAGACACATCACCTGATGCTGGGCCTCCACTTTACCAATTTTCTAAGCTCCCTGGAGATATCTTGGGTTCTTTAGGATGTGTCAAATTGCAAGAATCTCCGTCCTTAAACACCCTAATTCTGTTTTCATGTCTAGTGGGTTTGATCCCTCTGGACACCTCTGACTACATGCATTCAATGTCAGTTGATTGCACTGGAGATTTAAAACGTAGACCATTATGTTTTTCTGTCTTTTTCTCAAGGTGAATCTTAACTTTCTTCACCATCACTGTTTATTTAGGGTATAAAAAGAGTAGAGAAATATGGTTACAAGAGATTACACTCCATAGACATCTAGATGAGAAGACTGTCAGAGGTAGCATGGGCAATAAAAATCCCCCAGAATTGCAGCAAAATGAGCCCAAGCAGTTTGTCATAGGCAACCTGAGGCAGCATGATGTCCTTTCAGTCTCAAAATGGAGCATTCATCACAAAGTCAGCAGCTCCCTCAAATGAAAACAGATATTAGAAGCATAATTAATTAGCAAAGGAAAATTTGGCTGTACTAAAAGACGTGGAAAGTTGTTATCCAGCTATTTTCAAATAGCAGTGGGAAGGGGCTGTGGGGGTGCCTCCCTGGCTGTTGAAATCAGGAATACTTTTCTCCATCTGGCAAGCTGAGCATGAAAATTCAGTTCCTGAAGACTGGAAAAGTGGCAGCAACCCAAAGAAGTTGAAATTTCTTTCTTCCACAGAAAGGTGTTCCTGGTGTGGCTGTAGCTAGAGATCACAAGAGGAACTTCTATGCAACAACCTTTCAAGGAAAACAGTACATTTAGATGATTTTCTATTCATTCTAGCAATATCTAATATGAAAGTAAAAGGGAAATGTTTGTTTTTAAGTAATTATTTAGGGAATATATACTAAATATATATTTTCTAGACTTATTTTATACTATTGCATACAATAGGAAAAGCCTGTATTGGACTAAATATTAATATTGTTTGCAACACACAAATCAAGTGAATGATTTTTACCATTCTTTGCATTTTGCTCCAATGCAGGCTTTTTGTAACTTAGTGATGTTGCCATTTTATTACCAGTAGGCTTTATAAGAAAATAATTCACCCATTACAACATTTATCTTGCTCTGTGTTCTGTTATTATACGTTGTCCATTGATGTATATGAAATAATATAACTGAAATTATTTCTGACTTCAATTTGATTTCAGATTTTCAAACTTTGTTGTTTTGCTCAAATTCAATATTCTTGTATCCATGACAACAAGGTTATGTGCATATCTGTCTTAAATATTATCTCACCAAAAAGCCAAGTGATTTAAATGGAAAGCACTTTGCATGTCACAACTTCACTCTACTTCAGATAGACAATTATGAACAAGAAATTAAATGTGTAATGACTTTGCTGCTGGATGTACTGTAATTACATCTCTGCTTCACAATGTACTTTTATGGCTCAAGTTTCTTCAAAATGAAAGTGCTGCATCTTTATTTATTAAATGCTAATGCATTCCTAACAGAAAGACTTAACTCTACAAATGTTTAACAATTATGCAGAATTCACTAAAGTGCTCTCAGATTAATCAATTTGTTTTCATCTTTTTTATTTTAATTTTCACTGGAATTCAAAAGCAAGAGATTGGTCTTAATAAAAATACAGGAATTGGAATCAACACATTTTAAAAAGACTCCAACTCACCTCCAAGTTTTTGTGAGCCAGTATACTGAAGACCAATATAGGCAGTGAAAAGTGCTCCTTCAATGTGATCTTCCCACCCAAAAGAAGTCCCTAAATTCAATTAAACAAAACCAGCTTTAGGAATAAATTCTGACATATAGCCAGTAATTACAAACAAATTTAATAACTTTAAGAGCATTGTCTTCCTGGGACTCTAAATTGTGCTTGGAAGATAGGTGCACAAAATAAAGGTATTAGAGCAAAGGTTGGAATCCAAACAGCTACAACTACCAGAACAAGTCAGGGAGGACAGTTTTTTATCAGTGGCTAATGTCCAAATACCTTCAAGAAGAGTTAGGACAATCACTTAGTCATAAAAGTTCAAAATTTCCATATATATACCACCCCCATTTTTCTTTCCTGTGTAACAGTAATAATAGAGAATAAATCAACAGATGTGAATTACTGTTAAAAAACTTGTCAGGATTTTCTGAGGTGAAAAAAGAAGATTCTGAGATTAAGAAGAATTTAACTGAACGCTACAGAGGATTGTCTGTATTGAATTTTTAAGGGGAAATGCAGGAAAACATGCAACAATTAGAGTCTTGCATATAAGAATCTGCGTTTTGAGAACATACAGTACTTCAGCAATGTTTCTCTCTGAATAAACAAACCGCAAGATTTTAACAAATTTTTGATATTTTTGTTTTCTGATGATGTATTAGAACAGAGTTACACCTTGGGTTCAGATGACTGAACCATAAATCAACATATCAGTTTGGAGTTGCAATTCCACTTTCCTTAGTGAACTTGAGAAACCACCACTCCACAATGACCATTCTATACCTCAGACTGAAAATAAATTGTCATCTTCAAACAAGCATTTGCTACTCCCATTGAAGAAACTTCAGGGAGGTATGAAGGAACCTTTGTTGGACACTATTCTGTGTGAATCTAGTTGGAAGAAATAGGAGAGCTTGACATTGCAATTTCTTTTCCATGTTTATAATCTATCCTGAGATGACAACTGTCATATGGAGAGAGACAGAAGCATTTGGAGCATCTTGTTTTCAGTAAGATTTCTCTCTTAACAAGTGTCTTATTCCTCTTTTGTTTTTTTCTTAATTTTCTCTTCCTGTTTTACCTATAAATGACTGCTGACTTTCATAGGTGCTCACTGCTTACAACTTCCACTAACCTATTTTAAAATTACTAAGGACTCAGGTCTTAAAAAAACCCTAACAACTCAAAGTGTCTTGAGTTTGTACTGAGGCCTAAAAAACCCCAATCTCAGCAACCTGACACGCAGCTTTGCTTTGTTCTGTGGTTGCAGTGAGCCTCTTGAGACCTGATATCCCATAAGGAACTTGCCCCTTGTATTGCTTTTTTGAATCTCTGCTCTGAATGAGGAACAGTATCTAGAATATCCATACTTGGCACTTTTACTTTTAAAAATGGTTATCTCCCTAGAAGCTTAGACTGAAGTGAAAACTTATCCCACCCCTTGTCTAATCCTTTCTTTAACACTATTTGAAATATCACTGCAATCATTTTAACTGCTCCTTGGTCTAAAGTTCCAACATGCCCCATGTCCTCTACCTTAGTTTGCTCATTCAATTTTTTGATGTAGCCTGGTGAATATTTTTCTAAAATAAAAAATTCTTTTGCCTTTAAGACCTTGATGCCATGGCTTGAAGGTAAGATACCCCTTCAAAAGATCTTTTTTGATTTCTGAGATATAGTCTTTCAAAAGGTAAGGCTCACCCGGCACACCTTTTTTGAGTGATGATCTGTTCTAGTACTGCTCTAAAGAGGGATGAAATTTGGAAAGAAAAAAAAAGATATTATAATCAGTGAGATGCTGCAAGTGATGGAAAGAAGAAAAAAAATTGTCAGATGGGAGTCCAGTCACACTGATTTCCAGAATTCCAGATTTCACACCTACAAAAAACTCTTTTATATTTTGTGAATTTGTGATTTCTGCTTACAAAGGTTTTTCTCCTATTTTTAAGAGTGCTATCAGAAGTTTTTTCAAAAGTTACTGTTTGCTTTATTCCCTTGAAACATTAATACTTAGCTAAAATCTTTCAGCTTAATGAGAGTTATGTGCAATAGAGGTACCAAGATGTAGGGGCATATAAGACAAATAAAACAGCAATGGAACTGAAGTATTCAAAACTTTTCCCTGGATGAGCAGGAGGACCAGAAGAAAAGCAGGATGTAGACAAGGGATTTGGGCACTTACTTGGGAGGAGAAAAAAAAGGACTTCCGTTCCTTGTACTTTATTTTGTATTTTGTTATGTTGATCTCATAAAGATCCATACACAGCCTGAAGTGTCAATAGACATTATCTAAATAACCAGGGACAGAGATTTGAAATGTAGATATACCTGCTTAATCCAGGCCCATACTTCCATACCTGGGGCAAAAGTGCAGGTGTAGGCTAATGTATTGAGAAACAGTATCATTACATAATTATTAAACATTCTAGTTTTTGTTAGGATATTTCATGTCTTGACTGTTTTGTTTCATCTCTTGATTCCTTAACACCCCTATAATAATGTATTTTTTAGCAAGGAAGCCACTGAAAACACATATTGCATTATGCATATTTGCATTTTCATGCACATAGTGTGCATTTAAGTGTGAATCTTTCTTTCTTTCTTTCTTTCTTTCTTTCTTTCTTTCTTTCTTTCTTTCTTTCTTTCTTTCTTTCTTTCTTTCT
>JAWWLV010000121.1:103766439-103782813 GCA_035041135.1 Platyrinchus mystaceus | reverse complement strand
TTTCTTTCTTTCTTTCTTTCTTTCTTTCTGTCTTTCTTTCTTTCTTTCTTTCTTTTTCTTTCTTTCCTTTCTTTCTTTCTTTCTTTCTTTTCCTTTCTTTTTTTTCTCTTTCTCTCTCTTTCTCTCTCTTTTTCTTTCTTTCTTTCTTTTGAGGTACTTCCCAATCCCCACTTTGCAATAGAAATATTCCAGCTTGTATTCTGGAATATATGAATTTACTGAAGCCAAAGGTCAGTGTCTGCATATGACTGACAGAAGCAATGCATTGCTTTTATTGCATTGCCACACTGATATGCTAGTTCCCCTTGGGATCTCAAATATTATTCACCCAGGCTTTGCAATACATTATGGCTTTTTTTCCTTATACATAAGGTAACAAGCAATTCTAGAAATTGGACTGATATTGAGTGCAGAGATTCCCATTATTATGTAGCTTGTGATATTATTCTTGTTTGTAGCTAGTTGTGTAACTCTTCATAGTGCAAAACATTTGCTTACAAATATATAGGTAAACATCGGTAATGACATGAGTCAGCCTGGTCTGAAATTTAATATCTCAGATATTTTTCATTTCTTGGAATTTACTTGCTTATATACATTCAGCCTTTCTTATCCAAATCCATTTGATATTTGATAAATATGAAGTATATTCTAGTTTCTCAGTTGCATCAAATAACTTTAATTTAAATACAAATAAACCCATCTTTCAAATAAATGCATGCTTCAGTAGCAGTTATTAGGAATAAGAAAAAAATCACTTTAAAGAAGTGATATGATTTTAATAGTTATTGCTAGTTAGGCAAAAACGCCAACAACACAGAAAGGGAAGTTATTGATTATGAAGAGACTCATAGATTAAATTACTTTGAATTGAAGCTTTTTTTTTTAGCCCCATTGTGTTTGCCACAGATTTTTTTGATGTTATTTAGTTAATGGAGGAAAATATTAATCAGAAGTTAGGATTCATCTCTACTTGAACTTAACCTTTCAGGTTAGTCATCCAGGTTCTCTGAAGTCCATGAAGAGGGTCAGACAGCTCCATTGGATGTGTAGAGATGGCTGCATAAAATTTAGGCATTTCTTTTTGAATGAGCTAAATTTTTTCCTTAATGATGATCCTGAGACTAGATGGTTAACTTCCGACTATCTCTTACCAGTGCATTCAAAAAACTATGATAATCTGAAAAATCTCTACTTTTAACAGGCTCTCAAAGTGTTTACTGTCTGCTCACAGACTCCACGGAGGTCTGACCTCTGACCTGTACTGTCCAGGTGAATAATTTTTCATGGTATTTATTAATATTATGATTTTGAGTTAATATTTATGAATATTAACAATGACAATAACAAAAGTTATTGTCTCATTTATGAGACGATTAATTGGGATAAAAAAACTGATGGCTAATGGTGGAGAACTGCAGATGTTTGCAATGTTGATTCACTAGGCAATGGACTGCTGACAAAACTCAAATGTAGTAAGTCACACAGGAAAAATAAAAGTACTTTTTAAAAATTTTATTTTATTTGCAGAGATGAGTTCTGAGTTAACTATTACTGCCCAGAGATGAGATTTTTGAGTCACAAATCATCATTGCATAGAAAAATCCTCTCAATACTTAGCAATAGTCAAAAATCAAATGAAACCATGAACTAATAGGAAAGGATTGGACAGCATGTCAGAAAGTGTCATAGTGCTAGTGTATACATTTGGAGGCAGGTATGATCCCAACTTCTGAGACGAAATAATCCCAACTGGAATGATGACACACAGGATCAAAAGTGGGGATGGGTCTTTGAGAAATCACTAAATGGACTAGGACACTTCAGCTAGGATGAGTTAGCTGAGAAGAAATTTGATAGATAAACAGCAGGAACAAGATGAACAAGGATTGATTGTCAATGGTCCTTTCCACAGGAAGTGGAATAAAGCAAACAAATTTCTCAGAATACAGACTCAAAACAATCGGAAAGAGAAATTTCTCACAGACATGATCACATTACATAAATTCCCTTTGGTGTGCAGAGCTTAATATAGGTTCAAACCGTGTTTATGAATCATAGGGGGAAAAGACATGAGAGGGCATTAAATAGAAACACAATAGCTAAGGATGAGGCAGCTCCTGAGGCACAGTCTGCTGCATGATGAGAGAATGTACTAGGAAGTTTCATGTTGTGCTTTCTTGGTTGTAATCCTTCTCAACATCTGCTACTTGTTCAGTGCCAGGAACAAGATACTTTGCTAGATGTTCTGTCATTTGTATTATTTTGGCTGCTCCTATATCCTTTACTGCACACTCATTTCCCTACCATGATCATCTAGAATGTATTTTGGGTCTTGAAAATTTCCATAGTTTCATTATATGTAAATTCTGAGATTTAAAAAATAAGTAGGTTTTTTTTAGCTGAAAAAATCATTCTCTTCCAATTTTATTTTTCTCCTTATTGTTTCACATTAAGCTTTATGAGTCTTACATAATACTGAGCTTAGAGGATAAAACTGTTACAAGTTTATAGTTCAAGACAAACTGTGGAATGAAGTTTGACTTTCTGAAGCTCTCCATATGCAGAACTGGTGCAGGGTTCTATACATTAGCAGATTTATTGGACTTCAAAAAATTGACTGATTTATTTAATTTTTTTTAATTAACCTTAGACTATCAGTCATGTTGCAAATATTGTTGAAGCCACTGGAGAAAGGGAGAAAATATTGCATATTCATACTTTTACAATATTTTTTCTAGTATTCTGACTCTTACAATATTATCTTTGTCCAGCTTTTAACAGTTTTTATACAGTTTGCTATTCAATTGCTTCTGTTGTTGGCCCAGTAATACTTTGGGGCAATTGTACTATTTCCTACATTTTTCCGACTTTATGGTGGATTAGAAGCACCGAATTTAGATATGTTTTTTTTTATAACTTGTCTTCAGGATCATGTGTATATACAAATATCCCACATTAGAACATTTTTCCTACAAATATTTTAGAAGAACATTCAAGAGATACATTTTTTGTTTCTTATATAGAACAAGCAACCTATTTTGTGTCTATGTTGAACAGTACAATACACTTTTCATGTGTTCATGTGATTTTGCCATATTCTTATATTTAATAAATCAAATTTTAGAAATAATTCGAGTCAATTTCAGGTAGGTACTTGTAGGATTATGTTGGATCCAGTCCCTATCACCTGCTGTACAATTGCTATTGCAATACAGTAACTTATAAATTTTATTTCTCAAACTATTGGCAGAGATTGGCATGGATGAAGCAATAGGAATTGGATGACACGGTACCAAATATTCCTTCGATTTTCATCTCATAATGTAATCTTAAATTCAGTTTCAAATTTAATTTCCTCTTGATTTCAAGTGAACTAAGTCTCTAACTCTCTCTCATTATCTGTCAATTCTTCTTAATCATTGTCCTTTATTGTGGAAAATGAATTAACTCCACAAATAATCCCTCAGGATCTCTGATTTCTAAAGGAAACCTCTTTACTTCACCATGTATTGTTCTCCCATCTGTTCGTCCGCCACTTTGCACAATAATAAGTCACATTTTCAGGAAAGAAGTGTAATCCTTCAGTGTGAAATGTGTAATAGAAGCTACACCAACAAATCCCTGCTGCAGTGTGTGGTGTCCTATTTAGAAATGGTGCCAGGCTTTGTGGGAATAAATGAAGAAATTTTATTGCAATAACTTCTTTTGAGGAGTGCATGGGCAAAACAAAGTCAATAAAAGCCTTCTATCTTTAAATTGTTCATATCCTCTCCCATCTGGCTCATTGCTCTACCTGCTAGGCTGTTTTCACATTTTCTTATTTGCTCTCCTTCTGTGCTGTGACTCTTGCATTCTTGGTTGCAGAATCCCTTAGGCTCAGACAAAAGGATGAAGGATAGCTTTCCTATCCCTTCCACCTTTATATAACAGGCTTTGAAGAATAGGTGAACAGGGATTTGAAATACTTTTGATTGTGGATATATTTGATCCATAGTGGATGAGTGCTGTTGGCCTTGAGATCTTTCACAAGCTGTTCTGCTGCTCCCTGTGTGTGTATGATGTGCTTTTTGAAGATGACCTGATACTGAAGCCTCAGTGGAATGAGACAAACTGTTACGTGGCCATTTTTTTCTCTCTAAAGGGAGCAAGTGATGCAACACATTGCTATATATCTCATCAGCTATGCTTTAAACACTGTTTTAAAGTTCAAGATTATCAGTCTGAAACCGAAGTCTCTCCAAGGATTGTGCAGGAAACTTAAGTGGTCATTTAGGTAATTCACTTTGAATCACCTGACTAGTCCAGACACCTATTTTTGGTTTACTGCATCAGCCGAGTTGGTAGATTGAAGAAGGTGGTCTGACCCTACCCCATAACCTCTGTGCTTGCCAAACTCACTTCATAGTGAGAGAATATGACACTTTAATTTTATTGAGGTGTCCTGTAGCCAAAAGAATCATACTATTTAGTGGGTAGTTTAGCATCTGTGAGAAGTCAAAAATGCTTGTGTTGAGAGGTATCCTAAATTAACTGCTCTTCTAATGCCTTCCCTAGGCACAAAATTGCATCTCCTGCACATTCCTCTGCTAAATGTCATTGAATCCTTGACTGGATTGCAAGCTTAAACCACTCTAGAGGGTTCACTTAATGTATGTAAACAGAAATAATTGCTTCATTGAATTACTTCATTCTGATAAGTCTTAGAGTACAAACTAGTTGGAACAAATGCTTGGCTCTTGCTTTTCTTTTTTTTTCTAAAGCAATGGAAATTATTACATTCTCAGGAAAGAAACAATCTATCATCTTTTACCGTACTGTTATTGTAATCAGAGTCAGTATATTCCATTAATTGACAAAACAGAGAGACTTTCATTATTTATGTTTGTAAATCATTTACATTTAGACAGTACAGAAGATTGGTGGGGTTTCCACATTGCAAAATAACAACTTCTCATCATTTGGGGGCAAGAACTACTTCACAGGCTATGCCATCAGAAAACTCATTGCAATGGTTCATTTGAGGGCATGATATGAATAATATGAATCTCAAAACTGCTCTGTGTCTTCAGTGGATTCTTTCTGTCAAAACTGATTATCTGATCCATTTAGTGTACTAATGTTTTTAATGTCTCTAGATACATTATTTATTAACAATTAACAACTCTAAATTGTACTCTAGAGAGAATGTTAGAAACATTTTTCACATATATGTGGAGAGAAATGTGTTGGGATTTAAAACAAATGTCAGGAAAATTGCAGTCAAGTGAAAATGACTCTTACTGCATTGCAGATCCTAAGCAACTACTTCATGAAAAACAACAGACTGCAATGAGCAGCACAGAAACAGGCAGCACCCAAACATTAACCAGCTCTCTGTTAAATTGGATTTCATAAATGATCCCTGACTGCTATGTTTTGTGTGTTTTACATAGAGGCCACTATACATCCTCGCCTGTTTTGGGATTGAAATGTGCAAATATTCAAAGAAGATCATCCAAGGTAATCCACTAGATGTATTACATAATAATTGAGGTAAATCAAATGAGGAATGTAACAGTGAGTGATGCTAGTGCTTGAAGGAAATGTATCTAGTTGCTCAAACTATAAAGAGTATTATGTCCAAACGATGCAATCAACAAAAAAAAAAAAAAAATATTTTAAAGGAAAATATAAGAATGGATGTTTCTTTTTATTGAACAGGTTAGACAGAAAGATATGCCTGGGATGTTTTACTGGAATTAGCAGGCCTTTTATCTCTGTGAGCTATAATTAAATAAAAAAATCAACCTTATACTCCATAATTATCTGAAGTTATGATACCTCATTTTATAGACATAGAAAAATTTCTATTTCTTTCACATTTCAGATCGAAATTTTACATGTGTGTCCTCAGAATGCAGCTATTATTCAGTACTGGAAGTTTTTTGTAACATTACCAGTGACATGTAGTGCTATCAAAGTTACAGTAACAAACCGATATTTAATTGTGAATGGATGTTATCTCTCACAGATGCTTTCAAAAATGTCCATCACTCATTTCAATGGGCCATATTCAACCCAGCAATTTCCGTCAGGTGCTAGCACTGGAAGGTGACAGAGGTGAGATGAGAAGCTGTGGTGACAGATATACAGACTCTACCAGGTCATCTGGTTCTTGGTGGATGCAAGCACACCATGTCTGGGGAAAATACATCCTGTTCTGGGGTCAGGATCCAGTGAGTCACCTCAGCCTGACTGCAGGCCTGGCAGAGGACCTGTTTCCATTCCTTGTTCTTCTTAGGAATCAAGCCCTCCTTGAGCCCAGACCAGCAAGTGGGGAGTTCAGTGTTCTTACTCCAGCAAATATTAGCTCTGTGTATTATTTATTCTGAGCACCTTTAGGTAACTCAATTAAGGACTTGGCATGTGTGAGGACAATATATGTGGAATAGACCAGTGATCTATGTGATGATGACTGGAGAGTGAAAACAAAATCTGATATAATGTGAAAAAATATCATAGATCTGTAGCTTGTCAATAGTGAGAGTTTCTAATTTATCATTACCCGAGTTGCTCTAGGGTAGCTCCCTGTCCTCCCACTACCTTCATAATGCATGTGTCTCCTATGGGTTTTATGTCAAGCCCCAAAAAATGTTTCAGATAGCCTAGGTCACCTCAAAAAACAAGGACTGCAATGCTTGGGCTGCAAAATCCCATTTATGGTGTTACTCTTGTTTCTAACAATGTTTATGAATATTGCAGAAGTTTTTCTTATGTGGAAAGGGTGAGTAAGAAGCAAAAGCAGAATGTGAGAGGCTGAGAGTTTTCCATCTTTCCAGAGTAAGCTCAGATGATGATGTTTCATTCCTCTAATTGAAATGTCAGAGGTACAAGATCCCTCAGAGAAATGGCATATCATATCTGGAAAAGTGAATTAAGTCTTATTTTTTGAATAACCACTGAACAATCTGGACAGGGCAAAGTGTCAGGAGCTGGCAGGTGTGATAGGAAATAAAGTAGCCAGAGGGATTGTTTTCCAATACAGCTGTTCTCTGCGAACTGTAGAAATTCACTTGTTTGGTTAAACAAAAGACAGATACAACTCACCAGAGCTTCACAGCTATAATTGCCTTTGCGCTGGTATGTTTGAGAGCTTCAGCAAAGGCAACATGAAAACAACCAGTGAAAACAATATGCATGGTTTTGCAAGTCTGCCAAAAGAAAACATGCTCAATGGGTCCCCATACGTCTTCCTGCTCCACTGGGAGAAATTGAACCATTTTACAGCAGGGGACATTGATTCCACACAAATCTTGCACTTGCCAAGTAACAGTCAGTGCAAAAAATAAATTGAAATAGTGTTTTAGATCTTGGCATTCTCAGGGATTAAAGAGAAACATCCATAATAATAACGCTTTAGGATACTGTTGATCCAAGGAAAAGCATAAATGGCTTGTTGAGAGATTGTTACTCACACACAGGGTAAGTGTCTGCTTACAGTTTAGAAGGTCTCTTCCCCAAAGCTCTGACTCTGTGGAAGAGAGTTTCTACCTGAGCTTTGTCAGTTCAAAACTGACAGGTGCTGCAATATTATCAGCAGCAGTTTCTTATGGAAAACAACATATTTTTTTGTAATTTGACACAGCTGCCAATAAAATCCTAACCAAAAAAAAAAAATCCTTCTATAGTGATTTTAAAGGGAACTTACACCTCAGTATCAGGTGATAGAGACCAGGTAAGTTTCAGAAACATTTATATGTATAGTCCAAATCCCAAACAGGCCTTCATATGTCCAGAGTCACTTCCAGCTGGGTCCTCCCATGGATCCCACTGGAGCAGATATCCATACTTCAACTCATGGAGGATCCCACACTGGAGCAAGTGAATATGCCCTGAAGGAAGCTGCAGCTCTCGGGGAGCCCATGCAGATTCAGGCTCCTTGCAGAGCCTGTGGATAGGAGCCTACAGGAACAGCAGGCATGAAGTGCTACAGACTGATCACAATCCCCATTCCCCAGACCTCTGACCTGCTTAGGGGGAAAGAGGTAGAAGAATTAGGAGGGAAGTTGAGTCTGGGAAGGAGGGATAGTGGGGGGAAGGTTTTTAGTTTAATTTTGGTTTTTGGTAGCCAAAAAGCCTAGAATGCAGGTATGGTGTCTAACGTATATAGTGAGTATTGTTTATAGTTATCATGTGTGTTTACACAGAATGTGTGTACTGTTATGATTATTTGTAAGGCAAAAAAATAAGAGATAAATTATGGAAAGGACACTGCAGTAGCAGATCCAGGACTCAAATATCCTCACTTCCTTGGTTTTATCTTCTTTTAAAATGTGTTTATACATAGTGAAAAACAATAATGCTCTTAAAAATTACAGTAAAGGTTATTCATCAATGTTGTAAAGAGAGTACATTCAGTCTAAACCACTGTCATACTGGATTGTATTAACATTTCACACTAAACCTGTCAGGCAGGAATAGGATGCAAACATGAACAGGAAAAGAACAGAGAGATATGGAATTGATTTTTGTTTCCTTATTGACAGACACCATTTTTTCCACCCTCATCAAAAATAATGGGAGAGGCACAAAAGAAATGATGAGGCATTTTATCATGAAATTCTTTTAGGCAGAGCCTGCCTGTGTTCAGCAAAGCTCTCAGCTCTCACACAGCATGACCATACTGCAGTGCAGGTCTGGAGAGAGCTCCCAGTGATTCTGCATGCCATTACACACATCAGAAAACTAAATCAAGCTGAGTTTAAAGTGGGGGCAAAAGATCCAAAATATTCAGGAGGAAATGTATTTTTATTTATTTTTCATGAACCATTTCAAAGAGAACTTTTAACTGCTTAACTTAGGTGCTTAATTGTACCATTAGAGCCAGAAAGAAGCTCCAGGAGGGAAAAGAAAGCCCCAGTGTGGATTTACAAGGCACCTTTTGAACTGAAAGTAACCATGTTTTTCCTTCCTGCAAATCCAGAAGCCTAGAAGCAAGTGAGATAATAAATAACATGTTAGACTGAGCTAGGTCCTTTGCAGTCCTCAGTAATCATAACTACAATTTCTGTAAGATTTAATGTGTATTTACCTTCTTGTAATATCAAACAATATTGTTAAATCAGCACTTTACTTATTTTAAGCAATATACATTAAAAATAAAGTTGAGGATTTTTTTCCTCCAAGGAAAAACTACATTTGACCAGGAAATGGCACTTCTTTTTTGGAAAATAGAACATTTTACAGCAATTTATTGATTACTTTAAGCTTTCTACGGTGGTAGAGTGATTTAGTTCAGAATATATTCCCCATTTTACAGTCAATTCCATAATTCCCCAATTTTACAGTCATCTCCACTTCTTTCCTGTTAAGGTCAGAAATGCAGAGTTGAATACAATAACTGCAAGAATAGATCTATTAAGTAAGGACATTATGCATCTGCTTAAAACTTTTGTCCAAAAGTGAAGTAGTTTGACACATGCAACACCTGAGGAAATGCATCAAGTTTTTGAGATATCAAAGCTTTAAAGAAGCATGTTACCTGCAACAATGACCTCTTTTCTGTTCCTTTGAAGATGAGCTCTTAATAATGGTACAACAAGAACTTACCATAGTAGGCAACCTAAAGAAAATACATCTTTTGTGCCCTTTAAGGTTCCTTTACATTAATGTCATTGTAAACTGGAAAACCAGACACAAACATTAGGAGAAATAGTACATTGCTCATGCTCTTTTACATTAAAGACTTCCTTTGATCTCTTTGTCTAAGCTTTGATAGCTTCCCCACAGAACAGATCATTGTATAACATGCACAGCATTCAAAATTAATGAATTAGTGTGAAAGATAAGCCACTGGCATCAAACATGTCTATAGCTTTGATGCTGGATTTGTGTTGCTAAGGCCCTTGTTGGAGTTTTGCTAATCACTTTCCTTTTTCTTGCTGTTGTTTTGTTTTAGTTTTGTTTGTTTGTTTGTTTTAAAATTAGAACACACACTTTTTCCATGGAGAGTAACATCTTCATCCTCCAAATCTGAAATGCTGGAAAACTATAGAGAGGCTTGAATTCCAAACTGAGGTCTAGGATGTTACTTGTGCTTTGGTCCCTTCAAGATTGCACTGAAAGATCCTCCTGTTCCATATCACTTTGGATGCAGTTTTTCTTACCTAACTTGAGTTGTTTAATCTCAAGTGACCAATGAGACTCCCTCTAAGAGCAACAGAAAAAGGTGGGATCAGCTTTGAAAGTGTGTTTCAAAATAACTGAAAGAAGTTACTGTGTCGAGGCTTAAATGAGCACAGTGAGGTGACTTTTAACAGATATTTACAAGACACCCACATGTGACCACAGTATCTGGAAGCACTTACCTGGGTCAGTTAGATATCTATAATTAGGCAACTGAACTGAGTCCTGTTTCTGCATTTCTGTACACTGACCATTTCAGTGGGGCCCAGGTGATGGCCGTTGTCGAAATGCCTAAATTTCTACAGTTAGGAAAAGCTTATTCCATCTCTTACATTGGCCTAAATCTATCTCCCACACCCTCGCTCTCAAAAGAAGGGACAATAAAATTTTTGATACTTCTTATTGCTCCTAATAAAACGTCAAAATTAACGTCTGAACGCTTTGAAGAACAAGTGTTTCACAAGTGATACCTACTTGCTGCATGATACAGAACCATCTCATGTAATCACAAGTAACATTCCTGTCTTCTATATTCTCAAAATAACTTCTTTTCTTTAGGGCTCAATTCTTTGATATAAGAATTAAAAATATTTTAGTACATACTATAGCTGTAATATTGACTGTGAGGAAAATCCGACTGTCATCCCAAAGGTTCCACCATATTTTGTCACTTTAGAACTTCATTACTGACCTCTTTCTGAGCCCTTTGCTCACCCACACAGCACAGAGTTCCTGTTGCATGACAGCTTTGTCTTCTGAGAAGATGGCAAAATTCACTCCAAGTAAGTAAAAATGAACAGTCTTTCACAGTAATAAGATGACGGGGGGGAAAGTATTTGTCAGCTGAGCTGTAGGTATGATTTTTCTGCTTAGCTGCTCTGCATAGTAATTTAAATAATAAAAAAAGAGCTGAACATATTTTGAGTAAAGTATAAACCAGTAGGAGAAAAACATACATGCATAATGCATAATACATAAACTATATTTGAACTGAACAACAAAGCAAAAATTTTTAACATTTGAAGCTTACAATTTTTGCAGAATGGTGTAACAGTGTATTCTATTTCTTTAGATGTATTTATATGACCCAAATAACTACAAGATAACATTCAGAAACACTGACTAGCACTGATGAGCTGATTTGGCACTAGTAATTCATATTGGAATTGAAAAATGAATTACTAGACTTTCTCAGGGAAGATTTGACCCGAAGAAAGGTTCAGGGCTTGTATGAGCCAATTAATTGCTAAAATAGTACTAATTTTACAATGTGAAAATTGGATGTTATTGTTTTCCACCATGTCTGAATATGCTATTTATGATTTCAAAAACTTTCTTGAATATCACTAAAATAAGAACTTTGAAAAGGAAATCTTTGCTTCTTAAGTAAGATGAGACGTTTCCTGCAGCCATGATGTCACTGAGGCAGAACCTCAGAAGAGATGAATTTGTGCTATGCAGTCCTTTGCAAGGATGGGTAACTAAAATAAGGTGTCTCTTAAGCTGTCAACCTAAGCTTTATCTGTAGTTCATGGGAGAGAGAGTCATCTTCAGAGAGTAACTCAGCTCTCTAGCTGGAGAAGTCTGTCATCAGATAGCAAGAATCGTCCCTTAGGAGATTTTGTCTGTTCATTGAGTCAGAACAGGTAATTGCCAAAGACTCAAGTTCGGTGATTAGAGGGAAGACACTTTTCCATACGGAAAATTGCTAAATGCCACGGGGAGTGTTGTGCTGCCAGCAGAACAGAGTCATGGTCTAAGACAAGGCAGCAAAAATTCAGTGGTTCTTGGGTAAGATCTGGAAAGTCTTGTCTGACTTCTGATTAAGAGGAACACACACATGAAAAACCTCGTATCAGCCCACAGGTACCACACGTCTATTCTTGGCAAAATTGTGTTATTGAAAATATCTGTGAGTGGTGAATGCAGTTAAAATTTGACCTTTCAAATGACTGTCTTACATTATCCCATGAAACAGCTTCACAAACATTAATAGGATTAAATATTCTGGATTCCTCCCTTTGAAAAGTTTTTGGTAATGAACTGGTAAACAACTACTTTTAGAAAAAATTGTCAAATCTTCATGAAGTTTCATAAAATAACCCCCATTAAACTTCACCTTTTTTATTTATTTATTTTCAAGGTATTTAACACAATTTAATTATTTTTCTCTCTTTTCACTTAGACTTCCATAACATGAACAATTACATCTCAAAATGAGGAAGAAGAATTCAGATAATGAAATTAAATTACTGCCTTTTCAATATCACTTTTCCTGTAATTTTTAAATCTAATTTTGTAAATAGCTTTTGCTTATCTGAAATGATAATTTTCCAGGCATTTTCTCTTTGTTGAAAATGTTGAAGGCTCTGCTGTCATTTTTGGGCTTTTAAGGACTCCTGCATGGCCTAGAAAATTGTAGAAAAACATTTTAAGATAGATTGATGGTGGAGGGAACAACAGAAATACAAAATATTGTAATCATTACTTTATATAACACTCTTAGTTAATATAATTATGAGATAACCCCTAAGGGATAAATTAAGTGCTGAAATGAATGTTGGTAAGTGACAGAATGTAAGTTAGTCAATGACAGAGCTGGTTAAATAGCACCCAATGAATAATATATATGACTTGAACTCTCTTGAATGCATAATGCAGGGAATATTCTATTGAATTATTTATCCTGTCAGAAAGCAGGTACATGTGCCAAATCTGCATCAGTTCTCTGAAAGGATTCAGACTCCTGGGGTACGAGGTGATTTCTTACTGGAGAGTGGTCTATCAAGAGGCTGACATGCTGAGGTGATTTAGGAAGAAAAGTCTCATATAAGCACCATTGGAGGTAACACCTCAAAGTAATGACCTAAGAGATAATATGAGGCCAAGGGTCCTCCCATCCATTAGAATGTGCATGTGGGATAGAGGAAAACCTAGTGCTACCTTCAAGTATCAGAGGAAAGGTTTTTGCAGTAAGATCTGAATTTGATCTCAATTTGAAGCCTTATAAACATATATAAACCTGACTTCCTTTTACTATGTTACCATTTTTTAAAAAATGTAAACTTATATTTAGCCTGAAAAATTTAGAAAAATACATTAATATGTAGATCACTTCAAATGCTGATGAAATTTGGATGCTTCAATCCCTTAACCTTTCCAGAAATTTTTTATTTCCCAAATTATCAATAGTATCCATAAGGTATCTGAAAAATGGCATGATCCTTTGAAATCCCAGTTCCAGAGTGATTTCATTAGGCAGTGGTGAATGTTTGGTTGCTATTGCAGATGTCTGAAAGCTAATGAGATTTAGGGTCTACAGACCCCATTCAGAAACTCCCCCTGCTGTACAGTTTCAGTTTACTTTATAGCACACACGTCCCTCCTACAAAGATAATTAATGATCAGAAGCATAATCACTTTGATTGTAAGACATTAAGCAATGTCTGTGTAAACTGCACAAAGGTTTGGTCTATCAAGCTAAGCCCAAATATGGTTCAGCAGCTAAAAAGCCAAAGGCTGTGTCACATTGGCCTGGGAAGGACAGCAGGAAAGCCATCATTCCTGCATGGCAAGTTAACAAAGGCTTAAAATTAAATATTACCTCTTACAGGGAAAGCTAAGTTTCAGCTAAACACAGATTTACACAGGCAAAACATCAGCACTTGGAACTGTTTATAGTTGTTTGAATATTAAAATATTTAACATGGAATTGAAAATATCTTCAGCTGTCTATTGCAGTGTTTCTTCTTTTGAAGAAGTAAAAAAATTTCATTTTGAAGTGTGATGATTTACTTTCATTTGTTTCAGAGTGTTCTTAGGTAAAAATAACCATATTCATAGAAAGGTTATCATCCATCAGAACATCCTGAGAATTGAATGGGAAGTCTGCCTTAAACTTCTGGATGTTAATTACATTTGATAATAATTGAGGGAAAATTTAAATGCGGCTGGTCCAGGTTAGCTCTGCTTCCACTGCATCTAGTTTGCTAGGGGAATGACAATAAAATGAAACATAATCAATATAAAATTGAAAACTATTTGTTTAAATCCTAAAATCAGCTCACTGAGGGATGTATTTCAGTGGTATGCTTGCATTATTAGTCTCACTGTAAAAAGGTTTGGGTTTGATTTGTATTGTAAAGTTTACCCTCCAAACTATATCTATTGACTATAAGAAGTGTCACTAGTGATTCCTGAGATAATAATTGCATCACAAAATAAATCATCTCATTTTCAGCCACCATGCTGTTGGAAAATCACAAACACCTGTGAGGTTTTATGGGCTTTGGTGTTGGCACTGGTACAGCCTTTGATATGCTTGCTAGAATTCACTTCAAAATCCATTGCAAAAAATGCCTCTACATCCCCTCTTGGAAAGCCTTCTTTCAGCTGTGCTTTTCTCCTTACATTATCTCCAAAATGGCCCCATTACTTTTACATAAGTATTACAGAGTTATATTTTTAACAGCTGAAATAGTGATTCTTATTGATTTTAGGGTTTCTTGGGATTTAGATTTGCCACTGGAGCGCTGTAGAAATAGGATAGAGTTTGCAAAGTGCTGTAAAACTTCTCTTTATGACAGGTGTTCCACTTTTTTATCATACCTTGTCTGTGGATGTTTGTATAGTTGGAAAAACTGTAAGAAATTGCTTCTACTTTCTGTCTAATAATTTACCTCTTCCAGGACTCTACGGCAGTCTAAAACCCCCTTCAATTTACATCCTCTGACAGACATCAGAGTCTAAGCCTCACATTTCAATGTCTGAGGGATTTAAGGGAAAGTTTGTGGCTTTCTGAAGCAAAAAAAAGCACATCAACTACTTCAGCTCCGGTGAGTGGGCTTGCAAAATGCAAACCAGTTGTGTTATTCCCAGAGGTGCCTACTGCAACGTAAACAAATAGATTTAGAACCCTGAATTGACAAATGGAATCTGGAAAACTCTTACACCCACTGCACTGGAGGGTCCTACAATTCAGTCCTTGTAGGATTAATCTTTGTGATATGCTTTCCTGACTTCTGTTCAGCAGTTCCCATTCATGCAACCTATGACTATTGAGAAAAGAAGCTGAAACAGTGGAGAGGTGGAGAAGTTCAGTAAAGCCCTGGAAAGGACCTATATAGTAAGTTAAGCCTGATTATGGCTCAACTATTTAGTTTTTATTGACGCAAGATAGGTTTTGGATTCATGGAATGTTTCACTGAAGTAGCTGGCTGTGTAAGTATCCTTCCCCAGTAACAAATGGAAGTGGATTTATTTACTTTTTTTTTTCTAAAGATTAAACTACCCTTTACTGAACATAGTTTAATAGTGTGACTTTGAACTGACATGCCCTTGAACCTGATGCTTTTTAATACTATAGGGTTAGATATACCCAAAGGTTAATTGCTACAACGATACAATCGTACAATCTGGTACAGGATAAAGACTGGTAAATACATTAGGGGGAGTGATAAAAATATTTTAAGGCAAGACTTTTTTCATCTTTTTTTTTTTAAACAGAGTTAAACAGCTCTGATTCAGTTGATTTCAGAGAAAGCTGTTGATACAACACCTCTCAGGATTATTAAATAGTTTGAGAGAAGTCTCTTGGAAACATGATTTCAAGGTGTTTCACACTCCACAAATGTCTGAGTTTTTATCCTGGTATCACAGAGAACAAAAAATGGGAATTGAGATTGCTGTTGGAGTGATGGAAAGAATGAGGGGACAATGAAAATTTCTTAATAAGTTTATATTTTGAGAAGAAACTAAAACATGAATATATAAATAGAACACGGTAGCCTTTCCTCAAACTAACTTTAGGCTGAATTTTTTTGCCTAGCACATAAAGGTTTCCTTTAGGGTTTTGTACAACAAACTGGGATCAACTCCTAAGCCTGTCTCACCAGTACATTTCCCACTGAAGTCCATGCCTGTCTGCAGTAGCCGAAAGCTCGGCCTCCAGAGCAGTGTGGGTATGGCAAGTGATACCTGTCTGGTGATGAATCCTCAGTAGTGCAACAACTCAAGGCTCTCCCTGTCTCAACGAGTCAGTCTAGAAATGAGATGTGCTTTTATTCTGCATTAATGCCAGGCATAATTAAAAAAAAATTAAAGTGTCTTTGGGGACCCCTGGTGGCCTAGCGGTTAAGACGCTGCGCTCTCAGCGCCAAGGTCGCAGGTTCGATTCCCGATCCTGCTTCAGGGTCCCCCGGGTAGATG
>JAWWLV010000121.1:103749011-103763898 GCA_035041135.1 Platyrinchus mystaceus | reverse complement strand
CTTAGATGGATGGCCTTAGGGGCTGACGAGCTCCATCTACCCGGGGGACCCTGAAGCAGGACTGAGAATCGAACCTGCGACCTTGGCGCTGAGAGCGCAGCATCTTAACCGCTAGGCCACCAGGGGTCCCCCTGTGTCATTAAGGAAGATGTTAAGTAGCACTGGTCCCAGTACAGACCACTGGGGTACACCACTTGGCACTGCTGTCCATCAGGACTCTGAGACAGATAAAAAATATCATTACCCCTTCCCTTGTCCACTGATGTATTCACTCCATCACTCCTAGGCCACTGGATTTGTCAGACAGGACTTGCCCCTGGTGAAGACATACTGGTTGCCCCAAATCACCTCCCAGTTTTCCGTGTATCTTAGCACAGCTTCTAGGACTATCTGTTCCATGATCTTCCCAGGCACAGAAGTGAGACTGACGAGTTGGGAGTTTCCAGGGTCCTCCTTTCTACCCTTTTTAAAGATGGATACAATATTTCCCTTTTTCCAGTCACCTGAGACTTCACCTGACTGATGTAACTTTTCAAATATTGTGGAGAGTGGCTTGGCAACTACATCAGCCAATGCCCTCAGGATTCTGGGATCTGATTTGTTCCTGTAGACTTAAGTATATTCAGGTTTCTCAGATGATCATTAATCTGATTTTTAATTACAGTGGGAGTGACTTTGCACCCCCAGTCTCCCTCCTTCTTCTCATTCACTCTAGAGGTGTGGGAGGAGAATTTGCCATTAAAGACTGAGGCAAAAAAGTTGTTGAGCACCTCAGCCTTCTCCTCATCCATTATTGTCAGTTTTATTGGGAAGGGGAAGTGCACCTTCCTTGACCTTCCGTTTTTGGTTAACATATCTGGAGAAACTTTTCTTGTTATTCTTTGTGTCCCTTGCCAGGTTCTGTTCCAGCTTCACCTTGACCTTCCTCACCTCAACCCTACAAAACAGAGCTTCATCTTGATATTCTTCCCAGGTCACCTGTTGTTTTTTCCACTGTCTGTGCTTCTTTCCCTTTAATTTGACAAGCAATTCCCTACTCAGCCATGCCAGTCTCTTGCCTTCCTTACCTGATTTCTTGCTCTTGGGGATCGTCAGCTCTTGCACTCTATAGAAGAATTCCTCAAAGTTTGACAGCTCTATTCTGCTCATTTGTCCCTGAGGACAGTCTCCAAGGGAATCCTGTAAACTATATCCTTGAAGAACAGGAAGTTTGCTTTCCTAAAGTTCAGGGGCGTAACTTTACTCCTTACCTGAGTCATGCCCTTCATGACTGCGAACTTCACCAATCCATGATCACTGCAAACAAGGCTGCCCCTAATCATGATGTTCTCCATTAGTTTGCTTACACTGCTGATCACGAGATCAATGATGATTCATTCCATTCTATCTTAATTGTTTATTTAAGGATGCCAGCATCTTTCTAAAGTTAGGTGATGGGAACACTCAGAGAAAGTCTCCTAAGAAAGATGCTTCCATACCTATCTGCAGAACTTCTGCAGTTTTATTCTTTGTCACTTATGGATATGCTACTGCTGTTCTGCTTGTAAAATTCAGAAATAAATTTTTCACCTACTGTCATCCCTTTAACAGATTCACCACTTTTTCTGAACTGCAAAGACAGTGAGATATTCTCTCTTTATCAGCTGTTAACCCTGGCTATCAGAAAAGATGGATAGTAAGCTTTGCTCCTTTTGTCTAGCCTTTGTCTTCCTATCTGTCTGCTCAAATCCATTCAGTCTGTTGGACTAAATTGCCTTCATATAGGCAGACTATGTTCATGAAAGTGTCACCATAAAATGCACAGAAAAATTGATGTGGCTTGGGTAGAGTTACACTAATGATACACTAATAATAAATACTAATTGGTTCAGAAGACCCTCAGAATAGCATGTGAGGCATGCAGATGTTGAGTTGATGCCCAATGAAATGCAATGGAGAGTTTTCATTCCCCTCATGAAGAATATTTCAGTTTATCTTTCATGTAAACAATAAAATCTTGAAGGTATTTAAGCAATTCCCATTGTGTATTAACTAAATGTCAAATACAAAAGAAACTAAGCCCAAAAAAAGGGAAATAATAGTGCTATTATGTGTTTGTCTTGTCATTTAGTGTTTGCATCTATTTGTCTTATTTTAACTAAGCTGTATGTTTTGGAGAGATAAAACAGTACTGACACTAAAAAAAGAAATGCAAATTTTTTAAAAAATAGAGAAGGATGTGTAAATAAGCAAGAAGTAGAGATTTCATTTTTAAAAAGGATTGACATCTTTATTAAATGCTTCATCACATATTCCATTAACATTTGCACTCTTTCCATTTGTACAGTCTGCTGTGTAGGGTAAAACACTGGTAATTCTTGGGTTTTACCCAGAGCTCAGATGTATTTTTCTCCATTTGTGTTTTTGTCATCCCTCATTAGCTTGGCAGGCTGTGCTTTAGTGCCCTTTTCTCTTCCTGTTCTCTCTAACAGCAGCTACAGTAAAGAGTTAAACTTGGCAGTTGCTTGTTCCAGAGGCTAAATTCTTAGCTTTGTATCTCACTAGTAGTTTTTGGTTTTAAAACTGGCCTCACATGCAGGTCAACTTCTCTGCAAAACAGCTGTGGAGATCAGATACCTATGATACCTATGAAACTGTCAAATTTTGCCTTTTGAGTAATCACACTTGAAAATTGATATTCCATGACTGCTCTCCACTAGCTGTGAATTACTTCACAGCACAGAAGAGTTGAAAATAAATATAGCTGTTTCTCAAGAAAATGGTGAAAGAGTTCACATCCAGATAAGAAGAGTTCGTTTCCAGATGAACCCAAAAATTTTTAAGGAAAAGTTCATAGATGGTCAGCAGCAGTTTTTAGTCCTTCCTTTGAAAATAGTAAAAGCAGACATGATAATACTGCACTAAACAATGCATGCAATAGAGAAAATGAACTCAGCATACCTTTTGTCCTTTCGCACACACACACAAAAAGGAAACACACACAAAACTGATGAAAAGAAACCACAGAAGTAATGATATAACTGTTGCTGCTGAGTATCATTGAGGGTAACAGCCTGACAGAATTGCTATTGCATTTAAACTGGCAATGACTACATGCATAATTAAAATAGAAAGGCCCATATTACAAAGGAATCAAAACATTTATTCTTTGGAGACTTAACCAATGGTACTGACTAGAAGGAAATTTGCCTTTGGACAGGTTATTCTATAAGTGTTGACTGTGACCTTTCTTTCACCTCATTCTTGTACTGAATTTTGCCTCCTGTGTGGGTGTTGAACTGGTCTATCAATTACTTTTTGAATGACCTCCAGTTGAATTTTACAGCTGCAGTCTGCTGTTAGCACTAGCAATTATGTTTTCCATTATTTTCTGTAAGGAAATGTATCTTAAATTTCTTTTTATATCTCATATATGTGAAAATCTTCAGAACAGACCATGTTACCAGGTAAGAACTTCTGCATTTTGCTTTTGATAAATAAATTTTTCCTTATCTTCTACCGTGTGTGTTCTAATAAGTTTCCTTTTGAACTATGAATCAATGTTCACAAAACAAATTCTTGACCATAGGACAAGGGGTAATGGTTTTAAACAAAAAGAGGTTATACTAAGATTAGATAGAAAGAAGAAATTTTGTGTAGTGAGGGTGGTGAAACACTGAAACAGGTTGCCCCATTCCTGAAAACATTCAAGGTCAGGTTGGGTAGGACTCTGATTAACCTGATCTAGTTAAAGATGTCCCTGCTCATTGCAGAGGGGTGTTGATCACCTTTAAACATCCCTTCCAAACCATATTGTTCTACAGTTCTATGATAGCAACCAGTAAAAATTCAATAAGGTAGTACTGAAACTGAAGATCATTTGAATAGATGATTATGAAATGTGACCCAATAATTATAATAATTACCCTAAAATCACAAGTTGTGTCATGCAAATTCTCCTAGGATGAATTCTGTCAGTTAGGAATGATGAACTCAGATAAGCCCCTTTGACTCATCATTGAAATCATCTGAAATGGAAAAGAAAGGGGCGGGGGGCTCTCAAAACAGTCTTAGAAACTTATTCATTTAGGGGGAAAGTCAAACAGCATCAGCAGGTGAAAGAGCAGAGTTAAGGGTCTTCTCTTATCAGTGAGTTGAGGACAAATGTGAAGGTTGACTGTAGAATCACTGGAAATACATTTGGAGTAAGCTGCCCTACAAATAACACCATTTCCTCACAGTCTCACAGTTTATGTAAACCTAATTTGGGGATCCTTTTGGTTGCTTGGTTGACTATTTTGAGACAGGGAAAAGTCTGAGAAAAGTTATTCTCATTCCCACTTGTATTATGATGCATGTCCTTCTCTTTGGAGACTCACTGCTGCTTCTGCACTCCTACATTAAGTGATACTGGAGACCACTCTTTGCTCCAGAGACCAAATCATAAGTGTCATTATGCCTATGTCGCTAAACCCTCATAGTCTCCAGAAGAAGATAACTGCACCCAAGGTGTTTGCTGTAAGTTGTCCTTTGACCATGACAGCTGGCAAGCTGAGCCAGAAACTGCTCAGGGCAGTATTTGTCAGCATCTGCCAACAGAATGGAGACAGGGCTGAAATACCACTTGTCCCACTTTAATCCACTCACCTGTGGCAGTGCACACCACACCACAGTCACCTACAGCAGGGGTGTCCTCAGGGAAGACAGAAGCTGAGACACTGACTGTGAAAGCTACAGTCTTGTGTAATAGAGGGCTCCGAAGCTGTTGTATGTCTCAACGGAACTGGATCCTGGGGGGTGAAACCTGCAAGGGGTTACTTGAAGTGCTTGTTTTTCTTGAATGGGGATGATTTGTATTTTATTTAAAGAAACATGAAGAGACCAGATATAAGTTTCTCAATATTTTAAATGAAATTAAAATATATAAAGTATGTCCTTATTTAATGGCTGAGATGTCAGTCAAGTAGAATGAAAAAGGGGTTTTAAGAAAGGCTGTCAGAGGGTAAGGGCTGCAGTGATTACAAAGGCAGTTTGCTTAAATTTCTTTCATTAAGAAGCTCAATTCTGTCCTGAAGTTTAGGACAAAGGAAAACATAGAAACATTTTTTAATTAAAACATTGGAGCTGGGGTGCTACATCCTTCAGAGAACAAATTTAGAGATTCTGAAGAAGGAAGGGGGAAAGATAAAAAGAATGACAGGAAGACGTCTCAGCTCTGTGAGAACTGGATGTGTGACAGTATGGGTAGAGAAAAGAATTAGAAAAAAATCTGTGTGTTCACTGACATTACCACCAAGGTTTAGAAATTCCCATGACTGAAGCTGAAAACAATGGGAGCACTGGAAGTGAAAACTTTTTTTTTTTTTTTTTGGTAAAGGAAAGAGTGACTTGGCTTTCAGTTACACAGAGTAGAAGGACTGTAGCCAGCAGATCCAGGAAGGTCAGTTTTCCCCTCTATTTGGCAGTTCTGAGACCAGATCGGGAGTGCTGAATTTAGATTTGGACTCTAGTACAGAAAAGATACTGTTATTCTGCAACGAGTTCAGGAGAGGCCACCATGCTGACCAGGGAGCAGGGCAGAGGACATACAGGGAGAACCTGAAAGAGCTGGGCCAGTTCACTCTGGAGAAAAAAAGGCTTAGGGGAGACCTCAGTGCTCTCTGCAACTACCTGCTGGTAGGACACAAAGACTGAGGCAGATTCTTCTCTAGGTAGACAGAAGGAAAAATATTTTTACCATGGAAGAGGTCAAATTCTGGACCACATTGCCCAGGCAGGGTGTGGAGAGAACACCCTGGGAAATGTTTAACATAGTGAAAAATAGCCCTGAGAATACTGGTCTGGTTAGCTCTGCTTTGAGCTGTGGGTTGGAATAGGTGACCCCTGGGGGTTCCTCTCAACGTAAATTATTCCATGACTATATTATAAGTAAAATCAGAGTGCTCTTGCTAGCAATGTAAGGTCTGCCAAAGCATAAAAACAGTACTCAGAGTGGGGGAAGTAAAGCAAGAAGCATGTGAGAATTGGGATTTGGGAATTGCCTTAGAGACAAGTTGCCCCATGCAAAATAATAGCTTCCTCTGCTTCACAGAAGTAAGATATAGGTCCTGTTACCTCATATAGTAGGAAATGAAGCCAATATTCCCTAGGATGAGCAGCTCCCATCTTTTGCTGCAGGGCAGGCTGCCTGTAACAGCAGCAAGACCTTTGCTGCACGCGAGCAGCAACTGCTGAACCAGTTGCTCTGCAGCACCCCTTGGATTAAGGAGCTGCCTCCCTCGGGGAAACCCATGACTTTTTCACAAGGCAGCAGCCTCCACTGAAGAATACAACCATAGGTCACCAGAATGTGCCATGCCAATAACAGACAAATGTGTATGTTATAAAGCATCGGCTGGCTTTGGCTACAGACAGCTGTGAAGTGGGATTTGTGTAATCTCAGAGAAACATAAGATACTCACCTACAGCTTAGTTAACCACTTGAATAGCTTTTGTACTCAATGAGAAGAAATGGGGGTGGGAAGGAGTTTTTTCTTTGTTTGGCTTTTGGATTTGTTTGTTTGGGGGTTTTGCTTAGGTTTGTGGGTGTTTTTTGGTTTGGTTTTATTCCATTGTACAATTTTCCCCACTGATTATAATTTCAGCTCTTCAGTAGGATGAATTTCTCATTCTAGAGCTTATTTCTCTTCATTTATATAGTGAATTAGTCAACTGTGGGCCTCTGTATTGTAGTTGTCTTGATATGGTCAGAAAAATCTCACCTAAAGAGCTATAAAGTGCCCATAGTTCTGCTGGAATGGCTAGGAGTTACTGGTGTCCAACTTCCCAGAAAAACACATTCAAAATGTCACAAGAGGACATCAATATGGATTGGACAATTTACACCACAGCAAAAAAAGAACATATAGTATAGCAAAAATAGGTACATCTGTGTGCATAATACACGAGGGATATTTGGACTCTGAGAGCCGCTCTCTGTTACCACTTCTGTACTTCTGCTTCATATGGTAAAAGTGCTAATAGTAAAGAATAATTTGTACTATACTTACAAAGTACACAAGGGGAATTAGAGGGTTGTGGGTCTTTATGTTTGATTTTAAACTATGTATTTTTTATCCTATAACAGTATAATATGGGAAATCATGCTATAGAGGATCTAATGAAGTCTGCATCCCACTACTATTGTTGCTGGCTCATAGTGTTAAAATGTTACCTATGATTCTGATAGCTCTGCAGATTGGTGCAATGTGCTTTGTGGCCAGTATGTAAAACACTGCTGCTGCTGCTGCTGCAAAAAAAAAAAGTCTCTCTAATAAGAGAGAGTTTTTTTCAGTAGGAGCAGCAAAGGTATGAACCCTAACGGCACTGCTCCTTTATTACTTTGTTATGAGCTGGACGTGTGTCTGAGAGGCTATTTCAGCCTATAGGTTTCCAAAAGCTTTAAAATGCTGTGTCCTTGAAAAGTCTGCAGTCTTGTCTATGTAATGGAAAACTTACAACCCTCATGAAAGCAGTTTGTGGTGTAGCACACCTGCACAAAAACATCCAGGCTGGTCGGCAGCCAACAGTCTGCGCTAGCGAGGTGCTGGGTGTCCTTTGATCCCATTTAGTTTCTATGGGAACTGAAGGTACTTAGCATATTGCAGGATGTACCCAGCTGGATGTATCTTTAAGATATGCAGCCTTCAAGATAAGAGTATATGATTCTTAATTGTGAATTCTTTCTTCTTTCTTGCTGGTGCAAGAAGTTGCCAGAAATGAGTCCTTTCCTTCTGCTTGAACATGGACTCCCAAGCTAGATCAGGGTTAAAAAATAAAGAAGTTGGTTACTCTTTTAAGATCTGTTTTCCTTATAGGTCATCGTGATTACAGATAAAAGAGAAATTGTCATAACTAATTTTAGTCTTGAACCCTGGGCTCTGTACTTTCACAGAAGACAACAATAATTAACCCTTATGATCCTAAACTAATACAAGTCTTTTGGTACCTTTCAGCAAGACTGGACAATATTTGCAAGTAAAGCAATCAAGACCACAAAAATGTCAATCTACTGTTCCACACTTGTCTCAACTACCAGGATATTAACTGTCAATGTAGCATGATGTGGACAACTTGCAATAGCAAACCCAGCACTATAGCAGGAAAGAACAAACCAGCTTGGAGTAGCACAATGTTGTGGGTTTGCCTTGGGCCAATTTCTCTCACCCCTCACACAATTGTTATAAGTTGAAAGAAGGTTTATGGAGACAAAAGAGATCTGATGTGGGGAGAATAATATTAGGATTTATTACTAGCAAAATAAAAACTAAAGAACTATATATACCACAATTCTAACTAGGCAAAACTACTATGTATTTACAGAAGTACCCCTCACCCCTTCTATCAATTTAGGAGGAGAAACAGTCACTTTTCCACTTCCAGAGCCACAGGTCTTCCAAACAATTCTGCAGCATTTGAAAGTTCTTCTATTATCTCTAGGATGACAGCTCCAATTCATTGCAGCTGGAACTGTCTCACTCTCTTCTGTGTTGACCTCAGGTCTGGACCTACCCCCCTCCTGGGTTAAGACCGGAGGCTGGGGGTTACCCAGGCCCTGTGGGGTCCCCCATGGACTGCAAAGAGACATTTGCCTTACCACGGTCTTCCCACAGTGTCACAGGGGATAACAGTTTTTGAGTCCACCCCTGTTTCTTGTGGGGTCCCAAATTCAGCTGCACCAGCAAGGATCCCTCACTGGGATCACAAGATCCTACTCCAGCCGACTTGCTCCGGGGTAGATCCTCTCTCCATGGGCCGCAGGTCTCTGGTAGGACTCTGTTTCATCTTAGGCCTCTCACGGAGTCACATATTCTTCATGCATTCCTCTGCTCTGGCGTGGGCTCCTTCATGAGCTTGCAGAGAGTTTCCTCACTCAGTAACCTACAGATGGCAGGGATTTTTAGTTTACAGTCTTTTCCCTACTAGAGGGAGAGGGGGAGAAGGACCTCCCCCGCCCACCCCCCCCCGGCTTTCAAGCTTCTCTTCTCTCTCCTGCAGCTGCCAGCTTCGACCTTGGAAGCTGCATTATCTTTCTGCCTGGAATTCCTTCTGCAGCAGTCTTGTCCAGGCAGCCCTTCTTTAAAGCTTTTTTTCTCTTCACTTCTCTTCCATGTCTCAGCCAGGAGAGTTTCACTGTCACACCTGCCCCCAGCCCACGGCTGGGCAGGAGGGAGGCCTGGCCCACATGGAGCCTGCTGCCTTCCCCTACATGGCTCCTAATTTCTCTCCTACCTCATGGCTCTTCTCTCTTCTGCGTCACAACCCTTCTTTTCTGTTTTCTTAAATATGTAATTGGTAGAGGCGTTACTAAAACTTTTGATTGGTTTTGCTCCAGAAATTCACCTGGCAAAACTATTTTTCAGCTCTGGGATGGGGGACTGGTTGGCAAACCCACAACACACAAGAACAACTGCCTTATTATCCTCTCATACTCGAGAAACTTTCAATATTCAAACTTTTTCCTGAAAATTAAGCACGTTGGGTATCTGATTGGGAATGTCAAAATATTTTTTAATACCTTGTGGCAATCCCCCAAACAGGATGATGTGCAATTCAAATATTCTAAAATTCAGTCCTCTCTTATTTTGAACATTGGAAAACTCACTGTTTGATTTCATTCTGGTGATTTTGGACAGTTTCTTTGCCTTCTCAATGATGAAAGCAGCATGTTTCTGCATGCACAATCTCTCACAAATACTGTTTTGTTAAAGCTTGTTCTGGTGTTATTTTTGTCTAGAACAATTGACCCCAAGAATCAAATCTCCTCCTGAAGAAGATACTGAACTGTATGAGAAATTTTTGCCCTACAAGATTTAGTGTGAATGTTCTTGTCCAGTTTTTACTCTGCACTTTTGTTGATTTGAGTTTAACTATTCCTCAGTGAGCTCTTTTCAGAATTTTGTATCCAAACTTGCTGCTTGGTGAAGAACCCACTAGAAATGGAAGTGCAGACAGGAGCTATTAGTCAGGTATGGAAATTCAATTCCTTTGAGTGTGATCCTCGGACTTAAATCGGATAATCGCAGACATTGTGAAACTGCAGAAAAGGCAATTTCCAGATATACCCTTTTCAGCAGGGTGAGCTGCCAAATAATTTCAAGAGGGAATTACAGTAGCTGCAAGAATTAACTGCAGAGTCATGCAGGCTGCTAAGCGGGGTGCAGTAGGCTGAGGTGGAAGCAGGCTCTTACATAATTTAAATGCAGCAAAGGAGTGAGAAATAGCAGATGATGAAGCTTTTCCCACATTATCACCACACTGCGGGTGTTTTTTCCCTTATCAAAACTGCCAAAGCAACACAATTCAAGAACTCTAATACATTTTTCTAATAAAAAAGATTCTGCTTAACTTATCTGTTTCTTGGCAGCTGAACTATACATACAAATGGGGGTGTGGAGATGAAACAGAAAGTCAAGCAAAACAACAGATATGAAAGCATCTACAGTAATTGTTAGTATTCAAACGCAAGGAAAAAGTCAAATAAAAGCGTTTTGAGGATGCTCAATACATTTTGGGAGACAGAATAATTTTAAGGGAGTGGTGGCAGATTCTCTGGTGCACAGGCCTTGTCACCAGCTGGGGAGCACTGGATCAAAGGAAGTCAGAGCAACTCCTCTCAGCTGGTCACAGCAGAAGAGCTGTCCTATGCTTGCCATTTCAAATGGGCCACACACAGCATCATTTCTTGGAAGAGAGTAAGAGGAAAGGCAAAGATATATGAGGGTGTTCAGTGCTGTTTTCCACTCCTGTCCATGAAAGAAAATAATATAAATGTATCCAAATCAAATACCTCAGCCATTCCAAAGGTACCTGCAGTTAATCTGATCTGTAGATGTTTTCCCTTGCTGCGTGACACATTTCCCTCCACCATGTGGAAGAGGCTGCACTTTCAGTTGCACTCCTGGGCATCCCAATCTTGTCATATTCCCGAAAACTGTACGTAACAAACACGTGGTTCAGAGTCAGAGGATCTAACCTAAATATAAGGTCTGAAGTTTTCCTCAGGGAGATCTGTAGATAATTAAGCAACCAGGAGCATCTTTAGATGCCCTGCAACCTAGAAAAGTGTCGATTATTTCAGCAAAATACAGGCTTCAGAAGGGGTGCAGATACACTCTTTGTAGGCTGGATGTAAGACCATTTTTTTTGGATCCAGATCCAAACAAAGGAGGCAGAGTGGCAATATTCAGAAGTATATAAATGAAATTCTGTTTCCTCATGCTGTAATGCTTCCCCCAGTAATGTCATATATAAATTATATTTAAGATGACGTTAAGGAGCTGGGGAGTGCAAGCAACAGTTTAGCATTGTTATTTGTAAAATCATAAGCCTCATTTGAGGGCAAAAAGAATAAAAATCTTCCAAGAGTCTTTTCCTGGACTAAGTCTTTTCCTGTTTATGAAGCATACTTGTATAAAACATAGCTAACAGCACCTGTTGCAAAGCTGCTGGAATAAAATTTCTGCCCTCTCAATACTGTGTTTAAGAGACTTACATGACATTTTTGTAAGCTAAGGTTAATGTCATCATGTTCCCAAGGTTTATGTTGCTATGCTTCTTGTCTTCTAAGGACACAGAGCAAATACCATTCATCTGACCTTCTCTATGTGTCCCTCTTAAGGGTATCACTTAGTAACTAATAACGCTTGTTCTCTGTAGAAAGGGGAGGTGGCAGCAGTGAAGGACAGCGACCCAAAACCAAGCTCATCTACTCAAGAGCAGATGAAGGTGACACCAACACTTTTATCACCACCTCTCAGTTCTCAGCTTCCTAACACAGTTCCCAGTGCAGGGATATGAATGTTGCTTCTGCCTGCTTTTCTCCTACTACTTCCTCAGCAATATGCTACATGATATTTTTAGGGTGGATGTGAATGAACTGCATCCATCCCACCCAGAATATCGGCATATGTTCAAACTGCCTTCCACAAGGCACCAGCTGACTTTTGTGTGATACTGCAGGCTCTCTGCTTCTTGTATTGCTTCATTTTGAGGAGAGCCATTTTCACACATGGCACATTAATTAATTCCCTAGGCAGCAGAACAATTTTGGTTTGTTTTCACTTGATCCTTTTTAGGAAGCCCTCTGTGTAGATGAAGGGCTATGTCTTAGAGATAAATCTATAAGTAATCCCCTCTCTGCACATTGCAGTAATTTAAGGGTAAAAGGAAGTCAAGTGGCAGTGAATCCACACAACAAATGCTCTTTACAAATCCTTTAGATTTCAGAGCACAAACCCACATTATTTAATGATGGTAGAAATCTTAACTATGGGTCTTAGGTATCATTCGACAGATGATAAGAAGAGAGATATAATTCTTACACCCAGCAGCATATTCCTATCTCAGTTCCTAATTTTTGCAGGATCTTTAATGATAGAGTGTGGCATGAACTGACTTATTTAAAAATCTGGTCATCATTCTGCCAGTCACAGAGTGGACCCTTATTTTAGCATGTGAAGGGTGTTTTCCACTAATTATCCCCCTTTTATTTCCCATTAAATTTTCTTTGAGGAGCCTGAAGGTCCCTCTTTTTTAATTAGGTGTATTCTTATATCTCTGTCACCACAAGCAGCCCATACAAATATTGGCCAAAAGTTACAGTGACAAAAATGCCTGTACAAATGTATTTGAAAAAATAGCCTTGGAAATGATCTATCTCCTACTACATGGAAATTTATATTAGGGTAATCAAGCCCATTAATGAGTGTGTTGTTAATCAGTCTTAGCATGTAAAGAAAGGACATGAAGCAGGAACATTTCATGAGGGCTGTAAATGGTTTACTGATGGAGGGCAGATGCACTCTGGAGAACCAGCTTGAAAGGAAGCTGCAACATTGGTCAGGGCTCTGAAAGGAGACAGATCATAGGAACCAGTTAAAACAATTTTTAAAATGCAGTTTGATTCATTTTTGTGCCATTACTAAAATTTCTGTGTCATCAAATTATGCCAAAAAGACTGGTCTGTGGTGAAGACAGAAAAGTTAATGTGAATGTTAATCATGGATTTGGCCAGTAATCCATTAAGAAATCTATTTTATTTTTTTTTTCACTATTCCTTAATTGCACATATTCCCAAATAATAAAAAGACATTTATGAGATTTTTTCAGAAGCATTCTGAAGGTTTTGATAACTTATTAAGGAGGATTTTAATCTATTACACTTCATATTATAGGCACATTTTTCATCCTCCAAGTAGGGAGGAGGGGAATTCCTCATTTTTATTTCATTTCTTAAAGGTCAGAAGAAAAGATTGTGCTTCAGGAGATTAATCTTTTGGATGATAAAAAAATGAAAGAGAAGCAGAGTAGGATGTGACATATGGTTGCTTTAGCAATTATTTTATAATTTATTTATTCTGTTTTCATTAGAGAGAATGCTGTTCTTTTAAAATACAAGCAGCCTTAGAAATCAACATCAGTTGACCATACAAAAATACACTGTGGCAGAGCAAGCTTTTCTGGTACATGGTGGTGATATGACCCCTCAAATGACTGGTTTGTTAAGTAATCTCTTGCCATTTCTGCTGAATGCATACAGACATAAGGACAGAAAATAATTCTGTGAAAAAAAGAGAAGGACATGGTCAAAGCTTAAATTTTGTGATACGTTTTGTATATTTTATTTTGTAACACAAAAGTGAACATGAGTTCTTAAAGATTGTTTTCCTAAAAGGATATCAGACCATCTCGGCTCCATCCAACTGTAGTGAGAGCAATTGATTTGCAAAATCTTTAATTTAATATCTCAAAATTATTAATAAAGCTGGTAGCAACAATGGTTTTTTTGGTGCTTCTTTCATGGTTCTCATGAAGGAAAGATTGTTTTTATCTACTAATATTTACTATTATGATCTCTGTAGCCACAACTATTTTGTTCAGTAAGAGATTATTTCAATTACAGCAACCTCAAAACATTTTGAAATAAAGTGAGTCAGTTCTTTAGTCTCTAGCACATTATGAAAGACAGGGAAAACTGTCAACGCTTTTCAGAACTGAGTTGTCTTTTCAGGCCAATATTAATATTGTTGCTTATACTAGAAAATACATCACTTCATACACATTTCAATGTATTTGAAAGCATTATTCCAGACCAAGAATTTATTGTAAGATTCAAAACAGGCCATTCTAAAAATTGAGAACAGCCAGTCATCAAAAGAATTATTGTGTGGTTTACATCAATTAGAAAAACTAATTCTTCCCATGTGAAAAGAAGCCCAATACGCTATAGCCTACTAACTGCAGCTACAAAACTGTCCAACAGTATTTTTTCAAACTAAATACTTAGTGGAAAGAAGATGGAATTTCTGTAGTCCATGGTAAACTCTACCATTTTGTTCTTAACTGGCTTTCTGCAGGTGGACCCCAAACCTGCCTGTTCAATGTGGGAGTCATCACAAATGGCAGAAAGTCAATTAAACTGCATCTATGAAATTAGATAACATGAGAAGACATCACTGGCATGTTGAACACACCCAAAATGGCGACGTTTCCATTCTGCCATGAGGTGATATACACACTAACATCAGAAATACTGAACTGCAACTGCAAAGAAGGGAATGGAGAGTCATCTATGCAGAGTTCCTATGGCAAAGTTAAAGCCACTCGCATGAGAATAAACTATCATACTAAAATAAAAACCCATCCCACCATTGCCCAACTATGGCGGTGTACCCCCCACGGTCTAGGGGTCACCCCGCTTCTGGATCGATCCCATGGTTGGATGCCATTTCTGACGGCTGAAAGGGATAGGGAAGGGGGGGCTCCCCGCAGCAGGAGTTCAGTCCCGGCCAAGGCGACCGGAATTCAATCCTCGCCACGAGGAGAGGGTAGTTGCTCTCCCTCCCCCACCCTACATACCTCCATGGCC
>JAWWLV010000121.1:103716618-103744456 GCA_035041135.1 Platyrinchus mystaceus | reverse complement strand
CCATTTGTTTTATTTTTTTTTTTTTTTTTTTTTTTTTTTGCTATTTTTGGATGAAACTTGATGGAAATGCTTCAGTAGTAATAGTGCCAGATGCAATAGCAGAAGCTGTGATAATGGCCCATTTTTTTTTCTCTTGAGGAAAATTCCAAGTACTCCAAAGAATGTGAAAACAAACCTCATGGCAGTAATAACTGAGATGTGCCACTATCCAACAAAAACCCTGACAAGCAATCACTCTACGTTACATTCAGTAAAATTCCAACCTACAGCAGCTTTCTAATCAGATAGAAAAAGAGCCACATAAATGACTAGAAAATTGAAAAGAAAACAGGAAAAGATGGGTAGGTTCTGGGAATTTCCCGATGTTCCTTCAAACTCGTATGTATATAACTAATCAGACTAAATAAATCTATTATTTGTCATGTTCATTTGGACCAGGCTACAGAGCTCTTCTTCACTCTGAAGTTTGTCATTCTAATGTACCTCAGTGAAGTTTCGAGATTGGATAATTTATGCTGCATAAAATTTTAATTTTGATTTCTCTAATTGTATTTGCCTCTTTTTGTTTGTTTAGGTTATCTCCTGTCTGTAATTCCCTACTTTTTTCCCTCCATGATGACATATGTAAAAACAAAGTTAGGTCATCTCTCAGAGTTTTCGATTGGGAAAATAAACTGCAAAGCTACAAAGGAAGTATGAAAATAGTAAGCCAAACTCATAATTTTATATCTACATTGGGCCTGCAAATGCATTGAGTATTATGGGATATGACTAGCTGACTAGCTGATGTGACAGCATGTTGGAATGATTTCAATAAAGTACTTTCAACAGAAATGATCTTTGAACCTATATGAAACAAAAAGCACAAAATATTTTTAGGATATAAAGCTCCATAATAAACTTCAAGAAGAAGTCTGGTTTTGTCAGGTTGGTTTTTTTTATTTTTTTTATTTTATTTTTAAAAATTTCATGGTGCGTTAATTTTGTAAGCTGAACATTCTGAATCTTGAAAATTACTTCTCATCTTTTAAAAATGCAGAAGATTCTTATACATTTCATAGGATTTTTGAAAAATGTTAACAAATCCTTCACTTATATTTAACAAAATGCCGCATTATCTTCATGGGGAGATTAGAAAGAAACAAAAAAAAATCCTTTGAGTCCTTCTTGAGAAATGAAATGTAGTCACAACAGATTTTATTATACACACTAGTGTAAATTACCTGTAAATAGTAAGTGTCTGTGCTGAACACAACAGAAAAAATAGAGAAGTACAAGCTAAGAGTTTGTGGTAATAAAAAGTAATCCTTCCTAAAAGAAACTATAATGTTCTAATGCATTCATTATCTGGTTATGGTCCAGAGAGGGAGAGCAAATAAGAAGGGAGGGAGGAATCCTTTAAATTTAATTGTTTTACAGATGACAAATTTAAATTAAACAACCTATTTGCCTATATTAAATAAAGCATTACATTTAGCTGTTGATCCTAATGTACTCTTTCTTCAGTAATCCATTGTCTTTATTACTTATTAGAGTCTTGACCTCTGTGCCATCTCCACCTCTTCACCAAAAAGTGCTTTTCCAGTCTAATCCAAGTCACTGATAGAGATATCAAATAATACAAAATGAGTTCAGAAATAAATATGTACTAGCTGCAGCTCATTAGCAGAGTAGGAAAAAACTTTGGGGTTTATGAATTGAACTCTAGACAATACATTTTTTTTCATTTTTATATATGAATTGTTAACACAAGAGAGGTTTTTAACCAAGTTATAAAGAGACATCTTGTGGCTGTAACATCAGTGACTGTGCCTGAGTGCAGTTATGCCTGGAGGACAACTTCATGGGATGGACAGTGGCATATTCTGTCTGGGGGTTACAATTTTGGGAGAGTGACAGTGCTTTGCACTCATTTATTGGAAACTATATGAAAAGTTTCCAATTCTGGCAATCAATGCTTGTAGCACTGAAGAAGTGACAGATGACAGCCTAAGACTTTATTCTGAGTTTCTATCATTTCTCTAGGGAAATAAGCCCATCATAAAAGCTTTCCCAGAGATATGACTAAGAAATATAGGAGTTAGAAATCTTTTATATTTGAGTTTTTCATTTACTTTGTAAGACCAGAAGGATTTTAAAGTGGATACAGTAATGACAAATTTATTTGTCTTTTTTTTTCTTTTTTTTTTTTTTTTTTGTGGGAATGTTTGACTTTGGATATGGGATGGGACCACACTATTTCGCATAGTGTGGATACAATAAGGAATACTTAATTTTGTTAATTTTTATTTATACATGACTGTATTAAAACTAGGAGTTACCTAAATTGAAAATTTAAAAGGGAAATAAATAGTAATACTGGTATATCTAAGGAAAGGATGAGATAAATTGGGATTAAGCACATATCCATATAGGAATGATGGTGAAATTTTATTACATAATCCATTTATACTTGTTTTCAAGTCTGTTACTCTGAAGAAGTTATACAAGAACAGTAGAATTGAGTGACAACTAGTAGAAAATTTCTCATAGAACCAAAATAAAACAATTTCGGAAAACTTGAAGAAAGTATATTTTTAGGCAGAGACTGATCAATGTTCATGGTTTAGTTGAAGTTTTCACTGTTGCTACTTGTTCTGTGTTGACTCTGATGATGAATAAATTGCCCTCATCTTTATCTCACTTTTCCAGTGATTACTAAGTTCAAAAAATATTTAAAAACCTCTCATATAGAGATAGTTTACAAAATGACATGTATATCTTTTCCCTTAGGTCATAAACCCAATCTTATTTGCATAAAATAAAGGTAATTTTCCAGGATAAAGATGAAATTGGAGAAAATATGGCAGGGCCCTACAGAGACTGGCATTTTGCATTTGACCATGTGAGAGAAGAGACTGGCAGGAGCATAGATACAGGCTATGGCATTTCCAAGTACTGACACATGCAAAATATCCCTTCTGCTCAGTTAATCAATCATATTCTGCTAGATGAACATATTCCAAGAAAAGAATGCAAATAACAGATGCCAAAGATGCCAATGACACTTACTAAGATATTTTTCTGTGATCTCTTTCACTCACTCTCTGTATATACAGACACACATTTTCAAACACTGGCAGAACACTTTGTGTAAAAATTTCTTAGAAAATAAAAAAAAGAGAAGGAAATGGTCATGATAGAAGGAAGTGAAGGCAAAGCATAGGCACAAGTGCACCTCTATGAATAGCATTAAATGAAGTACATTTTCTGGCTAGGAGGAATGACTTTATTTCTCCTAAAATTCTGTGAGAAGTTACTGTAGTGAAGGAACTATCTGAAGTAGTTCATTAATTGTCAGAGGTTTTCAAAAACACATGGGGAGAGATATCCAGTAGAATATATAGCAGCTATTTTTAAGAAAATGCATTTGAAAATAGTGGTAATGTTGGAGACCCATTAGTTCATTAGTAATAACAGAGTTCATATAATTAAGCTCAAGACAACTAGACAGAAATGCATTTAAATGCAATACCTTCTAATAGAGCAGAAAGCTTTTGTGCATATCAAGGAAAATGGGGAATTAGTAATATAAAGCCAGCATTTAAAATTACTTTGACTCAGTCAAAGCCAGCCTAGTTTCAGTAAAAACACTGATCTTTCCATTTTTATGCATGAAAATTTCTTCAGAAAAGGTTAGAAACCCTGAGTACACGAAGAGTGCAGGACTTTGTCAATTTGTTTCCATGGGAAAGCAAGGGTGCTGAAACAGATCAAAATCCTGAGTATTAAACTACTATGGTTCATAATTAACGTGGCAAAGTCTTTCAAGTCTATTCTTTTAAAAATCAGTAATAAAGATTTTCTCCCATTTTTCAGTGCCAATACTGATAACAGTTGTGTGAGCTGATATGAAGTCAAAAGAGACAATGGTTATCAGATTAGTCTTGTAAACCTCAATAGATAATAGAAATGGTAGAAAATGGGATTCAATGAAGACAAATTGTTTTATACAAGGAACAACTCTACTCCTCTGTTTATCCCATTAGCTTCATTTCCATATATGTTTACCCATATTTAATTCTTTTCATAATTTTGGCCTAATATATTTTTCTAAGGTTGATCAATTTTTCAAAAGCCTAAAAGGATTTAGTAAAATCAACTTTATGGCATAGATGTGGAAAATAGATAAGGGTGAAGAAGAAAACTGTGCTTCTAGAGTCTATCAAGTTTTCCTCATAAAATTAGTGATAGTTTTCACATTCATTAATACTCAACTTCCTGAAACATCACAAAACTTTCCACATTTTGTTAAGTTTTTCCTTTTAGATCTAGAATATAAAATCAGATGTGTTTCTCACACCAAAACCAAGTAATTGTTCATCTCTGTGGACATTTCAATTTGCTCAGATTGCCATCTGAATTATTTAACTTATATTACTTTACCGCCGCAAATGTTATTTAACAGTTTACATACTGGACTTATGTATCAGAAAAGCACAGCAGAGCCCTTGTCAGTTTGTGACCTTGGGAGTTCCCCTATAGGGTTTTTTTTGCTTTATATTTTCCAATGGAGCACTTTTCTCTGGTAGAGTTTATATAAGTTCTCAATGTAAGATTAAATTAATCCTAAAAATTATTTTAAATTAATAAATAAATAAATAAAAATTAAACACATTGAAATTAATTAAACTACTCTTAATTAATTAATTAATTAATTCTTAATGAGAGTTAATGCTACATTTAAACTAAAATATTGGAATTTTAATTCAATCTCATATATTGACCCTTCCTCATTATATTTTTGTGAGTTATAATATCTAATGCCTGGCAAACTAGCAGAGAAAGAATGTAACCAAAATTGATTCTCAGTGAAATAATTGGTGGTGTTTATTATTCTTGTACAAGTAGAAGTTTAAAATAATCAGTGATTACTCTTACCCCATCATCTCTATTGCAAGGGGGGTCCCATCCTAAGCTTTCTGTTTCTGGCTCTGGACAACTGTCCATTAGCAGAGTCCCTTTGGTTTAGTACATGAAAAGTGCTTGGAAAAGTAGTATAACAGTAGAAAACATGACAACATTTAATAAAGAAGTGAAATGATTTGCAAAGTCATCATTTTTCACACAAATGACAACACTCACATAAGTAGAATTCACTTCTAAAAAACTAAAAATAATTATCAATCTTGGCTCTGGTTTGCTGGTTTGAGTTCAACACACAAAATGAGAAGCATTCCCTAGTGAATAACTTGCATTATTGTGACTTGCCAACAAATGTTTGTGAAATATGAATATGACAGCTTCCTTCATTCTGATGTAAAGATCAAAGGGTAATAAATGTTCAGATATTTGCAAACCTTCTTTCTGATGAGGCTAAATTTCAGTAATAAATGGTCTTCACTACTACTGCTTGTTGGGAGGGACTGCATAGGAACCCTATAATTTCTTCCTATGTGACAGATGTACAGCTTTCCTAAAGGCCATCTCTGCAGCAAACTCTTTTTTAAAAAAACATAATCTATATGTGTGTTTGTTCTGCCTCACAATCCTGTCTGGGATAAAACTGGTTCATAACAATGGTGGTAACCATTCTAATTGGATCTTCCCAGTACACGCCCACCCTCAATTTTTGTGTAAATACAATGCATACCTACAGTATGTTGAAAACAAGAGTAAAGACTAAAATATCTTGTACATATAGGAGATGTAAAGGTGATTAATTCAAAGTAGGTTTCCAGTGCTAATCTTAGTTGCTGCAGAGGCTCTGAAAAGTAATAGAAAGGTAAAAAAACCACAGTAGCTTTACTTCAGGTATTTTCTCAGACTCTCATGCTGCAAAAACAATACAGCTTTATAAGAAATTAGATTGCTTTATTATTTTTTTTCTGAGAATGTAAACCATTCATTTATTTTCATCTTGTATTTGACCTTTCCTTGAGAGGAGGTCTGATTTTATCTCTCCTTCGCTACGGCTGAATTTTTGCTGGGGGTTTCTGTTTTATCAAACTCACTTCTGTATTTATCTCTTATAGACTTGTCTTCTGTGCAGCTGTGCCTGCCAGAAAAGATACGTTACAAAATTTCAACTTCTGCAAATGTAAGCAGCCAGGGTATAATACTATGCAAAGAAAATTTTATGTATCCCCTTTCATCATTTTTATTTCTTACCTGTTAAAAAGAAGACTGGTTTTCAAGTCTTTTGCAGAGCTATTGGTATCTTCCTAACCTGATAGTAAAAAATACATTTCTCAATGCAATTTCTCATTTACTAAAGGCAAAGTCTTTAGTAACGGTACTGCTAATATATCACTTGATTTCTTTCCTTTACAGATAGTTCTTTTAGATGAGTTCTTGTGTTGCCTCAAGAATGGTTTCTGCTGATTGATCATGCATCAGCGTGACAAGGGGATTTAAATGACTTAATCTATCTGTATAGCAAAACAGAACTAATTGCCTTCAGTTTGGAAATTCAAAATGCTTTTATTGTCTATGAAAGTCAGTGAAGCGAAAATATAGCTTGGGGCGGGGGAAAGGGGTGGGAGCGGCTGCAGTCAGCAAATTTTGGAAATGAAATAGGAATTGAAGGTACTCTGGAGATTACTATTATATGAAAATGGTTCTGTTTTGTAAATTATGTTGATTGACTGCATAAGAGAAAAGAATGTAATCTTCCTCCCAAAGGTGAAACTCTGAAGTCTGTTTTCAGAGTGAGTGAAACATGAAAAAGGAAATAAAATGCTACCTCACAAATATCATGTGATAATATTTCTAGTCCGAAGAACTAAGATAAGTGTAGTAAAAGAAATACAAGAATTTAGAGTTGATGGGGAAATAGAACATTATTTTCTAATATATTTCAAGGCACATATCTTGAACCTTGAGTTTAAAAATGAATACTAGAGTTGCATCAGGCACCGAATGCCATCTTGTGATTTTGAAGAATGACATAATTACTAAAATCGTAGAAATTTTTCAAAGTACTAAGAATTTTTTTTATATAGTTGAAGATATTCAACAAGGACTGAGTAAAAATACTATGACTGTCAGAAAATATAAGGTAATAGTAAATTCCACTAGCTGTTAACTGAGAGTATTTTAAGGAAGAGCTAAACAAGTTTGAATCTGTCGACAATATCTGTCTTTACACTGCTCAGAAATGGTTTATAAACCTTTTTTTTTTTCCTGGAACATTGTTCTAGAGTATTTTTCATGGAGTTAAGAAGTGTCCCCACGGAGGATATGTTGCATAATTTCCTCTTATGGGAGTTCCTCATCTGCCTGTAGGGAAGACTGTGTCCAGATTCAGTATAACATTTTATGTGTTTCATTTTTTCTCATGCCTATTTGTCCCTGGTATTCCCAGAAGTCTCCTAGCTATGGCTGCATATGGGATACTGTGTACCTGGGCTAACAGACTCTTTTCCTCTTACAGCTTATATATCCTTGCCATGGCTCTTCTATTGTCTTATCTTGTTGAAGTGTATTTTCTCTGCACAGTGCTGGAAATATCCATTTCAGTCTTGTTGCATTCTCTGAAAATCTTCCTGTTTACTCTTCTCTTATCAGTCTGTTCACAGCTCTGTTTTGTACTGAGGAATATTGGCTGGCCACATATGATTGTCTTCATTACGCTGGGGAATTTCAAATTGTTCCAGCTGCCTATGAGTAGGGTTTCAGATGGCTGTAGTAAAAGGGAATAAGATGCCAAATGACTTACATTCAAAGTGAACAGTCTACAGTCCCCAACCTGCTGAAAAGTAACTGATGACATTCATAGGTGTAGGTGGTGAAGTTTTAGTGGGGGAAGAGGGGCAGCTGCAGGGTTGGCCTCTTAGAGGAGGTCAGCTTCCTAAATCAAGCAGCTGTCCATCCATCCAGCTGCAAGGGACCTACTGCAGGTCAAAGTTAACCCTGTTAATGAAGTTTGTGTGGCCTCTGTGAAAACATGTTTTAAAAGGGGGGGAAAAAAAAAAAACACAGAGGAAAGAGGAGAGGATGAAAGGGTGAGAAATAACAGAGATCACTGAGATCAGAGAAAATGGAGGAGAAAGCACTCCAGGCACTGGAGCAGATATTCCCAGCAGTATATGGAGAACTCATGTTGGAGCAGATTTCCTGCAGCTGTGGAGAACCTGTACCACAAGGGAAGTGACAAAGAGAAATTGCTATGCACTGACCATAATCTCTCCTTCAGCCTCTCTGTTTTGTCTGGAGCTGGGATAGAGCAGTCTGGAGTGAAGAAATTACGCTAAACCTGGCAGAAGGGGGGGAAAGAGTGCTCCTTTGTCTTTTTGAGTCTTACTACTTAAGTCTATTTTAATTGGCAGTAAATGGAGTTAATTTTCCCCAAGTCTGGTTCATCAGTGACAGTAATCGCTAAGTAGTCTCCCTGTCTTTATCTTTGAATTATCTAATTTTATATTTGCTTTTTGTCAAAATTAAAAAATCAAACCAGAACAAAAAAGATTCAAAGAAAAACCTAGAGATTCAATAGCACTGACAGGAATACTTAAAGCTATACGAGGAGTATACTTTCCTAACAGTCCCCGATCAACTTATAGAACTCACTGCTATGAATACTGATAATACTAAGACTAAAGCAGGTCTGTAAATATTTGCCTAGATGGTGAGAATGTCCAAATTTCTACTGGGAAGGATTAAGAGAAGATCAGAAGATGATGGCTGAAAGCTTATAACTGTTGGTGATCTATGTTTCTGTCTAAGTCTACGGAGACAGTATTAGAGCATCGACTTCATGCCAGCCTCCTGCAACATTCTTGCACTCCCTCTGTAAAAGATTATACTGGTGCCTGTATGAGACAGGCTAATATCTCTCAATGTTCTGGTTTGCTCTGGTTGTTTCTGTATTCCTAGTTGCTTGTTGAATAGCTAAAAATTCATTTGCAATAACAGGATTGAGATCCAAATGGCTCACCAAGGTAATTATCTAATGCGGACAATTATTCTTTAATCATCAAGTAGCAGTTTTAAGTGTGAGACTTTGGAAAAGTGAGTTTGGAAAAGAAATATGGCAGGGAAGAAGTCTGTCACTAATGGTAAGAACTAGCTGCTTCACAGAACTAGAGCAAAGGATGGTTAAAAAGTCTAAAAAAATTTCATTCTCATTCATTTGGGACCAAATCCACCCAGGGGAGACATCTATCTGACTTGTTCCCTTTTACAGCTTGTTTGTGTGTTTCACTATCCTGAGCATGTCTACTGACAGTATCTCCCATAGTGTTCTAATATCTAACTTAATTTCCTTATGTCCTGCCTTTGGTGAGTGAGGAGAAAAAGTGTTCACCAGCCTCTATCTAGAGATGTTTCATGTACTACAAGCTCTTTCAGATTGTTTTTTTATAGTCTACAAAAGCCAGATCCTTCAGCATTTTCTCATGGATTGTGTCTTCTGTATCTGTTACTCCTGTACTGCCTAAATTCTCCCTGAGTTGCCTGAATTTTATTTAAAAGTGCAGAGTCCATACTGAATAGATTTTTTCAGATGAAGCTTTCACCAGAGTAAGTGGAAAAAATGACCTCTTTTATCATATATATGATGTTAATATTCCAAATTAAACTAAGTTAAGAGATATTAATTCTTTTTGCAGTGCACTGCCCTCATAGAACAGAGTTCACAAACATGAAGGATAGTTCCTTTCAAAGTGCAGCTTTCACAAATTTAGTAACCAGTTTAAAACTTCTTCTTTAAAGAATAGTATCTTATTGTATTGGTCAGCAGCACTCCCTTTGAAGGTTATTAACTATGTATGTCTAAATAAGCCTAACATGGTTGACTTTCAAAACTTGATTTTTTAAAAAATTAGATAATCACTGTTTTGACTGAAGGTTCTCATTAGATGAAAATATTATTTACTAATATACTAAGAAGGCATATGTACAAGAGAAAAAGATATTTAAACTTTTAGAATACCGAAGCTTTCAGTATTTTTAATCAATTTTGTTAAAATTTACTTAAGTCAGCTAAATATATGAATCTAAACGTACACCCTTTTGAAATAAAAAAAACCCCCAAACTTTATTTTTCAACACTTTTCTGAAAAAAGAAAATGTCCTGCTTAATAGAAATCCTTATTTTCCATTTCTTCTTCATCTCACAGGGCTCAGAGGTGAGAAGATGAAAAATCTGTGGCCCATTGAGGTGATTTGTTATTTTTCAGGTTACAGGTCTTACCTCTGATTCTCACACAAGTGGAAGCAGTGGTTATTATAAATTCCAACAATCAAAAAAAAAAGAGGCAAGAATTTTACACCAAGAGATTTATTCAATACAGTCACTGCACAATAGATGTCAAGAATATGGACACATGAAAATATCAGGGGATGTTGTTTTATTATGCAGACATAACACAACCATGATTCAAGAAAAGTTTTCTGCTTTCCTTCAGATCAAGCTGTAGTAGGAATATTTCTGTAGAGTTGTTCTTGGAAGGGATCACTATGAGCCTGTAGGGCAGAGAATCGAGGTTATTCTATCATTTACTTTTACAATTTAACCTTCATGTTTATTTCTATTTTGAGATTGATTTCCTAGAGAAAATAAGTTTATGTGGTCATGCTGACTGTGTATGTTTTTGCCCTAGATAAACCTCTTAGCTGGTGTCAAATTAACACACATCTCTGAATAGTTAATTTCCTATAATATCTGGGAAACGAGTAGCTGGGAAGACAGAGACTTTCTGAACACCACCTGTAATGAAAATGCTGCAGCATGAGCAGGGAATATGAGTGACAGATTAAGCTATCAAATCAATAACTAAACTGCCATATTCTGCCTCTGTGCTACAGCCCAGCTCTGTGTCTGTGATTATCATGCATGGCAGCACAAGGGAAAGGAACACAAATTGTCCATCTCTAATGACACGGATCTCTTCTGCAGCTCCGAAGTATCACAAATGTGTTTTAGTGAAGAGTAGTGAAACAGGAATTTGTGATTTGAATAGGACATACCTCTGCACAGCCAGCCTCCTGCCTGTCTTTAGAAAACATAGATCATTTCTTGCTGAGAGGCTCCTGATGGCCTTATATCCTACTGTGATGCTTAATGGATTATCTACTATACTACATAGGAGAGTAGTGATTTCCTGCTATTCAGGCTACAATAAATTAGGTTGTAATTAGCTTTATAAGGTGCTTGATGAATGAGCAATGTGAGAAAATGCTATACATTTCAAAGAGTTTAGCCATTGCTCTTAACTTTAACAACCTCATATTGGATGCAATATTTCTGGGTTATCTTATTAAAATGTCATGTCATTTTAACTCTAAATTTTTTATAGTGAATTTATCTGTCTGGTTACTTATTTCCAGTGAGAAAAAACAGCTAAATAATTTAAATATTAAAGATAAAGCAATGAGAAAAAATTACAAAAAAAAGCTTTCAACTTTTTAAATATAAAGACAGGGCCTTATTTTTCTGCAGTATGCAATATTGCTGCTTGTTTGGAAATGTCCTGGTCTTTGAAGTAGAGCCATAACTCATAGAATCATAGAATGAATTAGCAGTACTGGGATGTCTATCCAAGGAATATCTCAGTGAGGACATGAGGTAGCTGCTTAGAGCTGCTTTAGCTATTTCATGGAATCATAGAATGGCCTGAGTTGGAAAAGACCTTAAAGATCATCCAATTCCAAGCCCCCTCCTGTGAGCAGGGATGTCTCCCACTAGAGCAGGTAGCTCAAGACCCTGTCCAATGTAGCCTTGAACACTTCCATGGATGGGGCAAGCACAGCTTCTCTGAGAAATTTGTTCCAGTGCCTCACCACCCCTACAGTGAAAAATTTCTTCTCTATATCTTATCTAAACCTGCTGTGTGCCAGTTTAAAACCATTCCTCCTTGTCCTGTCATTTCATGCCCCTGTGAAAAGTCCTTCTCCATCTTCCATGTAGGCTCTCTTCAGGTACCAGAGGGCCACAATTCAGTCACCCCAAAGCCTTCTCTTCCCCAGGCTGAAAAGCCCCAACTCTCCCAGCCTGTCTTCACAGGAGAGGTGCTCCAGCCCTTTGAGCATCTTTGTGGCATTCTCTGGACTTGCTCCAACACATCCATGTCCTTGCTGTGCTGAGAACCCCAGAGATGGATGCAGTGCCCCATGTGGGGTCTCACCAGAGCAGAGTAGAGTGGCAGAATCACTTCACTTGACCTGCTGCACACACTGCTTTGGATGCAGCCCAGGACATGATTGGCTTTCTGGGCTGCAAGCTCACATTGGCGTGTCCTGTTGAACTTTTCATCAACCAATGAACAGTGTTAACTGATCTTAAAGATACAAATAAGATTTCATTTATATTAGTCATTGAGATAGTGACTCTTTTACTCTGGGAACTATAGTGCAGACTTATTTAGAAGAAAACATAACATGATTCTTTATTATTATTGATACTGCAAGCTAAAGGCAAACAGAAAGTACCAGAAAATTCTGAATGCATTTGGGATATTAAATTAAAACTGGTCACAGATTATAAACATTCAAACTGTAGAACATATTAACATTATAAAGCATAGCTGAAAGGAGAACTTATTTCTTCACTTGAGGGAAAAAACAGATCTTGGAGGAATGGAGAAACTATTTACAGAGGCACTGCCCTCACTTGTGTAGCAAGGTGAATATACTAATTAATTTCCTAGCACATCATATAAGTACTTCTCTTTTGCATTATCAGTTAGATAACAGATATACAGTATGTTATTAGGCAATGCTTACATTATGCAACAGTGATGTGAAACAAGGTAATATTTTACATGGAGAAACAGTGCACAAATTAAACTACTTTTCTTAATGTATCAGAGTCAGTGATACAGATGAGAACAAACAAACAAAAAGATAATTCCTGACTCCAGGTTCTAAGCAGTAATTACTTGACAAGAGAATTCCCAGCTTTGTAACACTGAGATGATATTATGGGGCACCTCTGTAACCAAATAATTTCACTACCTATATTTCCCTAATGAAACTTCAAACCTAGGAAACCTCCCAATTTGTGAGCATGACATGCCTCATATTCAGTCATCTTTAGATATACATACTAGATTTTCATATTAGTTCCATGAGAACTGTAGAAAATGCCCATAGATATGAAACTGAGAAATTCCTATCTCAAGAGCTGCTATAGCAACAAAAAAGAATATGAAGTACATCAAATGGTGGAAAAGTAATTGCATGAAAATATAAATAAAACTACACAGGTTGTGTGTATTTCTTCATTAGTTGTGTTCTCAGTACGTTCCATGATATGAATTGGTTCTGTAATGGTTTTAATGAAAATTTAGTATATCCATAGTGAGCATAACACAAGACTATACACAAGCACAATAACAGGCTATATCACAGGGATTTTCTGTGCTGCAAGATGCAAAAAATCATACAGGACCCCAAAATACAAGCAAACAACTGAAAATAATCAGTCATCTCTGTGATTCTTGGTGTCTTCAATTTCTAAATACTCTGGATTGCCATATACAGTTGTATCCTCTGGGAACAGCAGAAAGATTTTTCTTAATGATATCATTATGCTGCAATTTGTCTATGATAGTGCTGGACATATTCTTCCTCTACCTTCTTTTTTCACATTTTCAGTTACAGGATCTTTTAACTCCTTAGATAGGAATGGTAAGAATGTTTTAAACCTTTGTGTTTTTTACAGAAAGAAAAAAAAATCCAGCAAATTCTGTTCCCTCCATCAAGATCCTGCATATTGCTATCTCCACTTCAAAATAGGAGAACCTTAATGCAATACTACAGTAACCTACCACTAATTTACTTTCACATTTCAGATCTGCTTGTGGGGCAAAATGCAAAGAAGTGCAAATAACTAAAGCAGCTCTAACTAACTCTCTCATATCCACTGAGTTATTCAGTGGATGGACATGCCAATAATGCTAATAAAGCTCAATCCAGTTCTGAGCATCATCTGATATATTGGAATTAGCCTGTATCAGGCTCTGCATTTCTATAGGAGAAATATATTCTTTCTTAATCTCTTCAAATATTCCTGTCGTCTGAATGTAGTCTAATAAAAATAATACATTTTTCCCTATAGCTATAGTTATAACAGCAAAAATGTAGACGTAGCATGAAGGGTCCTATGAGACTCTGTTTACCTGTATGTTGTCAAATACCTTTGCCAGGATCAGGTACTCCATCATCCATTTTGAGAATCTACCATACTCATTTCATCACCTGGCAATATTTCCCTTTTTTCACGGTTTAATTATGAGAGAAACATTCACAAATTTAATATCACCTTACTAATGACTATTTTTATAAATTCTGCTCCTTTAAGTTTTTCAAAGTAATGTCTTTCAAACGTCTGATTGCTCTGAATAGATGAAAAATAAATGGCAAATTGCAGCAGAACTAATTCCTTAAGCATGCCAGATATTTTAATTATTAAAACAGCTTCTCTCTGAGGACTTCCCTTTATTAGTGTACAGTTTTTGAAGGCAGAACTCTATGTGAGGATTTGTGAAAGAAAGAATTCTGTATGTTGTTTGCCTCACAGAAATTTTATCCTGGCACAGTCAACAAGAATAAATATATGAAAAAGCTAATAAAAACTACTGCAGGCATTTCTATTGCTGAACTTCATTTTCCTTTCCTCAGCATTATGGCAGTGCCACCACTTTTAATGCACATACTGGGCTTGCTTTCTTTTATGCTTCCTCTGTTTCTGATGGTTTTATGGCAACTTATGTTATTCTAGCTCTTGTGAAGGAGGCACAGGATCTCTCTGAATATGGATAGGGACAGTAAATAAGGTTTCTGTTTATTCCTCTGGGCTCAGTTAAAAAGAAACTCCTGGATTTAGTAGCTGTAGAAACAAGAGTTGCCCATGAGGGAGTCCTGCATGGCTTTTCCTCAGTACCTCCACAGTCACACACAAGTGCCAGCTTCCTCCCCTCGTGCCCCACAGCCCAGGGAGCACCTCTTGCACAACTCCCCTTCCCATGAACAAAGCCAAGAACAGATCAAATCTTCTGACTGGGAGAAGTTTCATTGCACTGGCCTGACTGATCTACAACAACTCCTGTTTCCAAGGTGGAAACACATTCAGTTTCTCACAAATCAAAACCCAGTAGTTGCCCTTTGAGACATCATTTGCATGTCTTAACCCTGAAAAGTCTGCCAGAGCCTTCTGCTGTGGGAGAAGAAATTCTCAAAAGTAACCTTTCAACATTTTCTTTTTTTGACACAGACTATGGTACATAATAAGAAAATTACCTTTTTTGAAGATTGTAATTTTTTAGTCTTAATTGCCTATTGGCCTGGAGAGTAAAGAGAGCTGATTTCCAAGATAAGGTCCATGTAAATATATTTAGCAGTGCTTGACACCTCATTTCAACTCAAGAACTACAGAATCCATGTTCAGAAATGACGACACCAATCAAGACACTGAATTTCTGAAAAGAAATACCCTTGGAGAAGTATAAAGGTAATGCAAATGAAGAGTAAAGGTAACACAAAACCCTCTTGTAGCATTTTTCAAAGCAATCCTTCCAATTCAGGATGGGTTTAAAATATTCCCACTGAAATGCAGCACTCAAGCCCATAAACAGTCAGGCTGTCAAACTTCATCACAAAACTTGTCACTAATGGCCCTGAAGTAGGGAAGAAGATGGAACTTCTTGGTGCAAGGACACATAGACATGAATGTGAAACAATCATCAGTATGTTCGCTCTTTGTCCATGGTACACTTGGAACTCACTCATTTGCAGGTTTTGTCCATCACTTTTTCCAGAAGAGAGCCAAAGAAGCATCTGGGGATTGGAGTGCTTCTTCTTGGCTGAGGTTGTGTGTTGCAGCTTCACTTGCTGTTTCACAAGGCGTCAAAGAAAGGAAAGAAAGGACACAAGAAGGATGGACTTCTAATTAATATAAAGGTTGCCATGCATAACCTCTAGGTGTTTTTATACCAGTACTTGAAAGCCTATGTATGCTTTTGTTTAGAACTCATAGATTTCATCAACAGCAGTAGTTTACTCATCCATTGAGTCTGAAAATAAAAATATTTCAGGCCACATGGAGGTACTTTAGTCTATCAGAGTCTTTTGACATGGAAGGGAACAGTTAATTTATTTTGCATTTTAGATATTCTGAAACTTTCCATGCAGAGCACAGGAACCTTGCATTAAAAATGGTTTCTCCAGAGTTTCAGCTTTCAGATGTGGAAGTACAGCAGTATATCAGTTCTGAGACAGAAAGTAGTAAGATCAGAGGATGAAAAACATAATTCACTCTTTTATATTTCTCTTGAAAAGATGAAAATCAATGTCAATTATTGTGAACAGACATGGTCAAATTCTAGCATGATTTCCTTATTTTTTGTAAATTACCAACTGTGTATTTTGAAATTTGTAACATTTTCTAAAGATCTCAATGATTTTTGCACATTAACTGAGATTTAAGTAATGCTCCTTTTTGATACAGACTTCGTTACACATGAATAGTGGAGATTGATAATTTGTTTTTCCTGCAAATTCATCCAACAGTCTGGTACGAGTTTGGGCTCTTACTCTTCATCCTAGAGTATTTTAAATAAATAATAAAAAATACAGTATTATAAGTAATCTGTGATCCTTTCTGTTCCTCAGAAGGATCAAAATTAATGAAAGGGGTCTTTTCTTGGTTTTGTTTTTTATAGTAGCATCTGTTTTTATTTGGTCAAGATTGTAGGACAACAAGTTCATTCTTCTATGGAGATGCTCTGAGATTTTCTGCAGTGAAAATAGTAATCTCCCTCTCCCATCTACAAATCCTAAATTGATCTTGCCTGTCAGTATTTCGTATTTAATGCAAAAAAATCCAGACCTCATTCAGAAGTAGGATTTATGGTTATCCAGCATTAAAACTTCACTGGGACCCTATTTTAACACATTTAGTCCACCAAAAGAAAGTGCAGCTGTAGCACTGTGGTACAATATACAAATGCAAGTTGAGTATTAGTGTGGTTTTGCTCATCTTCCTTGAAGAAACTTGTTCAGTTGGCACAGTATTGAAGAGGTGTTTTTTGTGTGAACCAGAGTTCCTCAAGAAATCCAGAGTTCTCTGACCTTGAGAAGACAATGCTATTTTTGAATTTCAGCAATAAAAATCTAAATACAACTAACCCAGGTAAGTCACAAAACTTTGTAGATTTTTGCTTGCTTTTTTTTTTTTTTTGTCAAAACTTAATGAAAACCTTTAACTAGCAGGTTCAACTTTTCTTGCTGTAACTGGGACACCTATGTAAACCATTGATGCGGTTGTTTGGTTGTAGGAAATTGTATATCACTGAATGAACTCGCTCATTAATATTGCTGCATGTGAGTCAAAGGTCTTCTTCTCAGGTATTCTGCTAGTTTTTCACATATGTTGCATTTGACACTTTAGTTCTGAAAGTAATTGAAATAGATTTTTGTTTGGCTAGCTATTTGTTTTTAACAGGAAGGTTTTTACGAGTTTAAAAATTCAAAATTGAGAGTACTTTTTACTTCTTCCACAAGGACAATACTTTGTGGTTCCTTTTTTTTTTTTTTTTTGCTTATTGGATAAACTTCTTACATTTAAGCTGTTTCACTGTACTTGCCTAAATTTCAGAATGAGAGAACATAGTGTTAAGAATCCTGTGTTTGATTTTACTTGCTTTTAATTAATTTCTTTCTGGAAAAATGAAGCTTACTGCATCTTATCTGGTTATCAGCATGTTCCTGCTCCCTGACTGGAATATACTTTTGGCAGACTCAAGGCAGAAGCCTTTCATGAACAGATGTATTCCTGAGGTACATTATCTGGAGGAAGGCTTTGAAAATACATAAAGATTTAAAATTACTGTTACCATGAAAGAATTTCTAGGCTAATATTTTGTGAGATTATATAACTAAGTAAATACTGAATTCATTTCATGATTTTTGTTTTTGTAAATGATGTTTTGAAAAAACCAAATCTTTTATATGCATTTGCCTGTGTAGTTGGACTGGCTTCCAATTAGCCAAATATTTAAGCATGCTATGGACATAAAAATGATGCAATTGAAATATAAAAAGAATAAATAAAATCCAGTATGAAAACCATTCAATAATGATGGTAAAAAGGTTGTTTGAAATGACAGTATTGACTAAATATTTCTTCTTTCTGCTTGGAAAAGCAGGTTTATGCCATTGTATCATCCATAAAATGAGGAAATGTTTCTTAATTACTAGTCACAGAAAGTTTGTTAAATATCAACTTGCACAGTTTAAAAATACCATTAGATTTGACAGACTGAAAAGTGATCAGACTGACTTTTCCAGGACTAAAGAATGTCTTCTCTAGTGAAAAAGGCATCTCAAATGGTTAGAATGTTAAAGCAGAAATTGTGCCTTATTTTTGTGACATTTTGTGCCTTGTATTTATTTTTAGTCTGAGAGCATTCAGTGAGCAGTAAATAGTACAATTACTTACTGTAACAACTCATTGATCACCTCATTGGCATAAGTGTCATGGGGATGGCAGAATCTCCATCACTTGAAAACTTTCAATCAAAATAATATTATGTTTTAAAGTGCTCCTTGCTCAAATCACTGTCCTATGGCATTGGTTATGCTTGAAGTTACTTGAGATTACCACAGTATTTATGACTTTTTTTATAGATATCATGATAAACACTGCATGAATAAATGAACACGTCATGAAGGGATATGTCTTAACTTCCATGTGAAAGCAACTTTGGGTTGCAAAAAAAATACATTGTGTTCTTCTAACAAGTGTAAAATGAGCTGTCGGTGAGTCAGCACTACTATCTTTACTTGATATGAGAAGTTTTTGAGTTTCAGCCTAGTTCTACAAATAAATATTCAATATAATGGCAAATCTGACGGTATACATGTAAACATGACAGTGTCATAGTAACAATACTGGTTTCAGTATAGCAGGCCTTGAAGATATTTTTACTGCTCTAGAATTAGACAAATGGACCCAGACTCATTACTTGTCAAATTTCCTATTTCAAATGTATTCAAAACATTCTTTTTTTTTTTTTTTTTAAATCCACTAACATTTTAATTTTTTTTACCCCCAGGGAATTATGAATTACCATCTGAATCTAGAACAAAATCTGCACTACAGAACTGTCTTTAATATTATTCAGAATCTCAGGTGTTGAATTCTGAACTTTAACAAATACATTTGAATGGAGTGGCAGTAGCTGGCATTTCTTCTTGGGCAAATCTGGTTTTGGTGTGAGTTCTGTCATGTGTATCATCAATGGCCTTGAACATACCTGAGCCTATTCAATTGCATGCATTTGTTATGTTAGCACTTTAAAACATATGTTCCAAGCAGCACAAATTCTCTTTATTGTGGTATCTGATGCTGTGCAAGCATATGCTGATCTGCAGGAGAAAAACTGCATTTTATCTAAGATGTTTCAAGTATTTCAGCTCTATTCCTTGATTTAGTTTTCTGGATTAAATAATATTTGGAAAAGGTAAACTGATGCCACAGGAAAAAAATATTTAAAAAGTAAGAGGAAAAAACCTTATCTGCAGAAAATGTCTTTAAAAATATTGACAAAGAGAATCCCAAGAGTAATTGATTTTACTTTTTGAGAGACAAGTTACCTTTGCAATGTCACAAATCCAAGGCTCCCCTCAGATTGAAAGGAAATAGTTCAAAAGAGCCAGACAAATTGGTAACAGCACATGCATTCCTAAATGTTAGTTTCCACCCTCCCTTCAAAGACATCTGAGAGATTGAGTGTGTTCCTTTCTCTCTCCTTTAAGATCAATATCATCAATCATACAAACAGGGAAACAAACTTAGAAATCCAAGTGTTTCAGCTGTCTTCCAGCAAATACCAAACATTTCTTTTAAACTGACCAGAAATGAGTTGGCAGAAATTGCTGGTTACCTTTAGGGCAGTGAGAGAGCAGGAGGTTTGTCAAGTATTAATGAATTCCATGTCCTTTTTGAATGGTGGAGCATAAAAATCTATCTCAGATGAAGGTGTAAAATTGAAAAATATGTACTGCCAAAAGCCTGAAAAAATTATTGCATCTTTTATGTCACAATTCAAAGCATTTATTAATCAGTAGTAACAACCATCTTCACTTTGTAAGTTAATTTTTTTCTTTTCTTTGATTTCATGATAAATATTCCATAAACAAATGAACACATCATGAAGTTACATAATTAGTTTCCCTTATTTAATTTTTAATTGGTAGTCAAATTGTCATTACTTCAAATATTTCATATGATTTCTGTTTTATAAATGGAATATTAGGGCATCCTTGCCAGGAGATGGAAGAGGTGTGAAACAAGCTGAAATCAGCTGATTAGGAAATCCCAGTGAGGCTGGAAAATGAAAAGTTGAGTCATATCTTCTACAAAGTGTTCCACTATAGGAGGGGAAATCATTTTGCCTAACTGTAGGTAGCTAAAAGTCTGTTTTCGAGGGCTGAGTTAATTATACCAAACTCCATTCTGAACTTAGTGGAGAAAAAGAGGAATCTCCAAAAATTTATTCTGCTGACCTGTTTTTTGACCCTTTTAACATGAATTCCTCTGTTATCTTTTCATGAGACAAATTCATTCAGATCAATCAGTGTCTCTCAAGATGAATCTTGCTCCATGTCTGCACAGCAATTTACTAAAGCATCATACTGTGCTCATGGCCAAGATCAGGATTAAAACTGAGATATTTCAGTACGTACTATGTTCTGCACTCTGCCAAAAATGGCAATAGGTATTTACATTACTTCACAGTATGTATTTACATGACATGCAATGACTTCTGATTTTTTTTTATACACTTTCTACTGAACCATTTTGATCTCTCTTTTTGTTACAAAGCTCCCAGGAACCCAGAGAGGTTTACTGGCATGTCCTTTAATGAAGAACACTGGAGAATTCAGATGTTCACAGAAGTCTGCATTGAGAAAACATTTCTGTGCTCTATACCACACTTGAGTCCCAAGAAGAAATGCAGCAAGGACAGACACAGTGAGAAATGTGTGCCAAAAGTGATTACCAGGATACACACACAAAAGAAAGGAAAAAAAATAGTCCTGTTAGTTGCTCTTGATGCTCAGCACTAGGAATTTTAAGTCAGCTGGGAATCATGAAGAATGGAGAAGTGGATAGAAAAATGAAGAGGTGTGACCAAGGTCTCAAATGCTTCAGGCGGCTGAGAAAGCTTGATCCAGCTCTATTCACCATCCTGCTTTAATCCAACAAGAATCAGAATCTTCTAAAACAGTAAATTTAGAAGAAAAGGGGACACATATTTCTCAAATTACAAAATACTGGAAATGATTTCTCTAAAATCTTGGTTGTCAGCTGAGAAAATATACCAATCAAGGAGAGTTCAGTCTCAGATTTGGCTTTCATACAGAATTTTAAGTTATATTTGCATTTACTTCTTTGCCATAATTGAGAAGATTCTTAGGGACTAGCTGCTTCACTTCTATGCACAAATTGATTTTTATCAGGAACCTCTAAATATATAAATGAGAAAACAAATTCTGTTTAGTTCTTCAAAGCTTGTATTCCTCACAGAACTTGATTACTATGTTGATAGAGAGTTCATTTTGATCAACATAGTTATACATTATGAGACAGAGCATGCAGCAAATCTCTTAATGAGTTCTCTGAATTTCCCATTTGTGAGGAAAAAAATGGCCCAGAGGTTAGGACTTCTTAAGTAGTATGTGATATTTATTTATTTTATTCCGACTTATAAATAAAATAAATGGGGGAAAAAAGGGTAATGGATTCTATGCACCCTTCTATTTAAAGTTATGGAAACATACATTGATAACATTCTGGATTCAAGTCTCATGGAAAATCAATTAAATAATCTTACTTTGAATAAACAGAATGGGTTGTTCAATAATCATAGGAAATTATTTGTATAGCAAGTGGGGGAAGCAGCAGCAGCCATCATAGGTACATTTTAACCAGGTAATCCCCTCTCAATAGCTCTAAAAGAAGTCCACAGAGATAGAGGCTGAACTGACATAAATTGCTGATGTAAAGAGACTTGAGAAACAAAACATTCATATCTGTCCTTTTATTAGGCCTAATAGGACTCTTCCTTTCAACACATCAAACTGATAAACCCAGTTAAAATCTGTCTGGGATGTCCAGGGTCCTAAGAAGCTTGCTGTCATGTCAGGATTTTATGGTGAGAGTGAAAAAGTAATTACTTTTTGTGTACCTATTAGTAATCAGCAGCAACTGTGTAGTGAGAATATCCAGAAGAGTCTGGAATTGCATGGCCATGAATCAAAGCATGAAGAAAGCAGGATCTTCCTCTGTTTCTACCTTGACTGGTACCAAAAAGGGTGCTCCAAGGTCTAAGGACACTCTTAGGAGCCAGAATAAAGTTGTCTTTGTGGCCTACATGAGTAGGCAATAGGGATGCTACTGCCAAAGGGATCAGACTTAGTGGCTTTTACTTCCACAAATAATGCCAGCTCTTTGGATTGCTTTGGCTTTCCCCGTTTGTTCAGTTTGGGGTACAGGCACAGTGATGACAGCACACAAACCCCATGGGAGGCCAAAGAACAGGAAGGTGGAAGGAAATGGGCTGCTCTGCCTGCTCAGGGAGGACATGTAAATGCCACCACAGCGATCCTTCTGAACTGGTGTGATCAGAGATGTTCAGCCACTGCATTGACAGCCAGTACTGTGCACACCGGAGTTTCAGCAGGCAGAAAACTTCCAGGAGTCACTTGTAGATGCAATAAACTGTTGGATTTATGATATTTTATATCAGCTTGAGTAAATTCTGGTTGCTAAAGAAATAATGATCTTGCCCATTTTCACGCTACTACAGTCTTGTTATATTGCTTAATCAATTTGATAAAGGGCAATTTTCCTTGGTTTTTGTTTTTTTTTGTTTTTTAGTGCAAGAGCCAGATTACATTAACCTCTTAGACAGCAGAGCTACCAAAAGGTTCAGGACTTGTGACTCTAGTTTTTCCCTTTAGGACTGAAAAAATATTTCTGTTTTCTACACTAAGTTCTTAAAGTAACAGCAAGCTTAGCTTTTTGTTTCTTTTCTCTTTAATGACATTAGTTTTTAACAAAGAGAAAGAGAGAGCTAATATACACTTACAGTGTCCCTATAGACTTAACAAATTTTCTGGATTAGATGCTGCTTAGATGTTTAAACTAATTATTTGAGATGCCCTCCACAGAGTGATCTTGATCTCATGAATAAATTAAAAACTAAATTAGTTCTTTTACCTTGATGTCTACCAATATTTTTTGTTTTCCATCTGCATCTCTTTAGTTAGCATTTGTGCACTACTTGTTCTCCTGAAGGCAAAACCAAAAAAAATGTTATAATTTGAGTATCTTTCTCTCACACAAAACAACGTCTGAATTTTTATTGTATGTGCTAGACAACTGGAAACCTGTTTATCCTTGTGGAATAGCTATTTTTGAACGGCTCTGCAGAGTCAAGTGAATAAGAAGAGCTTTGTCACACATAGAGGATGAGGTCCGGTGCTAAATCAGCTTCCCTGGAAAGGGACAGCCAAAGTAGCATTCAAAAATCAATTCAGTCCTCTGTCTCCTGGGTTGTTCTTAAATCTTGTTAATTCCTACAACACTTTAAGCCGAACAGACCTGCTCAAAACAGTAGGCTGTCTTATGAGTTGCTTGGAAACTCTATAGTAGTCTGCCCTGCTACCTGCCTAACCTCAATCAACACTCCCTGTTCTGGGAGTTGTGAGTTAACCTTAAGAATCAGCCTTATTTCCTACAGTGTTCTCTCAGAATAAGTCTTGTTCCAGGGAGACAAAGCTCTTACCACCCTTTGATAAAAAAAAATAAAAAGTAATGGTAAAATGCGCTGAGAATGAAACAAAAGGAATACTTGCATGCAATTGTCCTGGCCATTAAAAGTTATATTTCTTTAAAGAAAAGTCTCTGGCCTCTCTTTAAATAAATGACAGATTATCAAATCTACTAGGAGATAAAACTTTCCTAATTTACAGACTAACTCACTTCAGTTGGTCTTAGATAGTGCTGATCTAGAGTGCTGTTCCTGGTGTCCTATTGCTCCTCAGCAATAATTTCACCCTTCAACAAGTCCCATATTACATATGAGGACAGCTTGTGGATACTTCTGTCTATCTCAAATCACCTGAATGCCTGTGTGTGGGCAGGTGAGTGTAGCTCTGCCAGTTGGCTCCAACTCTGGACAAAGAAGTTTAGAGAAAACAACAGTTTGGGCAGTACAAGCAGTGGAGACCTAGACAACAATCAGTCAGGTCTAGAAAGCATTTAGCTGACCTGCTCTGTTACAGGCTTGAATAAGTTTCTTAAATTTAAGCATCCAGTGCCATTTTTTGTACTCTTCCATATCTGAAAATTTTGCACAAAGCTGAGAGATGTGACACAGGACCCGGCAGAAACCAGAACAGCAGATGAAAACTGAACACAGTACGCTTACATGGTTCTTTCATAAGACACTAAACAGCTGAATTAAGGCTGATGTTTTACACAGTTGTCAGCAGTGAATCCTCCACTACCTTCAATCAACTGAAGTTAATTGCCTTAGTAATACAATTTATACAGTTAAATCACATGTAGAAACTCAAAACTTATCTTAACATATACCTACATCACACTACATTCTGTTAAAGTCTTCTGGCTTCTGCAAAGGGAAATGTGAACACAAGTTTAGTGGAAATAATATTTCCATTTCTTTCAGTACATTTATGTATCTCTTATGCTTATTTGTTATATTCCACAAGTCCATTTTCCAGACTTCACTGATGGAAAGTATTAGTTCACTTCTTGTTTCTGATGTTTAATTGATGTACAGGTTTATTTTCTGTTGTTTTACTACTGACTAACCTGACTTTGTCCACATGAAGATAAAATTGAACCTGTGTTAACTAGAACTGTATTCTTTATACATTCCTTTGTTAAAAAAAAAAAAATCATTCTTAAGTCTGTTAGCATCAAAACCAAAATTTAAAAGGGCTGCTGTGTAAAGGGAAAATTTTAAGATTAGCCTGAAGTTTGTAAAGTATATTTCTTTCAAAATAATAATAAAAAAAAGATGCGTTATTTCTGACAACCCGAGGATGGCAAACCCTGGAGCATCCACTAAGAAGGCTTATAAAAAAAGATGACCTTTGGACACTTCAGACCATAAAGCTATTCATAGCTTAATACTATATCAGAGATTCTGCTAAACCCTGAAAAAAGACTAAAGGAATTTGTGCACTGTAAAAGATGACAGAAGATGAAGAAAGCACTGAGTTTCCTAATCGACTTATTGTGAGGATCATTTCAAGTAAAACAGCAAGATGACAGTTTCAGATAGGTAATCTCATCAAATCCACGAGCAAGACTCCAGCATGCAAAGCATATTCCAAACTCAATTTCTTTGGAGGCAATATCTCATGAAAATAAAAATACAGAATAAAACTCCCCTTTCATAAGTCATGCTTTTATTAACAACTACGTAATGTCAGTAAAATGTCTTTTCAGTGGGGTGTCTCCAGAGTAAGTATTTGTTATATTATAATTGACATTTTACAGACACATTTTCCTTTTTTTTTTTTTTTTAAATTGGCTGCAACAGTTCACTGCAGTACTGGTCATGGCCTTGAATTACATTATGGAAGTTAATTGGCATAGCATGCCGATATGCTCCATTCTGTAATCAATTATTTGATGACTTCAATGCAAAAAGCTTACTAATGACTTTGAATAAAGACAAGTAAACATAACAAAACACAGGTATTATGTATTGTGGTTTTGGGGTATTTTTTAATAGGGTTGAAACTGGTAGGAAAAATACAGCTAAGCACAATATAAGTGTGTTTTACAGGGCAGTTGTTGCACAGTGATATCTCTTTCCCAGCCTGCTTGCTGTGCCTGCGAATTGTTATCTTATATTTGAGGAATCTTACTGTGGATGACGTAGAAACATTTTTTTTTTTTTTCAGTTTGCTGCTGTCTTCCTTAAAAGAGCAAGAGATACTAAACAGAAAGGATACTTGTATACTGACAGATAGGTACAGGAGGAGACAAGAGAAGAACCAAACATGAACTAATGTGAATGAATTTGTGTTTTTCCTTATATATTTCCATTTAACCTTTTGGTAGTTTCCTTCTTCAATCACTAAACAATATCTTCCTTTATTCCACTGTTGTTAAGTACAAAGTGGCTAATTATGCAATGTTATTAAAATATTTCATGGTAAGACAAACTTTGCCAGTTAGTTCTGAGCTTCCTGGAGGAGATCCAGGCTTGAGAAACTTCCTTTCTGTTCCCATCAGTGCCAAAACACAGAGGTGGCACAAGATCAATTTGAGAAATACAGTACTGTGGGTTTTTTTCTGGAGATAAGTACACATTTTCCATTTGAGTCTCCTCAGAGGCACTCAGAGTAACTAGTCACCAAAGCCAGCACTGAGGCATTTTCCACTGCAGAAAGGAAAGGGCAAGAGCAAGATGAATGTGGTAGAAAGTTTTCAGGAATGTTCTTTTTGATAAAAATAGTTCCTGATGGATGGATGCTTATAGCCTGCTTTCATTTACAAACATGGAAAATATTTTAAGGAGATAAATTTATTAAAACTGAATATTTCCTTACAAAAACTGTGACCGTCTTTATCAGTGGACTTGAACTTGGGGTTCAGCTCCTGGACCTGCCCATGGTATGTTGGAAGCTTATAAAAAGCTGAATTTTGAAATACCCATTCTATAATCGAGGGATTTTCAGGTAGTGTCTACCATGTCTTTTATGAAACACTGCTACTGTTAACACAAGAAATCATAGTATTTTGGAAATTTTGCTACCAAGACATGTTAGAAATTGGAATCAGTTAATATGATAGGGCTATCTGAAGTGCAAGTATCTCCTGACACAAATTACATTTAAATTCAGTTTTAAAGTACTGAATATGGAACAGCAAAGCCAAAGGGCCTCTCTGAACTTAATATGAGGTAACAAGCAGCTTAAAAGAATGTGTTAATCTTTTAAATCACAAAAAAAGGTGATATCCTTTGATCTTCATTTTTCTGACTACCTCTACCTTTTCTGTTTTATTTTCTTCCCATCCTCTCTTTTTTTTTTTTTCCTGTTTTTATTTTCACCTGCAATAAGAACACAATGAGGAGTTTGGTCTTGACTTGCAAGTCTGCAGTATTAATAGGCTCAAAAATCAAGCAGCACAATTATGCCCACTCCTCTTTGAAGTGATCCTACTGTGCAAGTAAGTCTGGTGAATGATCACTTGTCACGACTTGCAAAGAGTGACTTCCTTTTACCCAGAGTATGATCATCCTGCTCCACACGTGACTTTGTAGCTGACTGGAGAGTACGCTCCAGTTTCAGTGTTCCCCAGACTTGTTTAGGTTTTTATTTGCAAGGATTCTGAAAAGCTGATCTGGAAAATACCTTACTGATAATTGCTGCTTTCGGAAAGGAACATGCTTGTTGTTGTCAAGTCTGATTAAGATCATTACAAACTAGACAAGTCAGAATTAAAAAAACAAGTTAACACAGTTAAGGGTAAAGTTCTTGACCGTGAAGTAGGAAATTATGCAAGAAATGCACATGAAAAAGACACTGTATATTTCAATGTGTGAATCAAATCTCTGCCACCTGTCATTTAGAATGTTGTTTAGTAACTTCCCAGAACCGACTTAGTCTTAGCTGCCATTATTCTAATCGTTGTTCAGGGTTATTAGAGTGCCATTGTTTACTAATCAATAAGCTTCTTTTACCTGTTCTAAATGTTTATTCCCTGGATGTTTGTTTTGGGGGGTTTTGTAGTGCAGAAGTCCCCATTTTTGTAATAACAGTTAGAATGTTGCTGAAACCTGAGATAATAGTATATCAATCC
>JAWWLV010000121.1:103655027-103699788 GCA_035041135.1 Platyrinchus mystaceus | reverse complement strand
TGGACACTCTCTAATAACTGAATATCTTTTTTATATTGTGATGCAAAAAACTGCCACAATATTCAAGGTGAGGCTACTCCAGTGCAGAGCAGAGTGGGACAACCACCTCCCTCCACCAGCTGGTCATGATTTGACTGATGCTCCCCAGGACACAGTTGGCCCTCCTGGCTGCCAGGGCACTGCTGACTCATTTTCAGCTTCCAATCAGCCAGGACTCTCAAGTCCCCTTCCATGGCACTGCTTTCCCGCATCTCATTCCTCAGTCTGTACACACAGCCAGGGTTGCCCCAACTCAGGTGCAGAATCTGGCACTCTCCCTTGTTAAACTTGATATGGTTGGTGATTGCCCATCTCTAATTTTTCAAGGTCTCTCTGCAGGACCTTTCTGCCTTCAAGGGACACAACAGCTTCTCCCAGTTTTGTGTCATCTACAAGTTTGCTTAGTATACCTTCCAGTCCTGCACCAAGTAATTTATGAAGATATTGAAGAGCACAGGGCCCAAGATGAAGCCCTGTGGAACCCACTAGTGACAGGTCACCAGACTGATGTTACCGCTTTCACCATTACCCTCTGTGCTCAACCCATGAGCCAATTGCTCACCCACCACATGATGGTTTATCCAGCTGTGTGCTGGACATTTTGTCCAGAAGGATTCTGTGAGAGACAGTATCAAAAGCTTTACTGAAGTCCAAAAAGTTGACATCAACTGGCTTTACCTTGTCATAGAAGGAAATCAGGTTGATAAGCAGGACTTTCCTCTCATGAAGCCGTGCTGGCTGTGACCCATGACAGGGTTGTCTTTCAGATGTTTTTTAACACTTCCCTGAATAATCTTCTCCATAACTTTACCAGGCACTGAAGTGAGACTGACAGGTCTGTAGCTTCCAGCGTCCTCCTTCTTACCCTTCCAGCAAATCAGGACAACACTGACCAACTTCCAGTCAGCTGGGACTTCTCTGTATCTATTTTCTAATGGCTCATTCTTTGTGAGGATAATATCCATCCTAGGGTGTTATTCCTTATCCATCCCTTTACAGACTATTTTTTGCATTATTTTACTGGTTTTTTTTCACATCTCCAAACATTAATTATCCACTATGGAAGAAAATAAAAAGTCACTCTGAAGTCTGTGGCCTTTTTTATGCTTTATTAGACTTTACTATTCAAATATTTTTTTTATTATTCAAATATATTTCAGCTATGATAGAAAATTAATAACACCTCTGCTATGGAATATGTGGTTATTGCCATATCCCAGCTGGTATTCTATTCAAATTCTTTATCTATGACAATTTGCTACTGCAAATATACTTCACTCAACACCTGTATGTAAAAATATTTGACATTCTTGTTTCATGGTCTTGACTCTTTGTACTGCAGTATGTTCACTGTAAGGCTGCTGGCCATTGTGTCCATCTTCGCTTCATCTCTCTTGTTATTACTACTTGCTTTCTACTTCAAGCTTTCATCCTAGGCACCACAGTGAATTGGAAAAAGAACCCTGCAAAATAGCTCCACCCCTGTAGCCAGGAATAAATAGTGCTCAGAAGGCCAGCTAAGCAGCCAAAGAAGTCTTGACCATTGCTTTTTATGCTATTTATGAATTGTCCTTCATGTTCTGCTCCTAATCTGACATCTATTTGCTGGTTTTGTATGCTGAATGTCAGGCCTTGGGGTCAAGGACCACTTTTAATTATGTGCAGAAGAGGGTATGAGTGAGATGGCATGCTGCAAGTAAGCAGCACCTTGATGAGAGTGTGGGTAGCAAAGCCTTAGCTCCTCTTGTTAGGAAAGCTGCTGCTGTGGCACTGATTTACACAGAGTCAGATCCCACACTGCTGGCTCTGGAAACAGTCCAGCCTCAAGTGTTTGTTTTGTTTAAAGACACAATCTAAAGCTGAGCTCAGTGGAGCTAAAAACTATTTTATTACCCCATTTATTGCCTTTAAAAGACCAGGACAGAAGCATAAGTACCATTTCTGTGCTCTTTTCACAGAGAAAAAAAAAAAAAGCTCATTTGTTCTGAAAAATGGAGCTCCGATGTTTTGTCTTTGTTTCTGGCAAGCTTTCAGCCTACCAGACTAGGATGCTTTCCATCAGAAGCTGCCAGTTCACAGGCTCCGATAGGGATTCTCTCCTAGGTTTATTGACTGGGAGAGCTATGTGCATTGTTTTCTGTAAAATATAAAAAAGAAATGCTATATCCCTGGATGTGTGTAAGAAGATGAATCCCAATCTAAATTTCACAATTCTGTTGGTCTTAAGATCTTGTGCAGCTGGTCTGTTAATGGACCCACTTAATTTCATATATTATAGCAGTTAAAGTTTTTTTAGCAGAACTTATCATATATTAACGAATATGACTCATCTACATATTGTAGATGATATACACATTATAACAGAAAACTTATTCAAACTGCTAGACTATTACGTTTAACAAATAGAAGCTAGTAATTTTTTTCCAATAGCTGGTTGGTTGGTATTTTTTCCCAATGGTAAGTTTGAAAGATCAAAGAAATCTAAGTGTGCAATAAAACATTGTTATCACCTGCTGTTTCAAGGCCCTTAATTTGACAGTGAAATCAAGCAAAGTTAACAGATTAAAAAAAAGAATTATGGATATTGAGATCAGAAAAAAATAAAAAATATTATCTTTACTCATTTAATCTAAGTTTTAGATCCAATATTATCTTATTAGGTTTATCAGTATTTCCTCTAGCATTTCCTTTCATGAGTACAAGAAATATATCAGAATCTCTATTTTGATTTTTTTCTTTCCAGAAAATGAAGAGACCACATAGCTAAGAGGGGAAAAAAGTGTTGAAGGAACAACTTGCAAGCATTTAGCATTCATTGTAAGACGCAGGTAAATGTGTTCCACATTGCTGTTTTCATCCTCTGGCAGGAAGAATTCTGTGATAGCAAGGACTGGCTCTGGAAGAAGCTTTATGGATGCTTTGTAATTTGCAAACCACCATAACTGACTGGAGTATACGTCATGGCAGTAGTCACCTTTCATCATTCATATGTGCCTGTCAGGAAGACCTCTAGGATGTGATCTGAGGAAGGCAATATTTTCATGTCATATTTGGAAGAAACTGTTGTTTTTAAGGCTTTCTCCCCATTGGACTTCTGGGAAGAAGATTGTAGTGGATTGAGCCTGGTTAAGGTAATTTCTTCACTGGGTTCAGACCAGGGCTTTGAACCAGTTTCCTGTGCTCCCAGGAACAGCCAAGAGATAAGGAGCCATTTTTATTAATATCAGTCCCTACTCCCCTACAAATATATTAATGTTAAAATTGCATTGAACCTTCAAAATTCAAATGCTTTGTGTTCCTAATGCCAGTGTTTTTTTTAAAATTCCACCCTCTTTTTAATTTTTATTTGCTCAGTTTTCCTACTCAGTTTCTTATTGTATTTAATACTGTTTTAAATATCCCCTGTCTTGCCACTAGTGTTCTGCAGGATCCTGCTGTGCAAATTGGCACTTTAAGTGGAGGCACTTCATATAAGCAACTAACAACCACTCCTGGGGAGATACTTAAAGGAACAATTGCACTAAGCTGTGCCTCTTGCTTTGAAGAAAAATTAGATAGAACAGAATGAACTCAAGCTAACAGGAGATTATAATTCAAGTTTGATGTAAAGTATGAAACTATGTAAAGCCTTCAAGACCTGTAAAATTGCAAGAGGCTTTTCACAGTTAAAGGGAAAGATTAAATCACTACTTGGGAACCAGGGCTCAAAGTCAGTGAAGTCCCACAGTGTTATTAAAATTTTGCAGCTCCTAAGATGTCTGCCTTGTCATCATTAAAGCTATTCTGTACTCAATGAATTATTATCCTGGTCTATTTTACTTGGAGTGGCCCTTAAAGTCAACTTATTTTTTATATTTTTAGGCCTTTACCCCTCAGGATAGACAACAAAACTGTTATATAATTCATGATTATTCACAGTTGCCTGGGATATTTCTGACAAAACTATTTTTCCTTGGCAACATCAGTTTGACACACTTCAGATTTAAATTTTTTTCAGAAAGATTTTGAATTTAAATTCCATTAAGACTAGATTCTTGGGGACAATTTATTTTTTAAGGTCAAAATAAGGAAGTATCTTGTAGGTCAGTGAATGGGATCATTCCCAAAATGTTACCAGTTGATGATCAAATTCATAATATGAAATTAATACCAAATTAATTGTTACTTTGTGATGACCCAGTGCCTGGTTTTGTTCTTTTCTGGTTTTGTCTTATTTTTTTGCTCTGAATATCCTTAAATTTTCAATGTTATGGAATTAGATAATATTATTTGTATACAGCTCAAAATTAGAGGACTCTGTTAATCTAATTCCATTCTCTCATTTTATTTGGTGATTTCTAAATGGAAAATGCTCACACTATCCCCACAGCAGAAGCACATGTATAGACAGGCTGCTGGAGGTGAAAATCAATTATTGTTGGGCTAAAGGAAGGAAGAACCCCTTTATTCTCAGATGCTCTTTAGTGCTCCATCCCCTTTTTCCCTTCTAACTTGGCATTTTGGACCCCTAGTGGAAGGAAATGCAGACTTCACAGCTTCAGATACTTCCTTAAGATAGGCCGAGTATGGCCATTGTTTTCTTTAGTTTTTTTATAGATTCAAGGATTGCTATTTCTTCTTAACTATTTGAATTTGTATACACTAAGAGTCCAAGTGTTATGCTTTTGAACTGTCAAGTTATTATCCTTGAGGTTAATTCACTTATCTAATTAAAACCATCCAGTCAGGATAAAAATGAGGTTTATCTCCTCTGAAGTAAAATCCTGGTTCCATTGAAATCTGTGGGAGAAGCTTTTACAGACTTCAGCAGTGCTATGATTTCACATACAATTAGAAAATGCTATTTTAAAGCTACATATTAGGGTTTGGGAGGGAGGCCAAGGGTGGTGCACAAATGTAGGAAATTTCTCTGAACAGAATAACTATCCAGTAGCCAAATCAGCAAACTGGAAAAATATGTGTTTTTTTCTTGACAATTTTATATTTTAAAATAAATATTATAAATTATAAATACTATAATATATAACATGAAAATAAATTTGGTTTTTACCCTAGATTTTTCAAAGCAATGGAACAAATATTTTTTCCCTACAGCTTTGTGTGCCAATTAATCATTAATTGACAATCTGTTTACAATGTTTTATGCCAATATGAATATTTAGTTCATATAATTTTTCTATTTCATTCCTAGCATTAAAAAAAGGAAAAATGCAGCAATAAAAAAAACATATTAAGGGAGAAAACAGAGGTTCATGCTAATTATGAGCAACTTCTTAGCAATATAGCAGAGTCTCTGATTTATGTGGCTGAAGGTAAGGAACAATTTCAATATTTCTCATAGTATTATGAGGATGATGAATGACCTGTTTTGCTGTTGCAATTTTAGCAATTGCACAGAGCTGGAGTAAAATCTGTTCCTCTGAATCACTCTGGAGATAAAGGCATGAATAACTGTGGCTATTTTGACATCACAGAAGAAATGTTGTTTTACCCTTTCTTTATAAACAGGAACCCAACCTCATTTTTGTTCAGACACCCAATTTCTGTCTAAAATAACACAAGATTCTACACAGCTTTCAAAATTAATATCTATTTAGGACAGAGCAGGCAGACCACAATCCATAAGGAAAGTAGCTAGTTTACATATTTTTACTTTATTTATCTGACAAAGAATAACAGTATTTCATTATATCCTGGAGGTTTCCTTTCAAAGGAGGGGAAGCAGGATTTATTTAAGGCATATTTTTTTTATGCTGAATTGCTGCTTATTTTTAAGATTTGTTATTATAAAGTTGAAAAATAGAATAAAAATATGCTCTCTATTCTTTATAATATAAGTGCATTTATTGGAATAGAAATTTAGGGAAAAAGTCCAATGGCATTAAAAATGAAGTCATATTAAAATTTGCAAGTTATTTTCTAGTATTTGACTGACATAAATGAATGTCAGATGAAAAAAATGTGCAACTGGAGAAAAACAGATAAAATAAGCATGCCACCAATGATTTGTGATAGTGATATTAAAAAAAAAATTGACAAGGGAGAAACAGACAATATTTCAAGTTTTGTTGCATATTATGTAAAGATTGAAATCTTTGATTTCAGAAGAAAGATGAAATAAATCATGTTCTAAAGAAGACAATGCAAGTACAAATATTCACTAAAAATAATTCTTCTGAAGCTTCATCTCAAAAATTGATTTGAGAAAAGTGGATAAAGCTCCAGTCAAACTAGAATGTGACTCCCTTTAAAGTTCTATAATATTTACCTTAGATTGTTTCAAATTTGCTACCAATCAAAAAAAAAAGCTCAAAAACGAGAGAGTCAGAACACAGTTGGCTTTCTGAAGGTAGATGGGGGAGCACTGAGGACGAAGACTGACTTAGCATTATTGATTGCAGGATGGGATGTGCTCCAAGCCAACTCCATCAGCTGGCTACTGTATTGTTAATGTATGCAGCTTTTAAATATTTATTGCATTTGGAGGATGCAATACTGGGCAAGTTGCCGATAGTCCATAATCTGTGAAAATATGGACACGTGATTTTCCTTTGAGGTGGGTGTTTGTACAGTGTCATTTCTAATTACAGTTTTCCACCTCCTTATCATGTTCTGTAACTTATAAGCAGCCCCATGTGAGCCAGTTAGAATCAGTTCATCTTTGAGAGAGGATTAAAAGAGTCATAGATATCCTTCCCTGTTGTAAAGGTTCATTGACAAATGCCAAGCTTGTTAAAAAGCAAAGGGAAATTATTATGCATTAATCATGTCTAATCATTTCTTGAAAACTCTTGTGAATGTCAGGAGCTCTTGGTATCCTGTTAATTCACAGGGCTGTCTGTCATTATGTTGAACTCCCAGAGACCTGAATGACAGAATAGAATAGTCCAGAGGGCAGGCACTCTGTTCTTCAGCAGACAGGGAGGTGACTAACAAAGCTCTGGAGTCATTCTGCTGGCATTCACCAGGGTTGGGCCAAAGATCTAGACCTATAAACCTCTGACTGCCTCTAAATTCACTGGAACTACTGAAATGAGGGGTGATGGTGATAGGAGAGGAAGAGTCAAAACCGACATGGAATTTAGGCTGTGTGAATGTGACTGGTACCAGCGAAGACTTTTTTTTTCTTTTTTTTTTTTTATTTTTTTTTTTAAGTGCAGTTCTGGGAAGCAATAGCAGCCCAAGAGCTAGTACCCAAGTGCAGTGCTGTGGTTGCTTGTGGTGTGGGAAAGGGGCAGCCAAATCAGGAGTCTGTGATCTGTGCTCCAGGGACACCTCACTGAGATAAGCTACTTTTGTCTCTTCTGAAGTCCGCTAAAGAGGTTGAAATTGTTTGTATGGGCCTGAGAGCAAGACCTAAACTTGAGGCAATGTGAAAGCACTGACTTGACAAGTTGTTGACATTTAAACATATTTTTTTTTGTAATAAAAATATGTAATAAGTCTCTTGACATTGTTGGTACAATAAGCTGGTATGACTGACTGTTCCAGACAATTTCAAAATCAAGTAACTCAAAGAAAGTTCAAGCTGTGTACTCTGTTTTCTATTTCTTTTCATCCTAACTTCAGGGTTTTTTATTAAAGAAGTGCTTCTGAACAATTCCATTTACCTAGATGTTATGAATGCTTACTGGATAAATTACAGACGAAGGCAGAATGAAAAGCAGTGACTATTAGTAGGAAAAAAAAATGGCAAAGAAATAAAATTATGGAATTTCCCATTCAGATCAGATAGAAAAGGAAGAATGGGTGTCTTGTTTTTTTCTGTAGCCAGGAAACAAATGTAATTGAGCTAAATTGATCCTGCAGGAGGGTGGGGTTTGCATTTTTTTTTTTTTTTTTAAATCAGATCTGTGTACTTTTTCATTTATTCCTAGTATCTGTTTTTTATTGCAGGCAATGTGTGCCAGGTACTACAACTGCAAATATAGGGACTGCAATTCCTTAATTAGAACTGCCTGATGAGCCCTATTCTCCTGGTCAGGTGGTGGGGAAACTTCCATTCTTCCTGCAGGCATGCAGGGATTTTGTATAGCTGCAGAAAAAAAGAAAAAAAAAGAAAATAAAAATAGATACATAGGTAGATATGTACCATAGGCATATCTACATATCTGTTAATATACATGTAAATAAATTCAGATAGCTGAGTTAACTGTAGAATTATTTATTTTAGCTGTGGATTTTTTTGATATTTGAGCTCTAAAAGCTCCTAAAAATCGAGCTTCCTTGTTAGCTATTTCATTCCAAGAAAATATAATTTCTCTTAAAGATATGTAACATATGCTGCCGAGGAAAAATCCCTGAAATAAATATGATTTTTTTGGTAGTTCTATTGCAAACAGAGAGGATCAAGTCCCAGTCAAGTTAAGTGCAAATCAGTAAATTATAGCAGAGCATGACTAATATTTTTTCTGTAGATGGAAATCATTGTTGGATAATAGTAATTTTAAATAGATGAGTGTTTAACAGCTCTATTAAGGCACTATCAATCCACTCAATTCCTCTCCTATGTAGTGTGTAAGAACTGATGGCAGATTGCAGTTCAGAAAAAAGAGACAGAGAGCAGTTGATAGCTAAAGCCATGGCAGCAGCATTCTAGCACAAAGATGAAAACTGAAGATATCTCAGCTTTGGGTTCTCGGCCAATTCTGATTTCTTATTCACTGAGTTTGAAATCTGAAAGCAGCAGTTGCCAGCTATAAAACAACAGGATGCAAACATCTTCAACAGAGGCCTGAATGTGGGTCCAAACTCTCTGGAATATGAGTGGGAGGAGATAATATCTAAAAATGTCATAAATGACAGCCAATACAAGTGCTAGCAGTCTTCTACGAGGCAGAAACAACTGTGAAAGGTCATAAGCCATTTTCAGAATTTTCCCTCTCTTTTAACCCTCTCTTAGGTGTTGTAGCCCTGTTTTTCAACCCCCTACATTGCCAGTTAGTGAAAAAGGACCTAATGATGATTGTCACTTTAGCATCTAAGGAGTTAAAAGCTGCACAGGATTAAGTTATGCGTTCATATTAGAATATAAAATTAATACCACAATATCTGGTGAGACAGCTCAGGAACTGCACATTTTCTCTTTGCTATTTCTAGCTCTAAAGCCATTGATCATCAGCTCTCTGTTCAGCTTAGTTGTCTATGTTTAAATAAACAAGAGATTTTCAAAAGCACCTGCTTTTCACTATAGGTTACATAAGCATTTTAGGCGTTTGCTTTAAGGAGATTTGTACATTAGGAATCTAAAATTTAAGCATATCCTGGATTCACATAAATTTTACCTTCTCCAGAATAGGTAACAGCTGATCAGATTTTACAAGAGGAACAGTTTTAGTCCTAAACTCCTGAAGTGTGAGTGGGAAAAAGGCAGTTTTTCACTGTCTTGTATAGCTGGATGGAGTTGACATTTTTAGCACTTATTTCAAAGATCTCTCTAAATCTCTGCACTTCATGCCAGCTGCAGACATAACTGAGCAAAGCTGAACAGAGCTGGAAATTATTTCAGTGATGACAATTGCCTTACAATCAAGGCAGTTTTCTTTCAGTTACTTAAATGCCTGCTCCAATTTTACATTTCTGTGGGGATTAGAGCAAATCTTAGGTTTACAATGTGATTCTAACCTAGAACCCTCCATTTTGGTTTTCTCTTCCATAGTAAGTACTAGCCCTTTTGCTTTTTGCCTTTGTGCTGTATCTTTCTCACAGTCTGTCAGAAGTCTGTAATCATTTTATCAGATACTGACCTTAAATTACAGATGACCAGAACTGACTGTATCAGTGGGCTTTGTATGAGTTCATTCCTCCACAAAGCCCACTTACAAACCATAGACAAAATGTTCCCCAACCCACTATTTCTGAAGTGTTCAACATCCATGAATATAAGAAATCAACATTAAATTCACTCAAGGGATAAACAAAATACTTGTTTTGTCTTTCTTAAACTTTCAAAAGTAAAAGTTTTCAAGAAGAAGAGATTTCAAAAATATCTTGGAATAGGATTTCAGAGGAAAGATGTTACATTTACAGTTATGAGTTGCACACACTGTATCACTCTGAAATGACTTGCACAGCATCTGCTGTCCTGGCAGAAGCTGTGAATCAGATGCTTTCAGTCAAGTCTATGCTGACAGAAAAACCCACACCTGCAAGAAGACACTCATGATTTCACCAGGTTAACCACAGGGACACTGAAAAAGGTGTTGAACCCTATGTGGGTATTAACAAAATATAATTACCAACTGGACCTGAACCAATGCTCTTTATTCCTAAAAATGCAGCTTGACAAATATTTGTTTATTTTACCTAATTTCAGGATGTCAGTGGGAGTTCCTTATGGTCAACTAAGAAAACAAAATAATAAAAAATCTCCATATTGAAGAGCAAAATACTTTTAAATAATGAAAGTAAGTTACCGCTTCTGCCATAAGACTTAATCTAACTGCATTCAGAGTGTAAAAGAATGATAGATATTAAAAACCTCTGAAAAAGGTTCTCTGTTTTGGGGACTGTGAAACAAATTACAGGAAATCGAAACAAAAAGAACTTTTCTGATTAAAAAAAAAAAAAACCACAACCCCCCCCCCAAAAACAAATCACAGCAATATCCAAACAGATTTGATGCTCATGAATATGAGTAATTTCAAGAATTTGAAGATTTGAATCAACATGTCCTAGAGAGGTTCAGCTTCTATCTCTGATATATGTTTGGCATGTCACAGTTTCACTGTTGCAGACATTCAATTTTCTGTATAATTTGCACTGTCACTTTTATGTTATATATATATATTATTGCGAATGTACAGTCAAATTTCACTTTTTGCAGAGAATCACCTATGGTCATACTTCTATTTTTCTTATAGTTCTAACCTGGTTATATTTTTGTCTGAATAGTGATGTATTTTGTAGGTCTCAATCTTGGGAAGACTTGATGGTATTAGTTATCAACATTTAGAGAATAATTTCTTCTTATTTTCTAAATAAATATAAATATAGGTCTAAATTCTGAAGCCTTTGCTGATTTTACACATCTAATTAACCCCTTTTGACTACTCTCCACACCCTTGAAGTCCTAAAGATTAAGAGATAAGTATAGATTGCTTCCATTTTCTGTGAAAGATGAGGTATGGTCTGATTTCCACCAGTAATATAACTTTACGTTGTAATTTTGTCTTAAATTTAGGATAAGAATTCTATTGTGTGTTAGGGCTTCAACATTGTACCGAAATTTTTGTCAGACTGACCAAGCAGCTCCCTCCTACGTATCAGCATGATATGCCAAATTGTGTTAAGATGCTGGTTTTAGCCCAATGCTTCAAATAACTTCCTATTCTTTCATATTACACCTCAAAATCATGAGTTTGCAGTTAAAGTCCTTGCTTTTTTACTTGGAATTTCATTTCAGTTTTTAAGTATACTTTGCCATCTACCAGTCCCCTCAAAGTACTTCTTATATTTATTTAATGACAACCCAGCCATGGGCACAGTTGCACTGCAGTTCAGAGCAGCACCCCAGGGGTTTGTGCCACTAAGTCACAACAGAGAATGTCCAGAACACATTGACTGAGATGTTGTTCACAAACCAAACAAGTAAGCAAGGTGTGCTGCAAACACATGGTTTGTACTCATTCCAGTGTTATTTCTTATTGAAAATTAAATTTACTAATAATGAGCTTGCCATAACTCCTCTGCTCAGTCTTCTTGTATGGAGAGCAAGAAATTTTAGCCAGAAATTGTTCAGTCTAAGAAAAGAAAGAGCTTCTGACAAGATCCTTTTCACAAAGTTCATCTTGCTTTAGCACTTGTTTCAAACTGTTCTCTGCAATAAGTATACTTTTCACGCTAATTGCTGCTTGCAGCTCATTATTTTCAGGGGTGTTTAAAAGAGGCTGCTGTTATACAAAAGGGTCATTTTGAAGGAGGTGTCATCTTCTACACTCTCTGTCTCACTAGTCTCAATTATTTTGTTGTCATTCTAGTTGGTTTTTACTCAGAGACAGAAAATTTGCTGCTGTTGGGTCTTTTGCTTATTTGAGGTTATTCTAGTGTTTCAGGTTCTCTAAAAATGCTTGAAAGCATCTAGAGATCAGTAGCGAAATCCTGTTCCTATTCTCACAGCTCACAGCTGTGCAAAGTACGAGCAATCACCTCCCAGGTTTGGAGACCACTTGTGCCTTCTCCACCACAGCAATAGCTGTGAAACAGTCATTTCTCTCCAATCCACTAAATCTGCACAGGACTGGATTTTGCCTCTCTCCAGCTGCCTAGATGAGGACACAAGGAGAAAAATCAATTTATTTTTTTCATTTGCCACCTAAACTCTGTGTGCAGGATTATAGATGTGTGCTTCTGCATTTCCAGCCTTCCATGGGTGGCATAACAGGGGAAAATGGATGGGCATTCAGTGTCAACAAAGGGAACAAGTTGAGCATGGAGTAGTTCTGCAGCAAATCATCAGCCTTTGGGAACAACACAGAGTCAGAGTAATTTTCCAGGAAAGGATTAAGACCATGAGACAGGCTCTTTTAAGGTAGTCTTCTTTCCTGGGGTATACAGGAAAGATGAGTTTCTTCTTTTTGCTCTTTTCCACCCCTTCTTGCATTGATTTAAACTTTGGTGATTTTGACACAATTAAATGCTTTCCCATCCATCCACTCATTGCCAGTAATAACATTGTACTACAAAAACATTATAATCCTGAGTTTTCTGAAAGAGACAACTGCTTAAAGCAGGACATCAAATTTCAAAGTTGACAAGTGAAAAATGGCCTATGCTTATGGTCAGTTTTCCATGTCTTTATGCATGGAGAGCAGAAAGACCTTAGCAGTATGAAACAGAAATGAGAGGAACTATAGAGGTTGACAAAGAGGGAGCTGCAAGATAGTGCTTATTGACAAGGCATTACAGGACTAATTCTTGCAGCCCTCCCATGGACATAAATGGACCTGGTTGGCAGTAGCCAATTATCAATGCACCTATTAAGGCGGAGTGGGAGGGGACCACCTGTGTGTCTTTTGTGGTGGCACAGTGGTGGATGCAAAGTTAAGGTTTCAAATATAAATTGGTAACTCTATCTTTAAAATTAGTTTTATTATTTTCCATTGAGAAAGAAAATGGGGTCTTTGGAGGAAAGCAAGAAGACAGTTTTTTAAAGAGGAAAATATTCTGGGTAACTAATAACAGAATCAGAAGAATCCTGGATGAGGCAAAAGGATGGTGAAATCTGTGGTGGTTCCTGTTCTCTTTGAGGGGAAGAAATATTGTAGAAGAAAGGAAGGTGTAGAAGTATCCAAAGCTTTTTCTGATCAAAACTGTCCAACCATCCCTCCTTTCTGAGTGAGGTAAAAAGGAACTAGGAAGTGAACATATAATCTTGGTCTTACTACCATAAAGGCACCTGGGGACTTTAGGCCTTTTTACAGAAACGAGGAGAACAAATTTTGCAAACACAGTCGATCACCAGATGTTTAATGGGTTCATAATGTCAAGTGATGCAGAATGCAATGGTAAATCAGACAAACTGGGACTATTTTCCACCCTTGCAGGTGTATGTGAAACACTCATTTTCTCTATTTAAATGTCTGACAGCTACCCAATGCCGCCATATGTTTCCAAACGCATTTTCAAAATGATTTCTCAATAATACGTTGTAAAAGTATGTTTTAAATTAGAATGGAGAATTAAAAAAAAAAAAAATTAGGAAATTCCTACTTTCAGAATTGCAAGAGAACTAAGTTGTCAGGAAAGAGCCATTTCATACTGGCCTTTTGGTACAGTGTTTCTTAATCCTGGATCTTTCAGAGTTCTACTCCTGTTTTTATCACAGATGGTAGGCTTTTTCCTTTGGGAAGTGATGTTATAATGGTGCCAAAGATTTTCTTTTGCCTGACCCAAGCACAAGATAATACCCTTGGAAATGGCTAGTTACTCTTTAAAAAGCATGAAACCTGCTGTTCCTAAAGAGCTAATCTGTGCTGCTTATTAGAACACAAAATACACATTACACATATACATGTAAAATTATAAAGTAAATTTATTGAAAAGGAAAACAAAAAAAGACATCCAATTCTTTAGCAACGAAATAAGAGATAAAAGCTTGAGAGATAACACTTAAATTAATTAAGAAGCAATGCATAGACTTCTAAAATGGAAACTGCAAACAAAACATGTAGTTAAGGATATGATTTCACAAGTATTGTAGAAGTCATAATGTCTTGACAAAAGATTATACAACTTTGAAAGAGGAAGTGTAACTTCTGCTATCACTTACATGCAGGAAATAACTACTGAGATTCACCTTCAATCCAGGATCTTGCTGTATTCACTCCCATGCTCATCACTGAAACCCTCCACACACCCCTAATACTAATCCCCCTCCACACTGGCAGTAACCCATGCTAGTCTCTGCTTCAGCCATTTTTTAATTGCTTTCCCTCTTCTACATTTACACCATCTTAGGTCTCTTTGTAAGGTCCTGGTGATGTAAATGCACACATATCCCATTATTAAAAAACAGTTCTCAAGGAACAATACTGGATTAATTTAGCATAGTGTATATTTGTCGATGCAATAATATATCTGATTCCATTTACCTCTACTCCTTGATTCCCTTTATAAAATTTTTCCCAAAATTTAGTTTAGAAGGCAAACTACCTGTGTGTCATGTTTTCTCTTTCTTACATAAAGGTATTTTTTTCCTCTTTAGTCAACATTTTTATTCAAAATATGTGACTGTCATCTTAGAGCTTTTGATATCTAATGAAGGTTTATTTGTGTTATGTCTCTATGTAAGGAAAATAAGTAAATAAGTAAATAAATCCACCAATTATCTTCAATTTCATGTGATAAAGGTTATTTGGTTCTTGTAAAAATAAGTATCTTTCCATTCATAGTGCATGAAAGAAACATCAGTTTCTTGGGGAAAAAATAACAACCTATTTTGATTATTAAATTGCCAGGCTCATAGCCATACTGAGAGTCTTGATTCTGTGTCTTCATTTGCTTTGTCCTGAGCAGTTTTGGTCAAATGACTTAAAATCTGATTGACATAGGCTTGGCTGAAAACCATTGATCTAATAGTCAACCCTCCAAAGCTCATTACATGCTGGTAGAATTGATTGAGATTTTAGAAGACTCGGTGAGGTTATCTCAAACAGTGTGACTGGGCACATAAAACAGCTGTTTGCAACAAACCCAACATAAAAGAGAAAGATTTGGCTGGCATCGTGTTAAACTGCAGCAATTCCAATAGGCATTTTATTATTCACCAGTACTGCTGGTGTGCAAAATTTAATGAAAATGCTGTACCTTTATTCATATCCCTAACAGGTTTTAGGTAGTCAAGAGTGCTATTAATATTTTTCAAGGATCTAAAAGTTAGTTGACTTAGAATAAGGTACTTACCATAAAAATGTAATAGCAATGGGACAAAAATATAGTATCAGCTGCCCTGAAATGCATATCAGCTTTATGTAAGATGGTTTTGTGACTGTACTGCTGAAACTATAGAAGAAAGCAACAGTCTGCCTTTTGAATACCACTGCTTTTGAACATCTCTGCTGTGTCCTGCTTTGCTCCATCTAAGGAGACAAGAGTTCCTTCTGATACTTTCTACAGCTATTCTGTATTAGTTTAATCATTATTAGAACATTTTTTTTATGGGCAAAGATATGAACTAGAGCCTTCTACCCATCAAGAGAATGCTCTAGTCACCACATCATGAGATATGTTGAAGTTTGTGTCCTTGTCTGCAATTCTTCACACTTGTTGAATATGTTTCTCATTCCATGCAGTTCTTCTGTCTGAGCAGCTAAGGTCTTTCAGTCCCTGATGGAGACAATGCGGGTCTTTCGGTAAACCAGAATGACACCACGCAAAAGGTGCTAAACCTTTTTATTTCAAGATGGTTCATTTTTTCTCAGGCAGATAAGGAGTTTTAACCAGGATACAACTGCCCCTAAGATTTGTCAGCTCCATTCTTGGTGAGACTGCCCCCTTCATACCTGTCTTCTGTTTAGCTGTATAACTTCCTGTTCACAAAATGCTCGTTTGAAATTTAATTTCATAAACTATTCTAGCAAAACAAAAGGATTTTTTTTCTATGCAGGTTTTGTTTCACTTCTTGGCCAACCATGTCCCGGGGAGCATCAAGCAAAACATCACCAGCCAGTCAAGGGAGGGGATTTTCCTGCTCTGCTCTGCACTGGAGCGGCCTCACCTTGAATAGTGTGGCAGTTTTGGGCACCATAATATAAAAAATACATTAAGCTATTAGAGAGTATCCAAAGGAGGGCAACAACAAAGATGGTGAAGGGTCTGGTCTTATGAGGAGTGTCAGAGGTCACTTGGTTTGTTCATCCTGGAGAAGAGGACACTGAGGGGAAACCTCATTGTGGCCTTCAACATCCTTATGAGTGGAAGCAGAGAGGCAGGTACTAATTCCTTCACTCTCGTGACCAGTGACGTGACTCAAGGAAACAGAATGAAGCTGAATCAGGGGAGGTTTATGCTGGATATCAGGAAAAGGTTCTTCACCCAGAGGATGGTTCATCAGTGGAACAGTCTCCCTGGAGAAGCGGTCACAGCACTAAGCCTGTCTGAGTCCAAGAAGCATTTGGACAACTCTCTCAGGCACATAGTGTGACTCTTGAGGTGTCCTGTGCAGGGCCAGGAATTGGACTCAATGACCCTCGTGGGTCCCTAGCTCAGGATATTCCATGATTCTATGACTCTGTGATTGGTTGCCTGATCACTCCTAACCAATGAACCTCAAAACTAACTAACATCGGTTCTGCAGTCTTTGCTGTTACCATTTCTCCCACCTCATTTTCTTAAAGGTATACCAGCTATGGTACTGAGTGGTTTAGCAGCCCAGTAATTTGAGCATCCTACTCAGCTCCGAAATTTAACATTTCTGGTGTCAAACTATGCTTGGATTTTGCATATTTTCTATACAAAACATCTCTTAGATACAGTTTTTCGTTTCCATCTATGCATATGTCTAAACATACTTTCACATTATATTAGAACAGTCATTTCTCTGAACCTAGCAGATGCTATACTGTGGCTACAGGCATCCTCCTCTTACCCAGCTCATTTGAGCTTGTTATCCCTTTCTTTAAATTGCTACTCTATATCTCTCTCACACTTCACAAGCTGTTTCAAAAACTGCCTTTCCAAGCCATCCCTGTCACACCCATCATTTTCTAATCATAATTAGAAAGTGGAATATTGCCTCTGGTCAGTCTATGGTGTGAGGCTCCTTTGCTTACGTTTTACATTTTCAGACAGGTGTCATCAGACTTTTTATAACTTTCACAGCTGGGAGGATCAATCTATAAGCATCAACAGAGCCAGTTACCTTCAGATATGTGGTTGAAAAAACATCCACTACTGTGATGCCTACAAAAATGCACAATGGTGTAAGGCTGCTATGCCTCCTGATATTATCTCATGTTTCTTTGTGCTCCTCGTATGTGTCTCTGCTTGCTCAGAAATGTCACCTCTTTAAAGCAGGCACCATCCCCTTACATTCTGCAGCAACTCAAGTCCCGTTCCACAGTAACCTTATGCTTATACAGATAATAATACATGAGTCTGTATGTCTTAGAGACATTCCAAACCTTCCTCTGTTCCCTATGTTGAACTGTAGCAGATTGCAATGTTTCCCTACCACCAGGTATTAGTGGTTGTGCTAGCATATGAGTAAAATGCCATTTATTAATCTCTGTTGCACCCAGGGATATAGCAATGGAATGCTATCCAGGCAATTATTTTAATTGGAGATAATCACTTGGGAAATGGATGGATAAATGAATCAATTCAAGTTAATTGGGATAATGACATTATTTATGCTGGTCACCTTTTTTTACCACCGTCTGTAGGAAGATTTCCAACTGCAAGGCCAAATTCTTCCATGATACAGACACACTGAGACTACTGCAATCAAAGCAGGAATGAATCTGGTGCATTGTAAGTCTGGAATAAATTCCCTCACTTACTTATTTTGGAGAAACCATGTGTGCAGCTGACCTGGGAATACTACAAATTACTCCCTTTATTCCACTGTTGCTATTCTGTCATTAGTAGTGTTGCAACAGGAGGTATTCTTGGCACTTGTTCTAGCAGAAATATATAACTTTTGTTTTGTTTACATACTTATGCAGCTCATTACTATGTGAAAAACAATCTGCAGCTTAGCATTTGTTAATGGGATATGGAACAAGGAAACAGCAGATGGAGTATTGGGATACTGAATGCATAATAAGTTTGATCCTGAAAGTCCCTGTGTGATTTTTCAGCTCAAGATGGTTGCTAAATTCTACTGCAAAGTTGAGCAGAAACGATGCCTGTGTTCAACCATGAAGACACATTTTTTGACACTAAACAGACACAAGGGTCAGGTACTCTACACCTGACCACCTCTTAAAGGGAAGAAAAGGCACAATTTTGCTTGTGATTAATTCTTTCATTTATTTTACTGTTCAGAGACGAGCTCTGAAAATAAGATGGTGTCATGGTTTGATCTCAGCTTAACCAAGCCCCACAGATCCATTCATTCCCTTCCCCTGCATCAGGATGGGGAGAGAATAAGAAGAGCAAAAGGGAGGAAACTCGTGGTTTGAGATAAAGACAGTTTAATTAAGGAAAAGATGCACATGCAAGCAAAGCAAGCCATGGAATTCATTCACCACTTTCCATGGACAGGCAGGTGTTCAGCCATTCCAAGGAAAGTAGGGCTCCATCACACCTAACAGTGACTTATGAAAACAAATGCCATCCCTCTGAACATCACCATGGTTTATATACTGAGTATGATGCCATATGGTTAGGAATATCCCTTTGGTCAGTTGGAGTCAGCTGTCCCAGCTGTGCTCCCTCCCAACTTCTTGTGCTCCCCCAGCCTACTTGCCAGTAGGGTGAAGCTGAAAAGTCCTTGACGTAGTGTAAGCACTGCTTACAAACAACTGAAACTTCAGTGTGTTATCGTTATTCTCATCTTAAATCCAAAACACAGCATTATACCAACTACTAGGGAGAAAATTATCCCAACAAAAACCAGGACAGATGTTTCAATCCCCTGCAATTGATCAAAGATAAACTTTGCTGTGATATTGTCCTACCTATTTCTGTCTTCAGCTGAAGAGAAATATAGTTCTGAATGTTATCTTCTGCTCACCTGTATGTCTAATGCAGACTGGTGCCCCAGAGGTTCACCAATCTGAGAACAAGTAAGTTGGGCTATAACCACTTTGTACTAAGAGATATCTTCATTTAACGTGTTGTAGCACCTTTTCGCCTCTCAGAATAAGAGCTTGGGACAAAATTTCTGTATAATCTGTTTGTCCATCTTCATCTCTGTGTCAGACTGAGTGGCTCTTCAAGTCTGATAGAATAGACCCAGATCAGTTGTCTTCCAGAGATAAAGATCAAATCATTCTGTGACACCTGGATCAGGATACATTGAGCCCTGCATACGTCTGGGACTGCAGCATGGATTAGACATATCTGCCAGGCTGCAGTGAGCTAACTCCAATTTTAAGAGCCCTTTATGCAGGAGAATGACTCTTTGACTCATCTAACACAGACTTGCTTAATAAATCACAACTTTTCAAACTTCTGGGAAATGTTGGTGCAAGGTGTGGCAAACAAAAATTGACAGTCTTTGTGACTGTATCCTAAATAGCTGCAACACAGTTTTCTGCAAATACTGCGTGAGATGAGCATGATGGATGAGAAATCTTCTGTTTTTCAATAGCAAGTGAAAGTACTGCTGCTGCAAACTGTGATTTTTTGGGACAGGTGAAAAATGGTTGGTAAATGTTAGGACAGGCATCAAACCTGGAATTTCTCACAGGCTTTGGCTCTTTTATTTCAGGAGCCCCTTGAATTCAAGCCTGATGTCTTGTGTGACCCCAAAGGGGAAAGAATTGCTTGCAAAAAGTCAGTGACTTGAGGTTCTCTAATTTTTGCACTTGGCTGAATTCAGTTCTCCTGCCTCCCTCGGAGACATTTCAGCAAGACAACACCTTGCTGAGCAGCTCTGGATGGAGATAATGTTTTTCAGTTAAATGGGACCCAACAGGCTGCTGTGCATGTGGCTTTTGTTTTCAGGTTCACACTGATCCTCCATCCAGCAGGGCACAGTGACAGGGCACTGTCAGAGCCACCCGAGTCACTGCATGCAGGCCCGAACCTCTGTGCCACCAACAAACAGCAGCTACGTCAGGGGATCCCACAGCATCTCCCCACATATCTACAGGCGCTGGGGGCCAGGAAATGCTTCCTGACACCTACCAAAAGACAATGGCATGCCACAGAAAGAAAATAGGAGGAAGTGAAGGCATTATCTGCCTACCAGATTCCTGGACCTTTGTCAATAAAATTCCCAGACGATGATGACAATCGGGGCTACAAAAAAAGTAAATTCTGCCTCTGCTGAAATTCTTCTTAATTAGGAAAAAAAAAATCCTCTGGACCGTATATCTTATGATTGGCTTAACACATTGAGCTGGGTAAGCAGCTGAACACCTGTAAGTATTTAATGTCACTAAGATTTAAGTAGTATTAAGATTTAAGTAGTATTAAGTCCTCCAAATGCTTGCAATTTTGAAAGTATTTAAAATTACTGAAGTTTTTAATTATAAAGGATCAGTATATCTCATCTTTAGCTTTGCTTTGCCAAACTATACAAACCAAACTCATTCAGTGTCTCATAATACATTTCCAAAATCAATTTAGCACTCTGTATCTTTTTTCAGTTTTACTTCGTTTCAATATTGGTGACTAGAAAAGTCTGAACTATTGAAAATGAATTTTTACCTGTGCTATTTTCTATAGCACTACTAATAATTTCCTGGTTTTGCTAAAAAAATACCTTAAAGAAGCAAAGGTACAATTTTACCACTGACTTCAGCAAGGTCAGGATTTCACTCCCACATTCATAAAACAAACACCTTTTTTTCTCTACCTGTGGTAAAAGAAGCACATCCTAGGGCTTAATACCTTTGTGTTTCTTCTAGGAACATCTTATTCCAGCAAGTGTTTTGTAATGAGTCATGGTTCAGGTACCACAACCAAAGAGAAAACTGAATAACTGCATTTGAAATACATTTCCATTAGCTTTTCCTCCTGTCAGTTCATCCGTCTTGATGAAGCAAGCATGTACACTCAAATTAAAAAAAATTACAATGGAAAAATTTGATCTAAATAATACATACAATTTTTAATCATAAATAGATATTTCAAGCACTATTCTGGGATTGAGGAACTAAATCATGAGTAAAAGGGTTTATATAAGCCACTCACATTCTGATATTCCACAAAATATCATTTTTATTCTGAATGCAGAGGAATAAATGAGATAAAGTCATTTCATGCTAAAGAAGACAGTGTTTGTTATATTTCAGATCTAGAAATAATTCTAAAATACAAATAAAGGTCAAACTCACAAAACAGAATCTCAACTATACGGGGCCTTCCAGTTTCCTCAGGTACCACTGAAATATTGTGATATTTGTGTGAATTTGTGTTTGTACATTTGTTTGTTTCTTTGTTTCCCCTTTATGTAGTTTACATAGTTTTAAGTTTTCTTTAGGAAATGAGCATTTGACTTCTAACAAAATGAATTCCTAAAGCAGGGAGGTGCTTCGCTGTGCACTCCATCAGCTGCACAAGTAACCACAGACCCCATGGAAGGGCTGTAAGGTGCAACTCGGCTGCTGTGCCCAGCTATGCCCTGTCTCCATGGGAACATTTCAGCAGACGTGGTACCCACTGGCGACCGAACAAAGATTTTCCTATTGCTGTGCAGAAGGGGCAAAATGTAATCTGCAGTGAATACAGCATCTTTCCTTGACCCTGAATCTGTAAGCATTGTCTGGCCAGAGACATCACATTTTCCTTTTTTTTTTCTTTTTTTTTCCCACTGAAAAAGAAGCAGTAAATGGGGAAGAGGGAAGAAATGGGATTTGTAGTATTTTAACAGTAAAAAATCTATTTACAGCAAGATGCAAAATTTTGAAGTTAAATTCAAAACCAGTTTTTTATAGAAATGAAGCCCTCAAATTAGCCACTCATAGTTCAGAGACAGGTGTTTCAAATTACTGTGGTGTGCTTGCTGGAATTATATTATAAGATAAAGAAATAAGAATAGTGAAGATATCACTGTATGAAAGAACAATAACCTCCATTTTCATTTCAGCTACTTTGAGCTGAGTTGTACAGCCTAGGGAAGGTCTTTTCGCAACCTTAAAGCGACAGGAGTGGTTAGTGCTTTTGAACAGAGTGTTCTGTTGGAGTCAGCATACAGTAGGGAAAAACAATCTATATCAGATCTGGAAAAATACAGGGAGAAAGAATCTTGTCTTCTGTTCCAAGTTAGAAAAATAAGTCAGACTTAAAATATAGTTACTTTAGTTTTCGGTAAAACTCCTTTAGGGATGAGCAAGTGTGAATGAGATAAAACTAATTAATATCTAGGATTTTCTGTGCATTACTCTCAATGCCCAGTTCTGGTCACATGGGATGGAGCATTAATTCTCCTTTTTCCCTGGACCTTCTAATCTTACATGAAAAGCATATACAATCACAAGAGGAATTCAAAACTTACACTGATAAGTAAGACACGGGTAAATATCTCTGTGTTCTTTTCAGTTTCTGAGTACCCTTTGAATTGGCAATGGTGACAAAATAAAAATTTTTTCAGCAGTCTCATCCTTCAGTACAGGAAGGATATCAATATCATCTCTATTCTGACACAGATGCCAGTAGTATGCCTACTTTATGTTTTCACTACACAAAATAAACCTTGCTGAGTAGCAAGGACAAACCATTAGTGTGATTACTACTAATAGTCTGCAACCTCTGCATATAAAAAACCTTGTGCAATTAAATTTGTCAAGCATGACACAACATGTTTTATTTATTTTTTAAAATAATTATCACACTGATATTGTCAGCTTTGTTTACCACAACATTGGTATTTTAGCGATTTATGATGATTATGGTTTCTTCTAATTAGAATGGAGATTTTATTTAAAGTTCTCTGCTCAAATAATTTAGAGCAAAACTGACATAATTCCAGCTGATGTTAGATTGTTCTCATACACAAACCTGAGACTATGGTGCTGATACTCTTTCTGAAGAACCCCTGTTCAGTTCTTTTTTCTTAGGAGATCAGAATACTTCCAGAACTAAATGGTTATAATCAATGTGTGATAATCAAAATGTGTTCTTGTGCTACCTCCTGGGCAGGCAGGAGCCAGCTCAGAGTTGCACTGGTGGTGTTGCTGGTGTTACAGCTTGAACTGTCAAGTCCTGTCGAAGGCTTCTTAGCTGCAAATTAGTGCCACAGATGCTGTGACTTTGCAATAAACCTGTGTCCCATGTCATTCCAGACAGCACAGATTTGTGAGCATCTGCTTGCAGATGTGAAAGGAGCTGGGTAGAAGAGCATAGTCAGCTGTTCACACACCTATGCAGGAAAAGGAGACCCTTTAAAATTCAAATTCAAAGCATGTTTTCTTAGTATGCCCCACCTTACCTGGGATCCTTTAGAATTTTGGCTAAGGCCAGAACGTGGTGGGATGCTTACATTCATCTGTTAAGAAAAATTTGTGATAATATTCAGCTTTTTAATGTGCAAACATGCAACTCTTCCATAAAATACTTCCAAGTGTGTTTATCTCTGTTGGGAAGGCATTTCCTTCAAGAATTAATTTTTTTTGGTTCCTGACCTCATGGTGGATTTTTTTACTGCCTTCATGACCCAGAAAATACATTGCAATAACTCCCTTGGCCAAGCAGGATAGTCTGTAGTTTCTACCTTCTAGAGACTATGAAAGTCAGAAATTAATTTCAAAAACTGCTGCTTAAAGCAATCTTGCAAACAATGGCTGTGGCCTGTAACACTTCTTTCTAAGAGTAGGATAATAATTTTCATTAATAATGCATGAATTTTCCTTTTTGTGCCTACACAACAGTTACCAATAATTTGTTCCTTTGTAATTTCCCCCCAAATTTGGTTTAATTCTTAAAAGTGTTATGTCTGTTGCTATCACTATATGAATAAATATAGATCCCTATATTTTGTTGCAATCCAATTGAGAGAAAGTAAGAAAAAAAAGGAGTCCCTTGCTCCCACTTTTGGAGAGAAAACTAAAATATTTTGATTTATATTTGCATTGGAAAATTGTCTTCAAGGTATTTAAAATGCTATCAAAAGGAGACATACTTGCAAAATATATATCCAAAGGAAGAAGGAAAAAAAGTATTTGAATTCCTTTACTATTCCATGGTTAGTATTGAAATTTGAAAATCAATTTCTTATTAATACTCCAGATAGTTTATCACAGACAGAAAAAACCCTTTTCTTTCCAAAACTGTATGTATATGAGAAATTGAGACTTTCTTTTTTAATGAGAAGTAATATTTGGAAAAATAACCCCAAATGTAGTTTTTTGTTTATTTTTGGAAAACTAAAGTCCTTTTGCACTTCCATTTTGATATTTTCTCCTTTTTTTTTTTCTACAATAGAATGGGGAAAAAAAGCAAGGCAAAGTGAGGAAGAAGAAAAAAAAAATTGAAAGCAAAGTGAAATTAAAAATCAAAATTATGGAAAATGCATGTTCATTTGAAACTTTTTTATGTTAGTGAATTTTATTTTGTCACTTAAATTAGTTTGAAAAAACTATTTGATATTTTGTTTCCAAAGAAGTTGATTTTGATAGAAATACCTTTTTATAGAAATCTTTTGAAATCTAAATTCTTTGGTAATTTTTAATTCTGCTGGAGTTTATCATAACCTGATATAAGGAGAAAATAATACAAGTAGAATTAAAAATCATTGAGCAAGCTTTTTTTTTACATATAAAAAGCTTATTCATATCCATTCAGACTGTTTTTCCTTCCTAAACTCAACAGTTACTGAACCATTAAAGTAGAAATGTCCTTTCTATAGGCCATAGAATGTGTTCATTAGTTAGAATTTACAGGAAACCACTTAACTCATTACTCTTTGCTGACAATATTTTTTTTAATTTATCATTTTTTATTTAGCCTTAAAGGTATGCATTTTCTTGAGAGTCAAATAGTCATTTAGAGAACAGGAGACATTGTAAATGCTATTCTTATAAACAAAATCATCAAAAGACACTAAGGTACTTAAATATTTAACTTCTGTTTCTTATTAAAAACAAACAACAACAACAAGATCAAAACTTCAAAATAATAAGTAAACTTAAACATATATAAAGCATCTGATGTGTTACAGAGTGAACAGTAAGAAGTACAGCCCTGAACTTCCCCAGGTCACAATGATTTTTCGAAATTCATATTTTAACTTTCCAACAGAAAGAAGAAAATATCTGCCTTCAGGCTCAGGCTGTTTCTCAAAATTAATGTGCACTTTCCCAAGATTATTTAAAAGCTTACAGAAGCAAGAGTTGTGGAATATGAATTTTCTAAGACTTTTTTAAAAATAAACCACAAAAAATTGTTAACTGTAGGTTTCTCTGTGAGCTTATTTCTTATCTTACTTTGCCAACAGCTAGAACAACTAACATTTATGTGATTATCACTTCACCCCACTTCCTTCCGTACTGAATTCTTTAGGAGTCTTTCATGAATGCAGGATAAGATTCTTATATTTGGGAGTCTATTCCCAAGGTATTGAAAACCATAAACCAAAAACCTCTTCTTAATGCTATGAAATCCATTTCTGTGTAACTTAGATAACTACTCACACACCTGTAGCATTCCTACTCTATTTCAGATCAGGACAGAAAAATATTTGATGGCTTTTTTTTTTCTAAAGGATTTCAGACTGAAGTGATTCATCTTCTGGGGGAACACTGTGATATTTTCCCAGGATATCTATGTGGTATTGATTAGAAATCTAAAATTCTGTTCAATGTCCAATGTATTAAATATGTACTGGATTCCAATGTATATCCATACAAGACAGGTATAAATATATTTGTTTGAGATGAGCAGACATCAAAGATTTGAAGGTCCTCGGAAAGGCAGAGAGAGCTGTTTTCTGTCCAGTAAATATGTTTAACCATCGACAACAAACACTGCTATTATTTTTTGATTTGCCTTAACTCTTAATACACACATTTTTTCATATGCAAGAATTCTGCATATACAAGTTTAACTGGTTGGTTATAGTGTCATCATTAATTTATGGGGGATTATCACAGAGTTCTGAGAAAGATGATTTGGAAAAGATATACAAGGCATTACTGGCAGATGGGAAGCTAGAACATATATAAATACTGTATATGATACTTTGAACAATTTTGAAGTAGGTTTAAAGCCTTTTTCTAAAAATGTATCAAACAGAAAATGTTTAATATATGCATTATATTTCAAAGATGCTGTACTTGAGATGTGAGGCAAATGTTAGTCTAGATTCAAGAAACACTGCAGAACTCTATAGACTTCCAGAACACCTTGACTACATATCTTAGGCTTCTATAGAGTTTTAAAGGTTTATCTTCTACAATTAGAACATCACAGAAAGCTTCAGAGTTCAAATATTATTTGCTTCCTTTTTTTTTAATTGGCAGACAAATATAATCATATTCTCTGCCTTTAAAAGTTTTTCAGTCTCTAGTTCCCCTGAAGTACACTGAAATTTAATTTCCTCTTCCATTTCCTATTTTAGAATTTCTTTTGAAATGAAGCTTTGTATGTTTTATCTTTTCATCTACATCCTGAGCTAAAGTAATTTGAGGCAGAATTGAGCACTATCCTAAAATAAACAAGTGTTCTTCAGTAGATCTTTTGTCCTCTGTCGCTTTATTTCACTGAATCTGGAAACAACTATGTGTGATTGAGACACAGTCTAATGAACCTGAACTTTTCAGTAGTCAGAATTAAAAAGAAAGGAAAATTACTATTAAAGACAGTCTTTAGTTCAGAATTGAGACTGAGACATACACTGTAATAAGCAAAGATTCTTTTCTCAATTTTTTGTAGAGTCTTTGCTCTACTGATTAACTTTATCAATACATTATTTAAATCCCAGAATTATTTTACAGAAATTCTTTCACAACATTATTCATACCTTTTATCTGAGCAGTTATTTCTGGTTTTCTTCTGACCAATTAAGAATTTGCATTTGATCTGATCCTGGATTGTCTAATTTAACCTTTATCAAATGGAGCCACCTTCAGGAAGGCCTGCAGATCTGAGAATATTTGGCATTCCACATCTCTAGCTGTGAAAAACAGAGACAAAAAAACCCAATGAGACACAGTTGCTAATCCATAACCATGTTTCATATATCATAACTCTGTGTTTGTCTGCATTACAGTAATTTTAAAATAAAACTCCAAACATTTTGCTATTTCTTATGTAGGATTTGCTTGTATAATCATAAATTGTTAAAGAAAATGGGATATAAAACCAGATTTACACAATAGCAAATTAAAAATGTAAATTTTAAAGTGAGATGCAGGATTGTTTTTAAAGTAAGAGCTTTTATGTTTTTACAGACAGAAATAGTAAAATGGCATTCCACCACTGTGTAAATAATAGACAGAAAATATGTTAATGGAAACACAACTATTAATTATTTAATAGATTAATTTCTTCATACAGTCCAACTACTCCTGCCTTTCATAGAAAAATCTCAATATTTAGATAGATGAATATTTTTTATTAGCTCTTCCTTAGTTAACTATGCATGTCCTGTTGTGCCACTGAGTATTGTCACTGGATAGTGACTAAGGGCTATTTATCAAGTGAAAGCTCCCTGTTTACAGCTGATTTCCTTGAAACAAATTACTACTTCATGAAAATTTTCTTATTTGTCTTTCTAAGTAAACATAATTAAAACTAAGAAAAAGATCACTCCACCAAAAAGGAGTGGAGAGACAGTGATAGGATAACACATGGCACTCTTCCTTAGTTACAGGTATTTCTTTGTTTTTTCCCTTGAAGTTAAAGGAAAATAACTTTGCCTTCATTTTTACCCCAAAAAAGGTCTGTGACTGCCTTCCTGAAGCTTTAAATTTAGGCAAGAAAACCATGTGTCTCCCAATACCTTTCATCCTGTATTTGATTCCTGTGTGCTGCAAATTGGCACAAGTTGGCATAATGTAAGGAAGAGCTGAAAGACAGAAAGAACAAGAATGGGGAAACTGGGATCTAACCACAGATACGGAAAACCAATCTCAGTCATTGCAAGTATGACACAAAAATTGGATTAGAGAAGGACTTGCAGCAATTCTCTAGTTAGAGGACAACAATATAGTTTGATTCCTTGTCACTGCAGGCAAATGGAGGCAGCAACTTGATCATCATTACTTTCTCAGTACTGTGAAGTTGGTGGAATTAAGAATACAGGAATATGGGAAAAAATGTCTCAGTTTAGCAGAATGCAGACCAGGTAATAAAGAGGAAGTTATGAGTGATTTCCCAGGAAATAAGGCCAAAAAGAATATCTGGATGATATTTTATGCTTTTCTTCATATTTCTGCTGTTGTATAGGGATGCTACAGTGGATCTCCATAGAAAGAAAGCAAAAAGTTTCATATCTGAGTGCTGACAAACAAAAGGCAGCTGAGAAACAAGAAGTACAAGCAGAAAGAAAGATGAGTTCAGTGAAACACTGAAACAAATTGAATCAGAAATAAACAATAAAATAGACAGTGACCAATGAAGGACAAGGATTGCCTGTTGCTATATGAGTTGGGCACACATTCTCTGCAGAGTTATAGTGCATGACCCACTCAAAGACCTTTGGCAGTCATTTCCAGTGGAGGTGGTCAAACTCAAAGGAAAGACCATTAATTACAAGACTGTTCGCCTTTTATTAAAAATAATTGAGAATGGAGAAAAGAAGTTAACAAAATCTTTCTTAGACTGATCAAAGAACAACAGAGGTCTAGAACAGATAGGTCTAAAAGCAACAGATCCTTATAAAGACAAGAGGATATGAGGAAACACAGTGAAACTGAACAAATGGTTACAGCGTCATCAGTAGCAGAAACAAAGTATAACCAAAACGTTTCATGAGCACTTTACTATTAGTACCGTGCATAAGATATCATATCTGAAGCAACTACAAATATAAATGCAGCTTTAATATCTAAGTAGTTCAGAAAGTTATTATCTGTCTCTACAAGCATTGATCAGAAATTTGATGTCATCTGTTTGTCATGCAATATTAAAAATATTCTAGAGGACTATGGAATAAGGACCAATAAAAATGTTTTCATTTTTTAAAAGTCATGGAGTCACAGAACTTTTTGGGTTGGAAGGAACCTTAAAGATCATCTAGTTGCAACCCTCCTGACATGGGGGGGGGGGGGGGGCTGTATTTTGTTTCATAGGTCTCTTGAAATAGTTATGAGCAATATTACAGGTTTTAATTACTTGTTTCCATACCTGTTTCCATAATCTGAGAAAATAAGCATAGAATCATAGAATCAGCCGGGTTGGAAAGGACCTCTGAGATCATCAAGTCCAACCCCTGATCCAGTACCACCCTGGTTACTAGACTATGGCACTAAGTGCCACATCCCGACTCACCTTGAAAACCTCCAGGGACAAAGAATCCACCACTTCCCTGGGCAGCCCATTCCAATGCCTGATTACCCTCCCTGTAAAGAATCTCTTCCTAATATCTAACTTAAACCTCCCTTGGCAGAGTTTAAGACCATGCCCTCTTGTCTTACTGATAGCTGCCTGGGAAAAGACACCAACCCCCACCTGGCTACAACCTCTTTTCAGGGAGTTGTAGAGAGTGATGAGGTCTCCCCTGAGCCTTCTCTGCTCCAGGCTAAACAACCCCAGCTCCCTCAGCCTCTCCTCATAGGACTTGCATTCAAGTCCCTTCACCAGCCTGGCTGCTCTTCTCTGGATAAGCAATACAAATGTTCCCCATCAGTTCTATCAAATACTACAAACCTTTCAGCAGAAGTCATCATGATAAGGTGAACATGGATGCAAGCCAATCCAGAAAGTAAGAAAAATAAAATCATGCCACTAAGTGTCCCAAGAAATAGACAGTGAATTAGTGTGTCTTGTGCATATGCTGTGTCTTATTAAATGTTTAATTTTGTACTACAATGCTTTTTAGCTTTCTTCCTGAGATACACTATCAAATTACTTTATTCTGTTGCAGAATCTGATTTTCTCCTGTTATTTGCACTTGAATGTTATTAGTACCTTAATTAGCCTCTTGTTAAGTAAAGATGCTTTTCTTTCCTGATCAAAATTTCCTTTATCTGCTACCAACAACAGAAAAAAGAAAATTCTGAATTTAAAAATTGATGATCTGATTACAGTTTAAAAAAATTTTTTTTTTTCAGTTCAGACCATTTTTATGATTTCTTCTATCTTCCAATGTGCAACTGAATAATTCTCACGTTTGATATAAATGGCCAGAAGTAACTTCGTACAACACATTATTTCACAATACAAATTCACACTATAATTACTCCAGTGTTTCTTTTTGAGCAGGTGTCTTGCCCTTGGATGGTGACTCACTGAAAAAAGATGCACTGCCAGATGAAAACAAAGCAGTACCTTATGCATGAATGGCCATTGACTTGAACAGAACTCATTCAAGGAAGACTTTTATGAGAAACTAACACGTATATAACCATAACTTATGTCACATGCTATGTTCCAAGAGAACACATCACACTTTACTGGAGTGTGAGTTTTTATATTAAAAGAATTAACTCCCCCTATCTCTTTTCTCCCATGTAGAGTAAATCTGTGCATGTATCACACTGACTAGCTATTTAAGCCTGGTTTATTAGCAGAATTCTGTCCTACCTGGTATGGGCTGATAGATTAAGCTCTTCTTCTGCTACATAGCCTCTGGATTTCTTTTCCATCCTACCAGACTGAGATCCCGAGGTTGGGTCCATATATTACAGACAAGTAAATTACAATAAATTACCTGTGAAGCTTCAAATGTTCTTTAAAATATTACAGTTCTTCCCTTTCACCCAAACAGACAATTTTTCAGAGGGCTGAGTTCAAAATGGTCACAAACAAGAGCAAACCAAGCCTTTTAGTTCTTCTTATACTGTGCCCTAGTGTAAGTAAATGTATTTGCAGAAGTTTCCACTGTCATGGTGGGTGGAAGTATTCCATGTAAAGGCACTTTGTACTTCTCAGCCTTCAGCTTTTTGCAGGTGAGATCAAGATACATTAAGAGGACTGGTCAATGAATTTCCACCTGCCTCTTACTCTCCACAATCCCTCTTCGAACTCCAGAGCATTCAGGAGCTAGTGAACTTCAGCTGGCTTAAGGTAATTACTTTAGATTGAGTCACAAAAATGTACATAATGTCTGGAGAAGGATCTCATGGTCTCCTGACTTTGGCTGAGATATTCTGGCCAGTATACAGTTCAACACAAAAATATTTTGTGAATCTGGCCCATGTGTGCTTTTTGATAGAACTGTCAGTGCTTCAGCTGGACAGTAACTGGAATTTTGAGATGACTGACAATGTGATAAAATTAATTTTGCAGTTCATCGGCTTATAAATTCATTAATTTCCTGTGAAAACAAACCCATACAATTCTGTGTATCACTTCCAGTTAAATAGGAAATGTGGATGTTATAGAAAATTGGCCATCGGAAAACTGTATAAACAATAAATGTAAGCCCTGCTGCTTTCAAAAGTAACTACTTACTTTGACTGGGTAGCCTGCAATTATTATTAATGAGCTAGTAAGGGAAAGCAGAGCAAGCTGAAGAAAAGTAAAGTAGCATCCTCCTTCATGGACAATGGAAATTGCTTGTCCAGCTGAGAATACACAGTACTTACCTCCTACTTCCACATTTTTTTGCTCTTGTTGCTGTTGAGGGACTCAAGAAAGGGAATGGTATGCCAAAAACTGATTTTTAAGATGCCTAATTTCAGCAATTTCCTTGCTCATATTTGAAATTTTGAGCTAAATTCTGATTGTTAATTAAATAGTAAGTCTAAATAACTGATTTGTTCCTCAGTTAAAATCATGAGAATTCCAGATATTTATTTTTTTAATTACAAAAGCTTAGAAATAATATGGCTTGCAGTTCTCACAGAACTGTTATTTCAAATGAGGCTTCTGCCTATTTCTCTTCAAGACATTGGTCATATACCCTCAGTTTTTTCATCACAGAGCCTCATAAAATGTGACATTTTTTCCTGCACTCCTACATTTGTTTTTCCTCAGCATTAGGCACAGTATGTCCTTCATCTCACTCTCTGCATATATATTTACGTCAATCAATTAAAGAATCAATTAATAATATCTTTCATAAACCCACAGAATTTCAGTGCAAAAGGCCACAAAAAAAATTCTCACTAGACAAAATGAATAGATGTAATTTGTCTATCCAATTAGCTATTTAACTGGTCTGACCTTTACTAGAAGTAAATGATCCTGACAGCTACAGGAAGCCTGAAAAAAACCGCAGTTAAAAAATCAAATAGACATAAATAGAAAGTCACAGGTGAACACATCTCTGCTGAAGTCATCAACACTTCCAAACACTATTTTTCCTTTTCTGAACTGAAAATGTACAGAAAGACACACTATTCAGCAGGTAAAAAAAAAAAAAAAGTAAATAATAAGACAGTCCTAAAAGTTCAGCATTTTATAGTTCTGTGTGTTGTAGTGAGGCAAGAAGAAAGTCCATTTTAAATAGAATTGCCAATACTTATCACCCATAACCCTGAGTACAAAAGCAATAATATTTCTTATCATAAACATCATATAGTCTTGGGGCGCAGGAGGATGCTGGTGGAGATTATGACTCAGACATTACATTAACCTGAATAATTTTATTTTTACAATTTGTAAAAAAAACAGACATGAAATAAAATTAAGAGTTATGCAGAACACCAAACATTTATCTAATTGTTTTCTTCCATACAAAAGGGAGCGGCTATCCATAGGTTTTCTGATTGGAATAAAGGTAGATTTCATTACATTGGTAGGTTTCACTACCTCAGCTTTATTTCCCTCACTGATTGTTTGAGATATTTTGAGTGAAAAGCTGATAAAGGAAGCTAAGTAAACTTGCAAATCAAAGTATGACAACGCTTTGTGGCAAGAGCTTGGACAGGAAATCTCCAAAAAGAAAACTCATTGACAATACATAATCTTTGCAGAAATGGGAGCTTTTCTGAAAAATAGGTACAAGTTAAACCTACAGGTAACTACTGAGTTAGGAGCAGATTCATAATGATGACAAATGAATGAATGACTGTTTTCAAATAACTCACCACATTAAACTAGCATTGTTGCCTGTCTCTTCTAGTCCATACGATACAAATACATATTTTCACTTAGAAAATGGATCAAATCTTTTTATCTAAGTCAAAGGCACTCTTCCTTTCTACGAAGTATTTGTCTCAATAGTTATTAAGAATAGGTGAAAGGTATGAGAAAATCAAATTACAGACTTAGCAAAGTAGATATCTCATTACAAGGACTAGAAGTGAGATCCTTCACAGTAACCCTTACACAAATAAATTACATACTTCAAAAAAAATTACTTCAGTTGTCTGTACATGGAGTTCATCAAAAGTAGATTTTCTCAGTTATATTTTCTCCTTTTCTTTAGAGAAGGATAGCAGTTCCAATAAAACTGATTTTTTTAACCACTAAAGACTATAATTCTTTTAATTTTGAAAAGAGCATTTAGAAATAAGACAAGCATATTTTTCTAAAATTATCACCAGTGACTAATTTTATCCCCATCAAAAAAAGAAGATTCAAGTTCACAGGATGACATTTTTTTGCAATAAAGGAACAAAAATAAAATCTAAATTTAACAAAGTTTTATGTGGTGAACTGGGAAAAAAGTTTTTCTGGGAGTGTATAAAAAACAGATCAAATCCATCACAACCAAGTAGAATCATATACCATCATGTGTAAAAGTCCAGACCAACATGCAGGGCATGGAAAATGAAGTACAACACAAACTCAAGAGAGGTGACTTGCATATATTTGTCCTTGAAAATGGGAAAGGACTCACATTATCAGAGTAGTATCTCCCAGGCAACTGCTCCTTAGACAGAAATGACAACAAATACACACTGTGGCTGCTATCTGAGGCATATTGATAATATTCTATTTCTTTATTCTTTTGCTTGGCTAGAATATGTGTTTCTACTTGAAATATGAACATGCTTTGCAATTGCTCAATATTTAATCATCTACACATAGAACACAAATAGAATGCAACCAGCTGTATACAATTTACACCTTTTTATTATGATACTCTTAGAAAACTGCTATCCAGTCCAAAATGTAAATGGGAGAAAAGAGTAAATATGTATGGAACAATGCATATAACATGCATATATAAATATATAATTGTGTAAGCTTGTATCTGTAATACAGGTATATCTGAGATATAAATTTATATACACATATACATTGTCACTTAGGTATATGCTCATTTTTGTTAATTGTGTGTGTGCATGTACACACACAGGTACACACACAAACATATTCATATATATATATTTATTTATTTATTTATTTAGCACATATACACAGAAAAGTTGAAGTTGGAATGGAGATCATCTCTTACAGCCCTCTTTCTCAAGCAGGACCTCCCAGAGCCAGTTGATCATGTCCTCATGATCCTGAATACCTCCAAGGATGGAGATTCCACCCCCTCTCTGAGCAATCTGTGCCAGTACTTGGTCAGCCTCACAATGAAAAGGTTTTTTCTGATGTTCAGACAGAACAGTTTCAGTTTTTGCCCATTGGCTCTGGTCCTGTCTCCGGGTACAACTGAAAAGAGCTTGGCCTGTCCTCTCTGCACCTTCCCTTCAGATATCTCCATACATTGATGAGATCCCCCCTGAGCCTTCTCTTCTTCAGAATGAACAGTCCCAGCTCTCTCAGCCTTTCCTCAATCCTTTCCTTCATCCCTTAATCACCTTTGTGGTCCTTCATCAGACTCCCTCCATTATGTCCATGTCTTCTCTTGCACTGGGAGCCCAGAACTGGACACAGCGCTCCATGTGTATCTCACCACGGATGAGTAACAGGGAAGCTTACATACATATGTCCTGATTTATCCTGTTCTTGATAGAACAGATTAAAAAAAAGGATTCAAAAAGTTTCTCTTCATGAAATATAAGATAGTTTAGTATGTCTCTATTTTTTTCTAAGTGCCATCTCTTGTATAGAGACACATGCACTCTGGTTTTATTTCACTAGACTTTTACTCACTGACAGTATGAAGTTAAATAACATCTTTAATATTCAGTTTCCATCAAGCAGACTAAAACATCCTTTGGGGAATAGAAATCTAAAGGGAATAGTGTGTACCTATCAATTTTTCAATCTTGCTGGAACTTGGAACTCAGCCCAGATTTATAGTGATTAATTCTCTGAATCCAAAACTGTCTAAGCTTTACTTTAACTAAAATTAAAGATTCAGATTCTCAATGGCACTTAGGAGCTTTCATCCAGTTTAAATTAAACCTAAATGGATGTTAGGAGCCTAAGTGACTTTGTGAACCTAATGTAGAGACTAAGAAGGTGAAATCTTTGCCTTTCTGTCCAAATGCCCCAGCATCAAAGGTGTTGCATGTATATTAGGAGATTTTGCAGACTAAAGTTCTCTTATCCCTTATATTTTGAGATATGCCAACATATCAGTTTATTGCAGTTTAAAAATCTGAGTGTTTTTCTATCAAAATTCCCCACTTAGACTACCACTGTGCACACTGTTAGTGCTATAGCCCTCAGCCTGGTGAGTGAAACATGAAAGAAGGAGCAAAAGACCTAAATTTTAGGCTCTCAGCAGAAGAGCGTTTGAACCCTGATCCTCTGCTCCCTTGGAAAGTTCACCAGGACTCTGAGCAGAGAGCAGTTAGTAAGAAAATAATAAACCTGATTTAAAAATGGTACCAAAAGAGGCAGTTCTGGGTTTTTTTTAGATAATATTTGAGTAGTTGAGACTGGATTTTAGACTTCTTTTGTGCACTTGGACTTTTCACCTCCACTGTTCCTAGAAGCATGCATACTGTCCAAACTCACCTTGTATGAGACCTGTGCAGCCTTGTTGGGACACACATGTAGAAAGGAGCAAGACTCCTAGGGACAAGGAGAGACTAGGCAAGGGTTACCTAGCTCTACAAGCAAAGGGTGGTAGTACATCCCTTCTTGCAACCTTGGGTTACAATCTTTCTTTCAGGAAGAGAATCTAAGACTTACTCACCATCAATCCCTCAGTAGCTGCAACTAGCCTTGACATAAGGCTTATTCCCTCTCTTAAGAAGCATCTCACAATTTGTCATAATTCATAACCTCTAAAGATCTCACAGAAATTGTCCTAATCCTAGTTTTTTTGAAAGCCTGATAGGTTGATGCTATGACAAACTCCACCAGTGAAGTTATAGATTAACAAATCCCAGGCTGAGGTGAATTTCTTCTACTTTTTGCATGGGTATTCTAACCAGAGGACTTCTATTCAAAAGATAAGGTCTGATACTAAAATTACATACACAACTGAGTTCTAAGGGGATTTCAATTGATTTATTTATTTGCTGTGTTTCACTGCATCTCAAGTAAACCCCCAAATCTAAGCAAATGATGGATTTCCAGATACAACCTTCCCATCTACTCCACACCTACCTACTTAGCATATAGATCTTATACATCCTCTTCATTAAATGTTTAACTTTTCCCACTTACTACAGCAGAATTGAAAAACTGACAATTTTAATATCAGTTCTAATTCCAGATGTTTCATTTTCAGCTGTGGTAATACTCAGCAGGGGAAAATCTGAACTGAAAGACTTTATGTGAAAACTTTCTCGTATGGGACAGGAGATGCTAAACAGCCCAGCTCCTGAAAAATACATGTGTTCAAAAGTAACAGCATTTGTTTCCGCTTTCTTCAAAACTCACTAAGAAAAGCCTATTCATTTTGCAAGTTTCACAGAAAGAACAAATGTGGATTGGATTTAACAGCTGTTCTTCATTCAAAAATCCCCAAAAGCTAATGTTTTCAGACTGGAACCACTCACAAACAGAAAGCTTCCTTATTAACTACTGTTGTAGTTCAGGCTTGTGTTTAATTCAGTTGATTATAAGATTGATGCTCTTGTTTTTTTCTTTTGACCGTTTAAGTTTTTTATAAATGAAGATCTGTCATGCGTTCTTCTAGTCAAGCACCCATGGTATAGAGGTGTGTAAGTTAATTAGCTTTCATGGTTTAAAGTCAGGTGAACCTGAACCTCTGCTTTATTTCTATATTCTACAAAGCATTCACAAGTCACTATCTATGTCTCATGCCAGGTGTTTGTTTCAAATGGCCTCATGGTGTTTGCCATGTGCGAGTGCACAAGGAAAGAAGGACACACAATCTGCGTGGTTGCAGTAGAGCTAGAGACAATGCTTGTGGTTGTCCAAATAAAACTGGCTGAACTAAACAAATTCACAGATTTTTGTCCTGCTTCTGGCTGAAAACTCTGTATTAAGCTTTCCCACAGGATGGATACGCTGATTTTTATCTATTTCAAGGTTCAGCTCCAATGAGGACTCGTGGCAGCAACTCAAGCTGAAGTAAGTAGGCAGTCAGAGAGAAAGTAACAATATCAGTATAAAATCCCACTAGACTGCACCCAGCACAGTGCAACATACAAATGTGGAAGATAAATGAATTTCAGCATCACAGACTGTTACTCACATTTAGCTGAAGCCCTGTATTCCCTAGAGACCTTTTCTACAACATCTATTTCACAGGACAGATAACATGCCAAATCTCTGGCTACCATCCTTACTATCTTGCAGCTATGGGCAGGCAGAAGAAAAGCCTCTTGAATAATGTTATCTTTTCAAGATACAAGGTGGGAGGGATCATCAAAAGCTGGTGGAACATCCCAGCCTAGTTTAGTGCTCCTGAGTAAGTATTTGGGTGTACAAATTCCCCTAGATAGGAAATGAAAATGAATGCAGAGACCTCTAACATAGCCTTTTTAATCAGTTATTAATGAAGGTGTAGGTGTTTCAATATCTGAAATGTCCTTAGTGAGTCAGAGGATTAAATTTACTCACAGCCAGTAACCAAAGACGCAACAGTGAAGAGGCAGCAAACTGACAGAGAGGCAGAGTAATATGTTTCCCAGGACCTCTTGTGCCAGTGCTGGCACCCTGGTAAGCAGTGTTTCTGCTGCTGTACAGGGACAATATGTGGCTACCTCGGAACTCAGTCAATAAACAGAATTCTATCTCCATCCCTCAGTTCTGTAACAGCATTAATTCTTGGCCATTCATTTAGCAGTGCCCCTTCCCTTCACACAGGCAGCTCAGTCCTGTCTAGGCTTTTGCTCTTTAGAACACCAAAAATCTTGGTCTGCCTTGCTGAGAAGCTTAAACTGCTGGTGAGCATTTTTCTTCACCCTGAGGCTGATAATTCTTTTATTCTCTGCACAACATTACTCTCTTTTTTTCTTTGTCTTAAAGCATAGCAGCTTTGACAACTACATAATATTGCTGTTTTTAAAAAGTGCTCATTATAGGCTTCCTTTGGGAATTTCCAAGTTTTATTCTTACTAGTCATTTACTGCCTTTAAACATGCAATATTGTCTGATGAAAAGGGAGTCTTTGAGGTAATGGGGGGAAAATTATTCTCTCCAGCTTACTTTGCAGCTCTTTCTGCCTTCAGAAATGAAAAACAAGGATTTGTATTACTGAACTTTACTAATATGATCAAGAGTTACAGAATAGGACCTTTATTTTTAAATGAAGCTCAGGAGACTTAGAAGAACCAGCTTCTCATATGTCCAATGCTTCTTCACCCAATCATTTTTGTTGCTTTTTACTGGACTCTACAGTTTCTGAACATCTCTTCTGTACTCAGAGAGGAGAGGCCCAAGCATGTCCTCCAGCTGTCTGTTAGACTTTACTGCTGCCAGGGCACACCATGGACTCCCATCCAGCCGGTCCCCATACCCTTTTCTGCAAATTTGTTCCTGAGCTGGTCAGCTCACAGCCTTTATCAAAGCACAGAATGGTCCCAGGTGCAGGACTGCACCTCTGGTACTGTTGAACTTCAGGTGGTTCTTGCTGGCCACCCCTCCAGCTTCCTGACGTTCCTCTGGATGGCACCCCGTCCTCCTCCAGTGTATCACTTGTTCCCCCAAGAAGGAATGCTGGAAATTACTTCTTACACTTTTGAAAAATACCAGGTTTTTAATATTGAGGGCAGAAGGTACTGTCTATTTGCATAGACAGGTCTCATCTTATGGGATGATTAACAGGTAGCTTCATTAAATAAGTCATTTCTTGCTTGTGACCTTTTCATGAATTGTTTTTGTAAAATTCAGAAGAAGGGACTGTTAAGAGCAGCCAAATCAACAGACCCCAATACTCGGGAATATTCCTTCCAGTTGGCATGCTGGATGCGAGGCAGATGCTTTTTCCCAATCCCAAGCATGGTCTACAGTGACATTGAACACATATTGCAAGGACATAAATATGCCTTAGAAAGCTTTACATGAGGATTGACCAGTCTACGCCTTTCAGCATGTGTAAAGAGTAGAGATTTACAGAACTAACTGGTGCATTCGCAGAAGAAGCCCAGCACTGTGCACAGAGTCCTGAGAACATCAATTTCCCAGAAAAGGTTAATCAGTAGAGGGGCATTACTGAAATACTCATTACTGTTTCTACAGTGATGGATAGACACAGCTGGTTAAAGGACCCTTGTGCACTACTTTCTATATGCTGCATATTGTCGTGCAGTATCTACTTACATCTACTGGAACTGTCAAGCATTCATTTGTGCAGCATGCTTTTGTGCCAATTATTTAACTTTAAACTCTTGTAAACCTACTGTTTAAAATGCTTTAGAACTTATACTACTTTAAATTGTCCCATTGAAAATAAATGGGTGATAGAATCGTAGAATCATAGAATGACCTGGCTTGGAAGGGACCTTGAAGATCATCTAATTCTGACCCCTCACCATGGTGAGGGACACCTTCCTTTATAACAGTGTCATGGGCAGAATGGCAGCTTCAGACAATGTTTAGTAAAGAAGTCCTCCCGTTGAGTCATGAGGTGCAGAAAGGACCTTCTTGCTTTCTAAACTCCTTCTCAGACAGGAGTCTAGGTGTGGCTGGATCCAATCTTAGCCTCAGACTTTGTCAGTGGTTTATGTCTAAAGGATTATATAGTTGTAATTGAACCTTTATACAACTTTGTCCCACAGGATTAAGAATGGTAAACCAAATATATTTATGTATATATATATATATTAAAAATTGTTATGCAAATAATTAAACTATCTTAATAATTATTGTTTACACTGTATGGATAGCTATAGCTACTAGGATAGTGCTCTGTTATTAAAGCAATTATATTAAAGCAATTATAATGAAGCAATTATATTGAACCTATTATATTAAAGCTAGCAAAAATAATTATTAAGTAGAGATTGATGTTACTCACCCATACTAAAAACCATGGGCAAATCTCTTACTCAGCCTTGATGAGTAACCTTGAGGAACATCCCCAGTGAAGGGAGAAATCTACACACACACTTCAAAAAGGTTTATGCTAGAAGACCCTCCCATTAAAAGGTGGGATTGGACTTTTATAGTATAAAGCGACTGACTGTCAGTCATACGACTCTGGACCAGCTGTATTAGCTCAGCATCTTTAGTTATCAGTAAAATCACTTATTTATTCCTTTATCCCTGTACTTTACCAAGTCTGCCACATCTTCACCTCATTATCACGAGGTTTAACTTTGGGATTGATGAGTCAGGTTGGTTTCAGTAATACTCAACACCAAAAGAATCGTGACACCCCCATTCTCCATTCACTCTTGATAGCTTAGCAAATAGGATACTGAGTTGTTTCATCCCCACTCCAGGCAGAAAACATCCTGCTACAACCAGGTTGCTCAAAGCCCCATCCAGCCTGGCCTTGAAAGCTTCCAGGAAGGGGCATCCCCAGCTTCTCTGAGAAACCTGTTCAGTTCCTCACTACCCTCACAGTAAATAACTTCTTAACATCGAATCTAAGTCTCTCTTTAGCTTTAAAACCATTCCCCCTGTATTATCCTGGTGCCCTATCACTATCTGGTTTTGTCATCTTCCTGCTTGAAGTAACATCAGTGAAAGCAGAGACACCAGGACTTGACTTTATCCAGGATTTCAGTTGCTCTCCAAAGTAAAAGAAATAATAGTCTTCTATCTGCAGGCCTAATTGAAATGACATCATTCCAGTTTAGATGTTATTGAATGTCTTTAAGTATACTCATTTTAACAGAGTTTATTATCTAGGATATATGCAATCTATGAAGATTAAATGCAACTTTAAAACTTGAATACTAGGAAACTCGGTAAGCATTTAGTCTGCAGTTTTATAATCTTTTCAATAATACACTTTTTGTTTTAATTCTAATTATTATTATTAAATCTACTTTCCTGAATAATAATTTTATTTGTGATACAGAGAAGTGCACAATTTACTAGAACTAAAATAGTAATAATTGCTAGTATTGCCACCAAAAAAACCAGGAAATAAACTCTCTATCCAGTTTGCTAAATTGAAAAGCCAACATTACTTTATTCAGTACTCTGGGTGCATGGGGATAGCTCCACAAAACATGCACACCCAGCAACAGACTAGATTACATTTATTAAACTAATAAATTTCTATTACATATTGATCATATTTCCAGAATACATTCATATATGCTGATTGTATCCATGGACTTATTTGGATACTAGTAGGGTCTTTTGAAGGTCTTTGATGGTCATTTGGGAACATCTCATTCCCCAAATTTCCCTTTTGTGGTTCTGGATCTTCTAATGCATTTTCTCTCCTTGAGAATATCTCAAATATATGGTCAGATCATAACATGTTTCTCTTATCATTCTTTCCTCTGACACACAATCTTTGTTCTCAAAACTAAAACATCTGCTAGTACATATTAGTCACTGATATAGGTAAATAAGGAAGCAATAGCTGGCACCAGACTATTAGTCACAGATGTAGGGAGTTAACACAAAGCCACACTAATTTCTGGCATTTGTACTAAGCACTATATGGTACAAAACCAAGCATTAATCACAGATTTAGGGATCAAACACTACTGTGCTATAGCTAAAAGAACTTTCCAACATCTTCCCCAACTGCTGCATAGACTCCTTTTTAACAAAATATTACTTGTCCAGTAATAGTATTATTTGTATGTATTAGAAGCCAGGTTAGATTCATATAAACATTAAAATTGTCTCTATTTTCATTGGAGTACCGTGTCCCAAAAGAACAGCTCAGGTAAAATTGCAAATGCTTAATAGAAGTAACTGTGAGTAATACTGAAGGTTTTGGTCATTGTACTGAAGTTAGTAAAATGCTGTTGGCACAGCTGGGTGGCTGATGGCTTTTTTTGTAATAGTAGCAGGAGGAATGATGTGTCTTTGACACAAGAAAATTTTTATTAATTAAGCAATGAGCTAAAAGGTACAGTGTCCTGTAGTACTCCTGGCTTTGTTTAAAGGATGTTTTGATACTGTGGTGTGCATGTCTCAATAGAGCAAATATCAAGGATTTGTGCTTATACCAGTTAAGTCAATATGGCCCCTAAAAGATTTTCATAAAATATTTGAAAAGTCCTTATGACCTTTCTTGATATTTTTAATACATGAAAATATAAGGTAATTGAAGTTTAAGCACACAGCAAAGAAGACAAATTGTATTGCATGACATGTAAACATGCACAGACTGCATTAGAAGTCCTGTAATACCACAAATGGTTCTTTAATATTTTCAGCAGATATGTTTGAGAATGCTTACATTTAAACCTGCTAGTAATTTTATTTTGCTGTCTTAAAGAAGTTATAAGTCTAAACCAGAAAAAAAACCCAGTCAGTAAGGCTTTGCTTTTCAAGAGCAACAAAAATAAATAACTTTGTCACTGATTCACTGAAATTAATTTTGCAGTTGGATTCATGAATGCTCTTCCCAGTAACCAAAGAGATGTGGCCCTCATGAACCTTAGTTTAATAGAAAATGCTTTTGTTTCATTAGTTTGTTTCCATTCATACTGATTAATTATAAAAATTTTGGTAATGGGGTTTATTTGGGTTATCCAAGCAAAACTTCTAATTCTTTAGCAAGACACTTAAAAAAAAAAATTGAACCAGGGAACTGGTTAATTAAAACCATTAACAACTCAACAGTATTCAGATAAATAACAAAGGGATTTCCACAGATGAAAATAACTTTAACATGGCATCTTAATGCACCTCTTAACAGTAATGCAAACACTGTTGCCTCATTCTAGTTCTTCAGTGACCATGCAGCAGTGATCTAAACTCTCTGGCAGGGAGCAGCCTTTACTGAGTTATGTTTTAGAAATTACGCAAAGTAAAATAAAATCAACTCTTTTATCTATAGTTACACTCAATAAAATACAGTTTTATTTCAAGCTCCATTTTCTACAGTGCATTTGTCAGTCATGTTAGATTATGGTACTCTGGAAAATGTCAAACAGAAATTTTAATGTGCTTGAGGCATGTCACATGCTAAAATGTTTCCATTATGAGCCTTTCATAATAGCCGGATTTTTTTTTTCTTAGAACAAAATTTAACTATTACTTTAAGACTTCAAAATGCCCTATTTAATCCTGAAATTACAGACAGTCAGCTGTGCCATAGCTGCACATTCTTTCTCTCCCATGATGATTAAAATGAATATATATTGTCTAATAATGATTACTTATTTCTATGAAAATACTATGCATTTCTTAATGTGAAATGGAGTGCAAACATCAGTTTGTATTGTCACTTCATATTATCTGACATTCATATAGTCACTGTGATATATGATATCTGCCATCTGTGAAGCTATTACACTTATTTAAAATGCTGCCTGCTCTCCACTTTCATCCAGGAAATATATTCCTGGATCGTCAATACATCTTGACAATTGTACAGATAAGTTAAATGAGTTTTGGGAACTTTTTGTTCAACCACTTTTCTTTTGCAGAATCTTTGAAACCCTCTTGGGTATCCAGATTTTAGGAGCCAAACCTCTTGGCTGGATTTAGAATAAGAAAGTTCAACTATTACCACAGCCTGCTGGAATTTTCGTGTTCTCAGAGGCTCAGGACTAGACTGCAGCTGTTTAGAAGCCAGTTTATTAGATCTAGGAGAGCTAAAAACATCTCACAGAGCATCTGGTAAAAAGTACTTAGCAATGTACACTTCCTGACAGCGCTGCCACTCCTGGGAGTTGTGTCACCAAGACTAGAATGTGCTCCTCCAGGGTCACTGGTGGGCTTTCCATACCCACTCTTTCAGATGGGATTGGCTGTTTCGCAGAGCATCTCAGCAGTGGCTCAATCGATTGTGCCAGGAAGGTCTTCCTCACTGAGTAAATACCAAAGTAAGAGACTGAATTTAAATGTCATAATTTTATATACAAATTGAGCACACATATAACTACAAGTATGTGGTGGTTCCTGATGGCTTCAATGTAGATTCCTAAGTGGGAATTTTATCACTTAATTCCTTAGGGCTCTTCTTCCCTATTGTGGTAGCTTGGCCTGAGCCTTCCTTGGTGACCAGTTTGTAGCCAAGGAAGAGATCAGATCTACCCAGTATTCCCTACCATTTTTACGTAAGCCAGGGTATAAAAAGATAGGAGGAGAGGCTTTTGCTCTCTTTCCTTCCGGTGGCTTTGGAGGTGCGGGTTTCCCTGCTGTTGAGTCT
>JAWWLV010000121.1:103638626-103654927 GCA_035041135.1 Platyrinchus mystaceus | reverse complement strand
ATTGTATATAAGTAAATATATTTATATATATATATTGCTTTGGCTGTCTCTCGTTTCGGTTCTCTTGGTTTTTTTTTTTTACTTTTCCCCTCTTCTCCCTTGGTTTGGGGTGGGGGGGGACTTCTGGTGGTAGGGTTTGGGGACTTGGCAGGGAGCCAGCTCCAAACCATATCACCTATTTAAACTTTCTTATTTTCTTGTTGTTTTCTAGTAGCTGACAAGTCTATTAGTAAGTGCATAAGAATCAATTATTGATTGTGATGAGTAGATGTTACCATTATCATTGGTGTCATAAACCTGGATTTTAAAGCAAAATCCCTTGTCTAGTTCCTAGTCAAGGCAGTATCCACTAATCTATGCACTGCAATCAAACTATTCTTCACTTTCACTGAAGGCCTCATTCAATTCCTATGATGAAAGGTACTACAGAAGTGCAAAGATGTTATCCTTGACTACATGTCTGCAGCTTCTTATATTTGCTATGTCATTATTTCTAATGTTGTTGCTCTTTTAGTCTCAGATGACATCTTTGATGTCAACATGATTTACTGCCAATGTTATTTAATATGCATGTTTCTGTGCTACCTTTCAAAAACAACTGATTGATTTCATGGTGTTCTTTGATCAGTGTTCTTTTGTCAATAGTTAAACTATTAACTTTCACAAACCAATTAATTTTACAATAAATAGCTTTAAATTCTTTCTTCATGCCTGTCTCTGTTGACCTATTAAGATGCTCTATATTACCAGCAAAGTATGTTCTGAAAAGTCTGTCATGACTTCAGGCTAGAAGGGAAAGAAATTACATTGAGCAGAAACAATCTTTCACTATATTTTCAACTAGATATTTCAACTTGCTTTGAAACTGAATTTATACCAGATAAGAAAAAGGACTGAAGATCTTGAAATACCTTCAGTGCACAAAGAATGCTCTGTAAGGACAGGGTACTCACTTCAGTATTTTGCCCTGGTGTTAATTTCTTATAACATTTATTATTTTTTATGCAACTTTTTAAATATTCTTACAGTAACTGATATTTGAAAGTTAAAACAATTGGTTATATCCAAATATATCAGTAATCAATTTTTCTAATGTATGGGACCCTAGAAATTTTCAGGCAATCTGAGAGTATTTATAGAGACTCCATGTACACAGGATCCAATATTGCATAAATTAATTTTTTCCTTTTGATATTAGTTCATTTCACAAAATGTCAGGAATATAGAAAAACAAAACTGTAAATTATTAAGTTCGTCATTGTTACCCATAGTGGATATAATTTTTTTAGACAACTATTTAAGAATTAAATAAGGAGGTTTTTAAGTATTTACTGTTGACAAGGATCCTACAGTTCTGCTGCTCAATATATTGTTCTATTTTAGCACAGGTTATTAGAATTTGCTGCAATATAACATTCCTATTCCTCAGAATAATTGGATTTTTGAGGAGGCAGGAAATTCCTGCAGGAGTTCCTGCACACTTTTTCAGTCCCAAAGGTCTGGAAGCTGGTCGATGAGGTAGGTGCCTGTGGGGAGATGTTTCCATGATGCCCTAGAAAAAACAACAGAAGGCAAATCAAACACTAACCTGCTTTCAAGCAAGTTTCAGAAATATATTGTGTCTAGGTAGGACCCTTAATTCTACAATAGTATTGTTATTATGCTATGGTAGGAAATCATCAGCGAGTATTGGCTTTTGATATTTGAAAGCTGGAGGTTTCTGAAGAAAGAGGCTCCATCCTTATTCCACCATGAAAACTGGGAGGTACTTTACCAGCAATGGAGACACGAAAAAACTTACTACTCACATAATACTGTCTAATCTATAAGTTGTCCCCAAAGTTGGCATCCAAACCTGACTTTGAAGACACATTACTCACATTTGACATGTGGACGGAACAAGATAAAGCAAAGGAATTTGGTAATGCTTTGCAGCATTTATTGCTCTTTCAGTTGAAATAGTTACAAATATGCCATGACTGGACAGGTAAATGCTGAGATGTCTTGGCTATATCTGAGCATCGGTTGAGCTCCAAAATTACTAAGTATTATTCATCATCAAAAAAAAAAAATTGTCTCCAGGAAAAACAACTAAGAAAAGTGAAAAAGCAATATTTTGGTACTGCTTATGACCTAAAATAATGCAATACCCAATATTTTGTCCTCAGCGAAGCAAGTCAAGAGCTAGATCAGCCAATGATCTAAACTGGCTTTGATTCTCTGAGTTGTTGACAAGGTCAAAAATGCTCACTTGCTCAGGTTTCCAAGAGCACTGAATAATGGCAGATATTTTTATGGTGAACACATTCATTGACACATTTTTAATGTGGAAAAAGGCAAATGCAGCTCTAATTATGAAACATTGCATCAATCTGTAAAGATATTGGGACCTGGAGTCACAGCAGGGAGCAGCAAGAAGGAAAAATGGCTTAAGGACATTTGCAGAACAGTATGGAAATCATTTCACCTCACTAATATTTTGAGAAACCATGTAAGAAAATGATATTGCACAGTTGAAATCAGTGTAGTACAGAAGCCAATGGCTTGGGTCTTTAAAATTAGAATCAATAATTAATTTCCAGGCAGGAGGGTCTGGTTCCATCCCATCTAACTGTACAGTTTTAAAATACTGCCTAATTAAGCATCATAATTTCTTATAGATTACCCCTAAAAGTGGAAAAAGGGGAAACATTTCAGCTGCCATATGAATGTTACCAGATTGCTTCTATAAGCATAGGATCATCCTAATTTAGGATGTTAATTAAGCTTTCTAATGAAAGAGTGTAATGCTGGGTAGATTCAGGTTTTTGTTTTCACTATGAATCTCATACCTACATGTCACATGGGTTCCTATGCTTCATATACAGCGCACAGAAAGAGGTAATGTCTCAGATGGGTTGTTCAAAAATATCAGAGATTTCATGAGGAAATGCCAAACAAGGAAGGAGAGTATAGCCACACTACAGGAGATGGTGATGATGCCACCATCACACAAAGATGAGAGACCACAACTGTTTCCAGCTTGAGCAGACTCAAGCCCATGTCATCTGCTTCCTAGTAGAAAGTTCCATCCATCAGGGTGCAGAAAGGAGACTGGGGAAAGGGGCTTTCACCCAGATTCTCATGGCTTGGAGTCAACAGAGAGCTAAGGCAGGAGAAGGTTGATGCCAGGAAAGCAAAAACAAACCAGCGACTTCGTACCTTAATGTCTGCACTACAGCTCCTTCAGAGGTCACTCACAGAAGTGGATAAGAAGGGATGAGTGGGAAAGGGTTTCTTCTTCCTCCAGAACTTATAATTCTATTAATTAAACCAGGTTCCAAAAAAGACCTGCAATGCAGAGTTATGCTAATAGCATGGGGACACAGGGACCTCCTCCTACTTTTGATATGCAGTAGCCATTTTTCAGTACTCTCAAGACACAGGGTGCTGAGTTCTGAGGAACTGAAGACTGGCACAGTTTGCCAGCACTGTGCTTTAATTTTGATTTACGTTTCCTTCACTTCAGAAATAAAGGGAATTTAAAAGTGATAAATGGTGGCAATACATTATGGTCTGACCTTTTTTTTTTTTTCTGGAATTCTCTTTGTTCTGTAGAATATTGTGAGAAGCATTGCAATTATACAGGCTTTAAACCTTGCCTGCAGTGAACAGCCCTTTTGAATATTAATGAGAACACGCATACATAAAATAAAATTTCAGGCAGAAACTACGATTGGGCTAAAATGAAAGCAAACAATTCTTTTGCTACAAACAAACATGTTGACGATCTTCCATTGCTTATAATAAATAAATCAAATAAGCAAATGTAATAAATGACTGATATTAAAAATATTTTTTAAAAATAAGTAGAAAAACCAGATAAATAAGATTATTTTCTGCAAAGTGTTATATTACTCCTACCAGCAAAATGAACCATGAGAAAGTGTTTGCTGAAGAAAAAAACAGGTTCATATGGCAGGCAACATGACATTAAATCAGGATAGCAATAGCACATCACACATAGTAGCAAACTTGCTTGTGGTAGTGTCACAGGTTAGAGCAGCTGTATGAGCTACACCAGCTCATTTAGTCTCTTTTTTTTTTTTTTTTGCTACAGCTATAGGTAGAGTCTGGGATTCCAAGTTGGTATTTGGAGAAACTACCAAGAATATCAATTTCATGGAGCAGTTGCAGACAGTCCCAGGGTTCCATTTCCTGTCAGAAGTGCTGAAATTACTTTTTTTGGTGAAATTTCATAAATTTTTATTTCAGTCTAATTTGGACTGGGCAGGTAGCACTGCTTTCTGACCAGTTATAGCCTGTATAGACACTCAGGAATACATCAGTATTTTCTTTGCTTTCCAGTAGTACAGACATCATAGGATTTTGAAGCATGTGAAGGATAATGCAGGTTAAACAGGTTATTCCAATGCCATTTATTAAATATTTTCCTGTAAAAGCTTAGATTTATCATAGAGATAGTGTGCAGTCGATCCATTTATTTTATTTCTACCATTTTGTACCATTTATTTAATCCTAGGTTACTGTGGATAAATACAAAAGGTAGTTTGGGCTTCTGTATTTTAATGTTGACATGATTACATGGGACTGCAGTGAGTGAAGTCAAGGGAAAAATGTTGTTGATATTGAACAAAAGAGAAATTCCTCTGGCAACATCTGGGATAAAGTGAAGATTGCATAACTTAGAGCTGTCTGTGTTCACATTGAATTTTCATTCTGTCTACTAAACACACTTGATCACTCTGTAGTGAAGGTTGTGAATCCTGCTTCGTAGAGTTGCTATAGACATTTGTCATCATGCTTCATGAAGCCTAAGATCTAAATTCAAAAGAGACCCCCGCACACTGTGATTACCATCTTCTGCAACTCATCCTAATATAGACAACCTGAGATTTTTTAGTACTTCATGTTGCTTTAATAATGCAGTTTCATGTGGTATATCCCTGAAGATGTCAATAACTGCACTGAAACTCAGCTTTCCAGAGTACACTTATTATATTTTGCAATATTAAGAGGTACTTCACTGGCTTTGAGCCAGTGTGTTGTGTTTTTGTAGGGAAAAATCACCTTTTTATATTTTTTTTTCTACTTCTGAAGTATTTTTGTAACTATATTTATGTAGGTATTTCTAAAAATAGTACTGTACTACAAAAAAAAAAAAAAGAAAGGGGAAAGTATCATGGAGAGAAAGAAAAATATTTCTTTCATGTGATGAAAACACATGACATTTTGAATCAAGACTTTTGGCTTTGAAAAAAGACCCTTAAAATAAATCTGAGACAAGCATTTTCAGTGTAAAACCAGGCCTTTTATTGATGCTATTAAAATAATTTTTCAATTGACTTTGGTTGATGAGCTAATTTGCTTCTTTCTAGGAAATAGCAAACAATGGGGTAGAAAGGAAGGATGAAGAGGAACAAAATTCAGTGATGCAAAGCATGCTATGCATAAGTCTTCATACTTTGATGGTTTGTGTTGCTTGGCAATTTATGGCATGAGAGCAAAACTGAATCCCTCAGTGGACACTGGAGAGGTTGCTCCTTTTACTTACGATAGAATCATAGGATGGTTTGGGTTGGAAGAAACCTTAAAGATCATCTAATTTCAATGCCCCACCATGGGCAGGGATGCCTTCCACTAAACCAGGTTTCTCAGAGCCCCATCCAACCCAGCCTTGAACACTTCCAGCAATGGGGCATTCACAGCTTCTCTGGGAAACCTGTTCCAGTGCCTCAGCGCCTCACAGTAAACAATTTTTTCATAATATCTAATTTAATCCTGCCTTTTTTCATCTTAAAGCCATTCCCCCTTGTCCCACCACAACAAGCCCTTGTAAAAAGTCCCCCTCCACCCTTTTTGTAGGTCCCCTTCAGGTACTGGAAGGCCATGAGGACACAATGAGGTGTCCCCAGAGGCTTCTCTTCTCTAAGCTGAACAACCTCAACTCACTCAGCCTGTCTTCATAGCAAAGGTGTCTCAAAAATAACTCTTCGAAAAAAACCTGCAGAGGTACAGCCAGGGTCACTGAAGTTAATAATGGGAACTGTATGAACAGTCAGTCTGCTCCAGACCCACTCTTAAGCTTTTGGGACTCATTGCTTCTGAAAAAAACAGACCTATCCCACTTCTGCATGGGCACTGATAACTATATGAAGGAGGAACCTCACATTGTTATTCTTTCCCTCACATCAGTGAAGAGGAGGTGGAGAACCTTTGAGCTGATTAAAGGTACAAAGAGGCATCAGATTTACACACTGAGGAAGGACAAAAGTCCTACATGCTGAGTGGTATTATATGTGGGGTGGTTTTTCTTACTGTGACATGAAAGTGGGATAGTCAAGGCTGAAGGTGCTTCCGCAAAAAATGTTTGCGTTAAAAGGACAAGAAAAACTATCAGTAATTGTTGTCAGTGATATAACATTTTCTTAGTTGACTCAGTTCTGTCCCTATTTCTCATAAAACATGACAAAATTCACTTTTTTTTTTTTTTTTGTGAAAAACCTTAAACCTGCTGAACTCCAGTTACGTATTCAAAGTCTGGGGCTAGGAAACACGCAATAGTGAATAGCTTAGGGGTAAGCTGACAAGAACAAGGAAGTTTCCTAAAACAACAAGTTACTTGATTTCTTCAGCAGCTACTCAAAATCAAGGAGCCCCATTTGTACAGGGTCTGATCAGCAATATGCAGACATATTCACATGTGTTTCATGGGAAGCAGTTTCTCACTGACCTTAAATGCACAGTAGTCTTCTAGCAGCTACAGAGGAGGACTAGGAGCAGGGATAGTAAATCACACTACTCCTTTTAGATGGACGACAGAAGATATTGGCGTCAGGCTTGGTGAGGAGAGAGATCTCCTAAATCACACACTGTCACAGGGGCTCTGGAACATCTGAAACAATCCTCAGGGCCTTCATGCAGAACCAGTCTCCTTTCCAGATGCTTTGCTCATTTATAAACCTCGACTTTTAGACACCTCTGTTTAGCTGTCCCTACTTCAACATAAGAGCTAATGCCATTGCAAATATTTGACAGCATCTCTCCAGGCCTTCATCACCCTGTGAGTAGGATTCAGGTCCTCCACACACCCAGCCCCAAAGATGTGTCTGTGTCGAAGCACTTGAATTGAGACTTTTGCCAGATCGTCTGAAATACACACTGACCTCATGAGCTGTATTGACCATTGACTGCACTGGTGTGACACTGTCAGTGCTGACGTCTTTTTCTAGTTGTCCACACACACATCTTTATTTGCCATGTGAAAAGCCTTAGGATGTCAAATCACATCCTAAGGCTTTTCACATATATAACACAGGACTTGTTGGAAATCAGCTGGAAGGCAGGTGAGCTACCTTCCAAGTGACACAATGAGAATGTGTATGTGCTGCTGAATCATGCTTCCAGGTGGCTTCGTGAGGAGCCAAACCTCACAAGGCTTGGCAAGAAAAAGCCAATGATATTACTATTCAAGAATCTTTTGGTGTCTTCTTATGGTAATTGAAAAATTAGACTTTCATCAACAGTCTCTGAAGGCATTCTCATTTTAAATGCATAGCTCATTACCAGACTGGTACCTCTGAGTACCAAAGAATTTTTGTAAGGAACTACAAGATCTTCTATTTGAAATTTTTAGTCCACATTGATATTAACATGAAGGGATTCTGTCCAAATATATATTTCAAGGTTTCTAGTGTGGCTTATACAGAATGGCAAAATTAATGAGACCAGCAATACATCCTGCAGGATGGAAAATCTTTAATTGAAATTAAGATTAATATTGTGTGTTTGAGAAAGTCTTTGACCGATTCCTTTTGTATATGTTAAGCCCACCAGAAAACAAAAACCTGTGGTCAAAAACTCTGGATCAAATCCCACTCAAAGGGCTGTAAAAAAAAGTAATATGCATTCACTCTGTCTTTCTTCTGTTGTTCACCTACTGTTTGTCTAGAGGTCTGATCTCAAATTATTTGGTTCTTTGCTTTTTGAATCTGTGTCTAGATTAATCTATTATGATGAGGGGGAAGGGGGTATTTATTTTGAACTAGCATGCATTGTTCAGATAAATTGAGTTGTTTTCCTATTTAACATTATAGGAATTTTTTTTTATGTTCTCAGAGCCCTCTAGGCACTGGAACAAATTGATGGAAAGTAAATTATTAATGTACATTCAGTCAGGCATATCTAACCAACCCAATTTAAATTCATTATGTCTTATATAAACAAGTAGCGTATATATTTAAATATTTACCACAACAATTTATAGAGTGTCTAGGATGCAGAATACCCACTCTGTTTTAAAGAGTATCTGAAATGGTATATGCAGCTCCAGCAGCTATAGGCTCAAGATCTCTAGAAAAGGAAGAGTGAATAGGTGGAGAACCAGTTTGTTTATGGTCAATTGGATTGTGTTGTCTGAAAGGGGTCATAATGATCTGTTGTGATGATGAGGCTAAAAAGTTTATTCCTCTCCAGGCATTTAATTTCTAATTCGAACCTTATGAACTACTTTTTCCAAAATGTGGTTAATGACCAGGTGACAAGTTATAGAGCATGTAGGGCTTCTTTCTCACTTTTTAAAGTTTACTTGTGACTAACACTAAGTCAAACAAATGGAAAGAAAGTTACTGAGTGATAGGATTGTGAAAAGATGCCCATATTTTAAAATTTGGCAGAAATCTGTCATTTATATGTTCTAAGAAAGCATATCAGTTGCCAACATTTTGTCCTTAGAAAGATATTGCAAGGAAATATGAATGCAGTTGTAAGACTGCTGATACTTTTTTTTTTTTGAGGTTTTCTTCAGAAAATATATTTTTTTCAGAAAAATATGTTTAAACCTGTAGCAGAAAGGATTTTTGCCAATAAGATCTTCCAAGGAAGAAAACCAAAGTTAATAGAAGCTATAACAAGTCAATGATGGAATCCCACAGAATCACAGAATATTCTGAGTTGAAAGGGACCCACAAGAATCATCAAAGTTTAGCTCCTGGCCCTGCACAGGACCATCCCCAAGAGTCACACCATGTGCCTAAGAGCATTGTGCAAACTCTTCTTGAACTGTCAGGCTTGGTGCTGTGGCCTGGGGAGCCTGTTCCAGTGCCCAACTCTGGGTGAGGAACCTCTTTCTAATATCCAACCTAAACTTCCCCTGACACAGCTTCAGGCCATTCCCTTGGGTCCTGTCACTGGTCACCACAGAGATCACTATGTGGCTTTCTGCTTCCTCGGACAAGGAAGTTGTAACTGCAATGAAGTCTCCCCTCAGTCTCCTCCAGGCTGACCAGACCAAGTAACCTCAGCTGCATCTCGCATGGCTTCCCCTCTAGACCCTTCACTGAGCTCATGGCCCTCCTTTGGATACTTTCTAACAGCGAAGGTCCTTTCCTCAGCTCTGCTCTCCAGCCTCTCATTCCCCAGTCCATACACTCAACCAGGTTGCCCCATTCCTGGTGCAGAATCCACCTCTTGTCCTTGTTGAACTTCATACGATTGGTGATTACCCACCTCTCTAATTTGTTGAGGTATCTCTGCAGGGTGTCTCTACCCCTTCTATTTCTTTCTGTGAAATTCACTACTTCAAAAATATTTTTTAAAATGTTGGTCAAATTTTAGTTTCCATACTTTAAAACTAAAACAAAAATAGCAAAAGGAATTTTTTGTAGATTGGGAGAATCCCTCTTGGATCCCTCTTTTCCCAATTCCATTTTGATCTCTTTTTTCTTACCTGTATTTTCTCCTAATGAAGGATGGAAATGTTTAAAAAAAAAAAAAAAATAAAAGGAAATTTATAGCAAAATTTGAAATAATTTTATACTTTTCAAACTGACAAAAAGTTGAAAGTTACTTAAGTAGTATACCTATTTTATAAAATTATTTCTTCAATAAAAATATAGTTTTCAGGTTTTTTCTTTCTTTTTCTACAATTATTTACTTCTATTGAAATACTTGAGAGCTTGCCATTATTTAAGTATTCCTAACACTAAATCTAACACAGAAATAGAATGAGGTATTATTATTAAATATAATATATATCTTCAACCAGAACTTTTATACATGGTGTAAATCAAGCTATGAAAAAGATTTTATGCTAAAGTATAAAATAGTAAAAAGTAATGTGAACCTTCAGATTCACAAGATATTGTTAACATGAAAGAATTGAAAGGCTGGCAAAACTTCAACAGCTATCCTTTGCATTCCAAGTGCTATTAAAAAGGTAGAGCAAATGACACGATTAAATAAATCCAGCATACACCAGAAGGAAGACCTCTACTGCTCAGGATATGATTATATTTTGCCTTGGATGACTTTGCTCAGTCAATAAAGAAAAAGTAAGGAAAAATCTTTTAATGCTGAAATGTGGCATCAGATAATCAAAATATCAGCAAGCTCTCAGACGAAAACGTCAGCCTCATATGCAAATTGTAGGAAGGTATAATTATTAAGAGACATTTTTTAAGATACTAATGAAAATAATATTTTTATATGGCTGTTCTTATTAATAGGACATGACATTGCTTAAACTGTCTTCATTGTTTAGTTGGGATTGTGTGGTAGCATCAGCGGGTTCTAACTCTAGTACTTTCTCTTCCCTGTATTCCATATCCGCGTACTTGATTTTAACATTTAAGTACTCTATTTTTATTGAAAATAATTGTTAGTAACTAGTATGCAAATTTAAGAAAATATTTTTGTAATCATTTGTTCTAAGACAGCATTAGCAAAACATGCTCAAGTGTTTGAAATTCTAAATTCCTCATCTTTGTACAACTTTCTTATCAAAAAAGAATAGAACTTGAGAGTTTTGACACTATTACATGTGAGCTCAGTTTAGGTATTACAAAATATAGAAGCAGTATAAAAATACTTGAGATTTTACAGTGGCTGTGAAGAACTGCCCTCACCTAAAAACTCAGTCTAAGAATTCTTTTCCTAGGATAATAAACCCTTTCCTGTGGAGAAACAGAGGTAGCTCTGGAAGAAGATCCATAATATTTTTTTAGCTACTTATTTAATCTTTCTTTAGAAATGTCCATCCTCCTGTAGAAAGTTCCCAAATGATGCGGCTTAGACTTGGTTAGCTGAAATTAATTAATTTATTTATTTTTATTTTTATGGTGTTTTCTTGTTATTTTAAAGCAAGAACTGAGTAAAAATGGCTCTGAGATATAAAGATGACAGTGATTTTTCCTTTGCAAAATAAATAAGCAGCATTACTAAGATTTAACCCATACTAGGAACTAAATGGTTCTAATTATTGGCAGTTTATGGAATTGTAAGGGAATTCTAAACATCACCTATTTGTATATTTTTTTGGTGGATGCTTAGTCAAATTCTAAATCTACAAGTAACCATATTTTAAATTAATGCTTCAGTAATGATAAAAATAATTTTGTGATATTTATAGGAGAGTGCTTGGCTGTGAAAAGTTTTATGAATTTTTCCTTAGCCAAGCAGAGTTAAAAAAATCTTGTGTTCTGCCACACATGCAAGAGGTTTGAGACTCGAAAGGAGATATTTGGAAGGGGAAGTAACAATTGTCTGTGAAGCCAGACCACATAATAGGAAAGCATAAATGGAGAAAGGCTTTGGAGATGTCTTTGAAGTCTCATAATGATAAAACTTCCTCATTAGCCTAGAAAGTTCAACTTAAACAAGTAAGCAAAAGCTGTCAAAGATGAGCATGTCTCTTGACCACCAGTAAAAAGACTTAAACAGTTCTGTCAGGAGGACTATTTGACCAGGCACCAAAAGCTTACCTAAATATCAGAGAACTGTGGAAGGTGGCTGGAGGTGACACCTGTAAGTTTCTGTAAACTCACAAGTGTTACAAACTACCCAGAAATCACTGATGAAAAGAAGAATAAGTAGTAGCTCTGTTTGTTCTCCATATGAGATACCTGAGATACACACATCACATAAGGCTTGACAGTAAACATTTCAGAGTGAATAAGTAATTTCTGTTACACTGTGTAGCAGAACTGTGTGCTTGTATAATAATAAAAACTGCTGCAGTTTCTCTCCTCTTATTTCTAGCTCTTATTTATTAACAAGACGTGAGAAAGAATTAAACATCAGATTGACAAAAATGAGTTTCAAATTGCCTTGAGAGTTTGTGCATCAATATTTAACCAAGAAAATTCTTATAATCTAAGTTGATTCTTTCAGATTGCTTGGACAGGACATTTAATGTCTTCAAACAAGTCACTCTGACAAACCCTGCAAAATTAAACACTACAGAGAAATAAGCCATGCTGCTGAGGGGTAAAAGGTAATTTTATAATTTCAAATTTAAAACTACATTTCATTCCCTTGGAAAAAGGCAAGTAAGTCTATGAGTCCTTACTGATTTAAACAAACAACTACAAAATTGCTGATATTGCAAAGGTGATATTGCTGATATTGGAAGGCTAAGGGCCAGTTTAGATTAACCCCAAAACCTTTATTTTTTAAGGAAGGTCCCAAGAAAGTAAGTAAGTCTCATTTTAAAAATCCACTCCTTGTTCTATTTTCTCTCACAGAACAAACAATTAAACCTACCCTTAGCCCAGCTACTGGGAGGCCACCTGCTGAAAATGTTTGAGCAAATCTGACAGTAGAGGTAAGAAATTTGTGGGTTATACTGAGTTTTTTTCCCTCTGCATTACTGAAAGGATGTTTCTGCCTTGGAAGATCAGAAAGCTGACAGCAAAGGGGAGGCTGTGCATTAATTACCATGTTTTTGTGAGGTCTTTTTCTCTTGTATTTTTCCTGCAGTTTTTGAGGGGCACAGATGAAACACTAAAAGGATTATCTGATCATCCATAGCTTTTTGCTGTGTCAGCCCCAGAGGAATAAGAAAACAAAAGGAAAAATCCAAAAAACCCTTCAAACCCAATAACGTTTCAATGCCCTTGTACATATCAGTTTGCAGTAACTCTGCTTTTTTTCTGAGACCCTATTTTCTACCACTGATAAAAGGTGTGAGAATGGAGGACATATTCCCTTTCTTACACACTGTAAACATGCATAAGACTGGGGAAAAATTAGGTCTACCTATAATTGTTCTTCTATCTATAAGAAGAAAAAGCAATCCAGTATCTGAGCTATGAAAGGATTATATGTAGGTTTCATATATTTAACTTGAGAATTATTAACATTTTTAAGTTGAATAAAATGTACTAACATTTGGAGTCACGCCAAGCTGTATTGGAAGTGGTTACTTGTCCAATAGCCTCTGCTGAGGTACAGTCCAGCAAATCAAAACCCAAAACTATTAAAATTGGCTGAATGGACTCAATATTTCCTGCAGAAGCTAGATGATAGTTTCTAGTGAGGCAAAGGACACACCCTAAAGAAGATTTGAAGCTGTATTGCATTCCTCAATTTGTTACAGAGACTGAAGGTGCACAGAACCTCCAGCTGCATAGGAAACTCTATGTAGAAATGATGTGGGACCTTCTGCTGTGCCAGCTGATACTAATGTGATAGTTTGCTTTACCCAGAAGATTTGTAGCTCATTTTCCCAGGGAACCAGATCTGAATTTCCAAAACTAATTTAGGGGACCAGTTCTGGGGGGTGGTTTCAGACAGCCTCATGCTGCAGGGCAGCAGATTGAAAACAGCTCAGTCAGAGCCTGGAGTTCCTTGGTGGAAAAGGGAGAGTGTTGCCAAAGAGTAAATCTAATAAATACTAAATTGTGATTATTCAAAGAACATGAGCAACTCTAAACAGAATTGCGGACTAACATCAATGGCTTCTCCCTCCTCCTGTAGACCTGATATTTTCTCTCAAACTGTCTTATATTGTTGCAGTCAAAATTTTCTACATTAAAAAAAGAAAGAAGCATCAGTAAATTCGGACATCTATTCTTGTAAATGTGTTCCTTTCTCCAAATACTTGAATACCTGCATTTAGAGCAGGACTTGTATGGTATCAGTTGAAAGAAAAAACAATCATTCAACCAGGTCAGCATTGCTGGTTCCAGTACAGCAGGATTTGCATCATCCACCAACAAAGACGGCTATAACCTCCAAACCCATGAATTGAGATAAATTTCTCCCTACTCTTTCTATTACACCCACAAAACTTCCCAAACTCAGTATAACCAATTAATAGTTCTCTTTTAAATAAGAAGGACTATTTAAAATGTTCTTTACTTGCTCTGCAGGCTTTTTCCCATTATAACTTGCATTTGAGTGGGAGGAAACAATCAATCAAAAATTAATCCCTAGCACCAATAGATTAGTGGAAACAAATTAAATGAAAACAAATTGCTTTTTGAGTGAAGAAAACTACTAAAAATGCAGCTTTTCGGGTGGAACAAGAAACATTAGTATTAAGCAAACAGTATTCTCATTGTAAGATTATATTTTTGTAAAACGTGTAAGTCTAGCAATTAATTTTTTCTGTATTAACACAGCAACATATGCTACAGGATGTAATGCAAGGATCCATAATTGCTGTTTGAATTTAGCATAAATGTGATGCTACAGCATTGTCTCCTTTGCAGTTATAGTATAATACAAAAATTCTATACATAAGTGGAAAAATATGTACTAATTCCACTTCCAAGCTGTAATTCTTTTCAAGGATTTTTATCTTTCCTGAACACCTTGCAAGGCAGTCATTGGTTTCCTGATGAGGCACAGAGGAATTCAACATTTAAGAAAACTGTTCATACTTTTAGATTTAGTTTATAAATACTTTATAACAAATACCTTCTTAGAACCAATAGACAAATAAATACCTTATAAATAGTAATTAATGCTAAAAAACCATAGGATACATCCACATGGTAAATAAAAATGGGAAGCTGACTCTCTTTTATTATTCTTTAATTTCCCTGTTGCCCCTCTTGGCTGATCTAGATGATGTGGTAAGTTTAAGATAGATTTTCAGGCTGTCCTTAAAGCGTTCTATGGTATTTTTTACCTCAGTCTTTAATAATATGTACAAACTGTGGGCTGCTCATTCCCCCAAGGACCACAAGTACAAGAACAGTGATTTTTGACACTTAAACTGCAAGGGACCAGTTGCAGATCAGTTAAAAGCCTGATGGGATTCATCCCAGAGTACTGAAGTAGCTAAGAGAACTTACAGCAGAACCCCTCTCAATCATCTGCCAAAGGCCTTGGGTATCTGGGGAGGTCTGCAACTGCATTCTGAGGTGCATCAAACACACTATAACCAGATGGTAAAAAGTGGTGATTATCCATCTGTATTTAGTATTGGTGTGACCTCACCTCGAACACTCCATGCAGTTCTGGGCCTCATAACTTGAGAAAAATGTGAAGATCCTTGAATGCATCCAGAGGAGGCAACAGAGTTGGTGAAAGGGCTGGAAGGAATGGCGTGTGAGGAGCAGCTAAGAAGTCTGGGTTTGTCTAGTCTGGAGGAAAGGAAACAGGGGTGACCTCATTGCTCCTACAGCTTCCTGAGAAGGGAAAGTGGAGAAGGAGGTATTGAACTCTTCTCCCAGTGACAGGACCTGTGGAAATTATTCAAAGCTGCACCAGGAGAGGTTTAGATTGGACATTGGGAAACATTTCTTTACTGAGAGGGTTTTCAAACACTGGAACAGGCTTCCTAGAGAGGTGATGGGCGCTCCAAGCCTGTCAGTGTTCAAGAGGCATATTTCACTTACAACTGAAATATTTTGCTCTTATCTGTTCTACTCTACTCCATTCTCTCACATTTGCCAATTTGCCTTTGACAGAAACAAGCTGATGGTAAAAATTCTTTGGAACATGGACACTTCTAATTATACACTATTGCCAGAAAAGGAGGATCTTCTTCAGTGTTTGGGGTGGAGTTGTCATTCTGCAGTTCTGATGCATGCTGAATTACATGTAATTTTAGGGAAAGATTAGGTTTTTTGTCTGTCTCTTCTCATAAAATATTATGTCAGCATAGAAACTGTAATTTATTAATATATACAAACCATGGAGGCAGTAAAAATTATCTTGCTCTTGGTAATATCAAAATGTACAAAGATGCATAGGAAGCTAGGTAGATATCAACAGTCTTTCTTTAGTTGGTCTCATGCTTCAAACAGAATGCATAATTCTTTATAGTATGTAATGCACTATTCTCTATAGTATGTTCTAGATCCAGCCAAAAAAGCCCCAGTATCTGTCATCAGGCAGAGCTTGAAGGGTTCCCTTGGAACTGATGGCAAAATACTCTGGATTTAGAATCGGCTGCCTGAGATAATGTGATTTCTATTGGTACTAATGTTGATAGGGGACCCCTGGTGGCCTAGCGGTTAAGATGCTGGTCTCTCAGCACCAAGGCCGCAGGTTCGAATCCTCCTGCTTCA
>JAWWLV010000121.1:103607564-103638526 GCA_035041135.1 Platyrinchus mystaceus | reverse complement strand
TTGTATATAATTGTATATAAGTAAATATATTTATATATATATATTGCTTTGGCTGTCTCTCGTTTCGGTTCTCTTGGGTTTTTTTTTTTACTTTTCCCCTCTTCTCCCTTGGTTTGGGGTGGGAGGGGGGGACTTCTGGTGGTAGGGTTTGGGGACTTGGCAGGGAGCCAGCTCCAAACCATATCAGAACTGAGATAAGAAAAGCAGCATGAAGTTAATTATTCATGCATGCTAATAAGTTTATAAATTAATGTAAACTAGTACTTCCTTGATGCAGTATTAGAAAACATTTTTTCTAGAAATATTTTATCTGTGGAAACTCCAAGAGCCAAAAAACAGAACTTCAAAGAAAATCAGGTACTTAATCAACCAGTCAGCTGCCTAGGAGAGGTAGAAGCTCTTAAAATCTTCCTCACTGAAAGTTAAGTGTTTAAAAGTTAGCATCCTGTTCAAGCAAGTCATGATAGATCTTTCCACTGCCAATGGAGGCAATGAGACACTCCAGGAGAGCTGTTCGTCTTACCTGTCGGACAGATTTTCTCAGTATGGGAGGAGTTTTCCTGGGTAGACTTTTATTTATTTTTCCCTTCATTGACAGTAAAGGAAACTTTTTAGCAGATAGATTCATTGACTCAAGCCTTGAAGTAGCATAATTGATGCCAGACCTCACCACATTCAGTGTTTTGTCCAGTTCTTAAAGGTCTTGGAGAAAAAAGTAAAATCCTTTACTTTCCTGTTGATATGCAAGGAATGTGTGGAAACTATTAACTACAAAAGACAAGTTTTCTCAGAGAGGGAGGGAGGCATTCTCAACAAAACCTAGGAATTAAAGTGTAAAATGATACAATTTTGGTAAATATGCAGCTAGTTGGATCTGAAATATTACCTTTTCTTTTGACCCCCATTCACAATGGTTTTCATTTTGTCATTGCCCTGGTGAGTGTAAAATGTGTTCAATGCTCTGCTCTAAACCAGAAATGACAAAGCCATTATCATGACTCTGTCAAGACAGCTGTAAAGGGTGTTTCCATTTCAGGCAAGACCTATGTAGAGCTGGAAGATTAAGTTTACAGTTTCAAATTTTCCCAGGTAATTGATTAATTATGTTGTGTTTCATCACTATTTTGTAAAAATAACCAGTTATTTCCTAATCTCCTGGTTTTCTTCCAGGTGATCTCAGATTTTAATGAGAGACCAATCTAATCAAAAACTAATCTCTCAAAGCACTAGATAAGAACAAGCAAATAGGAAGCATGTCAAATATATTCAAGACATGAGAATCTTTGAAACTAAATTTTTCTTGAACAGCAAGAGATCTCTTCATGAAAACATAATTCTCACATATTGTCATGGGTTCACGACACATATACAAATATAAAATATGCATTAACCAGTCTGCATTGCATTCAAAAAAGAAAATGCATCTTGTTGACTCTTTAATAAGATTACTGCTAACTTTCAGGGTATTGTTATTGCAAACAGTGCAGAAATACAGCTCAGCTTATGCAACATTTAAAAAACATCAATATGAAATTGAACAAATTAATAAGTATATTATATAGAGGTCTGACCTCCAATTAGTGAAAATTAAAATAATGTTTACAGTTATTTGAAACCATCTGTCTTTCCAAATGGTTGATATAGTTAGGGATCTTTTTGTTGATAGTACTGATGGTTTGAGATACTTATTTCTGAGTGACAATTACACATGATTGTTAGGGTTGACCCTGGTGGTCAGCTGAGCTGCTTGCTTATTTTCCCCCATCATCCTCAATAGAAGAGGAGAAGAGAAAAGAAAGAACAAACAAAAAAAAGTCTAAACCTTTAACTAACTTTATATAAACAACACCAAGTGGTTAACAGCAGACCAAGAAGGCATCTAGGAAAAAATAGGTTTATCTGTCCAAACTTGTGTATCTAAAGGTTAAACTTAATAAATCTGCTCTAGCTATTTAAGCTGCCTCTATAGTCAGTGAGGAAAATCAGATGGCACTTATTTTATCCAAAGATTAGTATCTCTGTTAGATCTAAGGCCTACTAAAATCGCCATAAAAAATCATTCTGGATTCAATTATCTTTGAATGAAAAACATATTCAAACACCAAATGGGGCTCTGTGAGAAGGCTTTTCTGATATTCTAAAAACTTGTTTTTTAGAGAACTGAAGACAATAGACTGATTAACAACTTGTAACTACTACAATAGCATATTGTATATCCTGCAAACTTTTAATACCTGAGAGTACAAAGAAAGAGTTTTATACTGGATGAGAACAACAACAAGGATTAATTGGGATTTAATGCCTATATAAAACAGATATATTTTTTCTTTCTCCTTCAGTAACGGTTTTGTATTTTGAAAATGTGTAATGTTTTGACATTTGTATTAAAATCAAAAAGGTGACCCTGTGACTAAGTAAGCTGAATAGCCAACCTGACAGAAATGTAATAACCCTCTTGTGGTTGTTGTCAGCTTGGGAAAAGTTCAATTTATTATCTCAGCAAAGATATGAACACAAGTAAGGTCGATCATTTATCTTCTGTAAAAAGGTGGCAGAAATAAGAAAGGTTATGATCAACGTACTAAAATAATAATTACTTCATTATTTTAAAGCCAACTCAATTTATCATATTATTTTTACACATCTATAACTGATAAGGAAAGTCATAGGATTTGGAAGTGCAATTTCAGATCTGGCAATAAAATGACTGACGATTAAGAATGAAGCAGGCTATGAATAACTGCATAGTACATATTATGAAGATAGATTCAGAAAGAACAGAACTAAATAAACATGCTACATTGTTAGATGCTTCTCTGACCAGAGAGTGGAAAATTTGTCATGGGAGTCTCAGGCCTATGAAAACTAAATGTGAGACATAACATACCTATATTTAAACACGTATAACATATGGCAATAGACAAAACTGGTGGGCAACTTCTTAATTATTGCCCTGCACAACACATCCTGCCAAAGTGGATGTCCTACTCTGTGTATTTATTTATTCAGAATTTCCCAGTCTAGATTTATGTAATTAATTAGAGTATTGAATATTTATATCCTACACTGGGAAGTTGAACTAAACTGTCTCTAGAGGTCGTTCCCACCCAAACCATTCTATGATTCTATTTTAGATAGACTTATTTATTTACTTACGGTTTCTTAACACACTATAGGAGGTGCAACATAACCTTGCAAATGACCTTGTTTTACAAAACTAAAAGCATTTCTAGAAAAAGACTAAAACTTCCTAAATTAATTAATATTTCTGTTCTAACCAGCAGCATTTTTCTCTAATATAGGAATGTGACTTCCAACATCTTCATGCACATGCATTAATCTGCTTGTATCAAAAAAACTTTTCCTCCTTCTTTTACAAAACTGAAGAGTCAAAAGCATCAACAATAGCAGAATCATTCTAGGGCACCTTTGCACGTTTTGCCAAAGGTAATTAAATTGTCCTCCTTCAGCCTGTATTTCCTAGTGACAATGTTCCACTTGATTTTCTGCAGAGAACTGTACTTACAAGCTGCTTGGAGGAGGGAGCATTCCCTTAGGTCATCTCTGTCCCCATACACCCAGAGGGAAAACAGAGGACTCTGGAGATGCATCTGGACATTTGTTCTACAGATTACACATGCTGATGGCCAAAAAAATTCAAGTGACCCCATACTTTTTTAGGTATAGATCTCCAGACTAAATCAGAAATCCTCTGGGTTTGCCCTTGACCACTGAGTACGGAGGTAGGAACATCTAAATTCAGAAAGTTTCTATTTTCTCGTAACTTTGTGTTTTTCTTAGTTATTATAACTCTCATCAAAATCAAGATCCATTTTTCTATTCTGATGTTGACATATTGATATTCACACGCTATCATCAGTAATAAAGCAATTTACTGAGTATTAAAAATTTTAAAATGAAAAAATAAATCTATGAAAGAAAGGGTAAATCAAGGTCTGTTCCTGGAATTTTTATTCTTGCAAGCTATGTTTTCTTATCTTTATAGTCCTTTTGAGATGCAGATATAGTTTTCTAAGAGCTTAAATCTGACAAACAATGTTCAGAGTCTGCTGATAAAACTGTTTATAGTCATTAAAATGCAGGATAGGCAAAGATTTCTGACTCAATGAGATTTTTTTTGCACATCCAAATTTGAATACAGGGGTGCATGCTGATTTGTAATGCTTGCATACTGACTAAAGTAAAAAAAATTAAAAACTATACTTCGAATACATTTGGGTATAAACACATGAAATCTTTTTACGTATATGGGTGAAAACCATAAGTACACATATAAAGTATTAATTACACAATTCCAAGTGGAATAAGGGGCTGTTATGAAACACTGGTCTGTCTCCTGGACAGCTAACAGTTCTTTTTGAATGATTCAAATATTAAATTAATTGTTTGGGAGCACTGGGTATCACAGGTATTTTTATTAGCAACATGGATGTCAGACATTAAATAAACCTTTAAAATGGATTAACAAATAATTTGACATATCCCATTTTTGCTCCTTTTTGTCTTTCTTTCAGATTGATTGCTCCGAGTGTGAGCAATGTTGGGGTTCCTCCACTTATAAACTCTTTCCTTAGTATTCCTTCAATGGATGTTCTTGTTTCCACTGAGACATTGTTTGTTAATTACCAGTATTAAATGAAATTTGCTCTCATCCCAGAAGTCACACTACTGCAGCAGGACAGCAGATACTCTGATAGACCTTAATTAAGATCTTGGCTACTTTAAGCCTTACATGTCCCAGGATGTTTTCCAAAGCACAGAGAGGACTTAGCTTGGTTGTCCAGCTGAACTGTAAACATGTAATGAGATTTGGCCTAATTTATATTCCTCTATATCCACAGTGTGCCATGAACAACACACATTTCTCTGCAGTCTATAAAAAATAACAAAAATGTTTAGCTTTAGATCTGATATTTTGTATATACTTCAGGATATGTAAGGTTTTTTTAGCAGGGGAATCACTATATTTAAGGTATGGTCAATATTCCCTATTAATTCAAAAGCAATTTTGAAGTTTATTATATGACCCCAGTTCAACATAATTTCTCTTTCAGGAAAATACTTAGACATGATCAGGTACAACCAACTTAAGCATAGCTAAAAGCATTTAAGCACTGTTCAGAGATTTAGTCGCATTGAAGCTGTAAACAGAAGACCGACAGGGACAAACACATATTGTGCTAGTTTTTTTGTAAAGACTGCAAACAAAAGTCTACGGGAAAAGAAGCATATACTATAAAATATTTGAAGGAGGCAGACAACACAGGTATTAACACTTGACGTTAATTATACCTATTTGAGTTTTTCTTTCGAATGCTTTCACCTCCCCCTCTCCCAGGCTACACCAAAAGACCATCTGAATTTTGCTCATCATTAACTTGATTTTTGAAAAAAAATGTAATTACCTTAGTGCTTTTTGGTTAGTGCATAACAAAACAGGGATTTTGCACTCATGTTTATAAAAGGCATAGTGTTAGATGAGTACAAGACAAATTCACATTTATCAATGGTTCTAAATATAGATTAGTGGCAATATGAAAGATCCTCCAACATCAGAGGCCAATGGAAGGTGTTGCTGGTAAAGCCAAAATATGTTTATGGAGAGTGAGGTCAGATGTTGTTGGCAGCATATTTATTCCTAAGTATGGTTGCTAGAAAGGTAGGAAAAGTTGGAGAGCTATGACTGAAACAAAAAACTTTTTTTTTTAAAATCTAAGTTTCTGTGCCTATTTCAGGATCTCTTCCAGCTGAAAGACAATAAAACAAAGAAAGTCAAAGTTCAAGGTCTCAAACCCTAATTATGAGACCAGTGTTCCGCTGATTAAATGTCATCTGCTTTTGTCATCATAACCTAGACCCATAAGTGCTATCTGATACTTTCGAAGCACAATCAGAACATTACAGAACTAATGACTGAAGAATGTTTGATGAAATTCAAGATAATGATACACAGCTGGTGTTTGGTAGTGACAGCTGTTTTGTTCTAGCTGATCATGTATAATATAAGGGGGAAAAAACCCAACAAACTTTACATATCTAAGCCATTATACTGATATTTGGTATATAAGGAATTAGTTTTTGAGCTTGCTGTACAATATCACTCAAAACTAAAATGCAGTCTTTATCTTTTCTACTTCTCATCCTGGCCATACATTTGCCCCTTAAGAGGCAAATTAAGAAAAATATATCATTTATATGTTTTCACAAAGGTAAGCAAGCCTCTGGGCTGTCTCAGAACAACAGGGAAAAGAAACTTGATTGCTGTGATCACAATACAAAAACAACAGGTTTGTTGTCTAATGTCGTAGTATCCAAAAATATTAAATTCTATAGAATTTAGATACCTGTGCTGCTGCAGGGAACTATTAAAGCCTTTTCATTACTGCTGACTGCATTCAGCAAACTTTCAAGTGTCTGTAGATCACCTCAATAAAATGCAGACCAGGACTACAGACCTTTGGTGGATAAAAGGTGGAGGTGGATAAAAGGGGAGGCACAGATTTAAAAAAAAAAAAGTGATTGATGACACGGGTAACTGGGTAACACAAGTATTATAGTTGCAACTGAAGAGAACAAGAACTCATTTGAAATAAAAAATAAAAATATGGTACTGCTTTCAGTATTGTGAAGGACTATAAAAAAAGCAGAAATTATTTTTTCCTTTTTTTTAACATACAATAGAGATATCTTTGTTCCTCTCCATCTTAATAAAGAATATTAACTACACTGATGCATCTAAAGATGGATTTAAGTACAGCTTTGGGACGGCTGTTTTCTTGTGAGCACCCATGTAAAAACCTATGCTAGGATTTTACATGGGATGCACAACTGTACATATAACAATTACTGAGGCAATCTAAGCCTTCACTAAGATTTTGTTAGCACAGCTAATGAACTAGTTGTCTGTTTAGCTTCCTGCTCTGTTGGCCATTTGTGTATAATGTTGTAGAGAGCCCTCTGCCCTGCCCTTCTGCTCCACGCAAGGCTGTTGTGAGCCACTGCACAAACTCTCTACAAGTGGGCTGTGCTTGTCACTTTATTCTAATGGGACAAGTCAGATGAAAAGCAGGGAGAAAGCAGTTGTTATCTTTTTACACAGGAGGCAAATTGAAGAAATATTAAGCAGCTAATGTGAGATTTCACAAGAAAACTTTGGCTGCCAGAAGCTAAATATAGATCACAAAACCCTGATACCCTGTCTCCCTCACAGGGCTGTTGTCTCTGCTGACACCCATGAGTTCTAAAATGCTTTGATGTTCTGCTCTAGATAAGGGAAATAACAAAACAATATTAATATACATTGAAAAAATGTATTATAGATTTGGTAGAGTTCAGCCATGGAATAAACTTCCACTGGAGTTCAGATCTGGATCCAATAAAGCTTTTATGGAATGCTATAAGGGCCAACAAAAAAAAAAAGGGCTTTTGATACTAGAAAAACTGGCCTGTTCAAGATCTTTTTTTTTTTTCCCTATTTGCATGGCTTCCCAGTAGTGGTATAATTAAGTCTCTGATCAAAGTAATTAAGGCTTCTAATTAATAGAGAAAACTCACACTTACATATGGTAACACTCCAAATATCAATTAATTGCTCTAGACAAGAATTTATTGTAAATTCTCTTCCTGACAAGCTGCAAAAGTCATTACTAATTAGTCATTTTTTTTCAAACATGATAACCTGACAGAAAAATAGAATTGGCATTATTCTAGTACCAGATAACAGTCAATGTTGAAATGAAAGAATGTGCATAAGACAAATCTTTCATACCTGTGAGTGAGTTTAGTTATTGGTAACAGTTCTGTCATTTTTCAGACAATTCTTGGGTGGAGAATCTGGATCTGCTCCTGGAAATCACAGTGAAAGTTAATTTTTTGTGTTTATGTATTTACTTATATCATAACACTTATTTACTTCCTATGAAGCCCCTGGAACCATTCTAAAACCATTTCCCAACTAAATAAGATCAGGTCTCTGCAACTGTGGGCAAGTTGCCTTTACAGAAAGTTGTCTGTAAATAAGACATGCTCATATATTCAGAAATTATCCTTTACCCTTAGTAAAACGAACACGTGACCTGTGAAGATGAATTTGTCATTGGTTTTTGTTCTTTTTTTTTAGCAAGAAAACTGAAATTGACCACCTGTCAATCATAAATCTCCCTGCATATTCAATCAATCCTTTTTCATGGATGGCATTTGAGTCAGACAAGTGTAATAAATACCCTTTTCTGTCACTGCTTATTCAAGTCTAATAGACTCATACACATATCTTAGGTTCTGGGCTAGCAGTTAATTGAATTTGATTGAAATCACATTATTTTCTAGGTGTGCAGTTTCTGAAAGAAAGACTGATTAATGGTGATTCATGATACGCTTTTACTTCCAATTCATGTTCAGCCCAGGATACAATTCACTAGAAGTTGTTACTATGCAATGATTGTAGAAGACTGGTTAGCTATTAAGGATCTGTTTTTAAAGCCCCCCACAAAGCATCTATCACATCCCTGACCCCTGAATATTCTTTGACAGTCTGCCCCTAAGCATGTGACTCTTCCCTGATTAACAGACTACAACTAGTTTTCTGATCTAAGATAATCACCCTAAATCACCCTAAATTGCAACACAGTCAGTGGTGAGAACAGGATATCACCTAAAATGAGATTAATCTACCCCTGCCCCATTTAGGTTAAGGGAGATTCTTGTGGTTAGTTTAGGCTTTGGTCTTGAAAATTACATAAGATTTTTTTTTTATTTGAGACTACATCTGCTCCACTACTGTATCCATAAAGTAAATAGTACCAACCATCTGGACTGTTTAATTATTACAACATTTCTGGCACAGCATCGTCCCTGGGCAAATTACACTTTCCCAAATGGTTTCTGGAAAGATTCTGGGCTACAACGGGTCAGGAACCATCCTTAATAGAAATTCTGCATGCAGTATCTTTATCAGGAGGTTAAAAGGATTTAGCAGCATGGATGAAGCCTGCTTATTCAGCTGGCCCAGAGAATAGGTCCCAGCACTGTTCAGCTCACTACGATAGATGTAACTTCAGCCTGCTGGCCAGTTCTAAAGGATTTAAACACCCCAGGCAGAGTACCACAGTTTAAACTCCCTTGAGCTGCTCGTGACACTCTTCCTAAAGCAGCCCAAGATGCTGTTGACCACCTTTGCCATGAGAAGATACTGCTGGCTTTTAGTCACTATTTTGACAATCACAACCCCCAAGTCCTTTTCTGCAAATCTGTTTTCCAACTGATTGGCCTCCAGCTTGCCCTGGTGTCTGAGGTTATTCCTTTCCTTTATTTCATGAGATTCCAGTTTGTCAAATTCTCCAGTCTGTCCAGGTCCTTCTGAAGAGCAGCAAAACTTATTTGTGTACCAACAATTCCTGAGAGTTTTCTATAATTTGCAAAACTGCTGAGATACATTCTGTTCCACCCTTCTAGTCATCAATGAAGGTGTTAAATAGTACCGGCTCCAGTATTGACCCTTCAGGTGCATTGCTAGTGACTAGACTCGAGCTGGACTACAGGATGTTGCTCACAAACCTTTGAGCCCAGGTTGTCTACTGCACTGTTCACTACCCCAGCCTGCACTTCATGAGTTTGTCTGTGAGGATGTTATGGGAAACAGTGTGAAAAGCTTTTAAAACATAAAATTCTCTTCCCTCCTCCACCAACCCAGTCATATCAACATAGAGAACTGTCAGTTTGGTTAATTGTGATTTATCTTTCATATACCCATGCAGACTACTGCAAATCACCTCCTGAATGTAAATCAGCTCTACTAATGTCTTTGTTTAAGGAATTGCTGATAGAACCTGACCCATCAGTCAGGACCTTGTGACATCAGGCAGCAAGCTAGAGAAGGTAAGAAGAAGACAAGAAGAAGACAGGTAAATTGTGAGCAAAAATAATAAGAGGAAGTTTGTCATCAGAATTACAGAGGAGTTCTGGGTTAGAGAAATGAGGAATATGGGGTACATAGGACACAGCTCCTATGCATTTGTAGACTGTCAGGCACCACTAATTCTGTGTTAGCAGAATAATTTGTTGTGATAAAAGTGGATGGCACTGAAGTGCTTGTGCTGCAGTAAAGGTTAGTATTATCTCAATACAGGCACTTCAGCAGGAAAAGGCATCACACTCAGTCTCAACCTGCTGCCTTACTACAGAGCTGGGTGACTTTGAGCGTGGGTATTTCTAAAACTATGAATGAAAAGTGGTCTTTCAACATACTCAGTGAGATGCTTTGGAAGTTCACACATATTCAAGTTGAGGAATTTACATTTTAAAGAGTTTATGGAATACAATTATGGATATAGAAATGTAACATTCATGCAAATTTCATTGTGTATGTCTTTATCTTTTGTGTTCTCTCTTTTGTGTTTTGTTTTTTTTTAATCTCACCTTGATATCTTCACTCAAATAGACTGATATTTTGACATAAAATGTCCACTAAATAGATTTTGACACTGACATTTAGTTCTAAATTGTTTAAAGCAAAAGAGCCAGGCTATAGCATTATACTTAAGCAAATATATTGCTGTAGGAAAAAAAAATTGGAAAGCTTTGCTTTCTTTACATGACAGTATACTCAAGTTAAAACAAAACCTCAAAACTTGTAATTTAGTTCTTCTAGTTATTCATCAGTTAAAATTTCATTGGCGGCTGTATTGCACAGCTAAAAGCCTTTTAATTTTTCAGTATCTCTCACAAGGCATGAGATCTCCCACCCCCCCTTCCTTATTCAAAGCAAACAGCTTCTCTTATACTCATTTGCAAATGCACTTCCTAAGGCAGGGATGTCCAGAGCTGAATAATGTCACCCGCAAAACACTTGGAGGGCAGATGGTTCAAGGAACTATATTATATCTTCTGCTATATTTTTTAAGCATCTACTTGCTCCCTGTCTAGTACATTTCTGTTTCTGTACAGGAAATTTTCAACACCCAAAATTGATGCTGCAATCTAAGAAAGTTCTGCTTATGGAAAGCCTTATTGGGCTTGGCAACACAACATAGTAGGTTTCATACATAACAGTGTGTATGTATAACATCATATTAAGAGTAAGTAATTCAGAACATATTTATAAAGGACTCTGGAACAAGGTTTAAAGTGCAATTTTGATAGCAACCAAGTTGTTGCCATGTAGTTCTATAGTAGTTTGGAACTATTAAGCTCACATACAATTAATAATTTTTAAATTCTGGCACTGACTTTCTTTGATGGCCAGAATTTTCAGAAGAAGAGAAAGAAGAAGACAGCCTTTACTTTTCAGCAATTTTCTCTATCTCTCTTATTTCATACATTTTCGCTGGCCTTTTAGACCTGGTTTACCCGCACCTGACAATGTTCCTCAGGATATAGCTGGGAAAAAAAAAAAAAAAAAAGATATTAGGAGTGAATGCAAGAAAATCATATTTGATTGCATGGCTTGTAAAATGTGAATGACATTCTTTTTCTCATCTTACTTTTATGGCTTGGAAATCAAAACCAAACGTGTGTGGCAGCAGGAAGGAAAAAAAATATTGTAGGTATAGGTGTAACTGATTAAAGAGTCTGTTGCTGACATCAGCTGGCAATAAGTGCAGAAATACTGTTTAAAGCATTAAAGATTCTGAAATAGTTATGCAAGTTAGTTCTTAGTAGCTGAAGAACATTTGTTAGGAAGAACAAAAGCCTGTACCTAATCAATTTACCTATCTGTCAATAACTGACAGAGATCAGGAGACCAACCAACACAGTAGATGGTATGAAAATGTGTCAAGGTATGGATACAGTCTTGAGACCAGAGGCAAAAAACAGCCTGTTATCAGAGGATACAGAACAAGTTATCTTAAACCCCAGAATTTTTAAATCAATTACATTAGAACATCTGTCCTAGGATTTATTTCTTCCCAGATTGTCTGTAAATGGGGATGTGTTTTGTCCAACAACAGGAAGCACCATCTCTTACATTTGTTTCACACTGTTTAACTAAAGTAATTGGAAAATATTATCCACCATATGCTACTTCATTTCAGTGAATTATAAAATGTACAGAAGCACAAGCACAGCAATGATTAATAGTTAGCCCTGTTTCAATGAATACAGATCCTGGCATGTTAACATAGAACAATACCAATGCTGCCTGGCTAGGATTGCTTGCATCATTAGCACCAGTGGAGGAGTAAGATGTTATTAACACTTCAGAGAATAAACAGATTTCTCTTTTGGTAGTAGAGGCAATTCTGAAATAACATCTCCTTATGCATCAGTAAATGTAAAACCAGCTCTTTATCTTATGCTGTGACCTTGGCCTTTGTTTCACACTGCCATGCCCCCCTGCACTGAAGTTTTGTAACCTGCTCCTTTATTTTAATGTGACTAGTCTGAGGCATTTGGCTTCAACTAATTTCCGACTGATAAAACCTGTTTTGACTTCTGTAGCATTTCACATCATGACTTAGTGGGCCAAGAATCCTCTCTTTATTAAACATTGTCCTATGTTGCCTTTCAATCAATTTATAAAAAGAGGCTTTGGCGAGTAACTAGTCCCTATACTGTCTTTGGGAAGCACATAATATGGATGTAGAGGAGTTTCATTCCCATTGTGTTTCAAGCTCTACTAATTAGCCAGTAATTTTTCAATTTAAGATTTATATGTCTACTTTCATATGGTGCTAACATACTTTGAATGTTGTGTGAGTGTCTAGCAGAAGTGCAAGCATGTCTCACCATCTCCCCTTCTCATCCCATTTGCTCTGTGGGCACACCGTTAGTGTGAGACTTGTTTTGTTAATGAAGTCAAGAAAAACAAATACTTATTTAGGAAGGATAGGAATCATTTCTTATATCTAAACATAATTGGAAAGTATAGATTTGTTTATCTGTCGAAAAATCTTGGTACTCCATCGTTTGCCTGACCGCAACTGGAACTTGGAGCATCTGGCACCTATTTGTAATGTGTTCTAGATTAAATCAGATTCTAAATTGGATCTGAAGGAATCCAGTGTAATGCAATTCTATTGCCAAATATGTATTTTGGCATTGTATATAAATAATTCTATGTATTTGTGTATTTATATATATTACTTGTAATTTAAAAAACCTTTGTAGTGTCCTTTTCAAAAATATTGGTCTATAATGTTGACTGTAGAAACACACATCTGCTGCATCAGCATTTTTTATAACATTTTTATTTTTCTTCTGTAGATTTGTCAGAAGAAAAGAACAGAGCAGCTCTTTCTGGTGCTTTGAGCCCTCTCCTACTATCCATTTCAAGTCAGATACATTATTTACCCTTTACCTAAGAAGCTTTTGCAATCTTGTCTCCCTTAATAAAGAGAAACAAAAGACATTACCAGAGGAAACTGGAAAGAGTGAACAGTGGGGACGACATCTGGTCACAGTCTAATTTTTATGCAGCTGTACCAGCAATTTTTTCTCTGATAGCTGACATATTCTTTGTGTTGTGTTGTAGTGAAAAGCTAGCAGCAGGAAGGTGGGAAATGAAAGGGGAGAAATAGCCAGACACAAATAGAGGAACAACAGTTCCATTCCTCAGGATCCAAACAAGTAAAACACTTCTATCTGGACTTAAACACACACACAAAAATGAAACAGGAGCCCTACTCATTCCTCTTTTATAGAACTACAAACCAATATGCTCTTTTGTAATTGCCTTAAAAATATTCTGTGCCTTCTTGTTAGTTTGAGAGAATAAATTGCCTTAGAGTTCTCTGCCCTCTTACATTTTTAGTTTGTTCTTTTATTTTTTCACCTATGCCTGCAAATTTCAAGTGATGTGAAATACATGATTCTAAATGTGAGAGGGGATTAATTTCCTTAGAGATTGGCTTAAAGAGAAAAAAAGCCCAGGAGCACTGACACTCAAGGCTAGCTCCCTGTTTCAGGGGACTACTTTTCCCTGTCTTGCAATCAGTATTTCTATGAGCTTTATTTCTTTTCCAAGAGAATACAAAGGGGTCAGCAGAAATCAGTAGCTAGTAATAAATTGCATTTCAAAACCTTAAGCTTCCTGTGCTAAAGATTCATCATTTCTGTGGAAAATTTGGTTCCTTTTGGCAACATTATACATCACTCTGGCTAACACTGCAGCAAACTGCCAAAGGTATGGAACAAATGAAACATTAAAGGTGCTTTAAATTTACACCTTTTGCTATGGGGAAAATCAGTGCTGCAAACCCCTCTTTCAGAGGCAAGAAAATGCTTTCCTTGAAGGTCTCCTAAGACCGTGTAATTGCATATATCTTTGGTAGTTTTGAAAATGATGCATGTTCCTACCAGTGGGAAGGAGAGGAAGCAATGCTGTATTTTCCAGGATAACTGGTAACAGGGTGCTGATTGCTTCCAATCACATGAGGAGACAAAAGACTTAATCTGTGACACTATTTAGAAACAAACAAAAACATATGACTATTTATTGCCAGAAAAGAAAAGGCTTCAATTCTCCCCACGCCAAGCCCACTCACATCCCGCGTTGCATTTATAGAACTCGGGGAAAAAGAGATGGTTTAGATGAGAACAGGATTTAGGAGCTGATCCTGACTGGTTTGGATGATTGTATATTTCAGATGACCATTTGCTCTCTTGTGATTTCTAAGTAACATTTATCTTCATATCCCTTTGGCAATCACAGAATGGGTAAATCCTTCCCTTTCTATCCAGTGTGATTTTACGTGGGTTTGTCTAAGCATATGATCTTCTACATCTGACCTCTGATGATTAATCATGCCTTCATTTGCATTTTACTCGTATTGCGATGATGTGTGAATTTCTACTCTGTCCAGATAAGATTATGAAATTGTGCAGGACCAGAGAGACAATGTAGTTGTATTAATGATATGTGTGTGCTGGGAGTGGGGAAGGTATTAAACTCTTGGAAGTACCCCACGGGAGCTTATTCATGGTGGAGAAAAACTTCTGGAGAAAAGGAGAATTGAAGAAAAGACAGCTTTGAAATGCAGCTAAACTACTGACATCAGATAAACTTCTACCTCAGAGACTGCTTTTCATGTTATAAAAGTGTTATGTTTATTCAATTTATTAACAATGTTGTTAGAAAAAATCTTACTTTATATGTAATCTGCATTTTAAATTAGTGTTTCCTATTTGTTGGTTGTAACCCCTTTGTCCATTGGCTAGTGATAGTTAAAATTTATAGCTTTTCCTTTTTCTGTATCTCCTTTTACCCATATTCGGATGTGTTTTAGCTCAATTTCTCCATTTATAGACATATATGCTTGTATGTATCTCCTTTGAATCTTCCCAAATTCCACAAATTCCATGCCTACCATATAAAAGCTAGCTACCCCCTGCAATAAGGATCTCTCCATTTTGTCTTCACCCTGTGTGATTTCTGTGCAAAGTGGATTGTTCACGGTCTGATTTTAGGAGGTATAACAGCTCTCACCTCTGACATTAAGCTAATTCTCCCTATGGAAAAGACATCATAATTGTGAGGCCTCTTGTTGATCTCTGTTGTTTGTTTTTTTCCTTGTCTACCTTTGCTAGAATAGAGGTGGCAAATTTAAAAACATGATACAGTTATTACTCTCTTGAAGTTTCTAGTGGAAATTGGCAAGTGAAAAATCACCTCATTTTGGTATTCCACTGCAGAATTACTTTACTCAGCAGACTTTTTGCTGTACTGAGAGAACTTCTGACCATTCTGAATTAAGAAAAGTTTGAGGACACAATACAGGGAAATAGATGCATATTATATGCTGTATGTATGTATGTATTTTATATATATTTTGAAAAGAATTAAAAATTTTTGAGCTTTGTATCAGATCCTGGCCCTTTCTGTTTCAATTGGTCAGGGAGATGTTGTCAATAGTGCATAGTATGGCTATAGATTTTGTTGGAAACCAGCCCAGTTTAAGTTGATACTTTTGTTTTGTATGAGTACAGGCATCTATTATTTCATGAATAAATGTTACTGCTCAGGTCATTATCACAATCTCTTCTCAATTACTGAGACTTGGCTCAGTCATGCTAATTGCCCATGTGCATGATCTTCATAAAAGGCAAATCCGGTGTTGTCAAATGTTCTTGGGATTTTGCCAGCTCTCTATTTTGTTCTCATTCAGTCACTCTCAGCTATGAAGGATGACCTAGCAGGTACAGGTGCCTCCTCAGTGGCATCAATTATTGAGCTGCTGTGCTCCCTGGAGTTGCATTTTCTTTTTTCCTGACTGAAAAGAAGAGCTTTGGCTTGCTCTAGTCTCTTGATTCCTTGATCATAAATATGAGTACTCAGGGCATCATGGGCCTGTACCTTGTTATTACAGGTACAGAGTACTGACACCTGCAAGAACATATATTCACCTAATAAGGCTGAGCACGCGCAGAATTGCACAAAGAGATGAAAAGAGTAATCTGAAGTTTCCAGTAGGTGGTTAGAGCTGTCTTATTCTTTCTCTCCTCCCACTCTTCAACTTGTAACATAAGTTTATTTACATTCCAGGCAAATAACAAACATTTTGAAAATAATTCAACTGGAAGAGACCTTTTTTTTTTCTCTTAATTAAGGGCTGTTGCACACCTCCTTTTGCCTGGCAGTCACTTGCAATGTTTTCATTTGTGCATATTATTTACAGCATATTTTTTTCAAGAAGTGAATATTTTATATTGCTCTACAAGTACATCCTAAGACACTGAGTGTCTTATTTCTCACAAATATGTGCTGTCAAGAAAGGCATGTCAGCACAAAGGAAAAGGAACAGTTGTGTTAAATCTTTTGTGGTATCTGTACCTCCTGTCATTTGTTGTGGAAAAATGATAACAGCTCAAAAGTGCAACTCTAGAAGACAATGATGAACTGTCAGGGCTGGAGACACTGTGAATGAATGAACAAACTGCTTGTTTTCTAGAGTTACTTCTGTGTGTGCCTTTATATTAGTTTGGCTGAACAAGTCTGACATAAAGATTGATGTAACTTACGGGCTGCAGAGCTTCTCAGAGAAGCTGTTCTAAGTCTCTTTCAGGAGAAAGCTTGCAGTGAATTGCTCCATATGTTTGGCAAGGTGTGACATTTTCGCGAAGTCTGATAGGCACCTGTATGTTTCTCCAGGTTTATTCTATCAATGTCTTATTTCAGAATGACTTCATTTTATTTGCTGCTCAAAGTCCTAGAGAAGATTAAACAAATGTGAAGGCTAGTTCTTCAAGCATAAACTTGTTTTAAGAACGAGAATGATTTCCTCTGCCTTCAATGTCACTATTCATGTATTTAATGTTAAATGCCTTCTTGCTCATCTAGACCTTTCTGTAAGTATTACTCAGTTTGCACTGAAGTTAGTGTGAACTTCTACATTACATTTGATAAAGCTTTGGATAAAGCCTTACATATGCATACATAGGAAATTAATGTCTACTAATTGCAAAGTTTTCAAAGTACCATAGAGACTCATAGTGCTTTTACAGCTAATCTACTCAGTTTTGGTAAATTTATGTTAAAAGCTTGGCACAAATAATGAGTCAAACAGTAGAACTTTTACCCACAAAGAGTGTGGAATTAAGTCCAAACTTAGATTCCACATCTCAGGGAGAAAGAATTTAAACGTATATCTCAAACTGCCTGAAAAGCTGATGAAATTTAAACTGGGCCTCATTTGTCAGATCTGAAATGAGATGAAATCTTATTAAGTTTTCATTAAGTCAGTTCATCTTAGATTACTATGAGTTAGAAAACTCACACTTTGTAACTTGATTTTATTATCAGTGCAACACCACACGGTATGACATTATTTATACTGGTATTATTAAAAAACAGAATGTGATAAAACATGTACTGAATATTATGACTAAGAATTTAAAAACAAAAAAAAATCATTATTTCATTAATTAAATCAACTGTAATTCAGATATCTGCATGCAATAAAACTATTTTTTTAATTTGGGTCATATATATTAATTAACTCAATACTATAAGTTTTTAGACCATATTTTGGTTAAAGAGAAATTGGAAAGCATTGCTTTTGGATTCTAGTGTGTGTTTTGCAGCCTGAACACAACTTTTGTTACAAATAAAAAATGTAATTTTTTTATTGATTGATTGATTTAATGTGAGTATATTTTACTTATAAAGAATTCAGACAAAGACTTTTCTGTACAACTCCCAGGAAAAAAAAATTTCTATTTGAGGTAAAATTAACTTTTCAAGTTTCAATATAGTAAACCATATTTTTTTTCTCATAAAGGAAAAATTGATAAATAACATAAATAAAGTCATAGAATTGCTTTTTCTTTTGAAACATATATAAATAGTAGCTTTGTTGCAAGCACAATTATTTTTTAATATTTTATTAAATAAATGACAAGGAGACAATAAAAACTGGTTGAAATAAGCCAGTCAGTTCTATGTAAGGGGAACCTTTTTCCCAAGAAAAAGGAGAACCATGCTAGACATTCCACAGTAGGAAAATTGTGCACAATGATCAGTTCTTACTGAGTAAGACCCAGTTATTCTACCTTTATGACACATTTGGAAACAGAACTACTACAAGCCAAAAGCTCTTTTTTTAAGGTTAACTTATTTTAGCAACACATTTTGTTTGCTGAATCTACAATTGTTTTCAATCATGAAGGAACTATTTTATGAATATTCTTGTGAAATGTTAGTGTTTAGGCAGTAATGATGAAATGCAGACACTTGATATCATAGGCATTTAATGTTTTGTCTCAATAATTTTAGATACATGCATGTTGTTGCTTCATCAAATTAGCAGTAATGAATGAAAAATAATGTTTAATGTGGATAGAAAGTCTGATAGGTTTTTATGAATTCTCATACACGTTTTTTCACACAATCAAAACAAGTAGATTTTTAGCAGGACTAACTGCAACATTTCTCCATTGCTTTTTTAATGACATGCAATAAAAATGGAGACAAATGACTACAAGCATCAGACACACCAATATGAAACTCTCTGTATGTGAATCATTTCCCATAAAATGCTGCATCACCTGATTAATATTTTTGTCTTTTTTTCTGACGGTTTGAATCATCTGGCAGCATGAATTTAGCTTTCATTAATATGTTCCTTCTATTAAGATTTGGGTAAATATGTTCCACAGCATGCATACTACCATTGTAGCACACACACTGATCAATTACTGAGGTTTTTTTTTCTCAAAGTCATGCACTGGATGTCCCATATTAGTCACATGGTGACACCTTAGCCAGTCTTATGCTAGTCTTTCTTTATCCTTGTGTATAAATACACATGTAGGAGCTTGTGTATTTGAAGAAATATGTCAATTTCAGGAAAAATATGGCTAATTGTTCCCAGACAACATCACTGTAAAACAGAGCTAAGGATCTTACATGTCACATTTTACCCCTTAGAGTAAGCAGAAGGTCTCCTAACAGCTGGTTTACCATTAGATATTTGGCCTTAATGAAACATTTTGTAGCATCTGTATGAACTGGGTGAGTTCTTATTATGTAGCGTAGAAAATTTGGAATAAAGCAATGGATAACTTCAAATTTCACATTCAAGTGTTAAAAAAAGCCAACTTATAGATGGAGAGTTAAAATAGACTGCTGCTTATAAAAAACATTTTATATAGCTTGTTTGTTATAATGTGCTAGAGAAATGGCCTAGTCATCATATTTGACTTCTTACAAACCTAATGAAAAAGAATAAGCTTTGAATAATAATTAGATCCCATAAAATACAATAATTAACTTCTTTATGCATGACAGTTTTATAAAATGCTTATTTATATAACAAAAATTTCGCAACCATTCTAGCAGGGACTCTCACAAATATACTCACCAAGATGGAAAATGGGCAACCCAAGGGAAAGGTGGTAAAGAATGAACACATTGACACTGGAGAAGGTGGATTTGACAATCAAAAGATGCATTGTTTCACAAAGTGACTGACATACAGTTACCATTTTTAATAGGAGTCATAATAATTAGCTCCTATGCTCCAGGAGAGAAAATCAAAATTATGATATTAGCAAAAAAAGAAGTGTAAGGTTAACAATTCAACTGACAAATATTAAAGAGAAGAAAAAATATTGAAAACCTACAAAATATAAAACTTCTGGAAAACAAAATTCAGATGTGAGAAATTATGAAGGAGACAAAAAATGGAATCTCTCAAGCTCAGTGTACAAAGCATAGATGTAATGACGAAGGGAAATGGAGTCGCCAAATCAATGAAGCAAAAGGTGCGGCCTAAAAAGTTAATATTAAAGTAACAGAAACATCAAAACCTTCATAGATGACAAAGCAAATGTTTATTACCAGTAAAACAAATTGGAGAACACGCTTACACTCATGAGTAATGCATAAAACAGGTATTTTTCAAGAGATCATCTTTCCATTGCTTCCCAAATCTTTTTATCTGCAGAGAATTATGCACTACAAAGATAACTGCAAATGCTACTCAGAAGTTGGATTAACCTTGTGTCAATGAAGTGTAACAAACTTCTAAAGGTGACCAAATATGACTGTCTGTAGCATTTCTGAAACAATGCTTGAAAGGAAAAGAAGTAGGAACTACAGTGGTTTTAAATGTCTAACTGCTGAAGCAAAATACTTGCCTTATTGCAATTGCTGTCACATCAGAGCTTTATTGACAGTACCAAACAATTCCTAGCAAATTGTTGTATACAGTGGAAAAATCCAAAGACAAGAAGCAGATACTAAAAGCATGAAGTTTCAGAGAAGGTAGATTATGTATTTTGAATCCTATACGAAGCTTAAGAATAAATTGCTAGTCATCATTAACTGTACTTTGATGCTTTGTTGCTGTTCATCAGAATATTTTATGGAAGGATAGAGAAGTAGAGTGCTCACATATTATATTTGTTATTGTATTAATGGTATGCAAAGATTTTCCAAATAAATTGTACACTGACTTGAAATAACAATAAAAGATGAGCAGCAGTGTGAAGTGCTACTCTTGCTGTTCAGACTAGTGTTAGATTGACTCACAGAAGTAGAGAAACTATGGAATTTGGAGTGACAGTGGAAAGTCCAAAGATCTGTGGGCAGTGTAGATCCTCCCTTAGATGCTATTTGTAATACATAGACAAAATCCTAAAAAGGAAGAAGACTAGTTGTCTCCAATGAACGAGCATGAAAAGTTTCAAATAAAATAAAGCAAACAAACAAACAAAAATCCAGATATGCCATGCTGTAGAAAACAATGTAGTAGGAACAGCCTGAACAGATGCAGTGAGCTTTGCAAGGAACAACCTGAATGGATGCAGAGTGAGCATTGCAAGGAAGTGCGCAAGTGCATCCAAGCCAAGCTGGTGTTTGCACCTGCACTTGAACATGCTGCTACTCCTGTGCTGATCATCCATTTTGACAGATGGGGTCCAAGTCCTATAAAGATCAGGGGGAGTGGTGGAAGCCCATAGAATGGGAGAATATTAGGATAGTAGTTTATGAAAACGTATAAATCTGTATAATAAATACAAAGACAGTGTAGTGTAAATGTTGGCAAGAAGGGACTACACTTATGAGACAGAGGTACAATATGACATATTGTCCCTTGCATGCCTCACACATTGCTGTCCACAAAGGATTTCTTCCCTGACCGGGAATCGAACCTGGGCCGCGGCAGTGAGAGTGCCGAATCCTGACCACTAGACCACCAGGGAATATGAGGATTTCCCTTAAATATATTGCATTAGAACAACTTAGATTAAATTAGAATACTCATTTATCAATTTCTCAGGGAGTGTTTGATCTCACCTAAACTGAGCTACCTAAATTTTGTCTAATTTAGGGATTTTAGTTCCCTCAGTAGTCCTTGGAGAAAGAAAGGGAATTCTTCTCAGCCTTCTAAAATACATATCTTCATATGGTATGGATCTCCCACCTGACTTCCCTGTTTCTCTATGAATTACTGTCTAAATGACCAGGTTAGACTTGTTATCTAACGTTTAAAGGTCCATTAAATTAGTCTTACTTTTGGGGATTATTTAATTTGTTTCAAAATAGGCATCTAATGGGTGTATGCTACACTTCTGTGAGACAAGGAGGCACTCAGAGGGGCCTGGGGAAATCCTTTAAGACTCTAGGAGGTTAAATCTTACTGAATACCTATCTTCAGGCAACTAAATTCCATAATGATGCAAAAATAGATCTTAACTTGTACAGTCAGAGTGCTGCAATGGATGGCTATAAACTCTTCAGAGTAGTCAAAGAGAGAGGGATTGTAGAAGAGATTTATGGAGTGTTTTGATCATCTAGAGCAGGGGTCCTCAAACTTTTCAAACAGGGGGCCAGTTCCCTGGCCCTCAGACACTGTCGGGGGCCGAACTATAGTTTGGAAAAAAATGAATGAATTCCTATGCAAACTGCACATATTTTATTTGTAGTAGTGCACAAAAACAGGAAAAAGAATGCAATATTTAAAATGATGAATTATAATCAACAAAAACAAATAATATTTCAATGTGAACTATTCTTGGAATACCCTGCACTCTGAGTCAATTTTTCCTTTTTTTTGACATGATGGTGCACATGCTTCCCACTGGTGCTGGCTTTCTTGTCCTGTCTGGGAGGTGGAGAGAGGGAGGGAGAGACAGGGAGCCGCCCACCTCGCTGATGCCGCTGCCCCCCTCCTCAGCCCGGCCGCGCAGCCGGAGGGGGGGGCCAGAAGGGACTGAAGGAACTTTGCCACCCCGGGGCTCTGGCGATTTGCCCGAGCTTGCTGGAGCTCACAGTCCAGAGGCTGTTGACACTGCTTGCCCAGCAGAGGAGATGCCCCCGCCTCTCGCCCGCCGCGCATCGCAGAGGATGAGGAGGAGGACGGGACTGCTTGGTTTCCGCCCCCAACCCCTCGCACGGGGGGGGGGAAGGGGAAGCGGGCCAGATTAAGGACTCTAGGGGGCCACACCTGGCCCGCGGGCCGTAGTTTGAGGATCCTTGATCTAGAGCTTAATGATTGTAAAGAAGAGAGCTGAGTGTTTATGAATAAGAATCAAGGAGAAGGCCAAGAAGGTCCTGCTTGACCAACCTGATCTCTTCTATGACAAAGCAACCCACCCAGTGGTGAGGGAAAGAATGTAGATTTTGTCTACCTGGACTTTAGTAAAGCCTTTGACACCTTTCCCACAGCATTTTCCTGAAGAAACTAGCTGTTCACAGCTTGGATGGGTGCATTCTTCACTAGCTAAAAAAATGGCTAAATGGTCATGGCCAAAGAGAGCTGGTGAATGGAGTTAAATCCAATTAATGGCTAGTCACTAGTGTTGTTCCACAGGGCTCAGTATGGGGGCCAGTCCTGTTTAATATCTTTATCAATGATTTGGATGAGGGTTAGAGTGCCCCCTTGGTTTTCAGATGACACCAAGTTGGGTGGGAGTGTTGATCTTCTGTAGGGTAGAAAGGCTCTGCAGAGGCATCTGACAGGCTGGATCGATGGGCTGAGGTCAGTTGCATGAGGTTCAATAAGGCAAAGTGCCAGGTCCTGCACTTGGGTCACAACAACCCCGTGCAGTGCTACAGGCTGGGGGAAGAGTGGCTGGAAAGCGCCCCAGTGGAAAAGGACCCAGGGATTCTGGTCAACAGTGGCTGAACATGAGCCAGCAGTGTGCCCAGGTGGCCAAGAAGGCCAATGGCATCCTGGACTGTATCATCAATAGTGTGGCCAGCAGGACCACGGCAGTGATCTTCCCCCTGTACTTGACACTGATGAGGCTACACCTTGAATCCTGTGTTCAGTTTTTGGGCCCCTTATGACAATAAAGACATTGAGGTGCCAGAGAGTGCCCAGACAGGGGAAATGGAGCTGGTGAAAGATCTGGAGCACAAGTCTGAGAAGGAGTGGCTGAGGGAGCTGGGGGTGTTTATCCTGGAGAAAAGGAGGCTCAGGAGAGACCTTATCGCACTCTACCACTCCCTGAAAGGAAGCTGTAGTGAGACGGCTGTCAGTCTCTTCTCCCAGCTAACAAGTGACAGGATGAAACGAAATGGCCACAAGTGGCACCAGGGGAGGTTTAGATTAGATATTAGAGAATATTTCTTCACCACAAGGGTGGTCAAGCATTGGAAAAGGATGCCCAGGGAAGTAGTTTAGTCACAGTGCCTGGAAGTGTTCAAAAATGTGTCAATATGGCACTTGGAGACGTGCTTAAATGTCAAACATGGTGGTGATGCTCAGTTGATGGTTGGACTTGATCTCAAAGATGTTTTCCAATTTTAACAGTTCTATGGTTCTATGTGGCACCTGGGGACATGGTTTAGGGGTAGACTTGGCGTTGGTAGATAAACAGTTGGACTCACTGATCTTAAAGCTCTTTTTCAATCTAAATTGTTCTATGATACCTCTATTTCATAGCACTAATAGGTTTGGATGGGTTCTTTTTATTTCATCTATGTATTGTCTATATTTGTTTTTCCTTAGCAAAGCCAAACCCAGCTGTAGTTAAGAGCCAATGTATACCAGGCATTCAGACATATTTCAGTGAAAGCTGAATCAAGCTCTCTGTTGAGTTTTTCTGTGATATCAGTCCAGTCCTGCAGACTGAATTTGTATGGATCTAAAGAAGCTGTCTTCTCTGGAGCATTTCACCTCTCATAGCTCTAGTGTTAATCTTCTAAGAGGAATCTTTTCGATCTCTGTGGGCCTTTACAAATACCTCTGTATTTGCAATGCATATTCATGACAAGTCAGGAGCCATGTGGAACTCTAGATTCTCTTTCTACATACATTTGTGACAAGGAGAAGCCAAACACATTATTCTTTTCCTTTCTGAATATTAATAAGTATTATGGGAGTGATAACTGCAAAAATAGATAACCAATGTTTTCTCTGCCTCCTATCAGTCAACAGAATGAGTTTTACCAGTCATTGAATACATTTTCTCAAATAGAGCAATTTGTCTATTTCTCTCATGCTGATTAAAGAAAACTACAAACATTTTGCATGTAACAGTAATCCCCTTCAGATTTGTTTGAGAGCATTTCGGTCATTTAGTCTTAGTTTAATAAATGTGAAACCATTAGTGTATTGCAAAGGTCACCAATATGTCATTGATGCACTGAGTGATTTAAACTCTTTCTCTCTTTTCTACATTATGCCATAGATAAAATGTCCTTTTTGGCTTCAAAAACTGCTTCTGAATACAGAAATTGCTCACTCATATTTTTTCAGTATCATTCTACCATGCTTTGGGCTACAAGAGGGGGAAAAAGGCTAAAAGGGATTACAGACTAAACTCGAGCAATGTAAATCATTGATCTGTGAAGAATTAAAATTAATTTCATTTGAAAAAAAAAAAAAAAAGCTAATACTCTTAAGAAAACCCCATGTAGTCGTATTCTTGTGCATCCTTTATATAAAACCACAGGCACACTTCCAAAATATGCAAAGTATATGTAGCTCATTAGAAGTTGTTTTCTTAACTAGCATGAGAATTCAAATTAAAAAAAGTATTTGTCTTTAATTCTTCAGTTCTAGATATGTAAATGCTACTCAGAATATTTTTCATGAAAGGATAGTTGGGCATATTGGAATGAATCAATTTTGCAAGTATAACAAAAGAATATATAGTTTATAAACGGAAACATACTGTGAAGAGCTCAATATCAAATCGTGCACTGCTCTGTGGAGGCAATATGTTGCTAAATGGCTTCTTCAGTTCTTAGTTTCTGGGACATGAGAATACTAAAGCAAACTGAGCTATGTAACTTATTTATCTACAAAACAAAACTGTGGGCAGATAAAAGAAAATATATTTATGTTGTGCAATGGCGACTACTGTAAAACCTTACTAATTCACAGAACCTCTAAGGGGAGAGACATCTAAGATCAGAGCCACTATCCAGCATTGGAAATAGGGAACAATCTCAACAGGATTCAATAGATATTTAGCAACATAAATACTAGGCTTTAAGAATCTTTTATAATGTTGCAAAAGGAAGCTGTGGTTTGTTATCTTTCAGCAACATGAGGTGGGAGTTTGACTCCCAGTAGGCTCAAGACAGGAACAAAGCAGGATCTCTGACATTCTTTTAGTCACTGAGTATACTGGACAAAATACATCATCTTCATTCCAGTCATGCGTGTAGAGCCTGTAAACTATGGAAGCTCTGAGAACCTTTCTATAGTAAGTCTGTCAGCAAATTTGGGCAGAAAACATGATTCCCAAATATATATATACTGTCCCCAAAATATTACCTCAAATATAAAAAATGTTTGCAATTTTGAAGAGGTAGGCATGAAGTTGATGCTCAACATCAAAAGCAAAGTGTTTATGTGATTATTATGTAATATTTTGGAAACTGTATACTTCCTGCTGCTTCTAGAATTAAATGGTAGCTGAAAATGATTTTGTGAATTTAAATTATAGATACAGGGGTCTAAAATGGAAGCTAAAAAATTAAAGATAACTTTGTGAATCTAGTTTCACGAAACCTAATTTGATGGTAAGCATTATTTTTATACAATTCAAGAAACCAAAAATAAATGGATGCAGTTTGATCAGAAAAATTTACCAGAAGTCCTTTTGGAAGAACTCACTGCATTGCATGCTGTAATCAGTGAAGGATTCAATTCAGAAATCAGAAAGCTAAATGCATCTCTCCACACATTGTGTGTCTACAGACATGAGAACTGTTGCAGTCAAAAGAGTTCCGAGGCTTTGTTCAGCTGTTCAGACATGAAAGTGTAGTGGAATATGAAATATTCTTGTTGGGGTTGGCTGGAGACTGAAAAAGACTTCAGTTAATGGAGGAAAAATCCTGCATAACGAGTTCAAAATGGTGGATAAACATGTGGACTATAGAACCTAATGGAACTTTGCTGTCTTGCTTGCTGTGTTCAACTTAAAAGCACAGGTTTTCCTCCATCTTGTGCACCATGAAATATATCCATCGTTCGGGAAGAAGCTCCCCAGGGAGGACGCCAACAATCTCCTCATAGGGCAGTTTGCCACCATGGCAACTGCCCTCAACCAATTATGTTTGACCCCAGTTGTGTCATTACCTTATCCCTCCTATCCCTGAGACCCAACCAATCCCCTTCCTTAGATTAGAATACTCCTCCCATGTTCTGCCCCTGTTCTAGCCCCTTCCATCCAAACCTTATATAAACCCTTACCCCTGTTGAATAAATAGAGGTTGTTTCCTTTCACCGCTGTTGTCTGTGTTGTTCTTTTCTGTGCCTCTACATCTGCACCACTGCTCGCAACTCGTAGCTCACAGCTGGAGGCTTCTTGCTATTAGCTTTACCACCAAGCAGTAAGAAGAACTACAGCTCAGCACAAGAACCCCACGGTCTCAGGTCTTCCCTAAACCCCAAACCGGGCATCCTGTCTGCCAGTTCCTGACCCCAAAGGATACAGGTGTTGGGTACTAGATCTACCAGACTCACAAGGATATCTTGGTTGTTCTAGAGAATATCATACAGAATTAAGCACCTGTATGTGGGCAGTTGAACCAAAGACCTAGCAGAGCTCTAAGTTACACTGATTGTAGTAATTATATATTCATTGACTCCACAGGGATTTAAGTATGTGGCACATCTGCAAATACCTACAGATAGAGAACTAAATTCAAGTATTTTAATTTTGGACTAAATTCTGCCCTTAAAGTCTGACACTGAGCAGAAATGTAAAGTTCAGTATTTAGATACCACCTTGCAGATGAAATCTTTCCTTTTTAAGAAGAATGTTGCTAAGCCCCTGTTTTTTCCCCCTGGGCCTCTATAGACTGTACTTATCCAATGGAAGGCACAACAGTTGTATCAGATAAAAATATTAAGCTGAAATTCAAAAGATATGTCTATGAAAATAAAAAAAGCACTTTTAAAATGCCTGTGTTTAGTTATATGTGATGTAGGAATAAAAAAGAATACCTAATGAAGTGATGACTCAGCTAAATTTAGTCAACATTTTTTATGCCAGCATAAATTCTACAAAGCTTTCATTGACCTAAATGCATGTGAGCATATCAGTTATTCACTGGGGATTGCACTGCAGTCTTCTTTCTGTCTCTGAATCCTGAAGTATTGCATAAATTAAAAACAAAAACAAAAACAAAAAACCAAAACAAAAAACAAACCACACAAACAAACCAAAAAAAACCCACAAAAAATGTGCTGAAGGATTTTTGAGCTAAGACTCTTAAAAACAAGTTGATTGTCAGGCTTGCAAGGTAAAATAAGACTCTCTTTCCATCGTAATCAAAGTTTTCTGTTACTGCATAATTAGTGTATAAGGGAAAAACAGCTTAAAGAGAATGTACAGCAGTCATGAGAAGAGTGTTTTAATATACGGGAGTCATTTGTGTTGCTATCTTTTGCTTGATTGGTTAAATTCATACATTATTCTACCCTAACATGTTGAAATTGTGCAGTCACAGTCTTGTGTTCTTATTGTATTTCGTCAGACTTATGAAAAATTTTAGAAAGAGCATGAACAATTTTATTTTTAAAATATTTTTGAAGCAATTTACCTTTATTCTATCATTCTATATTCTTTGATGCAGAGGAGACAAGTATTTTACATTCATAGATGCATTTTATGTTCACTGTAACTATAAAAAGAACTTATTCATATAGGAGATCAAATTGATAAATAAAAGTAATATGAATTAAACTCAAAACTGAAAGTTCATGAGTTTTGCCATTGTGATTTCTGAAGATTTTGAAGAGGCCGGAGATAAAGGTAGTGATTGTCAGAAAATCTTCCTGCACCGACAAACAGTTTCACATGGATAAGATTTTCAAAATGTCTTCAACATTTTAAGACAAAGAGTTCCTGGAAAATTGTGATGAAAAGTGGTAATTAGATTATTCTTCATGTTCATTACAGCTTATTTTTGATCCTTGTAAGAATACAATATATATTTTGTATATTTAAATGTATTTGTGTGATGACAGATGAGACCACCTTATTTTATTAAGTTATGTGTAGAAAGCTATGCACAGGGAAAACAAAGACTCAGCAAGCATTCAAGGAACAATGAAAGTCCAAGGCAGCCAACAAGTAACGTGACCAGTGAATATGGAGCACACTAAATCAGATACTCTGAAGATTGTCAAAGAACAATTAGTCTCTTGTCCCTCCTGCCAAGATGATTGAAGGAAAGTTTGGAGTTCTCTTCCTGGAACATCGTACAAACTAAGGGAGATTGTTTTCTAAAGGGGTACAGTGCTTATTTTGAAATGCAGGCAGAAGAGGGTTTTGAAATGCTGCAGAGAAAATTTGAAGATGATATAAAACTATAGCGTTAGGGGACTGTAAGAACATGCAAAACATTTAGAGGAAGGAACAAAACTAAGGGAAGGGAGGGATCAGGTTGAGTCAGCAAGAAAAAAAATGGAATAAAAAGGAAAAAATAGGCAAAAGCCTAGAAAATTTGATTATGGATTACCACAATCTGCTGTAATTTCTTCTTAAACAGATTCTAATTATTTTCTGTTTGGGTAGCTCCCTGAGCCTGTGGGTAAAAATTGCTCGTGAACTTCAGGTTAGACCAGTGCTGAGCAGGAAGTGATCTGTATAGGGAAACACCTAGTGCTGCAGGCTGTGTGTGTGAATGGGCCACAGATACTGGATGGATTTAAAAGCTATGTTAGGATTCAAGAAACCCACAGATGTGTGTTTGTGAATCCAGAGTGAGGATGTGTATATATCCTGACTCCAATCCCAACCACCCTGGGAGGAGGAAGAGGACGAGGCCATCTCTGATATTCATGTCACTGCGAGTGCTGTGGGTATGTGGGTGCTGAAACAGGCACTGACCTCTCTCTGTGCTGGTCTGTGTGTTTGCCCACATGTGCATGTGTGTGAGTGTGCGCACGTGCACCAGCTGGGAATGTGTGTTCAACCTCGCTGTGGTTCACAGAGAACACAGACCCACAGCAGTCTCCTTTCTCTCATGCTGGGATGAGATGGACTCTCTCAGAGGGAGGATTCATATAACCAATCATTACTATATATACTGTAATATCAATATCAGTTACCATATGTTACTAGTCTGCTTCCACAAGGTGCCTTGCAGCCTCAGCTCCAGCGGCTCAATCTTAAGTACAACACTTAAATCCTCCTGGCAAGGAAATGCTAAGCCTCAACTGAAAGCTAGCTTACCTCAAACGGAAGGTATTATTCCTTTCCATTAAAACTTAGGGATTAAAAAGTTAGTGAATCAGTTCATTTCATTGTCAAAGGTGTTGGCAGTGAACAGACATTGAAGCAATGAGAAGATGGTCACGTGGATCTAGTGGTCACCCGGGATGTGATTGTGTGTTGGTTACTCACATAAGTACCACAAGCTGTTGTAGAGCAAAGTACCTGAGAGGCAGCCTGTGTAAAAGAATGTGTTCCCCTGGAGATAATTGTTGTGATGGCTCTCGGTTTTATTTTTAAAATCATGATGCTTTTTCATGCTGCAAAGGGGGTGGAAATTAAAATAATAAGGGTGTTTCCATCATTGCATCTCTGAAACAAGATTGCAGAGGGATATTTTGTGCACAGATTGACCAGGCAGAATAAACCCTGCTATTTCATTGCACATGTGCTACTGTCTCCAAAAAAAGAATATCTAAGCAGCTCACACCACTGAAGGCTCTAAATTCTTTGTAAAAGTCTGTCATTAAAGCATTGTCTTGTACCATCCCTGTTTAACTGAGGGGACCAGATGGGATGATATGATACATTTCAGATATTCCCAGCACATGCAGTGCTGCCAGAATTAACAAGTGTGTGTCATTCCTACAGTTACACTGTTGACAGAACACTGACACTCTTCCTAGTGACATTGCAGGAAGCCCTCATGGAATTAATTTATTGACAGATATCTTATCAATTAAAAACAGTAACAGCAATATGTGAGAAAGTGATGTGATGCTGACAGTCTACAATTTGAGCTAATTCCATCTAAGAGAAGGTCACTCTAAACAAACCTACGTCCTGAGGACCTCACTGCCATTGTCCAAGCCTGCTTGGCC
>JAWWLV010000121.1:103590824-103601349 GCA_035041135.1 Platyrinchus mystaceus | reverse complement strand
GATGATCTCGGAGGTCTCTTCCAACCCAGTTAATTCTATGATTCTATGATTCTATGATTCTATGATTCTATGATTCTGTGATTCTATGATTCTATGATTCTATGTCCTCTGCTGCATGTATGATGTATAACACTACTTTCTTCTCTCAAACATAAATGTGGCAACTAAAAATACCTTTAACTGTCCCACCCACTGACCACTAATTGTTATCTTCATGAATTTATGATCAAACAAACATTTAATTAAATTAATGGGAGGTGCACACTTACTTCAGAAATCTGAATATATTATAGGTTGCCAGATGATAATCTTGATAGCACAGCTGCTGTGTTCTTCTCAAAGGAGTGAAGAAAACTGCCATGAGGGTTTTCACTCTGATTTCCCATGGTATCAGAAGGCTCCGTGGAAACAAAAGTAATTTCAGTCACACAAAGAGTTTATTTGATCTGTCTTATTAATAAAATTTGAAAATCTTTCTTATTATTTCCGTCTTTAGTCAGGTTGCATTTCACTCCACTGGCAGGTTTAAATTTTCCCTAATCCTTGTCTTCTAGTGCTCTGTGATCTTCCTAACATTTTTGATCTACCGTGCCTTTCAGATTTTTCTGGTTTGCACTTGGAAAATATCTGAAGAGATTCATTTTATCATACAACTGGGAGGAGCTGGAAACCAGCCCTGCTGTGGCATCACTGGGGCAGGGGCTGACATGGGATCCTGGGCAAGGTGGGAGTCCCAAGGTTCACGAAGAAGTAAATGCACAGCCAGCCACAGCCTACAGGGTGACACCTCAAGTTGGAAAAAGTATTTTCTAAAACTGTGAAAATTTTCTAAAACTTCTGTTTTCAGAAGGGATTGGCTTTGATCTACTTTCTCCACCTTTTGCACCAACCTCTGACTCTCATGTACACCCAAAACTTTTCACAGCTCTCCTCAGGAACGTGCCACTCCAGGTGACAAGACACAGGATTTCAATATTTCTCACTTATTGGAACAGGCTGTTCTGACTTCCATGTGTGGACGTGGCTGGGATAGGATGATGTGATCACACTCAGGAGCTCCGCTGGTGTCAAAAAAGAGCAATGTGTTAAGAGCAGATTGAACATACGTCAACGAGACAGCACTGGTGTTGTGCCTGGTGCAGCAACCCTTCAAAGAGTGATAGGCAGAAAAAAATAGACAGGGAGGGGAGGGAGGTAAATAGGAAGGTGTTTGCTGTTTGTTTGCTGTTGCAACACTTCAGTAACGCCACTGTATCCCTATGTTCCCTGCAACATTGAGTTTGGCAGAGATCTCACTGACAGGCACAGCCATCACTGCACGATGTAGGACCCCGGGGCCGGGAGCCACGAGGAGCCATGAGGGCTCCCTCAGCCCCACAGGACATGGCAGCTGCCCAGCCCAGCCCAGCCAGGAGCACAGTGCTGGTGACAGCCCCAGCCCTGAGCATCTGGCACCTCCCTGGGGATGGGACCAGGCTGGGCCTGGCTCAGCGGGACCCGCGGCCAGTCAGGGATGGACTGGGAGGAGCTGGAAACCAGCCCTGCTGTGGCATCACTGGGGTAGGGACTGACACGGGATCCTGGGAGTCTCAAGGTAGCTGAAGCAAGCAATTGCTATTTCAGTGTGTTTCCTGCACAGGCAGGTGTTGGTAAACTGTATCTTTCCAGACTTAGTTAAAACTTCTGATGATTCTTTGCTTTGGGGTAGGTTTTTCCAGTTGTGTGAATGACGAGCCCAGTAGGGGAACCCTGAGAATGCAGGCCATAAAAATCTAATTTGTTGTCAAGTCTCTTGCTTCAGATTTATCCCTTCATATAACAGGATCCCAGGGAAGTTGTCAGAGCACCAAGCCTGACAGAGTTCAAGAGGCATCTGGATGATATTCTCAGGCACATGGTGTGACTCCTGGGGATGGTCCTGTGCAGAGCTAAGAGTTGTATTCAGTGATCCCTGTTGGTCCTTCCAACTCAGCATATTCTGTGTTTCTGTGATATACTGTTTTAGCACTACTCCTTTATATATTAAAAAAATGCAACTCAAATGTAATTGTGCATGTGCTGAATTATGTCTTTTGGAAGTAAATTATATTGTTGCAAACACATCGTTCACATTTTTGTTAACGAGGTAATATCTTTTTTTCACTTTGCTTTAGATTTTACTGATTGAGTTTTAACACTTTTTACACTTTTACACTTTTTAACACAATTTTGTGTTAACACAGGCTGTGAATGCTTACACCAAAAACTTAGGCTGTATCACCGTGCTAGAGCTACACTTTTTAAAGGAGATATCTGAAATATAGTTAAGAAAACACATTGTTTTAATTAGAGAAAACTACAACTTAATGCCCAGGGAGTGGTGATTGTATTGAAGTCTTATCAGAATTACTTCTTACCATTATGAAATTCTTTTGGGGTAATTTTGGGTAAATTGTACTTTGCTCAGAGACAGTAGTTCTGATCAATTTACTTTCCCTGTTTTTCCTTCCTCTAACTTTCTTCGATGTTCAAAATACCTTTTTAGCAATAGTTTCTGCATTTGTTGCATCTCAAAGAGAATTGTTCACATCCTAATGAAAAATACTATCTAGATGGACTATGGCAATAAAATTATAGCTTCCATATTAAATATACGGGCTATACTACTTCCTGAGTTTTGTGTAAATATCCCAGTTTTTTAGAACTCAGCCTAAGCAATCTGTGAACTCTTTGACATCAGCTGACCTCCTGACCATGCACTTGAGTAAAGTCTGTAATTCACCTCACAAGTAATTCAAGTAATTCACCTCAATTCACTAAGTGTGAATATTATTGCAGTAGACATACCTCAAATAATTCTATTATTGGATGTTTAATAATTAATCTAGAGCTTTGACTTTTAAGTTTCATTCAGTTATTTGTCCAGAAGGGAGACAGGGATGTTCCTCTCATGATAAGAAATTGTCACAAGTTACAATGAGGGTTATGACTGAAGGACCAGCTGCAACTACAGCTTTTTCTGGATAATTTGATTACATTCACTGAGGGCTTTATCTTTGTCAGTACATTCATTCTGTGCTTAATACATGGGGCAGAAAGACTTCCTTACCAACTTTGAATATAGAAAAAGCTGGTGATAATATGTATTGTCTTTTATTGCACCTTGAGCTTAAACTACCTCCTCCAGGACTCACAGCTAACTTCTCCCAGTCCCTCAGCTCTGGGTGTTTACTTGATATTAAGCTTAATTTTTCTTACTTGTATTGCAGAACTTCTTAGGTATTCTAGAAGAGAAACTGCTGTTCCCTAGGAAACAATTGAGGCTTTTATTCCCTGAAAGGCCTGAGATGTAATATTTCTTAGCAATATTATGTAAATTCTTATTAATATTTATTAGATAGATGATTCTGATATTAAGAATTTTGGTACTTGGCAAAGAAAAAACATTATTATAAATCAAAGAATAAAAAAAAATACCATAATCTTTATTTTGGATCCCTAGGTTTTTGGCTATGACAACTAGACTTTCTAGCACCTTCTCCTAACACATGAATACGCAATTTTGGAGTTTCTTTCTAATATGTAGCTGAGACAATGCTCATTCTAGCTAAAGAGAGTCAGAACATAGAACGTTAAAATTTTGACAGATTTTTAAAACTTTCTTACTTCTTTTAATCTTTCTACTTTTCTTTCTCAGCTAGTGCAAATTAAAGTGCATCATTAATAATCACTGTTGTTACTGTTCTAGTCAGCATAGCAGTCCCCAAAATGAAGACAGAATATCCTGAAGAAAGTTAATGGATTACCTAACTCTGAAATAGCTGTTCCTCTGAGCAGTTTCTGTGCCCAGCCCAGGTGCTGTCATATTGCAAGTGGGAAGTAGAAGGGAATTGCTGAAGAGATGGCACATACTGAAGTTGTTACAGAATCCTAGGGTTTCAGACTTACAAGTGAAAGTTCTGAAGTACAATTATGTAACACCATAAAAAAAATCAGCAATCATGAAGAAATTTGCAAGGATGTGAAACACACTGTGTGCAACATCATGTTCTGTTTATTTGTTTAACAGCATTAAAGATTAAAATATTTTCTGTAGAAGCTATTCACATCTAAGCAGTATTAGCATTAGAGCAGAACTAATTGCACTTATGAAAAAAATCTCAGGAGTTCAAAAATTGGCCCTGGTTCCTTCTGGACTACAGAACTTATCCAAGTGTTCATCTAGGGACAGCTCTGGGGAAATAGCTAAACATTGTGACTCTGCAAGGGCTTTGACCTTGATGAGGCAGACCTCTAGATAAAAAATAGTAATAAAAGTTATAAATTAGTAGTAATTGGAGAAGAGCTGGCTTTGTGATTCTAATGAATGTAAACATAATTAAACTTCTTAAGATAGCATCACCGGATGCAAATTTCTAATAAGTACAAGCATAATAAAGCTCTTTGAGTAGTGTCATTCTTTGTTGGCTGCTATGTCTCATGTGAACAGCATGGATATCAGGAACATTTGTACAGAAGAGATTGTTCACATAGCCAGTTATAAAGTCCTTTAGGATCCCAAAATATAGTTAGGATGATGGTTTGTTTATCAAAACTCAACAGGAATTTAAAGCTTATTGAATGAGAACTCATGTATGATTTAAAACCCACATCTGGACATCATGAGCCCTGAATTCTGTTAGCCAATCTGATAATAAGTTCTCCATATATTATTTTATTAATATTTGGGGGTTGAGGGGATGATAATGCTATTGCATCCTATACATCCTATAACACTACAAAATTAGAATATGTGGATCAGTGGTAATTGAATTTCTTAAAAACCTTAATGGAAGAATCTCAGATCATTGTAGGGACAGTGGTCAAGGTTATTCTTGGGTTTTATGAGTGGGATTTTCCATACATACAGAGAACAGGAATTTAGGGCTCAGGTTCACAAAAGAATTTTATTTTTGTTTTAAGTTCTCACATGAATAGTTAGAATGAATACAACATCTGTTTTTCAGAATTTTGAAACATAATTGAATAAAATTCATATTGCATCTGTACTTTGAAGAAGTGTTCCTAAGTTAAGCATACACTTTGAGCTGGCAACTCCCTTTATTTTATTTTTCCAAAATGAAAGAATACATCCTTCCTGATCTTTAAGAAGTATAAAATAGAAAATATGAAGAAAAAATTAGTTTTCTCTAAACTTTCTATTCTTAATTGGACATAACTAATTATATTTATTTTATGATTGATGAAATTGAAGGAAGAGGGACAGTTTATAAAACTACAGCTTCAACTAGACCTGAACATTTAAGTGAGCTAGATGCTGAGATTTAAATGAACATTTATTTTGTGCAGTATTTCTTTAATTAAAGTACAGTCCTGCTAGATTTCAAATGAAAATAGGTTTTGATGGAATATGTTTATTTTAACATTTGACAAGAAGACAAAAGCAACCAATTTTCCTCTCCTGTTTAACTTTGAAACCCATCTTTGTGAGGGTTTTTTAGATGCAAAATGACATCTTGTTTTTTATATAAGGTATACTCTTTATGTACATCAGTAATGTAAAAAATGTTTATTCAAAATTATTAAGTAAAAATACACTTTCTAAATTAAACAATATGAATCGGTGGGAGCAAAATTCATTTTCTAAAGGACATCTCAATCTTCCTTAACTGTGTGATCCACCTGCCACATGAAAAGAGAGAGTTCAGTTTTTTGCCTGTCGGTGCCTCCAGGAAAGTTGAGACCCTGGTGTGCGACAGTCTGTCAACATTTCATAATGAGACCCTTCACCAACAGATTCCCAGGTCAGAGGGTACTCTGACCACCCTTGTTAGAGAGGACTTAACAGAATGTAGAACCCTCAGTGGGTCCTGCCAAGGTGTTAACCATTGCCAGCAACTGAAAGGACTCACCTTATCAGTTCCAGAATAACACTTTTTATTAATACAAGTTGTGACAGATTAATAAGCTTCAAAGTTTGTCAGTGATAGTGTCTGCTGCAAAAATATGTTTTAAAACAATCTACATATATATTAAGCAAGCACAAACTCTAATACAAAGCAATCAACTGATATATTATAGGGCAAGCACAAACAAAAGCTCTAGTCCTAAAAGCAGCATTTAGCATGCATAGAGTACATTTCTTAGACAAGGTGTCCCTGTGGGGGGAGAGGATGGGCTCAGCTCATCAACTGGTCCCAGCAGTTTTGGTGGAGTTTTCTGTAATTTTGTCCCTATCTGCAGCTTACTTTTATACTATTTCTTTATATTTTAGGTGGAGTTTGAGTGGCTGTAGTCACAAATATCTCTTATTTCTAATTGGTGTAAAGTTCTCTCACCATATCTAATGGGAGGGGGTTGGTTGTGGCTTGGCACCTGAGAAGAGGGTTACAAAATTGTTTTTGGCTCAGCAGCAGAACACCTTGATTCTCCCTTGGCTGACAGGTACTGTACAGTCTCCTGATCTTCACAGTACCACAGTGTTCTCCCTTTCTGCTGGGATTTGAATGGAGGGGGGCACTATCCTTCCACGCTCCATTCCATTCCCCAAAGCAAAAGATTATCTTGTATGGGGAGCATGTCGACTGCAGTCCATCCAGGGAGTTGCAGCTGCTTTTTACCTTGGAATTCTGAGTCTCCTTTAAATTTTAACCCTATCCATCACCCCACACCCGTCTCATTGTCTGTTGGGTTTTGCCAAGTGCAGGACACCATTGCCCACTCCATAGGTAGAACAGACACATGTAGCCAGACCTTCTTACACCTTTGTACTTGATGAAGTGTACTTGATCAAGTGAAGTACTTGATGACTACAGATTAGCTACGAATTGCTGCTTTGTCTGTTCTAGAGCTTCAAAGACTGTCAAGATCACTTTTTGTATGTCTAGGAGATAAAATGCATAGGGTGTTTTTCACATCAAAGCAATTCTTAATTGTTCTTTTTCATTTCCAAACTAAATATATATATGTTGTATATTTTTCAATAAAAAGAAAATATTTTTAGGTACTTTGGCTCAGTTTAGACCTCTCTGAAGTAAAAAAATCATGTCTTCCTTAGAAATTATTTGTGTGTATATTTTATTAAAGCATTGAGTCATTATGGAACTGATAAATTGAGTATACACAAACAGTCTTGAAATAAATTTAATAAAGAACTATCTGTTTATTACTGCATAGATTACTTGCTGACAGCAAGCAAGTTTTTAGATAGGAGAACTTCCAGTGAGGGTTAAAACTAATTGACTTTTGTTTGGTTGGTTTTTTCATTGTCAATCCTTAGGAAGCTTGAAAAGATTGCTTTAGTCAATTTGCTGAAGCAGGCTTTCATTAGAGATATACTGAGCAGTGCTTTAATCAGTACATAAATCCACCAATTTCAGATAATTGGTGCTAATCATCATTTCTCAACATAAAAGGACTTGAGCAAGGATTTTTTTCAATAGCAAAGCTGACATGATACACAAAGGCACAAGGCCTTACAGTCACCTTGCAAGCTCCCTCTCACTTGTGGAATAGAGCTGTTCACCTTGCTGAACTTGTGTTAGATGTACAAGGATATAGAATAATAAAAATTACATACCTAAAATTCTGAATCTTGTCCAACTTGCAAGAAATCTGTTGCCCAGGGGTAGGCACACATCTGCATTTCTATAGCAGGAACTTAGGAGAGGTAGCACCTCCAGCCATCTAATTGGCACAGAGTGTCATGTTCAGGCAGCTCTGCTTACTTCCTCCTTACGAAAAAGAGGATAACTGCATCAGTCTGCTTTCTTTTGGATGCTCCTCAGTTCCTCCTCACCCCTGAGCAGTGACCGAGCACTGTTTGAAAAGCACATAAGTTTAAACATGACACAGTTTTGCCGTGGGCCCTGGTAGCACTTCAGCAGCATGTTTTGTGCTCTATTACAGATGTGGCCAACAGGCTCCTTTATCAGTGTCTAAGGATGGACTTGGTTCCCAGCCAAGTGCCCAGACCACAGTGAAAAAACCTTCCCCCTCCCTCTCTTTTTCCCTTCAGACAAACAGAAAAGACTATATAAAACTAAAAGAACCCAAACCAACCGAATTCCATAAATATATATATGTTTATATATATTACAGTTAAGATATTATCTACAAGAAATCCCCCAAAAGGGAAGAAAAGAAAGGGAAAGGAAAAGGGAAAAGGGGAAAAAAGGACAAAACCAGAACAGTTTTGTACAGTCGAACCCCAAGAACTATTGAAATACAGAACTATCAAAAGAATATCTTACTACTTTCCTCAAGATAGCAGCAACCCGTGCCAATGACCGCTGGCACTGTCTGCCTCCCAAGGTCAACCGGGCCCCACTTAGGCCTCACTTCTCCACCCGGGCAGGATGACAGCAGAGAACCTTCGCTTCCAGTCCACCAGAAGAAAGAGAGCGAGAGCTTCCTCTCCCTTCTTATTTATACTCTTGCTTATGTAAAAATCATATGGAATGCTGGGAACATGGCCTTGGTTCCTTGGTTACAGCCTGGTTACCAAGGAAGGCCTAGACTCAAAACCACTACAATCACAAAGGCTGAAGTGCCTAAAAAATACTGTCCAAGATACTCCAGCCATTAAAAGAAAATGATAACTGGAGAAAAACTGAAATCTCTTCTATCATGTAGCTATGAGCCATAAGGACTAGAAAGTCCTTGCTGTTTTAAAAAGTGTTGACTATCTTATTTGAAGATATGCTAATTATTTCTTAGATCATTTGCTTGAAAACTAGTGAGTGCAATACCTTTGTTAGCCCTGAAGAAACTCTAGGGCACAACTCTGTGTCTATTAAAGGTCTCAGGAGACCTGGGTAAATAAATGCCAGGTTACCAGACATGTCTAGTCCAAGAAGCTGGGTTATTGAAAGCAGGTCTTGGAAAATGCATACGCTAGAGTTTCAAATGCAAGTAATTTTTCATGTGTTTGAATTATTTAAGTCTGTCTTTATACCTCTCTGATTGCTTCTATGAGAAACAGATGGCATAAGTCTAACAATAATGTACAGCACATGATCTTTTTTGTTAAGTAATTAAAAAAAATTCAGAGCGCAAAGATTGACAAATGTACCAAAATGTTTCTTGATACTGTTCCACAGGACAGGAAGCATTCTTCATCCAGATGTTTGATTTTAAGGCTTTTTTTAGTTAAGGACATACAAATCACCTTTTTGGACCAGCTCAGTAATCCATGTTGCCTGCCAGGGACCAGTTAGAGGCATAATGTCATAATATTGCATCTGAAAAATCAATGCAAAATCATTATCTATGCAAAGTCATGCAAATTTTGGCTAGATAGTCATCTGTCTAAAATCATATTCCTCTGCTGTTTAAAATGCTAAATGTATCATCTTATACATGCTTCATTTTAGATTACCTACTTTTTAAAACATAAATCAAGTTTCTGAGCAAAATATCATCTTCCCCAGAATCAGCTTTACTTCTGCAAGATGAAGTAACTGTCTGTCCACTGCAAAAATGGCTGAAATGCTGTGGTCAGGAAAAAGCTGGGTCAGAATAGATGGTCATTGTGGTGTTTTCCAGTGTAAAATCCATGAAACGTGATACTCTAACCATGCATTGTATGATCTTAAACTACCTGAAATCCATGTGGGCTTAGCTAAATGAATACACAGGCTTTACACTCTATGACATCTTCCATTTTGCAAAGTTCAACTGGTAAAATGCAACAGGATGAATTTAAGGCTTTGTTAGGCATATCAGAATGGAGAGAACATAACGTTTTTGAATGTGGAACTTTAGCCACCTGTCTCCAATTATACTCAGTGTGACTGCAAGATTAAAATGCCATCTAGCTCACTGTGAAAATATGTCCCATAGCATCTCCTTTAAGCTAAGGAGCATTAATGTTAATAGCAGTCCAACAAAGAATCAATTTTATTTTGGTGCTTTCAGTGATTAGCTCTGGCAACACTGCTAAAAACTCTCAAACACAAAATTTGAGCTGAAAACATGTACTGGCACTGAGAAAAACTGCATGTGAAAGAGTATGTGCCAATTGAATGACTAGCACAAATGGTAGCTAAGAGAACTACATTCACCTGAAAAATTCATATGAAGCAGGATATGAAATCAAAGAATCTGTGAAATAACTATGCTGACAGGTATTGATTTCAAGTTAAATTATCAGACTGAAATTATTTTTTTTAATTATTATTTTGAGCGCCTGGAAATTTTACTCTTTAAAAAAAAATCTATGCAAAATTGGCTACTTTGGTTAATACTATATATAAAATTCTTTAAATGCTATGATGCCAAATTTCTAGACTTTTCCTGTTCTTGTTCTTGTTATTACAAGGCTCCAAAGATGTAACACACTTAAGGAATAAAGTGCAAGCCATAAACAAAGTTATGCACAGTCTTTCCAGTTGACAATTAAGTATTATTTCTGCAGGGGACCCCTGGTGGTCTAGTGGTTAAGATGCGGCACTCTCACCGCCGCAACCCAGGTTCGATTCCCGATCCTGCTTCAGGGACAATCCCCCGGGTAGATGGAGCTCGTCAGCCCCTAAGGCCATCCATC
>JAWWLV010000121.1:103545775-103579492 GCA_035041135.1 Platyrinchus mystaceus | reverse complement strand
CCCGGGGGACCGAGATTAGAACCTGTGGCCTTGGCGCTGAGAGACCAGCATCTTAACCGCTAGGCCACCGGGGGTCCTGTCACAAAATAATTCTTCCTCCTCCCTTCTAAAATTTGTGGAAACTTTTAAACATTTTGTTGATTTTTGATGATAGCTTGACAAATATTTTAATATCAGTGATGTTTTAAAAATAAAAAGCTACATAAACTTACCTAATTTGTCTTCCCAGCAAAGCTGCATAACCACTTCCAGCTTTGAGTATTCTGATGCATATGGTTTGAATTGGATTATACAAATTATAAATTTCAAAAGAAACTTCAGATTTTAAAAAGAACTTTTTTTCAAAATAAATCTCACATTTATTTAAGAGCTGCATATTAGATAGTAGTGTGGCTCCGTGTCTTAGCAATAGCTTCATGGTTGCTGGATTTCTTTTTTTTTGTTTCTCCAATGTAAATCTTTCACCACTAGGGAAAAAAATCTAAACATTAGTAGTCTCGGCAATGTATTTAGGGGGAAAAAAAAAAGAAAAAAAAAAAAGCTAGTAAAAAAAATAAAGAAAGAGAAATGAGAAGATTTGCCTGAGGTATTACATGGACTGGATGATTTCCAGTGTGGTTAGAAGAGAACTTAGGATGTAATCAGAAGGGAGAACAGCACTTAATTTAGAGATATTTACTCTCTAAGGCAAGATTATTCCATCTTTCACCGTCTCACAGTGTTGCCTTAATTTTTCCACTTAGCTGTACTATTGTGTTCTCTTTTTATTTCCAAAAATAGAAGTTAGTTAGAAAAAATGACATGCCTGTGGCCTCTCAGAGGATTTCTAGCCGCACTTCCTGAAATGATGTGTAAGCTTTGTTTGTGTGAGTGGTACAATTGCTGCTTTCAATGTGTCCATTTGGGTGTGTAAGAATTGGCAAAGTGGATTCTTTACAGAGAGAGTGATCAGACATTGTAGTGAGATATCCAGGGAGGTGATGGATTCACAGTCCCTGGAGGTTTTAGAGCAGAGACTGGATGTGGCCTTAGTGCCATGGTCTAGTAGGTAAGGTGGTGTTAGGTCAAAGATTGGACTTGATGATCTCAGAGGTCTTTTCCAACCTAGTTGATTCTGTGATTCCAGGTACCATATCTGGCACTAATTTTTGTGTTCTTTGTTACTTTGGGTGACTGTGCCTGGATGTGAAATACATCCAGAAATGTGGGGCAATGGTGGCCTGAGGACTATAGAGAGTAAATCTGCAAATAAGAATTGTCCCAAAGTTGGAGGATGCCAACATGATGTTAAGGCAGGGTTGTGATGAACAGATTCCCTGGCCTTATGGAACTGGCAGTGCTGTTTGACAAGTTGCTTTGTTATATTGTGATTAGTATTATTAAATTTATGTTTCTTAACAGGAGGGTTATTAGAGAGAGGGAGCATATAAATATATATCTTCAGTCAGATTCATGATGAGGAATATTGTCTTTTGTTGTGCGGTGGGATGGGGTTTTTTCCCCTTCTTCCTTTTACATTTTCTCTTTCCTGGTTTCTATTAGTCCTCTCTCCCCTCCAGTATTTCTCTCTCTAGAACAATTCTCCATTCTTTTGGAGAATTCCTCCTATTTCTTGTTGATTTGTGTAAAGGCAACATCTTAGTAGTGATTGACAGTGAAATTCATTATCAAAGACTATAACTAAGGCCACAGAAATATGTTGGCCAGATGTCTGACCTCCAGAGCACTTGTCATGTGAAGGATTTGAGATTTTATTGCTTTGTTTTGCTGCAGTAGAAAGATTTTAATTTGTGAGGAAAGTGATGAAAGAAATGGGAAAAGTTTAATCCTATCTTCTCTAGTGGAATTTCTGGCAAATAAGAATGGAAATAGAGCCCTGTGATAACACAGAAATTACCATTTCTGTCACTCTGTCCACATCTGAGCATGAAATAAACAATGGAGCAAAGCCGTAACCAAGGAGATTCAGCCAAGCCCAAGGAAGACTTTTTTAACACAGTAAGATGAAGTGGAGGCTGTTCCATTGGCATAGGCCAAAGTGGTCACAGTAGCAAACCTCAAATTATATGGACAAGTAAAGAGCAAGAAGTACATTTAAGTGGAGATTGGGTTGAGTTGTCAGAGGGGTGAACTCTCTTCCCATGCACTTGGTCTTACCTGCAAGGCACATCACTTCCTTGTGCTTCTCTTTTTATTGACTGTATGTAATGAGTTTATTTTTAGAAATATTTGCAGGATTATGTGATTTTAATTATGTAAATCTGCATATTTGTTATAATTTTTGAAATTACATTCAGTTTATGCATTAAAAAACTGTTTATTCCTCCACAATTTTTTCCCAATGTTTATGAAAGCCCAGCTTCCCCATCAGGAATTTCAGATGAATTCTCAATTCAAAGCCCTGAGCTGGAATGTCAGAGATTCTAAACCAAGATTTGGTCTTTAGATAGATGATTAAAACTGGCTGGAGGTAGTTGGGGAAATCTGACCAGACATTGTCTGAATTCAATTGCTTCCATATGTGCTGAACTCCGGCAGTTGAAAGATTGTTCTTTTTTTTATTCCACAGGTTTTTTTATATAGACATTATGACCCATGATAATAAAGCTACTTATTTGCATGAGAGTTCCCATCCAAATGAACAGAAAACATTTGGAGCTACCTGTTACCAGTATTTAATAACAGTTCTTGATATTTGGCCTGAGCATTGTTTCTCCTCCTTTCTACGAACATTCAACTCTTACCTGGATTTCAATCAGAACATGATCCTTTGAAACTATTGATGCCCAATGCCGCCTTCTATTCCCCTTTTAAACCATGGCTACTGAGTACGTGAGCATTTGCCTAAGCTATTAAACAAATACAACTAAGACAGTTTCAATTTAAGTGTACATAATACATTTGGCTTATGTGGGCCATTTCAAATAAACCGGAAGAATTGTTGGAGTTGCAGCTGTCAATAAAACCATTAGGTTCAGGGAATTACTCACTGAGGTGGGATGTATTTTGGATTCTACAGAGGTTTTCGAAGGGAAGCTATGAGCAGCTTGTCCTCCACTGAAACAGCCCTCCTGATACTCACCAGTCCCTAAGCTGCATATATTAAACTTGTGTTTTGAAGTACTTCAAAGCTGCAGGGCTACTTTGAGAAAAGCACATATTGAGGATCAATAAGTTATACAATAGTTAATAATATGGTATAAGTTTTGAATATACACCAAAGATATGAAATCATACAAAATATTTTTTTTTACTAATGTCAGACTGTGCTCCCACAACTGTGCAGTGAGGTTCTTGACTTTGTTCCAAACACAGTTGATTTCCTTAATTTCTTTAACATAATTATATGCTAGTCAGTGTAAGAAAAGTTCAGTTTTGAGTCTGATGGTTTTGGACAGGAGGACAAAATCTCTTGTTTTACTAGAAAATGGATGAATATTTATATCCAGAAGTCGATCTCATTCCCTTCTCAACTTTGATTTGTTTATTTACATATTAACTTACAGGTCATCCCTAAGTGGGTTTGTAATGTAAGCAGCTGTAACAAATACTGATTCTTTATTACATTCAAACCTGTGCCGATGGATCTGACTGCCATACACAATTGTGGCCTGAACTTTTTCCATAGAAGTCTGGGTGTAGGATGTGGCTCACCTCAGACCTACACATGGAACAGGATCAGACTGAGGGCACTGTGGCCACTGCTTGAGTTTTATTGAATAACATTTTGGGGATTGCTGTGAGGCTGCACAGCCTTATTAAACTTCTTCCTGTGATACATCATCGGACAACAATGCTGCTTCCTTACCAGAGGGGGAAAAGGAAACTGGAACATTAATTAGTGACTGGGAGAAGTATGTTTGCATCATGATAGATTCATAAGCAGCAAACTTCACCATGTCACTGCATAAGATCATTATGATACACTGACAAATTCTCAAGCATATATCTACAACAATATTTGTTGCAGCACAGCTCCTCCTAGGCAGAAGTATAGCAATTGCATGTTTGGGCATAGATATGTTATGTCTCCAGAAACTTCCAGTATTTTGAAGGCAAAAGGAAGGTTCGTAAAGATGAAATAAAAAATTAATAAAACCACCCCAACTTATTACTGTTGCTGCTATGGAAACTGAACAAAGAATAACTACTTGCCAATTTCTTCTGGCTCCTACAGTGAATAAGCCTAAAATACTGAGATTTCAAGGACAAGAATTGCTGTCAATAACTAAGTATTTTTCTATTCAGGGATTTACCAGCACATTACCTTGGAGTTTAGTTTCTAAACCTTTGTGATTTTTTTTTTTCTGAGATACAAGACCTTACAAGTCCATAAAGCATGTTGTTATAGAAAGGCAAATAATTTTACATGGAGAAATCAATGAAAGAGCCAATCTGGTCCTGAAATTAGGAATGTATTTACTGCATTTTATTTATATCTATAAAGGAAAATGCTTTTATAAAAAGGAGAAACACATTAAATTTACAGATGTGCCTAGCCCTGCACAGCACCTGGGAGCTTATAAGGAATGAAACATCGTTGTTCACATGTTTATTGCCGCTCAGTTATAATATGCTCAGTGCAGCTGTAACTGTATAAGAGGCTACTGTTGAGACTCTCTTCTCCTGACTCACATGTGGCTTTTTTTCTGAATGGGAAAAGCATCCAATACAATAATAATGTAAGTCTTACAATATATTTTTAATAACCTGCATTTTATACTTCAACTGGAAATGAAGATGCAGCTATTTTAGGGTATAGAGTATGACATTTAGTATGCTTTCACCATGTTTGCCACTCAAAAGACAGTAAAATTACTGTAATGAAATGACAGCATTCATCAATTGGCTTGGAAAAATTTGTTAGTCGTTAAAATTTAGAAAAGTGTAGGCAAAATTAACCACAGAGACGCTTGTATCTGTGGGGGAAAAAAGGTATCTAGTCTCTTCTGGCAAGTAAAAGGTGAGAGAATTAACTTCTGTTATCATTTTCCTAGATTTACAGTGGGTGTTCTTGTTGAAAAATATCTCTTCTGTAAGAGATGGACATCTTCTTTTATTCAAGTTCCTCAAAATATTCTCCATCTAATCTTTTCTGGTCTGTGTTTAAGGCATATAGCATTCTTGCAAGTATTTCTCTTTGCCAGATGTTAACTTGGCTATCCTCCTATGTGCAACAAAAAGAATATAAGTTAAATATCTCTCAACTATAATTTATCCTACAACATCTCAGTGACATGAATACTCTCAGTGTGGTTTGGAAAGGCAAAGAAAAGTGATGGGATAGAATGGGTGCTGAAGGTGTTTTAAACCTGAAGGAACCCTGTCATGGTTTAAGCCAAACGAAAACTAAGTAGGAATTTCTTTTTCCCTTCCCCCTGCCCCTTGTGTGAAAGGGGTGTTGAATGTGGTTTGGGCAGTTAAAGAACACAATGGACTGGCCGGGGAGGCTGCATTCCAGGTTAAGTGGTCTTCAAGTTTCTGTTGGTTGGCTGTGGCTGGAGCTGGAGGATGGGGGGGAGGAGTTTTTTTGGGGGGGGCACGGCGGAGGAGATGGGGGAGTGTGCTCAGGCACGGGCTGGCATGAGGGAGTCCAGCCAGGAGCAGGCATGCTTTTTTCCCTCCTGCCTTGGGAGAGAGACTGTTTTGGGAGAGGTTTTTTTTTTGTTTTTTCCCTCTTTCCTCCGTTCCTGTTCCTTCTCCCCACCCAACACACTCCCGCCCCCCTCCCCCCGGCAGCAATTCCGGTCCACATCAGAGGAGAGGGGAGCCTGATCTGCACGTCTTGACCAGAGAACTGAATTTTTTTTTGTCTTCTGCTGGGAAAAAAGAGGGAAGGGGGAGAAGACCTCCATTGTTCCAGCCCCCCAGCACACCTGGGGAGACCCCACCCCCTCCCTACTGCACGTGGACATCTCCAGCAATCCAACAGCGCCCCCTGCTGGTTGGCACCAGACATTATGTGCTCTGCATCTCCAGTGATCCAGCGGCGCGCCCTGTTGACTCTGGTTGGGATTACACCTAAGAGGCACAAGACTGAGTAGTTTACCTTTTGTTGTTTATTTGGTTATTTGGGTGTTTTTGAGGGGGATTGCTTTGGGTATAGGATTATTGTTTGGTTGTTTTATATGTGCCTTTTTTTTTTATTGTTCTGTCAACCCGCATATATCCTTTAATAAAGGGCTGTTATTTTTTTTTTCCTTTTTCCACATTTTTTCTCAATTGGAGCCTCTCAATTCCGGATTTACGATCGATTAGAGGAGGAGTTTGGGTCTTGACTCATAACCCATCCTCGGCAATACCCTTGTGTCTCATTTAAACTGAGACAACCCCTTAATTATGAATGCTAAGAAATTTAAAATTGTCCAATACCATTTTTAAGGAACTTCTCAAGTAGAATAGATTTAACTAAAAAAAAAAAAAGTCTGAATTCTGAACAAATTAAATAAAAAGTAACCATGGAAATCACAGATGACAGAGGAGGCAACTATTCACCATCGGCAACATTCTTTAGAAAGAGTTGGTGATTTTCTCACAGTATCATTTCTAAATGGTCTTACAAGTGCACCCCAGTCATAACAGGTGTGATAATCTGGAGGTGGGGATCCTGTAGTTCAGAATACTCACAGCTATAAATACCAAACCCCTCAAAGTTAACACCTAAGTTCCCAAGCATTTTCCAATTAGGCTCTTTTCCACTGAAGAGTTTTATTTCAATCATTTACAGGAGCCTCTGGAATTTCTAATATGCCCTTTAATTCAAGGCTTACCTGAATATAAGTGCAATATAGTATTACCAGTTGCTACTCTATTTTTTTATCACATAATTATTTTTAGGACAGACAACTTTAAAGCATTTTGCTGTCAAGACTGCATGATTTTGGAAATCCCTTGCTGTTACAACATATAGCATCAGAAGCCTCTGACTTGAATTAGGAGGAGTTTCCAGTTGTGTTTTTCTTCATCATTTTCCCAATATAGCAGTGAATGCAAATGACACATCTGCCTGGAGCTTTTGACTCTGCAATACAGTTATGACACAAAGCTGCCTGTCCATAAATAGTAGTCAGCCCATCAAATATGGAATTTAAATTATCTATAAAATCTTAGCATTATAGCATTGCAGAACAGCTGGAGTAGGTGGGTACAACAATGAATTTAAAATTAAACAACAGACTAATTACCTTATTATTTTACTATACCTGCACAGACTCTATCATACATATATTTGCTACATATCTTGTCTTTTCTTTGTCTACTATTTCTTAGTAAATTCAGTTCAATCTATTTTGACATGATAGCAATAGAATACACTGATACTGTGTCTGTAATTAATGACAGATAAATGTAATATCTGTGCTCAGGCCAAAAAAGGGACATGATTTACTGATAGTGGATGTGCACTAAATAAAGATTTCTTGGCTCTACTTAAATAAACAGGGCTAGTCTTACAACCCCTAGTAGTTTCTTTGCAAGGTAAGTAGAGAGAGTGAATCAGCTGAGTCTTGCCATGCCATGAGCAGAGGGGAATGGATAAGCCCTGCAGTCTTAAACATAGCTCCATTAAATTTGTCTACAATTCTATCAAGGCTAATCATAATTTTGTCTACTACAGAATACATTCATTGCATGGCAGCAGCTCACTCCAACACTTAAAAAATAGCAGGTGAACTTTTGTCTGTATGAAGCTAAAGGGTAAGATACTCATTATTTATAAAGAAGCCAAGATTACACAATGCATTTTTAGATATTTTCAGAATAAAGTCATCAGGAATGTTCGTCTGCAGGAATTGATTTCCCTGATTTGCCTTAGATGAGATTTCCTTTAAAAATATGTCAGTTTGAAGTCTTGTCACAGCTTACACTGTAAAAGTTGTGTTATTGAAGGAATCATACCAGTATAAAAGCCAGTAAGTGAAAGAAAGGTAAGATTAAGTGATATATTATCCTGCGGGGGGGGGGGGAGGGAGGGGAACAAAACCATTGTTTTAAATATCAGACGAGGGCTTTGATTTTTAAGTAATTTATAACATTATTGCATTATCTTAAACATCTTTATGTTTCTTTTCTAGCCATTAACTAGTCTGGTTTCTGTTTAACAATGTTTGAATTGTTTGTATCTTCAAGTTCTATGCTTAATTAATGCTTTTTTCTAAAGATTGGAGATATATGTCATTTAATAATTGGGATAAGGACTTAGTTTGATGCTAAAAAAACTACAGCTGGGTGTTTGTATGTCAGTGTGTACACATGCAGTATTATCTGTGGCATCTGGAGGCTATGTCAGATCTGGTGCATTTTAAGTCAAAATCTAAGAACAGGCTGGGGCATTCTAGCAGTATTCCTCATTGCAGGGCACTATGAGCAAAGCTGTTCTGTAAAATGTGTTTAAGACTCTGTCAGCATACTACACAAGCTGATGTCAGCAATTATGAATGAGACACTGTATGCATTTGAAATTTGATGCATTTCCTACACACACCAAGAAAATAGGATTCATACACTGTAATATCCTAGAATTCCTTCCCTGCAAACATAAGGTTTACTCCTATTTACTGGATGACCAATCCTTCCCTCTGTAGCAGATATAGTGGAACCATGGAGGGAAACATGGAAGAAGAGATCTTAAAAGGGTTAATAAAAATTTACAATATGATTTTCCAATTAAAAACTGGGAGCGTTTGCATAAATGTTTCTATTTTGGTTATATCTTCTACACAGAAAGGCAATACAGATAATTCTACTTTTTTTTTCTAACATAAAACATAAGTGACCTTGTTGCTTCTTGATTTTTCCATTCTGACATTTCAAACTTCTTTCAAAGGAAATGTCTTCCAGGTGAATCACTTTCTTTCCATTTATCTTGTCCTAACAAAGTTAGATTCTCCAAAATTTTCTTCTGTTTAAGGATGAAAACTTCAAAAATCTAGTGCTTGCTAGAGAGAGACAGTTCCACTTAAACAAGAAGTTCTTTAAATCTGTGACTCTGATGTTTAACAGCACAAAAAACTCTGTTAAACTGGCACTCCCAGCTCTTCTCCGTGTCTATGTTTGCACTACTAAACTGAGCAGGGAATGGACCTGAGCTCTGTCATGTGATATTTCCAGCTCTTACATCGATACTGCCCATGGCACAGGTCTGGCTGCAGCTCACCAACGTTCCCTCAGACAATGCCTGGGCATGCTGCAAGGTTAGCACCTGCCAGGAAAATGACCAAAAACCAATTTCAAAATGGTTTTGAATCCTCTGTTTTATGAAAGTAAGGAAGACCAGCTGTAAGGACACAGACTACATTATGATCAAGAATGTGCCTGATCTATTTTATTTGCACAGATACAGCAAATGAGAAGAGAGGAAAGACCTACTCCTGGAAATGTCTTCTGCTCTCATGCCACATTCCCTCACTGGGGCCTGAAAGAATTGAAGAACTATTTCAAACTATTTTTTAATGGGATCAGAAAAAGATACTTGGTTGTGTATGCGAAGACTAAAAACCAAAATGGTAGGAGTGGTATGTGTGCTGTTAGAGGATTGATTTTCCACTTCAAATAGGTTAAAAAAAAAGCAGACTTGAGAACAAAATGACATTCTTCTCTTTTAAGTAATTATTTCTCTCTTTTGTTTTGCTTGGTTGGTTGGGGTTTTTTAGTTCTTCCTTAGTGCTAATTTTTCAGCTATTTTTTTTCCTTTCTCCTACCTGCTGATTTTATCTTTTGGAGGGAAGTTATGAAATTGTTGGTTTCTTATTGGCAAGCATGAAAACTTGGTATTTTATCATCAGTATTCACTGCACCATTCAGATAATAATTCATTCTGAATATAACCCTGTGTGGGGAGATTTACTGCAAATTACTGCTCTCTGTGCAAGGTTACAAAGGTTACAAAGATACTGGGGGGTCAGAGATAATGCTCAGCACTCTGCAGCCAACATGTAAGGGTCAGCTAGATAAGTGAAAGACAGATTGTTTTCCATCACACGGATAATTTCCATTTCATTTGCCATTTTGTCCCTGCTTAATTATATACTTTATCTAAATCAAGTAGAATCTGAAAAACTTTTTCATTAAGATTTTTGCATCTAAATAAAAAATAATTAAAATCATTTCTATGCAAAAGAGTGGAAAATTTTGAGTTTGTATTGAACAGATCATGCTAATGCAAGCAGCAACATGAAAAGATCTCTCTAAATTGTCCTTTCTTCCTCTCAAAGTGCAAGCAGTCACAGTGTCAGCACATTTCACTTGCAGATTCCTTGCTCAGATCTTAGTGCTATTCAATAGTTTTCAGCTCCAAAAACGATCAAAGTAAGGCATAACCATAAGCTCCTCAAGTTTGCTGTTGTATAAGATCTGCTTCCACTGACTCACCTTTGCCCCAGTACATCCAACCTGTATATGCGAAATATCAAAACAAATAACAGTGTGGAAGGGTAAATACATTCGGATAATATAACACACACACACACACACACACACACATATATATATCTCACAGATATATGCAGTTTTATTAAATACATGACTTCCCTGTGCTGTGATGGAGATGGTGCAGTGGGAGACAGAAGGCAGTTGGGTTAACACAGAGGCTCCTACACAACCTCCTTGTTCCATGTGAGAGATGGTGTAATCCTGCTGGGAGCTTGGTACTGAGCATAGTGGTTCCTGCTCTGAGGCTTCCATGGGCTCTTCTCTGCTCCATGAACCCCCTGGCAGATGGAGAGATGATCCCAGATCCTGGTGCGTAGTTGTGGGAAGAAAGGAAGAAAGCCTTTGCAGCTCAATTTCTGTATTCTCACACCTGAATCTTAATGCTTGGACCCCTGACTTGTGAAAAATGAGGATCTCACTGACTGGGATTCAATGTATAAATATATTTTATCCTGTTCTAGAAGGAGATTCAGAAATTCAGTCTGGATTATATAAAACTGTATGCTTTTACTCTGCACTTGACCTTCAAATTCTAATGCCTTAAGTAGAGAAATTTGTAACCAAGGAAACATGAATTATTTCCCTTATTATTCAGTAAATTTGATACAAACTACAGAAAGCATCCATTAGCACTCTAAAGCTAGAATGTTGTCCTACTTCCTTTCTTTAATTTCTTCCTGTCTTTGATAAATGACTTATAGCTTCAATGTAAGATATCATGGATATACAGAGCATGGTAGAAGAAATAAAAAGAAAAAAGCAATTATGCTCCTTGACGTATATGAAGAAAGATTTATGATTTCTCTTTCCTCTGTAGATGAAATGTTTCTTGCAGAGCTGAAACATTGTACATTAGCCAGCAGTTCCCTCTGAAAAGGGTCGTAATGGGGGTGGGGAAGGGTTGTGTCAAAGATTCCAGATTGTTATGATCATGTCTGGTTTTAACAGTTTTGACACCTTTAGACATAACTAATTCTAAGAAAGTGCTGTGAAGAATAGTGATGATGTTCTGACTAATGCACATTATCAGGACTGAAAAGACCAAAGTTAATCATTTAAGTTGGCGACAGAATTTTCTTCTCTGACTAAAGCAATGTTCAAGATTTCCTAAACTTAGTTAGACCTCAGCCAGGCTGAGTATTAAGGAAAGTATGAACATGGATTTTTAGTGAAGGAGTGAAGGTGACTAGAAACAATCAGTCAATGCCAAATGAATTCTTTGGCTTCCTCCACTGCAGAAGTAAAAATAACATCCTGCATAACTAAAAAATACACTGGATTTACCAGTCTTTGGGGTTACATTTTCTGGTTTTTTTTTTTCTTTCTCTGTCCACAGCCATCTGAAGTGTACCAAATCAAAAAACAAATGCACAAACTAAAAGGGTTTTCCTTGTTGCTGTTGATGATGTATATGCAGTTTTGCTGAAGCCAGGAGTCACTCAATTGACAGCTTGCAAGAAAATCTTTCTGTAAAATTTCTTAACAATTTGAGATGAAAATGAAGATGTCAAATTGTGAAGGTGTAAACAGCAATTAAATTATTCAGAGTATTTTACTATAAGTATATGATTTTTTATTATCTGTCAGAGTACCAAAGGAATTGGTGATTAGTGGAAAGAGAAGGAAGCTAGACTTGGTGCACATAGCAATTCAGATTAGTTCAAAGCCTTCTGGTATAACTATACCAGATTGGCAATATGATGTGATTTATGGACTGTTAATTAAATCTCCCTTCTCTGTGTCAGCATAAATATCTTTATCTACATTTTTAGCAGATAGCCAAGACAAAATTTATCTGATGACTGTACATGGCATACCGATGAAAAATTAGACTCAAACAACTGAACACTTTGTAAATACGACATTAAAAGACAATGACACGCAGAATCTCTGTCAGTTATTCCCAAAGTTGACCGTATGATCAAAAAATAGTTCTTGCATTTTCTGTAATCATGTAATGAAAATACTTTTATAAATATATTGGGTTCACCCTCAGCAAGTTTGGTGATGACACCAAGCTTTGTGGTGTGGTCAACATGCTGGAGGGCAGGGATGCAATCCCGAGGGACCTTGACAGGCTTGAGAGGTGGGTCTACATGAACCTCATGAAGATCAACAAGGTCAAGTGCAAGGTCCTGCATCTGGGTCAGGACAATCCCAAGCACAAATACAGGCTGGGCAGAGAATGGATTGAGAGCAGCCCTGAGGACTTAGTGGTGTTTGTACATGAAAATCTGGAGAAGTGCACTTGTATCCTAGAAAGCCAACCACATCCTGAGCTGTATCAAAAGATCAAATGGTTCAGATTGCACATTAGAAAAAAAAAAAAACCCACACCAAAAAAAAATCAAAACCACAAACAAACAAAAACACACACACACACAAAAAAAACCCCACCACTGGAAGAGTGGTTAGACAATGGAATAAGTTGGCCAAAGAAAAAGTGAAGTCACCACCTCTGGAAGTGTTCAAGAGGTGTCTGGATGTGACACTTAAGGATATGATTTAGCGTGATTGTGATGGTGCTGGTTTGACAGTGGGACTAGATGATCTTGCAAAACCTTTCCAACCTCAATCATTCTGTGATAAGCAGCATTAACAGTAGATCAAGGCTCTCATTACACCTCTCCTGGAGAATTGTGTCCTGCTCTGGGATCCTCAGCATAAGAAGGACATGGATCCATTGAAGAGAGTCCAGAGGAGGCCACAAAGATGTTCAGAGGGCTGGAGCACTTCTGCTATGAATACAGGCTGAGAGTTGGAGCTTTTCAGCCTGGAGAAGGCTCCAGGGAGATATTATAGCACCTTCCTTTACCCAAAGAAGTTACAAGAGAGCTGGAGAGGGAGTTTTTGCAAGGACATGTAGTGATAGGACATGGGGGAATGGCATCAAACTGAAAGAGGGCAGGTTTAGATCAGATATAAGAAAGAAATTCTTCACTAGGAGGATGGTCAGACACTGGCACAGGTCATGTTGTCCAGAAAGGTCATGGATGCCCCATCCCTCTAAATATTCAAGAACAGGCTGGATGGGGTTTTGAGCAGCCTGGTCTACTGGAAGGTGTCCCTGCCCATGGCATGGGGAGAACTAGATGATCTTTAATGTCCCTTTCAGCCCAAACTATTCTACAGTTCTATGATTTTGCATGCCAATTATTTCATTAAGGTAGACCCACCTATGGTAATTGCTAAAATATTATGAATTCCTTGATTCTAATTTGCTGCTTAAGTTACCAAAGGCGATTTTATTATTTGAGAATAATTTAAAAACTAAAAATAGTTAATTTTTTATTACTGTGTTATGATTGATCTAATGACTGTTGTATGGGAGTTAGTTTTGCCCAGGAAATAAAAGATATATCTGCGATATAAAATTCTATGTATTATAATGTAAGCAATTTCTTTTGTAAAATAAGTTGTGCAAGGCTGCATTTCTCATCATTTAATCCATAAAAGAAAAACACTTTTACCAACCAGCTTTGAGCTCTAGCATCTCCAGGTGAAATTCAGTGCTGTTAAAATAAAGTCCTTTTTTTTCAAATACTCTCATCATTGGATCCACAACTTCTAGCATACATAACATCATTGGACTCTGTTACAAGAAACATTAAAATGGAGCAGTAGAATATTTTAACAGTGAACATGCAGAAGAATATTATAAAAGGTTAGATTTTTGTGTCTCTGTAAACGCACACTAAATCTTGATTTTCTTATTTGCTTGAGTAATTAAATTTTAATTGTTATGAGTTCAGACAGCTAACATGACTTCTTTGTGCTATAGTATTCCATATTTGCATAGCGCCTCTCCTCTAAAAGGGTGAGTGATAGGTGTTTTTTATATTTCTATTTCACAGAATTACAGAATATACTACATTAGAAGGGATGCATCAGGAACATCAAGTCCAGCTCCTAGTCCTGCACAGGACTGTACCATATGCACAAAAGGGTATTGTTCAAATGTTTCTTGAACTCTCTGAGGCTTGGTGCTCTGACCACTTCCCTGATGAGCCTCTTCCAGTGTCCAGCCACCCTCTGGGTGAAGAATCTTTTTCTGATGTCCAACCTAAACCTCCTTTGACATGATTTCAAGCCATTCCCTTCGATGTTTCTTGTTGTCTACTATGTTACATCCTATTCAGCATTTTGGAAGGCCTAATGATGATGGCATTACAATTGTACTATATATCAACAGAGAATAACAGTGAAAAGGGAAAGGATTAATTCTAGATGTCAGGAAAGGGGACAGATGAAAGAATTCTACAATTCTGATCTTACTGACATTATCTTTCTTTGAAGGAAAAAAAAAAGGAAACTCAAAATACTGTATTTCACAATTATCATTGGTTGCAGTGCTATCACAATTTCTTTTGTAATAAATGACATGTAATCGCCCCAAAGTAATCAGATAATTAATTCTGGAAAAGGTATATGGGATGGGGCTGTGTCTCACCTAAAAAAAAAAAAAATCCATTGCGCAGGCTTGAAAGGTAAAAACACCTTTCCCAGGTCTTCATTCACGAAGACTGGCCACGTTTTTTTATATGGGATGGAAGGGAGAGTACTCACATGTGTTACAAAACTTTTACCACATCTGCACAACATTGCCATCTATCGCATCAATTTCGTTTGATTCTGTGATTGGATTTATTTTGTCTGACTTTGATGTCTTGCTCCACCCTGGCAGGACACCGTCTGCCCACAAAAGCAGCTCTATCTCTGCCCTCCTCAGCTGGGTAGGGGAGAGAAAATATAAGGAAAGGCTTGTGAGTCTAGATGAGGGCAGGGAGAGATCACTTACCAGTGACTGTGACGGGCAACACAGACGACTTAGGAAAATTATTTGAATTTATTAACAGTCAATATCCGAGCAGGATAATAAGAAGTAATATAAATCTTAAAAATACCTTCCCCCCACCCCTCCTGCCTTTTTTGGCTTACATTTATTCATGATTCTCTACCTCCTCCCCACCCAGCAGCACAGGGAGACAGGGAATGGGTGTTACGGTCAGTTCATCACAGGTTGTTTCTCCCGCTGTTTGCTCCTCAGGGAGAGGAGTCCTTCCCCTGCTCCCATTGTGGGGTCCCTCCCACTGGAGACAATTCTCCATGAACTTCTCCAACATGAGTCCTTCCCATGGGCTGCAATTCTTCACACACTGCCCCAGCATGGGTCCCTCCCTCAGGATGCAGCCCTTCAGGCACAGGCTACTCCAATGTGGATCCCCCACAAGGTCACAAGTCCTACCAGGAAACCTGCTCCAGTGTGGGGTCCTCTCTCCATGGGTCTGCAGGACCCTCCCAGGAGCCTGCTACAGCACAGGCCTCCCATAAAGTCATAGCCTTCTTTCAGGCATTCACCTGCTCCACTGTGGGGTCGTCTACAGGCTGCAGATAGATCTCTGCTCCCCCATGGGCCTCCCTGGGCTGCAGGGGCACAGCTGCCTCACCAAGGTCTGCACCACATGCTGCAGGGGAATGAATCTCAGCTCCTATGCCTGGAGCACCTCCTCCCTCTCCTTCACTGACCTTGGGGTCTGCAGGATTGTTGCTCTCACATATTCTCACTTGTCTCTCCCCAAGCTGCAATTACTGCTGCCCAATAACTTTTTTGTCTCCTTCTTAAATGTGTTATCACAGAGGCATTAGTACCATCACTGGTTGGTTCAGCCTTGGCCAGCAATAGGTCCATCTTGGAACTGGCTGGCATTGGCTCTGTTGGACATGGGGAAGCTTCCAGCAGCTTCTCAGGGAAGCCTTCCCTATAGCACCCCCAGCTACCAGAATCTTTCCACGCAAATCCAAAACATTTGTTCTCTATCCAAAACAGGGAGACAACAGACAATTCGGTTGTCTGAACATAAGCATTCCTGTCTGTTTGAGAAGCCTCCAGCTGCTGCTACAGAAGGCTACAAAACTTGCCAAGACGTGTTGCATTTGTCAACACCATGCAGGTGTTTGGACAGAGTAGGACATCCCAAATCCCGTGCTTAGGCAGCCTGTGTTTAGGCATCTGAACTGAGACCACACATTTACACACTTTCAGAATATAACTCATCCCCTTTTTTTGAACCATGTAACTCACAATGATGAAGTGTGTTGACAGGAGGCACCTACCCTTTCTCTGCATTTAGTAGAGGGAGTCCAGGGACTTAACTCAGTTCACTTCTGTGGCTATGCTTGACACTAAATACGTGTTCATTGTAACAGACAGAAATGGAAAAATTTATTGAAACAGTAATATTTCATAATATGGACTTTGAAAACTGAACCCAAATCAGAAGCCTCCCCACCACCCACCTTCCCCAAAAGTGTCGCTAGAAGTTAAGGTTACCCTCCTGTTGTAAAACTGGATCTTCAACTCCTAGCTGGAGATAAAAGCTGTTGGAGATAAATTAGGAACCATGAGGTTTCATCACCTATAGGAAGGTCTTTAAAAAGGGGACAAGAATACTTTTTGTGTTGCTGTTACCACTAACCAGATATGTTAACACAGAAGATAATACACTTTTGGGGAATAATTATATAGACAATATCCTCTATTGGATACTTTTGCAAATATGTTAATAAAAGGTACAAAATAATATTTTCCGTGAAAGACTGTGGCACTGAAATCCCAGCAAATAAACATTACCGAAAGCCTTTATTTCTGAAATAACCTGAACTCCTTTGATGTGCTTTTTCTTGGGGAACACAACATAAAATCGCTAAAGTCCTGAAACCTGTATCATGATGAGGCCATTACTGGAATTTCAAGAATTATATTTTACCCTAATGCTATGTGAGGTACTTGACCCAGTGGACAGGCACAGATCAGAATTCAGTCTGAGTTTAAAATACCTGGGTTTAGATATCTACTTGTGCTGAACTCGTGTTGTAGAGATATACTCAGTACAGACACTGGAGCTTGAAGGACAGTATAGAAGCAACCAGGATGGACGTCATTGTCTTCACAGTCAGAAGGAGCTTGTCAGTAGCACAGGCATATTATGTCATCTGAGATGTCCCTAAGATCTGCTTTAGGAGAGCTGAAGTACTACATAGGCTCCACTGAGATTTGTCTAGATCTCCATTGGGTGTGGCAGGAAGTCAGACATCTCCAGCTCAATCCAACAGTGCATGCATAGATGTCTAGGACATTTGAGGTGTCTTAGGAAGACCACAGGCCATCTACAAATGGCTAGTAGATATGACACAGGGTCTGTAGAAGACACATGGCTTTTCTTCTAGAGTTGCAGCTACAGACCTTACAGGATGGCCCAAGACAACTGAAATGGTACTAGATAACTGTATAAGTAACTGAATTGCACTTAAAGTGTTCATCCAATACATGTAGTGACACTTCCCCTTCCCTTTTCTTACTATAGCAACTCAAGAGTCAGAAAATTAACTATTAATTTCTACCTTCAGTTTAGAGCTTTTTTTTTTTTTATTTTGCAATAATATCTTAGCTACTACTATACAATACCCTCTTAATATTCCCTGAGTTATCTGTTCACATTTGTATAAACACATTATAATAGTGTTTGGAGCTTCCAGCCTGCAGTCGGTCTGATGCCCCATCGCAGACTGTGGCTGCAGCTCCAGAGCCAGGCAAGGCTCCAGTACAGTCATTGAAGGTAAATACTGTAATTCTTCATTTAGGTACTATGAAAAAATGCAGAAGATTTTCAAAAATTCATTGTTCTGCTGAATCCAAAGCAATTACTCAAACAGCTAATAATCCATTGCTTATTAGTACAACATGTTTTTTTCAAGCATCTGGATGTGGGTGTTAAATCCCTAACAGCTGTTAGTGATTCCCTGCTGTATTTCTGTATTTTTATTATTGTAATCATGTGTCTCTTGAATATTAGAAGCATTTTAACACATAGAGTTACCAAGCAACTGCTCAAGACAGCTTTATTATATGCACATTTCTTGCATGCTTCATGAGGCTGCTCTGTGAGCAGAATTATCAAAGCACAAAAACAAAAGGGTAAGCTGGAGAAGGAGCTCAGCTAAAGGAGACAGCAATTTTAGAGGACTAATTCTATGAAACTCACTTTAATAAACTTCAAAGACTCAAAGAGCATAGAGGCTGTTAACCCCATACAGCTCCAGGCTTCACACTCCGACATGTAAGGCTGGCTGCAAGCTTCTTGCCACAAACAAGCTTTTTAAGAACTTAAGTCGTTTTGTCTTGGCCCTAAAATTGCACTTGCGTAGAGCATATTCTCAAACATTCAACCTTAAGTACAAACCCAGTAACCTCAACATTAATAAGCAGCTCTAAAATGGCAGTTTGTATGTGATGGTAGTACTCCTACAGTGCAGTGTCAGTATTTGTCATTTTATTCAGCCCAGGTTTTGCACCATTTGGGTGCACCTTAGCATATTTTTAGGCCTTATCTCCAATAACTAGAGAGCTCGGATCTTACATCTTTTATAAAAGCTGGATATCACATGATTTCTCAAAGGTGCAGCACCTGGAAGCAAGCAACTACATATTTATTTTATATATGTTGGTCAGCATACTTTGATTATGGTTAGATCCTAAGAAACTGCCTTGATGCTTTTAGAAAATTGCAATTTATCTACACAATAATGCTGAAACTGTAACAAATATACAATCTCATAGGAGATATGAGGAGAAGATAGTAACAATATTCCCTCCTGAAAGACAAAGTATTTCTGAGAATGATGATACCAAACAGGACTAGAGTATAAAAAAAATGAATATATGAGACACAAAAATTGTTCATCGAAAGGATTTTGGATTTAAGGGTAAGTGCTTTTTAAGAAAACATGATTTTGCTCAGTCTGAAAAATACAAACTATTTTTCTTTCCTTCTGTGCTTCCAACTGCATGTGTGCTATGGCATTATAGAATTAATTTTCTGTATTTTTTTTTCCTAGCAATAACACCCACGAGAGGATCTGCAGGAGTTAGCACATCTCCTGCAGAGCTTGTGTTCAGGCAAAATTAAGAAATCTTTCTGGATAGCAGCTGACATGGAATAGAGCTATTTGTCTTTTCCATGTAACCTTGAGAACTCCAGCTTCCAAGAACGCAGCTTACTGCTATGATAACAGGTCTGTTACCCACAGGCAGTTGTCTTGAACTGTGTTAAGTGGCTATGTTGCTGGCCTTGGAAGGAAAATAAATGCATTTACTTGCTGCCATGCTTCAACCTTTACTGATAGTCCAAGCAGAGCAGGCACCACTGTCTGATCTACAAGCTGGATAAACTGTTTCTGTATAAATTAGAGTTTTCATGTATAAATGCAGTATGTGTTCACATAGCTAATCACATGGGATGAAAACATGCTGAAAAGCTGTAGCATCCATATACCCAATTGAAGAGATGCTCACCTTAGAGTTAAAAAAAGTGAAAATCTTCACAGGATAACTTGAAAAAATATCTGTGACATTTTTTCCTAAATATACTTCTGAGTCAAATTGATTTCACAGAATCACAGAATCAGCTAGGCTGGAAAAGACCTCTGAGATCACTGAGTCCAACCTTTGACCCAACACCACCTTGACTACTAGACAATGTCATTAAGTGCCACATCCGGTCTTTCCTTAAATACCTCCAGGGATGGTGAATCCACCACCTCCCTGGGCAGCCCATTCCAGTGCCCGCTCACTCCCTGTGTAGAACTTCTTCCTCGTATCCAACCTAAACCTCCCCTGGCACAGCTTAAGACTGTGTCCTCTTGTCCTATTGCTGGTTGCCCGAGAGAAGAAACCAACCCCCACCTGGCTACAACCTCCTTTCAGGGAGTTGTAGAGAGTGATGAGGTCTCCCCTGAGACTCCTCCAGGCTAAACAACCGCAGCTCCCTCAGCCTCTCCTCATAGGACTTGTGCTCCAGACCCTTCCCCAGCCTCATTGTCCTTCTCTGGACACTCTGCAACACCTCAATATCCTTCCTGAACTGAGAGGCCCAGAACTGGACACAGCACTTGAGGTGTGGCCTCACCAGTGCCCTGGTCCTGCTGGCCACATTGTTCCTGATCCAGGGCAGGATGCCATTGGCCTTCTTGGCCATATGGGCACACTGCTGGCTCATGTCCACTACCCCCATGTCCTTTTCTGCCTGGATTGCAGATTACCTGCTTTGTGAATTCACATCAAAAATGTGTCAATCCTTTCTGAGCAAGTCAGATATTAGTGCTGCACTAACAGTTGCCATAAATTGTCACCAGGGAGAAGGAGGACTGAAGGAAAGACAGGATGACTTTCTCCACCCCAACCAAAACCATTGCTGAAACACAGCAACAGCTGAGTGTGAGATTACAGCGTGTTTCATATGATATAAAGACCATGATAGACCAGGTGGGCTCACACAGGAGCTTTCAGTTTCTAAGTGGTTTATCACAATGTGCAAAGCCTAGTTTTATGTTCAAGGACACAAAGGTTTGCTTATGGGGTGCTTTATTTGGCCACACAGTTTCAGGCATTAACATCCTGCCTTTCTACTTCCAAGGAGCTGTGAAGTTCTACCTGCACTGTACCTGGGTCATAAAGCATTAACCTCTCAAGCATTGTCTGCAAGACTCATCTTTCTTAATAAAATGGTCCACTGATTTTTGAAGACAGGCCTGCAAAAGTCAGCAGTACAAAGTATTATAGTGGTTTTGCTGTTGCAGATATCTTCTTCTCTGAATATATAGTCACCAGCCTTTCCCCAGTCCCCTGTGGAATTATGCAGGATAATAAAGATGATTTGAACCTCATTTCTTCAGGCTGCTCCATTTTAGCTGGAGAAGGAACATGGCATTGTAAATAGAATATGCTTCTACTAAACTGGGGTTTTTTTGTGTATGTAATAACTAGAAAAAGAAACCAGCTTTGTGTTTCCTTTTGCATAATACTTTAACACCCTGTCACCTATAAATATTCAGATTCAACCTCCTGTCAGATTCTATTTGTATTCCTTTTTAATGTTTTCTTCCCCTCCTTTCAGCACATCGTTTGATCCTCTGTCTTTTTACGGGCTTCTTAGGAGCTTCTATACACATGGAATTAATTTAGCAACTCCTTCTTAATATTACTGGTTTGAAATCTTATTCACATTTAGGCTGATTTAATTTCTGCACTAATCTGAATAAATATCTAAAATATCCTAATGAAGATTTCTAAATACATTGGTATTCAGCAAAAAATGCCGAAGACTAAAATAGTTTTCTACCTTAATCCAAAATATCTTCTTATTTCTGCTCTTAAAATAAACTCTATTGCTACTGAAACTCTTCTTGGTGAAGTGATACTGTGATTGATGTTAAAAATATAATTAATTAAATAAATAATATAATATAGTGTAATTTGTAATTGTGGCATAGTCCAACCATAGCAATCTTTTTAATTCTACTTAAATCATATTTGATATAATTCCCAGAAGCTATGAATGATCCTGAGAATAGAAGGCTTCTCATCTGATAGACTTCCTACTTTTTGCATGGATGGAGAGAACATTGCAATATGGAAGTGTCCAAAGATCTTCTACAGTGAATGCTTTTAGTTTGATTAATATGATCTCTTTAATTAATTTTATTTCATCTGTTCATTGCATCTCTTGTCACTTTGAGCCACTAACATAAAGGTCCCCACATCATTTCATTGACTGTGGATGGAATCCGGAGGTTTGAATCGGGAGAAATTGTCTCTCAATTTCTGACTCTTTTTATCATGCAGGCTGCCTCATCTATACACTTCTCAGCTCTGGTAGATCGATCTCATTATTGGGATATTGAATCCACAGCTGCCTGCTCCTCCTCCTCATCTTTCTCCTCCTCCACGGTGTGTTTACATGTCTGCACTGCAGAATGAGGCATGTCTGGGGAGGGATGCTGAGCACTTTCGCCACAATCATCACTGATCTTTTCTCTACTTCTTTCTGGAAATCTCCAACAATATATCTCCAAGACAAATCCTAGTGCAATCCTGGGGGCAGTTTACCTGCTAGGAGGCAATAGCATTAAATCTACCCATTTCACAAATGCAGGCATCCCTTATTCTCAGTCATGCTGCGGCAGCAGGGAGGTTGCACCATATCTGCGGAAAACCCACAAAAATGTTGTTTCTGGGCCATAGGGCCATCAAGTGTGGGCTCATGGTTTAGTGTTGTGCTACACTGTCACATGAAGTCTGTCACAGAGGGAGCTAGATCAGGACTGTGGGGTGTTTTAAATAAATGAGTTTAATTGACTCTTTATTCTTATTCCTTTACCATTACCCTCCTGAAAGAAAGAAACTTATGGATTATTATCCGCTTCTAACAGTGAAACATTTTTCAGAACTGGCCTTAAAGAGACAGCAAATTACCTCAGTGCAATATTATATAAATTGTTGATGCTATTCCTGAAAATCTTAACATTTCTTTTTGTTTGAAAAGTACATATGTGTATGTATGCATATATTGCAACTGAGAAAAGCTACTACTTAGCAAATAAAAGCATACTGTCAATGGAAAATTTGTCAAAATTCCAGTTTTCTACAGGCTCTTACAATGGTGCATTTTTCTATCAGCTTTTATATGTCATCAGTGCAATTGCTGAGAGTAGACAGATTTTTGGGGTTTACACAGGTTAATTTACCTTATGACATTGTAAGATTGCTTTGGAACACAGCAATATATCTCTATACTCAGTGCTTAGGTCCTAGGCAGTAGCAACATTATTTAAAGCAAGGAGCTGTCATCAGGATTTTGTACTCACTCTTAGCCCCTATACAATGCAAAAGGAGAATACAGCTGCCTCATGCTTCAGAAGATTTTTATTAAGCAAAAGAGATCACTTTATTTTATTTTATACTTTTTATTCTGTTTCCGCTATTTACATGGATAAGATATAGACCAGAATAAAGATATCTTGCATTTGAAATGTAGTGAGATCAGAGATTAACCTGATTTCTGAAGGGAGAGGATTCAGTAGCTGTAGCTTTATTATCAGTAACTTCAGACATCTGCCCCTGATCTCTCCCTGTGCCTAGGATCACAACAGTTATTTTCTGTGTTGATGGAGGAGAAAAAGAAGAAAATGAGCAAATGTCAACACAGCAATGTCTTTAAAAGGTCAAAATTAAACATGAAGTTAGATCTGCCATGGGACAGGACAACAGTGCACTAAAAAAGGAATGATCATCCCTGAGGAAGTGTCCTGGCATCTCTGCACCAGGGCAACAGCCAATAGTTTTTACTTTTTGCCAGCAAGGACACAGCTCCCAATGCAGTGTCATTAGGGACAGTGAAGAGCCACTCTGTGTCCTCTACTCGGAATCCACAGTGCTGCCCAGTTGCCAATGGCTCTGCAATGTCCCTTAGGCATGGAGATGTCACAGGTCCAGCCTCCAGAAAATCTTCCAGGTGGTTTCCAAGTCACTGACAGATCCCATTGACAACAGACCTCAAGGCTCATCTTTCTTGTACATAACCAAAACAAATATTTGATATTTCTCCAGTTTTACTTTATGATATCTAATTAGACTGGGAAGAAAGTAATTTGTAAATATGGACAATATTTGTGTTATTTTTAATCTTTATTTAATCACTATCCCAAGACGTAGTCTAAGGATTTTTGTTAATACTGACTTCAAGCAATTAAAAGATAAGACCCTTCTGCCAAATATTACTTAATATTATAGAGAATAGTATTTACTAGGACTAGATTTCTAAAGGACATGCAGAAATTCTCTTTAAAAATCTGGTGCTTTTCCACAGCAATTAACTCTTCATTCCATTCACATTATGACAGAGTCTATAGGAATTTACAGGAATCTTGAAGTGGTCTGAACCCCAGAGTATGCCATTAAGGAGCTTGCAGAAGATCTGTCAAGAGTTAATCAACAACCCTCACCTATCCACTACCTAAAACTCATTATGATAATTTTTTGTGAACATTATAATATTAGCTGTGGGGTGATAAATCACAAAAAAAAAAAACCCAGGACAAAACAAACAAAAAAAACCCCCAACCAAACAAAAAAAACCAAACACCAAAATAGCTGTTAGTCACAGTAAAATATAAACAAGCAGCTTTCCCTGCTTCCTTTTTTTTTTTTGTCTTTTCTCTTTAATGTATTTATTTTTGTTAGTTCTGAGCACCATCTGCTGGATGCTGCCAGCTTTCACTAGTACCCATCCTTGGGGTGAGGACAGGTTATTCCCACACACACACACAAGCTGAGTGAGGAAGGTCTTGCCCCGTTCCCCCCCCCAAGACAATGTCTTTCATATAAATATCCTTCCAATCCTCATAAAAATACATAACTGAATATGTTTTATCATTTATTTCTAAACACAGGAGAGGCGCTCAATATATCATGGATTGCATCCTGTGTTGGAAGTGCTGAAATAAATCAGTGGTCAGTGGTACAGCTGTGTGCTCATGTGTCAAACACTTATCTGCTCTTACCAGCAGGCAAGCACTGCCCAGACATTGTCTGGGGAAGGACAAGCTCTAATCCTAATTATCAGACTCTTGTTTACTTGGTGTTAGAAGATACAGATGTAAAAATAGGTTTTTAACCTTCCACTTTTGTTTTAGATTTGTTATCCTGACTTGTAATGTAGCAACCATACTCTGACATGTTTTTTCCTGAGAAAATCCTAGATGGATTTCTCTGAAAGGTCTGGTTTCACTGACTCCAGTACTTCCCCGTTAGAGGCTATTAGACCTGTATGAAGAAAACACAATCTTATCTCATCTTGTCATCCCTAAGACACCTACTTTAGAAGTCTTTCCAACTATGTGCATGTATACTGTGACATTAAAGTATCTACACTGGTCTTTATTGCTTAAACTTTTTTAACATTAATTTTGCAAAGGTGAGGGGGTTTTGACAGGTAATTCATGCAAATCTTTAGGAAAAAAATGGCAATACATTTTTATTATCTGTACTGAGTCACTAATGTACGATTATTATCCGTGTACAGCTGAGCACCCTTATGAAGAGAACTGTGCCAAATACCTTTGAGCACAAAAGTAGCCTTGACTGACCTATACCTTGAAAATGAGATAAAGAAGGAACCCACTCTTCCACAATTGCTTTTTATTTTTTTTGTCACAAATACCTTGATTTCTCCCCAAAAATTCAGGCCAAATGGAGAAGTTGCTGAGGGCAAAGGCAAAACTAACTGGTGCAGAGGGAGGGAGAAAAAGAGACCATGTCTAGAACCACATTTGAGTGGGTTCTATTGATGTAACTCAAAATTCAAGCCATTTACTCATAAAAGACACATGTCAAACAGAAATCACCTCAGGATAATTTCCATTTGTTATTTTTCCTTTGGTAGCATGGGATATACAGACCAAATGGAATGTACAGTCTACAATGTTTACAGTAAATAAATTCCTTCTTCTTTGGATTTCATTGTGAATATATGAAGAACATAGGACTCTAGATAATAGTATGCATCTGCAAAGGGTACAGCAAGAACCATCACTGTGTATGTTAAAACACCCTCATAATTTCCTTAGATGTTTCCTTTCTGCTGAAATGAAAAAATTATGAAAAAGTTGCGCTTTTTTTCCTTCTTTAGTTCTCATGTGACTGCTCTAGCATTCCAAATGGTAATATTAAGGGTTTTATAAGCAAAGAAATAGATTGCTGGGGGGCAGAATAAAAAAAGTGGGAAATCATTTTATACCTTTGGTATTCAAAAACTGAAATCAGCAGCACTAGTGTTACTAGTGTATTCCAGATGGCACGGCAGTGTTGCCACTGTGCTCCCATTGAGGTGGAAACAAAAATATTAAGATTAATGGAAAGATGGAAGAAGCTGATGCTCATACTGCCTGAGAATGTTCTTGCAATTTCTTATAACATTAAAAGATGTTTACTGAGGCAGAATAAGAGAGTTGTGCCATAACTTAGGTTGAAACAGGTCTTTAAATTCATGTGGTCCAACTCCCCACTTAAAGTAGAGCCACTCGCAAAGTTGAACCCAACTTCGAAACCATGAGGTTTCTCAGGGTCTTGTCAAGCCAAATTTTGTATCTAAGGATGGAGATCCCACAGGCTCTCTGGGCAACCCATTCCAGATTTATCACCCTCATTATAGTAATTGGCTTTGTCCTGCTACTTAATTGGGATTTTAACTGTCTGCAGCTTGTACCCATTTCCCCTAGCATTGGAGGCTGTGCACCTCTAAGTGGAATCTGGCTCCATTTTCACTATAAACACCCACTAAACAGTTAAATAAAAGCAATTTGCTTGCTCTTCTTTGAGCTGGACAAACCCATCTCTCTAGAACTCTCTTCATATCACATGTGCTGACCCCCCAATCATTTTGATGGCCCTCTGCCATACTCAGTTCAATTAATCACTGTCTTATTTGTGCTGGGAAGCACAAAATTGGACATAGCACTTTCAATGCAGTCTTGCAACTGCTACACTGAATAGACAGCAGTAATCACGTCCCTCTTCCTGTGCCTGTGGCCTTACTAGTACAGTCCTTGATGTTCTTAGGCTTCACTGCAATACAGACAAGCCAGTTCATATAAACCAAACATTGGTGGGTGTTGTGTTGCTCTAATATAATTGTAATGTTGTTTTGCTGGACTGTAACTGAATTTCCAGAGAAAACCTGCAGTTATTATTTAATTAATAACCATATCATGTTATCTATTTTTAACGTAATATCTTAATGAAGTTCTATAAGCTGGGGAATCCCTCCTATGAGCTGTACAACAAAATACCATGTGGGGAGACGCAGAAAATGCAACGTCAGTAGAAGCACACACCACTTTACCATGTTTTATCCAGCACTAATGAAGCTTTGTGGAACTCCTACACAGCAGATAATTATTACATCCATTATGCAGAGGGGAGGAATTGAAGCATAAATAAGCAACTGAACTAATTTTAAAGTCCACAGTTATGGCCTAAATGACCTCTTACTGAGTGGGAGTTTAAGGAATGATTTAATTAGAGGAGAACTAGGTCAAGGCCAAGTGCTTTTAAAATCTCACACTACTTTTTTCTAACTCTAGGTCAAACAGAGAACAGAAGTCAAAAGAAAGCTCCCTTCCTAATCCTTTAATTTATTTATATATATATATCTTACTCATAAACAGTGAACCAGATTCCTCCTCCCCAGGTGGATTCCTCTTGGGATCAATACAGACTTAAAAAGGGGAAAATTGGTTAGTTCCACAGTTCTGTGGGATGAAAATAACCAGTTAGATAGATGCATTAATAGTAGATAGGTTTTTTTTAAACCATTTCATAGTTCAGATATTCAGTGGTTTGTCTACAATACGTTGCTATCCAGAACAGTATCCATCCATTGCAAACAAATAACTTTCCATGAACCCCATTTTTATCAGGGTAACCTGTCAAACTATCTTCTTAACAACATATTTTCATAGCATGATTAGACAGTTTGCTTACTTTCAAATCCTGAAATGTCTTTTAGGATTGGGAATTTCTTGTTTCTATTTAACAGTCTGAAAATTTTGTTAAAAAATAAATAAAAAAATAAATAAAAAAATAAATTAAAGGTCTCCAAATGGTCCTGTGTGAACAGGGAAATTATGTTTTCTCAGACATTTCAAGGATAACCTTGAAGACTTTAAAATTAGGGGTGCTTATGATATCAAAACAAAAATTAGCACTCTTGATGTTGACCTTATAAACTAATAACTGAAAAATCAGGAAGTAGCCATACAAGGCCACAAGATGGCACTGCTTCATGCCACCTGCTCTATTCTGTGTCCTAAAACAATACATAGGTAAAAAGAGATAGTAAAACCAGTAAAAGATACATATACATGCTTATAAAAATAAAATTAATAGCAATAAATGAAAAAGAAATAATAAAAAGTTAACCAAATAGCATATTCAGTAGAAATGGCGTAGAACTCATTCAACAATTATATATTTGCCCCAATGTTATCTGGAGGTGGAGAGGGCCTGGAAGTAAGGAACAGCTGGTCCTCAATAAGAGGACCAACAACGGCAAGAACTCCTCAATAAGATATGTGCACAGCAATATTACCTCAACATCAAATTTGATAAGCATTGTTAGAAGGCTTTCTAAAAAGTATTAATTTGTTAATTTAAAACATTTTTTTATCCTCTTCTTAATAGTGGAATCATTGAGGTTGCAAAAGACCTTAAGATTGGGTTCAACCATTAACACAGTGCCAAATCTATCACTAAACCATGTCCCTAAGTGCCTCATCCACATGTCTTTTAAATGCCTCAAGGGCTGGTGACCCTACTTCCCTGTTCCAGTGCTTGACAGCTCCTTTGCTGAGTAGATTTTTCCTAATATCCAATCTAAACTTACCCTGGTGCTATCTGAGGCCATTTCCTGTTGTTCTATCAGTTGTTACTTGCGAAAAAGAGATGGACACCCACACCACCACACACGATGGGGAAGCACACTGGGATAGTCTGCCTTGAAAAACTACAAGTCTGTTGAGTAATAAGTGTGAATTTTTACAAAGTGTTTCCTCTGCTCAGAGAAATACTTTGTGTGTTTGCTGGGAAGGGAGGAGAAACAGGAGGGGGAAAACCAGACATAGTGTTTAGAAGATTGGCTCAGGACCCTGAAATATTTGTTTGTAGTGAGTTCCTGTTCTGCAGATAGTCCAGTCTTGTCATGTTTCTAAGCAACAAGATTATAATTTGCATTTGCACTAAGAGAGTAAATTGCCTCAAATGTGCATAAATTTTAAGCCAGATCTGAATCTTTATTTAGTGATTGCTTTATTATCATAGTAAGTAGGGAAATAAATATTGTCATGGCTTGAAGACCTTCATAAAGCTTATTATTTTTCTGTATTCATATAATATCTAGAAATTATTTATATTCAGAATTCTGAGTAATGCTCAAAATTATTGTGTGGACAAGGCCTTCTACCTGCACAAGTCACCTCTTGATGTTTTTCAGAGGTTTGTGATGACAGAATGTAGAAATCTCTGTATTATGGAGTGTTCAGTTGTGTTATACCTTTTTGCAAAATACACGTTTTTTCCAATGCTTGTGATCTGTATGATGCTAAAAGTTTACATAAACAGTAATAAATGCATAAGCTAAATCCAAAAATAAATTTGGTAAAATTATGAAAAAAAAGTATTTCATAATTCCACTAGAAGTACATGCAAATGTGAAGTATGTTATCTGTATTCCAGGTGTTATATAACATGTCACATATTGGATTCAAATCTTCCTGGTAATTTGTGACATACTGTACAAATATATTTTAAAATAAGAAACTAATATTTTGAAAAATAGAAAAAATAGAAATGGCACTTGAAAATTGGACTTTTTTCCTTTTTTATGCTCTAAAGTAACTAGAAACATTTCAAGATGCCGTAATAAGTCTACTGCAAATGACTGAATTCTACAGCACAGAAACAACATTCTACAACACAAAGAATAAAGAGAAGACAATAACAGGTCAAATGACATATTAAAAGATGTGACTTTGGCCATCATGATAAAGTTGATGCTCCTGAAGATATGGGAGATTTATTCATTCATTAAACATGCCAAAGTAGTTGCACAGCAGCAGCATTCTGACTGGTAACATTTGGGGTCAATGTGTAGTTGATACAAATTGATATATAACTTTTATACAGAACAATACAAATAAGTCGTGTAAGACTGGGACCTGGAGAAGGTTCGGTGTCTTTACCTTAATTGTTAAAGTGTCTTTAATTAACAGCCTTCTCTGAACTGGATAGTCTTGTTGAATAATAATGAACACCAAGCACACATACAGACTCCTACAGGTAGAAACCTAAGCATAGGTATCCCCATCTCAAGCTGAAGTCCATCCTAGATATATTTCTAGAAGGCCATTAGAGAGCTGATGTGATTGTCCACACATTGACTTCCAGGATTGTTTGATGTGTGTGTTTGACCTGGTCCCCACCTGCCACAGTAAAATGGTGGATCACCTACATTGTATTTGACAAATCTCTTCAGGTCTTCAAAAAATCTGAGGCATCTCAAAAAGCAGTGGATTCTTATGTGTGAGCAAGTGAACAGAGGATATTTTCAGTTTAAGAATCCCTTTGCAACAAAAAAAAAAGGCTTGTCAAGTACCCAATGCCTATAATTTTTCCTGGAACTGAGAAGCTTTGATATTCAATTTTTTTTTCCTTTGCTTTTGTGAAATGTCTTAGTCTAGTCTCTGCTTTTAGATAGTTTAAATGGTATTCACCTGTCCTATTTTAGACATTTTTATATGATCAGATCTCGTAGAGTAATTTTCTAGTGAAGGAGGCTATGACACATTTTTAGACTGCAATTAAACTCATCCTAAAGTACATGGTTAAAATAGGTCAGATGAATCACATGCCCATTTCCCTTCATTGTCTATACAGTATGGCTAACTCAGGTGTACACATCTAAAGTCAGGTCAGATGAATCATGTAGTATGGTATCCCTCAAGGACAGAGTTGAAGGGAGGAGTTGCATTCCTTCCAAAGTGACTTGTTACCACAGTGTCTGGAGTTGTCAGAAGCCAGAAAAATTAATTCTGTTTACATATTTGTATAAAGTATTATCGTCATTTTGCATTTTCGTATTATTTTTAAGTCTCAACAAATAAAAAGTTTCACCTTGAAAAAATAGGTATATCAGTATCAATATCTGAGTGAGAATTTTAAAATTGTTTGATTTAAAAAGAAGCAGATAATCATGCTTTCACAGCATTAGTCTCAAACATACGGCACAAAATTTAAGTTGGCTTTATGTCTTTTTGCTGTTCTGAACATGGGAGAACAGCAAGCATTTTGCGCAGCATAAGGAGGATCAGACAGACAATGACTTACTCTGCATAAAACCTAGCACTGCAAGGTCCATGCTTCACATAAATTAATCATTAAAAGAGACTTGAATTTACACAGCTGGTTTATATCAGAATAATTATTATTATCATGTGCTTATTACATTTTGTTCTGCTGCTAGTAGTCCTAAACCTAAATTTACTCTGTCCTCTAAACAAAGAGTGAGAGTTGAATGAGGCCTTGCTGGGATGAATAATTTACTAAATCCTTTGTTGAGCATAGAAGAATCCTCTTCACTTTTCATACAGTTCATCAAATCTTCATTTATGCAAATACAATTCCTTATGAAACTGGACTGTAAGAAGATCAGTGACATTATGGGACTTAGAAATAACTGGCATAATCTGAAAGTCCAGCAAAGCAGAGCAGAAGAAAGAGTAGAAAGCAGGAATGAGGAGGATGAAGCTTCACTGTCAAACTGGCTTTGGTGTCATGAAAATGCCACATGTTTACTGCCTGGCAGTAATAACTGCATATGGCTGTGACAAAAGCACAGCATGTTTCTAAAGCTCAAGGGGCTGAACAACCATGAAATGACAGAAGAGTTGAAACACCTTCCTGATGGAATTGAGGACGAAGAAATCCTTAAAGAAGGAAAATACACGAAGGACTAAACCTGAATATCCTTCAAAGGCAGTTCTGAAGAACTGTACAGATTCACATAAGTACCAGCTCTTGTGCAGCCTAAAAATTTAATACTGAAGGAGGTACATAAATATCCTTATATATCCAGGGGACTGTGAAGCACCTATAAGTAAGTCAGATGAAGGATGACAGAAACCTTTAGAATCTAAATATCACATAAATACGTTAAAACTGTGTTTTCTAAGCCTTTTTGGCGGTATTGCTTATCTTTGCTCATATGCTTTCTTAAAGAGAAGACTTCTTTCTTTGGCAAGTCCCAGTTGGATGACCTGGTTCCATATTCCAAAGCCTGGAACCTGCAAGTGTTGGACACCATAGTAATGGATGAAAGTTCAGTTATTTTTAACACCTTGCTATTTCACAGAAATTGAAAACAGAGAGACCCAGGAAAAAAAAGCTTTATATAAGGGAAAGAAAGTGAGATAGAGAAAATAACCTGTTTTGCAGTAGTCAGGGAGATGTGAATCATTTTTAAAAGGGATTTTATGTGCTTTAGGGTTTTTTGTTTTGGCTCTACTTTTAAAGCACATTAGTGATTATTGTAACATGGCTTTTTTGTTGCACTTCCATGCATTCTGTATTATCTATAAGTGTTGTGTCTCTGTGAAAGTTATGAATATTGCAATCTTTTTACTGTCTTGAATTTTGCACCCTAGATTTTTCACAAAAAAAAAAAAAAAGAGTGAGGAACAAAGAAAAAGAATTACACATGTATTCAAATGAAAGATGATCCCTATAGAAAATATCATTTTGAAATAAGCCAGTAGACCTTCCAGGAATGTTCTATTACAAATATTGTCGCAGTTGGAATGAACGCCTCCTGAAGCCTAAGCCTCCTACCATAACTGGTCTGACTCTGTTACAAGGAGACCCAATATGGGGAAAAAAAAAAAGAAAAAAAAAAGTAGCAACATTTTAAGGACGTGCAATGACTCTTAAGGGATGTCCTCATTGACTATGACACAAACATAGTTTTGTTACTAATGTAACAAATGTTCCTAATGTCACTTTCTACAATCAGCACTTTAGTATGTGCAGTAATTTATTTTTTTTTAAAGATCCTATTTCACTGGATCTTTTGTTAGGGCTTCTTAGAACTGGTTGCACAGAAGCTGCCAACACCCATATTTGCCAGTTCTTTGAACAGTTAAGCCTTCTCTCAAGTGACCTCTCTGGTCGCAGTTGGGACACCAGCCCTGCACTTTGTTCCTTTTCCTTTAGCATGCTCATAAACAAAAGCTAACTGCAAGTGTGTACCTACAAAGAAGAAAAGCCATACGAGGCTTGATCAAGAACAGACTTGTACATTTACAAATGTCTAGAAATATTTGACTTGTGGCAGATCCCATGTTACATCCGAATGTCTGTAGTTTCACACCCAGATCTCTGAGGCAAAAAGCGATTAAATGCCCCAACAGGCATTGCAGGTCTGACAGAAACATTGGCCTCTGGTGAAGATTCAGAAGAGATATGTGCTAAACAGGGCCTTTGGATTTTCAAATAACTATTAAGAAAAATAATTACTACTTTCTGACACAGCCAGTGGGAAGACAGAATTTAGGAGCTTTGTTTTTTTCAGAAAACTTTTTGCCTAAGCCTAAAATACACTATTTTACATTAAAATTCATATCTTTTAGAGAAATACAGTGCTAAATAATTATAACAGGGCTGGATTTTGCTGGCCTTGGCCATGTTGCATCATGGCAGGGGCCGTGACTGACCCTGTTCCCCCATCCTGGGCTCTGGTGCTGGGGAAGCAAGGGCACCCTCGGTTCCATAATCCTACCCCTGCCCAGCACTCTGCTGCTCCATGACATATCATTCGAAACATAAAACCTCCAGCCCTTCCCAAG
>JAWWLV010000121.1:103454773-103545675 GCA_035041135.1 Platyrinchus mystaceus | reverse complement strand
CTGGATTTTGCTGGCCTTGGCCATGTTGCATCATGGCAGGGGCCGTGACTGACCCTGTTCCCCCATCCTGGGCTCTGTTGCTGGGAAGTGGTGCTGGGGAAGCAAGGGCACCCTCGGTTCTATAATCCTACCCCTGCCCAGCACTCTGCTGCTCCATGACATATCATTCGAAACATAAAACCTCCAGCCCTTCCCAAGGTGGCTTCTGCAGAAAATGAATGGAAGAAGCTCAATACACCACATCCTTTGTTCGGAACTTCCAAGGGCAGCTCCAATCCCAAGAAGTGGCCAGCCTGCCAGATGGAGCTCTGCTCTCACCCTCGCCCTCAGTGCACACCAGGAATGTGTTGATGATTTGTACCCATCACATGGCTGAAGCAGAGTGCCTATTCCTGATTCCTAGAATGGGCTTGATTTGTGAAAGGAGAGTGTAGAAGCATGCTCCAAAGTGACAGCAATTTTAAGCAAAGGCTCAAATCAAGGAGGAGGCACCACTGATGAAACGCTGGGGCATCTGTGAAATGAAGTAGGGATTTTGAGAACTGCTTTCCAGATTAAGCCGCCAAATTTCAGTCTCAGCCCCAAATTCCACAACTTGCACTCATCACTACAAGGCATCACCTGTATGTTAGGAGATGACAGCTGCTACAGAAAAGATAAATTTCTAGACTCATGATACATTTTTGTCAAATACATTGTAAGATTTCTTTTCTTCCTTTCTTTTCTTTCCTTCCTTTTCTTTCCTGTATCACTGCTATAGCTATGTCAATATTCCCAGTCCACTACTGCTGGTCTTAGCAACTTATCCAGGCCACCACAGCCATTATGACTTGCTGAGATGCACATAGCACAGCACAGTCCTAATGTTCCCACTGTGAATGGGAAAACAGAGATAGACTCACATTTTTCCTTACTGCATGTAGGTAGCCTCTCTGTAATTAAAGCTATCAGATTTTCTTCATTGGATTCTCCCATGGCTCCCTGAAGTTTCAGTCCCAAACTTCATTAAAATTCAATGTGAGCAATGTTTTTCTGTGCAAGGTATAAAGTTCCCTTGAGAACAATTGTTTTTGATGAGATGGGTTTTTGTTGTGCTTTGAAATAGTTCTAAGATTTCTGTATATACAGGAACACAGTTCACCGTACACATGCAAGTATTTGTCTGCATTTTGAACTTTATCAGCTTACAATAACATAGACCAGTCCTTGACAGCTATGGGACTATGTAGACACAGTATCATAACACTTGTAAGACTTCAAAGATGAATTCTTAATATTAGAGGTTTTCTAAGGTTCTATTATATGCACAAGAAACAGCTTTAGACTGAAAGAAAGCATATCAGAATGCTCATGTTTATTTAAGAAAATCTAATAAATATCACTCCTCATTTTCAGCTCTTTACAACTTCATGCTTCACGATTTCTACAGAAAACGCCTCTTGGTGTATTTGTGACTTTTCCCAAACACTGCAGACTAAAAGTTCAGTGCCAGCTAACTTTGCCTTTTATCATTTTTTTCAATGAGAAGAATGTGTGCACATGTGTTTCCTGCTCGAGCTGAGGTTCATATTTACAGGATATGGAAAGTTAGCATGACAAAAGTAATGGCCATGTAGAAGGAAATTCACTTTCATTAGCAGGCATCCTATTTACTCTGCTGTCACCTCCCATGACATGCCACATACCATTTCAGCCACCAAAGTTCTTTCAGTGAAAATTCCTGCACAGAAAATGGAAACTCTGACAGAAAACAACAACAAAAAACCAACCAATCAGAAAACCCAAACAAACAAAAAAAGGCTGTGTTTACCCTGGAAAAAAATGTATCAGTGAGACCCTTTCCACTGGTCACATATGAAATTGATCACAGAATATTATAAAGAATAACTTGGTTTAATAAAAAATAGTGGGGAAAAAAGCCCACCTTTTTTTTTTTTTAACCCTCTGCATTCTACTCACTGAGAGGCCACACTGTCTTCAAAATGGTTTTCCAAAACCTGTTAATTATGACTGAGATTATTCTGGCAGTGGCTGAGGAAGGATTCCTGGTCAGCAGAAAAACATCCAGTAGGACTGAACAATGATCCTCAGCAGCTATCTATAGGATTACTTCTGGGATAAAGAAGGAAAGGAGTAAGTTTGCATTCATAAATCCTCAAAAAATGGACCCAGAGACCCAGTCACTAAGTTAGAAATACCACATTCAAGCAAGTGGCTGGATTCACAATGATGGAGGAACTGCAGGGCTCACTGTTCCTCTGCCTACGGGGCACCAGAAGAATTGGACATTTAAAGGAAATTATTTTCCATGCACTTAACACTTTTACAAGTCCTCTGCACTTAAAAAGTGGGCTCCATGTGATTCAACTCAAAGCACTGAAATTAGTAAAAATCAGAAGAAAGTTCCAGTAATTGCTGCAAAAACTATTTTTGTTTGTTTGTTTTTTTTCCTTTAGGGTTTCTGTAACAATAATGGGGAAATAGCTACTTATTTGAGAAATGGCATGCTTTGCATATTTGTTTTAAAAATGAAACATTTTGGATGCTGAATTCACTCAGGGTTATAATCACCTGCAATAGTTCTTTTGCAAAGGCTATAACACTAAGATTTAAAAGGATATAATTTACCCACATGAGAAAATATATTCTGTGAAGCACGATTTGACCATAAGTCAGCTCATATGAATGACTGAACTTAGAGCCATGGAATAATATTCTTCTCTGCTCTATGATGCATGAATTTAATTTTGCCGAGTGATATGGATCACTGAAAATGACCATTTCCAGGGTTATGGAAGAGCTTGTCACTGATTAGAAACCATTGAGTGCAGCTGAATTTGTGTACAAAAAAACCTGAGAATCAGTTTAAAGAGCTGAAGTTTTAGCTTTGAGAAAAAAAAAAGTGTGAATGGTTCACTAGTTACTAAAATAGACTGAGTGTTACAACAGCAAGAGCTTGTAGACGTTACTTGTGTAATAAAAATATGGGTGGTAGCAAATTATATTGCTGTGAAGAGCAGATGAGGAGAGACGCCTACTGAAACCTGATGCTGCCTTTGAACTTTAAAATTTTAACTTAATAAGCTCTGCAGTGGCGCTGCTTAGCAAAGAGCTGTCACGAAGGGCAGATTTGTTTCACAGCAGAGCTGCTTTATTAAAAACCCACAGCATTTCCAGAAAGTCCTGATTCAGACACAGAAGGAGGAGTTACACTGAACTTGACTGCTGACCTGACAGTGAGAATGGAACTATTGTACCCAGGACTGAATATGCGTATCTGTGCTTCTCCCCGAGCTTCACAGGGCAGTTACCCTCAGAGAGAGACAAACCCTTTAGAGATCTGAAAGCTGCCACTGCCAGACACTGGATCCCCAAAACAGACCCTAAACTCTGTAGGTTTCATAGCCACTAAGAGGTTAAATTACAACTTCTAACCTTCTCCCTTTTTTCCTCCATTTGCTGTACGGTAATCAATGGACTGCAAGCCATGTGCAGCGGCGTGGCCCATGGAGTCTTTGTGCTGTTCAGCAAACTGCAAGTTAGATGTGCTCAATTAATAGTAAAGATTGTCAGGGAAGCAGAGCTGAAAATGCATATTTGGTACTGTGCAAATTGAACCTGCTTGTTTGAATAAAACACTAATTACCTCACTGACTCATTTGCAATAAGCCTCCTCTTTATACTGTGCTTTACTTGGTGGGGAGGAGTTAGTACAATTCAGCCCAAAATGTGATACAAACTAATGCTTGGGAAGGAAAAACTCTAATCGCACATAATGTGTTGTCATTATGTGCCATTGCATGGCTCTCTCTGTTACTGCTGGACTTTCAGGATAAAGAAAATACCATCTGTAATCATTGGTTGCACAAATAAAACACACAGAAAGGAAATTCATTCCCTCATCTTGATCCTCAGAAAAAAAGCAGAGCTACTTTCAGCTCTGCATGCAGTACTGGGAAGATCAGCATCCACCTGGATCATACTTTTCCCCCCAGATTTTAACTGAATTTCAAGCTCTGTGATGCAGAGAAGTCTGCTTATTATTTGATCTAGTAATGATGGCAAGAAAAGGTATTTTAGATTTCTTCTTCTCTGCCATCCTTGAGACACAGAGACTCTGTCTTCATCCTGATGGAAGCTGTGGCACAGTTAGACATTTTCTTATTAAGGCTGTACTGAGACAGAGCTCTCAGTTCAGTCCTACAGGTCCTTTTACAAGTGATACCAGCAACAGTAAGCTACCTAAGAAAAGACATGTAGAAAATACACTGACAGACATAGAGAATATGCTTCCTATTGTGAGATCTGTAAGGAGTCTATAGAAAGCATTTTATGTTTCATTTGTTTTATGAAAAATTAATTGTTCTACAATTTAGTGCTCAGTTGTCCCTTTTAACAACTGAATTAACAGAACTTTTGTCACAGGAGAAATAGATTTCTAATGCCACCTACTAATGAGCTAGAAAAGACCGTTTCAATATCCTGTTGTTAAAGAAATACTTTGTTTTGCACTACAATGACAAAACTGAAATCACTCTAAAAGATAGAACTGCAGGATGTCTTAACTAGGACTGTTACAAGAAGCAATATCAACACAACGAGACTGACTTCTAGAAACGTCTTGTCACTAGTGGTGAAAAGCTCCTCTCCCTAGAATGAAAGCTCAAGGCAACATCATGATGGAAGATTGCTTTGTGGGCTTTGGGATGAATGGCTCTCAAAAGATATAACAGGGAGAAGGATGGGATTAGGAGAGGTGACATTATTTGGTAAACAGAAGAAAGTGAGATGGAATAAGATATTTATTTCCTGTTCATAACATCTGATGGGAAAATGAGGCAAAGATTTACTATCTATTGTATATGACTACTAGGGGGGAACTAATAGCAGCTTTCTAAGGCCCTTGGAAAGGTTATCAAGAAGATACACCCCTTCTGCATCCCTGGAAGTTTTCAATGCCAAGATGGATGGGGCCCTGAGCAACCTGGTCTAGTGGAAGTTTCCCTGCCCATGCTGGGGAGATTGGGATTAGATGATTTTTAAGGTCCCTTTCAACCCAAACCATTCTGTGATTCTGTGACTCTAAGACAGCGCCAGGCTCTCCTGAGTGATGTATGGCAGGTGGAGGAGATTCAATACATGTATGTTGAAAAAAAGACAAGTTCAGACTGCCTGTAAGGCAGAGTCTTTTCAACATGAGGATAGTCAGCAGTAGAACAGCTTTCCCACAGACACTGTGCAGTTTCCATTCTTGAGGATTTTCAAGACCTGACTGGATAAACATCAGAGCAACATGGTATGATCTCACAGCTAACTTTGCTTTGAGCAGGAGGTTGTACTAGAAACTATCTGAGGTTCCTTCCAACATGAATTATTCAATGATCCTCTGAGCCTATGATTTTTTGTGGACACAGGTCTTTTTCCACACATATAAATGAATTTTTCATTAATCCTTATAATTGACTCAGAATTAATTACTGTTCATTATAAACATCTGTTTGACTGTGGACTATTGACTTTCCATAATTACTACTGTATTTATCTTTCAGATTAATGATATTTTATTTCATTTACATATAGACTCAATGCTTGCAAGAAGAGCTATGAGGTTATTTAGAGAACTCAGGAGAACATGCTTAACTTTCCTAGTTTAGATAGCAGAAAAGGCCCAAATAGTTTACCAAGAATAAGGACAGTTACTTTTTTTTAAGTACTTTTAACATCATCTAGCAGGAGGATAGTATATGAGCTTTAATTATTCTAATTCTAAGAAGACAGTAAAAAGAATAATGCACTTTTGGGAAGTGAAGAAAGCATTATCTCAATGTTCCTAACACTTCTATTGCTATGTTGTTTTTATTACACACTAGACAAATGATAGACTAAGCTTGGAATGTCTAGATTGTAGAGGACTTAAATTGTTTTCATGTTGGCACTGTCTCAAATAGAATCTTTAGCAGTGCTGATACACTTAAATTTTCTTTGAATTTCTTGCCTAAAAGAGAGATGAACTCCTTTTTAAAAGGGTAGCATTCTTGATTTTTCAGATTTTAGGTGAAAAAAATAATTATTGGAATGTGTGGTGTTTTTTTATCAGATGACATGTAAGACAATTTAAAACTTATTTAAAACTTCCTTGTTCTCAAATAAAAACAAGAAAAAAGAGAGAGGCCAATCTTCTACTGCCTTGCATGCAGTATAGGTCCTCTAGAGAGGAAAAAGAACCCTGCAGGAAAAACTCATTAGATGTATACCCAGTGATTTTTACATAACCTGGTGTTTGTTTTGACACAGAAAACAACAGATAAATCTTAGAGGCAAACAATTGTAGGAGAATCCAGTTTTAAATTCCCTAAATTTGATGGGCACTAAGCAGATGCACGCTCCAGGAATAACCTGCCTGTCTCTCTCCATGCTGCCCTGGAGGCTGTCACATTTACTCATGTCTTCCTGTAGAGTTGACAGGGTGAACATATCATAATATGGTTCAGTCAAAATGAGGTGACCCAGGAGAGACTTAATACTTAAACTGTTTAAACTGTCTCACTTTGACTGTATTAGCAAATGATCCCAGCAAATCTTTGGGGACAAAAAACACAGGCGAGCTGGGAGTAGTGATGCGGTCATACCAATACAGTGGAACTGAGAAGGTGACATCCATTCACAACTTAATGCTCCTACAAAGGAGGACCTGGATCCTGCAAGTTGTTTCCATGTAGTCTATGCAAGACAGGGTATCAGATCTAATTTAGTTTGATGTATTCTTTTCACAGTGGTGCTGCATACATAAAGCATGTGCTGAAAACAGTATTTAAAGCTGCAAAGTTAAGATTTCAAGAATTCGGAAATATCAAAATCAGGATTCAAATATACCTTTCCCATAGTCCAGTTGGGCACCTACCCACTTTTCTGGCTGAAAAGCAGAGGCTTTGAGTGTTGGCTTATAAACAATGGGCATTCATATAATGGATTTTCAAAAGTGTATGAATTCGGATCCAAACTGAGATAATTCAAATCCTGGCTTTTCCTATTACAAAAACAAAGAATCTAATTTAGCAACCCAACTGTTACTTCAACACACTTGTGTAATTTCCTGTAACAACTGCTTATGACTTCATATATCTTCAAATTGGAGTCCTGGCCTTTTAACTCACTAAGAAAGGTTTTAGTCAAATTGAAGTTCACTGACTCCCAAGTAGCAATGGGGCAAAATTAGATGGCTGAAATTTCCATTTCCATCAGCTATGTTCTCCTGTCCTTTGACAGAGCCTGCTGTACTCAAGGAAAGCTCTACTGGTTATCTCATGAAGCATAGCTCAAATACTGTGTTTGTAGGTAGCATCCATGAAGGTAAATAGAAAGAAGGGTCCAAGGCCACCTGAAAACTTCAGTGGCCCACAAGTTGCTTCAGAAACTCCTCTCTTGTTATATATACATTTAACTCTGATACGAGGACAGGAAAAGTGACTGAGGACCGTTTAGTTGTCTAATTTGAATTTATTCTGGGTATAACTGAGTCCTACTGGTCAGCAGAGGAAGATCAATTTCTTAGAGTGGAACAATAGCTATCATATTCACAAAGGAGTAGCTGTAGGGTTGTGGTTCAGCCTACCAGCTCTGCTGCTACAGAAAGCTTCATTTATTGTTGTTGCTCTGAAAGGAACTACATAGGCCTGGCTATTAAGAGTATTCACATTCTCGGATTTTGATCCAGGCTGAGAGCTCTTGAAGAGCACAAGTTTAAAAAAAAAAAAAAATTACTTTTATAAGTGTTCTGCACTTGTAGGGTATTATACATAGTACATTTCTATAAACAGAGCTTCACCCCAGCTGAACTCCTTACATCTTATCAAAAATTTAAAAAAAAAAATAAAAAGAAGTTTTTATAGTAATAGAATATACCGAAGATACATGGGTTTCTGTAAACTGTCTTCTATAGCAAATGCAAAAAAAATAATTGACACATACCCACCAAAACCAGAAGACAGCTCTCCAAAAAACGTCCTTTTAGTTACATTCACATATGATATAATAACACATATATATAGCACTTCAGCTCTGTTGTAGATACTGTGTTAGCTTATCAAGCTTTCAAGTCAGCATGCTTAGATGTGGTCAGTGTTGGGAGCCTCTGCTCCTCCTTTTTTCTCCATTAGTTCTATGTTTGGGGGAAAATGCAGGATTTTCAACACAGAAAATGACAGAGCAGAAGCAGGGCTGTGATATGGTATAATCATGACTTCTCAGGACACATCTTGGGTTACTTCATGTTTGAGCAAATGTGAATTATGTCAGATAAAAATTTTAGCTTGGTAGAAACACTGAAGAAAATGTTTAATGGATTATTTAAAAAAATATATCTGACTCAAATAGATTCCTTATCATCTATCTATAGCTCTGAATGATGGATGTTATCCATCTTGAATTCTCATGATTCCTGCAGTATTGGTTGCCTCATTTGCATAAAATGAATAGAATAAATTGTTACGAATCCAAAAATATACGGTTGCCAGGATACCTCCTGCTGGATGCAAATGAAAATGGGTTTGTACCGACCAGCTTAAAATAGTTTGGAACTTAGATATTTTCTTATTAATAGTGATAAGTGAAACATTACATATCCAGTGAGCTATTGAAATTATTAATATTTGTTTTGCAAAAAGAATATTATTTCAAGCAAATCTGAACTGATTGTTGTACAATGTACTTCTGCTAAAATACCCTGCAGTTTAACTGTAGAAGCAGCATGCAGAATGAACAAATATTCCATGCTTGCTCTCTGATAAACTTTTGAATTTAAAAGGCAAGTTTCTTGTTAATTGTTCTAATGATTTTCAGTGCTACAGCATTAGCAACAAGCTAATGTTATTATTATGCTTTGTCCATGTATATGTGACTAAGGAAGGTATGGTTGAGAACCATACCCAAAAAAGTCCTAAGGTTTAACCACACTTCTGTACAATGACACAAAGTCCCATTATGTAATGTATATTATTCTGACTTGCTAGAAATAAAAAATATGATTTATTTTCATTTTAAGCAATATATTTTATAAATCTCATTTTTTTAGCTGTATGCATGCATATCAATATCTTTAAAAGCCTATACCAGAAGCTTAATCATATCACTTTTCTGAGTAAAGTTGTTTAATTTGCATTGAAGTAATAATTAAGATAATTAATGTACAAAATAATTAATTTTTTATTGTGTGCCATTCAAGGTGTGTACAAGTATTTAAAAGTGGATTATACATCCCATATATTGACTTCCAGACAGATAGGTAAACAGAGATCAGATTTCCAGCTGTATTCAGATGAGACTCCAATACTTTTTGTGAGTGATGTAGCTGCTCTAATCTGCCATGGCTGGTCCCTTGTCAGCAAAGGGCTGGCTGCCCATGCTTCTTCTAATGTCATGCATCAGTTGATACAAGAGATAAACTGGGAGTTTACTATGATAAAGGCTCAATGTGCTCTGAGAAAGAAAGCTCTTCAAACTGAAGATACCTAAAACAATTGAGATGCAGAAATTTTCTCTGCTCCCTTATTAATGGTTGGTTCTTTGAGAGGAGAGAAAAATACTGACAAAGCCACAGCAGCACTGTTCTTTTATAGGAAACAATTTCAAGCACAATTCAGAGTTGTAAAATGATAGATTAACTCCCTCCTCTCCTCTTTCGGTTTGTCGTGCCTCAGAAGTTACTGGCTTCATTCCTAATTTGCAGTTGCTATAACTGCGAAAGAAAACTTTGTTCCTAAATTATAAAATAACGTTCCTCTTCAGAAGTTACAAAGAGCTACAATTCCAAATAATATCAGTGGTACTCTGAATTATGCAAGAGATTGTACTGAATATTTATATAATTTATTTCATAGAATATATTATTATTATCCTATTTTTTTAATGTTCTTTGTACTAACCTTCTTTATGCCAGTGTGTGCAGAGCTAAAATGAGCATTTTATTAAGGAAGATATCTTTGTTCCACAAATGAACTCCTACATGCAATACTTGAGAAAACTGCTAGATAAATACATTAGTTCTGCCTAGCAAGTTAAACATCAAAAGCTGAAAACTCATGTGCCCATCTGTTCTGAGACCACTGTTTGAATCCAGATGACTGTTGGTACAATTCTGCATAAAGCCATGAGTTTCAAGGCTTGCAAGGCACCATACTCTACAAAAGACTAAACAACACTGTTCCATGTAGATAAAATTCAAGTATTTGCCCACACTGTAGATGACTTTATGAATCATTCCTTTTTTAAAAAAATATAACTATGTCACCATTCAGATTCCAAGAGATGTTATAAGGACAGCACCCAAAAAAATCAAGAAATTGCTGCTATGCTGCTATGTCCTAGTTGAGCCGTGGCTACTGGCTGTGCATACATTGTCATAACTGTGAAATAAAATGTGTTAAATGTCCCTGAGATTTGAGATTGCAAATCAATTTGGATGGAATTCAGTGTGAGACTCAGATTCCTAAGCTTTAGATGTTTGTTTGCAGGTGTCTTTAGTTAAATGTCTTAAATATCCACTGTAGTGAAGACAGATACACTTACATAGCAGTGGACATTCTGAGCTACATCTATAGGTCACAGGAAATCCAGTGCTTCTGGAAGACCAGTAGAGAACAAAGCAAGATACCCAAGGGCATCTTAAAAATCTCTGAATGTTTCTGGTTAACTGGCCCATGGATCAGGACCTGGGTATCTTTAAGCTGTGATAACACAGACTCTTACTGGCTGGTCCATTGCATTGCTCACCAGAGAATTGATTGTAGGCACCTGCTTCTTGTGATGTGTGAGACAACCTTATGAAAACACCACACCTGGATTCTAGTACGGCCTGTAATGGGAGATTAGACACCTAATAATTGTCTAAGAAATGGAGGTGTATGTATACCCAAATTTATATGCACAATTTACCTGTGTAAAGCACATCCTTTTACCTGAGAAAGTTTAGGGTGCTTGAGGTACTGGAATGGGGCTAGCAAGATGAGACAGAAATTTTGGTATCCTGTACCTGTTCAAATCAAAAACTGGGCACTATGTGAGATCCCTCACAGAGTCAAAGTAATCAGAATTTATTTTATTGAGGAATCTTATCTCTATGGATGTGCTGCAAACTGAATTTGTCTCGCACCAGCACTGGGATAACAGTTTCACACAGACAGTTGTGGCTTGGCTGATACACCAGTAGCTGGTTAAATAATTGTTTCCTGGTCTCTAATGTCATTGTCCAAAGCTGAGAATCTGAAATCTATCACTCGCCTGCCATTTCCCCTACAGGCTGTTCAACTTCAGTCTTATGGCAATATGTGACGCTACAGCTATGTTCTGATGTTCTACAGTTCATTTCATCAATATACAGCATCCCCTTTGTTTTGGCAGGGCTTAAAAGCTGGACTTTTCTAACTCCTAAATATTATCTATATGCAGAATAAAAATATTATTCTGGCTGTCCCTGATGCATTCAGTGCAGGCAACCTGAGAGCATGCACTCATAAGAGTCAGAATATTTCCAGATGATGTGACAGCTACCTCTTCTTTTGTAAAAGCATCTAGTTAAGACACGTCCATTATACAGCAGTCAGAATGCATGCCCCAGAAAAATAATTAAAAGGGGACATTAAGCTGCTAGCTGGGAATCTGAGGGTCAGTTCTCTCTCCTGGTTCAAGTTTTCCATGTGACTGTTCTTCCCGCTTGAAAGTGGAGCAATGCTATTTACTTCTTTTGAAAGGTACTTTGAGACTTGTGGGTAAAAGATTCAAGCCAGCAGCTCAGTGTTCTACTAAGCTGGGTGTTGGAAGGGGAGCTATATTAAATATGTGCTACAGCAACAGACACACAGCCTTTTAATAGACTAAGTATGTCACTTGAATTATTTTCTAACTAGACAATTTGGAATTTTCAGACCAAAGAAGAACAATTCAAGGACATCTGGATACAGCCTGGGTAAAGGCAAGAAGTTAAAGCATGGAAGTGATGCTGCTCTGGAATGCTTGCTCAGAGGGAGTGACAGGAGTGAGGGTCAAGTCGGCAGCAGGCCCTACATTCTCACAGCTCCACCAAACCACTCAGCTTCACAGTGCTCCAAAACTTGCCTTATTCATGAGAATCACACGTTTTGGGGCACACAGCTCTATTCAACACATCTGCCCGAGGCAGGATGCAGCTGTGAACTCTCAGGTTCACTGGCACAGAGCTGTGATGGCTTTTGTGGTCAGCATCACAGCTTCTCACATTTAAAGAGCTCAGCAAGCAAAACCCTGGTATGAACAAATAGGTAGGTATTTTTGTGCTGTACTTCCAGTATTGTCACTTGTAGGCTCTTGTTTTTATCTTTCTTTCTTGCTCTTTTGCTTTCTTTCTGTTGTTCTGTAAATCTGTAAATTACAGACTGGCTTTTGGGGAAAGGGGAAACCAAGCGCTGCACAACTATTCTGGCGACTTTAACCTCATTTAACCCTCAGCACAGCAAGAGGAAGTACAAAGTATTTTCATGAGCTGTGAATGGGCTCAGATCTTTTTTTTTTTTTTCTTTTTTTACGTCTTGAGGAAGCCCTGCCTTCTGCAAAGCCAGAAATTAAAAAAAAAAAAAAAAAAAAAAAAAAAAAAAAAAAGAAGAAGAAGAAGAAGAAGAAAAAAAGTATCCGCAGTCCCGAACTCCAGCATTTACCCACGCACCCACGCACGCCCCGTCCCATCCCGCCTGCCCCCCAACCCAAAACAGAGCCCACGGGCTGGCAGCAGGGGGGACGGGGCGGGTTTGGGTCAGATGCGTTTTGGCTGATGTGCCCGGGCGGGGTGACAGCCGCTTGCTGCCCTGCCCTTATTCCCAAGCGGACACCCCAGAGTCCCGAGCTGCGGAGCCAGGGGGACCCCACGGACGGTCTGTGCGGGGGTGAGGCACCCATCCCCCAACCCCATCGCCACCCACCATCCCTCGGAGGGCGCCTCGCCCCCCCAGCCCCGGGCGGCGGGAGGCGGGTCCGGGGGAGCCGCGCCCGGGGCGGCCGCCGGCGGGAGCCGCACGCAGCCACCGCGGGGCGGGGCGGGGCGGCTCTGCCACAGCGTCGCGCTGGGCCGGGCGGGCTGGGCCTCGCCGCAGCGCCGGCGGCTGACTCGGAGGAGCAGCGGGGGATGGACGAAGGTCCCTGCAGCGGCCAGCGGCGACGGGCGGCTCAGGTAAGCGCGGAGAGGCACCGGGGGCCGCCACCCGCCCGCGGGCTGCGCGGGGCCGGGCGGGCTGAGCCGCCTCTGCCGCTCCTTCGCTCGGCGCCCCCGCATCACCCCGCGGCGGCGGGGCGGGGGCGGCGCGCTGCAGCCCCGGGGTTCCTGCGCTCCCCAAGCCCCCCGAGCCCTCGCAGCCGCCTTTGTGCCCCCTGCCCGGCCCCGAGTCACCCTCCCCGCGGTGCCCCTCGCACCGCACCCCGAGGGCGGCGCTGGGGGACACGGCGGGGAACACGGCCAACTGTTGCCTGGGAAGCGCCGTCCCCGGAGCGCTGCCTGCGCCCGCGGCACCGCGGCGGTCAGCGCCGGGGGGGCCGCATTCGCCCCCAGCCGCGTCCGGAGGGGCATCGGGTGCGGTGCGAGCCCCAGTGGAGGTTCCCCGCTTGGCCTCGCCCCAGCCTGGGGAGACGCTTCCCCGGCCAGTGGCCGCCCTGGGTGGAAGTGTCCGGGTTGTCGCTGCCGGGGGATGGTGCCGGAGTCGCCGCGGGGACGAGCAGCGCCCGTGCGGGGTCCCAGCCCGGGGCAGCCCGGCTGCGCTGCAGCGCTGGCCCAGGGTGTTGGTCATACAGCGCGCCGCTGTTCCTGGCTGGAGTGAGTACTGGGGGGAGAAAGGGAGATTAAGCTTCAAACTTTGATTATACCGAAAACTTTCTGCTCCAGCTGCTGGTAGTTGCTGGATGCGGGGTGGCATAAGCGTGGTGTTTCCAGAGGGATGTACCTAGACGAGAGATGAAAAACAGTCTCTGTAGTGCTGCCTTCCTCTCGTTAGAATCGCTGTCCATGTTGAGAGGTGTTACAGTGAACAGATACCACGCTTGCCTCCATTCTTCCTATTATTATTTTTTCCCCTAATTTGATTTCGACACTGTTTAGTTTTAATTTTATTTATCTGGAGTTTGTTGTGCTAAGGTCTCGATAATACGTGATGCCACTCTGTAAAATCGAATGCTTCATAATTCGCTGGCAACACAGCGACGCTCTTAACTGTACAGGCTTTCAGTGGTGCTGCTAATAACTTGCCGAGGGTGGTGATGTGAGTTGGTTTCCAGCCTGTTCCTGGTAGTCTCTGGTTGTCATACAACCCATCTTTGTGCTCTCTGATTTTGTTTACCAGTTCTAAAGGCAGTTTGTATATGTATGGGGAAAGGGTAAGTTAAGGGGGACAGAGATGCGTTTCCTTTGCTTCTTCTGTTTTGACTATCTGCAAAGTCAGAAAAAAATGAAACGACTTTGGCAGTGAACTCTTAGGTAGGAAGATCTGGAATGAAATGCTGTTGTGACATGAGGTTTCCTTGGGCAAAGATTTTCACGTGCTCAGCACAGCTCTACAAAAATACCCCAACTCATATTACACAGGGAAGAACCAAGCTGATACTTCCCTTTTCTCTGTTATGGTAACTTTCGTATTTTTATAACATGTTAGGAAGACTGATACATCAGCGATTTACTTTTTAAAAGGAATATAAAAAGATAAATTTTGTAACTTCTCATGTTTAAATATCCTTTCTACTCTCCTGTACTACCCCCACTCTCCCACCTCACTAGGCCCAAATTAAAAACTAATGATAAAACCCTGCTGCTTTCTAGGGTAGACTTTAAAAAGAAAAAAAGTTTTAATGCAATGAAGTTACAGATCATGGGAATATCATGAAGGGTTTGACTTAGGTTCATAAACAGCGTAAGGTAGCAAGTAAGAATAAAATTCTTCAACTTGAACAACTGTAGTGTAGTTTATCTGATCTTTAAAGTTTCTCTCTATGTAAACTATGGCAAACATAAGTAAGGCTTTCTGAGTTACTGGTTTACAAGGTTACAAGGTTTTCTGAGTTCTGGTTTCTCAGAGACTGTGCACTGTTTTATTCTGTTCTGTACTTTTTCAGTACCCTACTGTGTTGTTTTTGCAGTGATGCTTTTTTTTCCCGAGAACTTCTGTTCTTTATTAAAAACAGAAAATAAACAAACAACAAGTGATTAAAAAGACAATGTACGCCAGTAATTAAAGTAAAAAAAATCCCTTGATTAAGTCAAAAAGGAAAACTGGTGACCATCTTGGATACTACTGCATAGTTACTGTCAGCAGATGTAATTTTGCCATAATAGTGAGTCTATTAGAGAATTTTACAGTGCTGAGAAGATAATTCATTGTTAGTGTGCTTAGCTTGTCCTCATGACATCATTTTTGACACTGTTTTGTCAGGCTGAAATATCTTGGCCTCAGCAGTATGGTAGCCTCACAAAGACATTGAGGATTTGCATGTGCAGTATGTTGCAGATTTGCACGTTATGTGTTATACAAAACGAGAGCTTAAAATGTCTGTCAAAGATATGAAATGTTATTTAGACGACTAACAATTCTGGTATTTTGACAGAAATAATATTTTGTAGATCTACAGATACTACAAGTAGGACCTATTTAGTCGATCGTATTTCCATCTGCTTCCAAATACCCTTCTAATTAGAGTTTTTAGAGAAACTGTAAAATATTTTTGTAGAGTCACTGGCATTCTTTAAGACTAGGTGCATACGACATGCAGCAGCACATGAACCTGATAATTCAATTCAGATTTTATACAAACCAGGAAAATACTATTCTATATTCGAAACCTGTATATGATCCAGACAGCATTAGGTCTCCTGTTAAATCCTTGGAGACAAACTGAGTATGTCAATGTGACCTATAACATCAGTGGACAGGGGCATATGCATGCCAGCAATGTATGTTGATTTGAAGGAGCCAAAAGCTTTTAGTGTTTCCTCTGTACTGAATTCAGAATGTATTTGGATCCATTTCAATATAACCAATCATTCTTTTAGCAGTGCTTTCTACTCATGTTATCTAGGAATGCAAAACAGTAACACTAAATCAGAGAAAACAGTTTGAGAGGCATGAATTAAAATATTTAATATATGGGGCAGCTTGAGAGCTGCAAAAAATGCAGTCATAAATTTTAATTTTGTTGTTTAAATTAAAATTGTAATAGAAGCTGCTATGCATTGCTGGGAATGATGATGAGAGCAGTGTCAATGATGTGAGATGCACAGATCCAAATTCTTATGAAGTACCAAGAATTTTGCCATTCTGCTTTCACAAAATTCCGATTCCTGCTTCCAATTAAAATGAAAAGTGTGTTTTATTTTCAATCTTTACTTACTGCTTACAGAAGTTCTTGGTTTAAGCTGGTAGCAGTAGTTCATTCTACAGAAAAAATAACAGTAATAGATATAGGACAAATACCTTTTAGGACAGATGTGACCCAGTGCAGCACTGACACACAGGTGTGTGAAAGAGTTTTATGTAGTATTGTGGAGTTAAAATATTTAGAAATAATGCCAATCATGAGATTTAGTTAAACATCAGTCAGCTTTACCTTTACTCAGGAACAGTTACTTTTCCGTGCTAACAGCTGAAATACTCTTGTCTAATTTATGAACTTCTCAATAGACTACAAAACCAGTGCTCGGTGGGACTTCTTTTTGCATTTTCTTTTTTTTTTTTTTTTTTTTCCCTGTCCATGACAACAGTACTTCTGTAGTGCTGTTCATAGTGGGCAGGTTGACTTTTAACATCATGGTTTGGATAACTGGCAGTGCAAAAGGTAAAGCTAATGCAGAAGTCCCATCCTTATTTTTGAATAAATCTGTGTAAGGAAATTATGACATTTATAACATGTGAAAAGTTGATTTTGAAGGTTACAGTAGCCTGGTGGAACCTTCCAGTGGTGTTATGTGTGCTGGTCTGGTTTGGTTCAAGAGTTGGGTTAATAAATATAATTCATGAGCATATATCCCTCAGGCATGTTGAAGAGTATAAATATGGCATGGGAGTTTTCATGTCTAGAATGTGTCATGGAGCATACTGGGATCTTGAGTTTGATCCCATTTATCTGTGGTGAGCTCTGGATGACAGTGTGCAAGTTTTCACGATTTGATAACACTGGAGGTGGTTTGGTGTTTTTAAGGGGATGAGTAGACTTACACTGACTGTACTCTCCTGTATCTATCTGATACACATAGGTTTAACTTAAAATTTAAATAGTTGTTAGAAGCTTTTTTATATATAATTCATGGGATTTGGGCAGGGGGGGAATCCTTTTCCCTACTGTATTACTGCCTGAATTCATAAATTATTTGAGTGGCCTATTTTACAATTAGATGTCTCAAAGCTAAGGTTGATGATGGTCTTAAAAACCCTGTCTGAAAGCACACTTTTCTACAGTTCTTACTGTGAAGAAGATGAGATGCACAGAGCTTCATTTCTGCATCCATCCAGAGCTCTTACCACCGAGACTGTTCTGGAGAGTGGCAAATCTCTCCTGCCTCACTGCATTTGGTGTCCAGAGATGGAAATGTTTCCTCAGGATTTGAAAAGCCTGTTTTGCTAAGAAATAAATGCATTCTACCTCAAACACGAGGTAGAAGCATTTGCAGTGATGTTAATCTCTCCATCTTCTCTTTGTTTCATGTTGCATTAGTTGCATCCCATACTCATTAAATATGGTGCTTGATTCTCTGTCCTCTTTTCAGCTTTAAGTACCTTTAGCTTCCATCACCCTCTTCCCAAGAGATACACAACAAGCAATATGTCATAAGCTGTCCTTTAGTTCACCTGCAACTGTGTTACTTTGAAAAACACCCCAAACGATAATTAGGCCAGAGGGAGAGTGACTCCAGCCATGTGATTAAGGCATTCAGGCGAGGGAAATCTGGTTTCTATAGGTGTTGCATTGTTTCATCCAGTAAATATTTTTCCATTTCATGGCTTCAGCAGGAATAGTCTTAGAACAAACTATAGCCTGTGGTTTAGGGCACTACCTTGGTTTGCAGAGATGTGGTTGGGAGCCAGTCTCTCAACCTGAAAAGAGCCTACCACCCACTTTTACTTCCTCTGTGGTTGCTTTCCTGATGCTTTTAAATTGCTCGATGGTGCTTGAGGGCATGCTCCTGCCCTCTCATCCGAAACTTCAAAATTGCATGACTCCTTTCCTCAGGAGCTTGTGAAAGGAATAACTTTGTATCTTGCTCCTGGGGAGGCCTGAGGATTTTACAACCCCTTTTAATAACATAGGTGCTTCTTGAGCTTCCAGGAATGGGAGACATCACTTTAAGGTAGAGTCTTCACAACTTTGTTACCTACTAGGTTAGATGGTTGTCCTGTTTATCCTAGGTATCTTACTTTTCCTTACGCAGATTTGTTGTAGCCATGCTTAAAATTCTCCCGTTGAGTCCAATTTGTGCTTCTAGACTCATATGGACTAATAAATCTAAGAGTATAGATTGGAGGGGGGGAGGGTTTGAAGGCCAGAGTTTGGCATACCTAGGACTCCAGAAGAAAGTCTTCAGTTTGGGTTTAGAACACAGTTTGAGTCTGGTTTGATTCAGTTGTACATTGTAGGTGTCTTGTCCCTGATGAGATGCTTTATGACATCCATTGCATCTTGGTGCAGATGTGAGGCAGCCAGAAGACCCCTGTCCTGGATCCACGTCCTGTAGTGCCTGTCAGTAAGGTGGGATATTTTAAAACAGCTCAGTACTATTTGCCTCTGCAACTGAACTGAGCTCAGTAGTGTCCTACGACTATTGTTGCCTAGGCTGAATGTGGTTAGACTAAGAAATGGGAGGAAGGGCTTGTTTTCTTGTTTTTTCAAAGATAACCTGCTTTCTGTTTTATTTTCTTTATGTGAGTGTATTTAATACCTAACTTGATCATTATAATTTTCATTTTGCAGCTGCCCCAGATTAAATCTGGAAGGTTAGCTTGAGTTAATGGCTTTCTGGGAAGAGGGGGAGAAAGTTCATCTTCTGGTTTCTCTCATGCATGTTAATAGTGGTGTGGAGCTGTGGGGCAAAAATTCATTACTGTTGTAAGCTGGTATGGAAATACTGAGTGATGGTGCCACTTACAGAACAGAATTGGTTTTGGAAAAGGAAAATTCTCTCTGATAACTGATCTGTATGATCCTATCTCCAGTAAATTGATTCTAGAATTGTGTTTAAATAGCTTCCATGGGAGATGTACAGTGGTATTTATTTAGTACAGGTGATCTGTTGGTCTTAATTTTTTGGAGGGAATTCTTATAATGCTGTGGAAACTGGGGAGGGAAGCAATGGTGGGGGGAGAAATTGTATAATAGTATTTCTCAGAGTTGTTCAGAACTGTTTAGATTTGAGAAGGCTAGGTTGTTAAATTTGTTACATTTATTTCCAGGAATAGTCTAATTTTGTCTCAGTTATACTTTCTCCCACCCACATATATACAGTCTGAGTCCCTGTACTGTATAGGTCTGCAATTGCACAGTGCTCTGCTTCAAGGATCATCTGTAGGCAGTTGGTGACTCCTTCAAATAAAGATTTCATGATGGACATTGGCATCTTTAGAAGCTTCTGGAAATAAGTCTGTAATCCTCTCCCTAGTCATTGATGGTGGCAGAGGAATTTGGATCTGCTAATTCTCTGTTTGTCCTATGTTTTTATTATTAAAGCATAAAAGCCCTGTAGGACTGGAGCACTTCCCTCACCCTCTCACAAGGCTGTGCTTCAGCAGGGCTCTGTAATACCAATTACTGTGGGGACAGTTTGCCATTCCAGATGAGATCATGGCGGGGGTGCTGGAAAACTAGTTTCTCTCAAAATATGTTTTATACTCTGAATACTTGAAAGATTTTGTTATAGTGTGATACTTAGGTCTATGGGGTTTATATTTTTATTTAGTGAAGAGGTTAAAAAATCCACTTAAAATTTTTTATCAACATCTCTTGTTTTCAACAGGAAAACAGAAAATAATTCCTGATCTTGAAGTATTTTGGGATTGTGTTGCCTGTAGAACTGATTGGTATTTCTACAACTGGATAATAGTACTACTTTTGTTTATTTTATTTTTTTTCCCAAAAGACAAGGGGAGAGCACATGTATTAGAGGCCTTAGATGTATAGATAATATACATCTATTTTTTTGTCCATTTTTATACTGTGAGACACAGAATGATTGGGCTTCGACTACTTATGCCTTTGTTTTACTGAGGTTTTGATTCATTAAGGCACAGACAGTATCACGTTGTCCTTTACTGAACTAAAAGTAAAACTGCCAAAAAAAATCCCCTTTTGTTCTGCTGCTGAGGAACACTGTGGGCTGCCAAATCCTGACAGTCTGAGTCACCACAATTGTAATAAAGTGTTTGTACTTTGGCGGTTGCTGTTATTCAGTGTCTTCTAATTTATTCATAAGGCAAAGGGACACCTACAGGTTAAAATACTATATTTTAAAGAAACAGTCCATGTTTATAGTAACATTTGTCAATAGAGAATTAAGTACATTCTCATAGCACTTCAAAGCTTCCAAGGAATAAATGATTCACCTTTAACAGTAAGGAATATGTACATTAGACATATATATTTAACAAAAATTCCATGTTCTGTGTAAGAGCAGTTCTGGACTTTAAAAAATGATGAGATTATTTTAAACTCCTTACTGAACTCTGCTGTTTTGGCCATTTGATCTGACCTGATAATGATCTGATAACCAAGGAGACTGTTTCCTTCCTTAAAAAAAAAAAAAAAAAAAGTTTTAAGGACAGGGCCTCTGACCCTGGCAATGCTTATCTGCATTTTAACTTCAGTGCGTGGGCTGTGACCCAGCAAGCGTAGCTATGTAATTGAATTCAGTTGTTTTCAGGATCACTCCCAAATAAAGTAGTCAAGTTTAAGTTGTAATAGTCAAATTAAGTTGTAATAGTCAGATAACACGTGGAATGACTGCACATAAACAGCTGAGGGAAAGCAAGGAGGCTCTGAATGGAGGATGGGTACCTGTAGGGCTGACAGGTATGTTCCCAGACTCCACAGCAGGTGTCCTGTGGGTGGCCACGGGTACACAATGGTGATCTGGCTGATGGATCCTGTTGCCTGTGCTTGGGCAGGAGAGGGGAGTTCTTACAAATTCTTGACCCCATCACCTACGCGTGGAGAGGAGGTGGGTTTCTTTACAATTTCTCAGTACTGTAGATGTTTATTGGATGGGTATTGGTTATTGGGGCAGAAACAATGATTTCTTTCTTTCTATTGATAAAATAACAACAAGGCTTTTATTCCTTTTTTTTTTCCTGATACATAGGGAATTTTGTGTATCATTTACCTTTTCCTAAAACCGAGCTAATGAAATTTCCACAGTTCTCTCTCTGAAAAAATAAAGCCAAATTTGCTGAGTTGGATCATGTATAACTTTCCCTGAATCTGTCTTGTAGAGCAGCTGAAGAGAAGGACCAAGCTGGGCGTGGGTGGTGGGCACTGGGGCGGTGTGGGACACATGGAAATTCAGGCAGCAGAAAGCACTATAATTTTAATTGCTGCTCAGTGTCACACTATCACTACAGCTGTTTCCCAAAGAAGGGCTTTGCCTGCTATTGACAGGACATGCACACAAAGGGAGGAGATGGTAGATAAGCAAATGCAAATATATTACATGCCTTCTATCCTTTGGTTTTTAATACATTCTGTAGTAACAAGTTCAGCGTGAAACGCTCAGTGACATGTAATTATATATGCATTAAGTAAGTGACAGTTGATTCATAGTGTCCCTCTTTCAGGGTGTATATCCATAATGCACTGAGGTAGGGATGAGTGAGGAGTAGCACAGCTCTGAGCTACTTGATTCATGTAGCACTGCAGTCCTGCTCAGCTGCTGACTTCCTTTCTCCTTTTTTTTTGCCCATAAAAGGAGAAAAGTGCTGCCATATGACTTGCTTTAGAGAGAATCACAAGATGAGGTGTCGGGGGGGGGGAGTTATTCAGGTAGCTTTGTTTCTTGTACATGGTACAAGACATTCTGCTTTCTGTGTTTTAATGTGGTATTACTAGCAAAGCATGTGGTAGTATTTCCTTCAGCTGACATTGAAGTAAAACATTTCATTCTTTTAATAACTTCTCGTTTCATTTTTTTGTTTGTTTTCTGCACGGATGAAAGATTCTAAAGGGAAGCCGGATATAAATGTGTTTGGAAAGGAGATAGCCCCAGTTCCTAGGGATTAGGCTATCCTCCAAACCTGCAGACACTTTCCTGCTGGTTGTTAAGGAATGACTGTATGTGGTATTCTCCCATCTTGTGCCAGTGACAGTAGGTAGGCATGCCTGAATTCATTGCTTAATTTTGCACTACTAAAAAGCTTCATCTCCAGCTTTTCCAGAAAACAGACTAACTGGATGATTCTCTGAAGACTTGCTCAGAGACCAAATCTGAACAACTCTGTGTCTTTGCAAGAAGTCCATGAGCTTGCTTACTCTGCAGTCTCACAGTGACTCTCGGTGTACAGTAGAGCAAGAGTTGCCTGACTTCCTTTGATATATTCTGAGAGAAAGCACAGCCTTCCCACTAATGAGGGTCACATTTTCTCCATAGAGCAAAGGCAATTAACAGCTCTAAATGAGTTCCACCCAACTTCTAGCATGGGTTACTAGGTGGTGTGTGATGGGCTCCTGGTTCTGCTAGCACCAGGATGATCAGCTCCAACCATGCTGCCAGCTGATGTCCTGCGTGTGTGTTCAAAGCCATCTCTGAGTCGATGATTCACAGTATTGATCAGCTTGGGTTTAGTCAGCCTTGTATGTTCCCTTTATTTAATGATGCTGTGAAACGATTTGACATGGGGGCACATAAATCATCTGTCACTCTTCTTTCTCTGTCCAACACAAGATATTTTAGAAATCACAGCAGACTGGATATGTCTGTATAAACCAGACTTTTTTCTTTGACAGCTATGAAAAGTGGAGATCTTCGACCCAAACATTTACTTTCATATGAAATGAAGCATTTTGTCAAGGAGCCCAAAGGGAGATGGAGAAAATTAAGATCTTAATGAGCAGTCATTTCCTGGCGTCACCCTTTTTCAGTGTCACTGTAGGTATCCTGGGAACAAAACGAAAAGATCATACTAATTCTGGATCTAAAGTAATTTTTTAATTCTTCTTTTTAGCTGTTGTTTTGTTTTTGTTTTGTTGGGGTTTTTTTTCTTTTCTTTTTTTTTTTTTCACATCAGAACTAGGGTGTAGGCCAGGATCTGTGAAAAACAGATGTCTGTCTCATGCCTGCAGTGTTATCATCACTGGGATTTAATAAATTTGTAACTTCACATATGTGGGTGGGCTTTTGGTTGTTTTTCTTGAAAGATCTGATGGTTTTTTGATTAATTGGAGTGATGGTCTTTAGTCAGATGTTTATGTCACTGTTGAGATAAATTTGTTATTTTTCATCTCTTTGGAAGACTGAAATTGTACCTGTAGTTCAAGGCACTATGATTAAAGTATTCCCGGGTAAATCAGGGTATGGGAATTCATCATATGAGACTATTAGGTTGGAGCAGATGGTTATTAGGTGGATGATTAGGTGAACTCACTGGACCAGACTGGCAGCCAGTACTCCAATGGTTATAAATGGGTGGTCAAGGTTTGACAGCGTAATAAGCAGTTTTGTCAATACTGTGGTGGGTTGACCCTGTCTGGGTGGTAGCTGCCCACAGAAGCTGCTCTGTCACTGCCCTCCTCAGCTTGACAGGGGAGAGAAAATATAATGAAAGGCTTGTGGGTCAAGATAAGGGCAGGGAGAGATCACTCACCAGTGACTGTGACGGGCAAAACAGACTCCACTTGGGGAGATTAGTTTAACTTAATCAAATCAGAGTGGGACAATAAGTAATAAACTCAAATCTTAAAATACCTTCCCCCCATCACTCCCTTCTTCTCGGGCTCAACTTCACTCCCAAATTCTCTGTCTCTTTCCCTCAAACTACACAGGGCGATTGAGAATGGTGGTTGCAGTCAGTTCAGCACACCTCTGCCACTCCATCCTCCTCACACTCTTCCCCTGCTCCATGGGGTCCCTCCCACAGGAAACAGTCCTTCATGAACTTTTCTAATGTGAACTCTTCCCACAGGCTGCAGTTCTTCATGAACTGCTCCAATGTGATCCCTCCATCAGGATGCAGTCCTTCAGGAGCAGGTTGCTCCAGTGTGGATCCCCTATGGGTTCACAAGTCCTGCCAGCAAAGCTGCTCCAGCATGCACTCCTCTCTCCATGGGTCCACAGGTCCTGCCATGGACCTGCTCCAGCATGGGCTTCCCATGAGGTCAGAATCCTTTGAGCATCCATCCACCTGCTCCAGAGTGGAGTCCTGCCAAGGCTGGAGGTGGATCTCTCCTCCCCCATGGATGTCCATGGGCTGCAGGGACACAGCTGCCTCATCATGGTCTGCACCACAGGCTGCAGGGGAATCTCAGCTCTGGCCCTGAGCACCTCCGCTCCCTCCTTCTGCACTGACCTTGGGATCTGCAGGGTTGTTGCTCTCATTCTCTCACTCCTCTCTCTGGCTGCTGTTCTGCAGCAGTTTTTTTCCACCTTTGTAACTCTTATCCCAGAGGTGTTGCACCATTGCTGATGGGCTTGGCCTTGGCCAGTGGTGGGTTGTGTCACCTTGTCCTGTTCCCCTACACCTCACTACTGCTACCAAAACCTTGCCATGGAAACCCAATACACAATACCCTCACACTTTTAAGACTACAAGGTAAGCTGAATTGGGTCTGAAGAAACATCATCTTTAGGTCAGTGGCTGTAAAAGGGGTGTATGTTTTTGTACTGTCTGGATGATTTTTTGGTACCCCATGACACTGCATAATCACATCTATACAAAGTTCTACACAGAGTAATTTTTGCCAAGTATAATATTTACGTCCAGATTTGCACCATGGTAGTTGTGTTTTCCTTTGGAAAAATTTTATGTGCCTCTCTTGTGTTTACAAGAACTTCTTGCTTGTGTTCTTTTTTGTGCAAAATAAGGGTAAATGTTTTTGAGTCAGGTTTGCATTAAATTTTTTTAAGTAAATAAGTTGGGATTTCTGCCTTAGAAGAGAGAAACAAATTTGCGAAGACATATATAACTTTGTGAGTTATTGAAAAAAACGCAGATTTGTCCCAAAAATGCTGATCTTGGTAAAGAGAATTTCTTCCTTGTCCATCACACCAGTGTGGGTGAGGTTTGGAGAAGCAGGGTCTCAGCTGCTGTGCATTGGGATGCTGTCAGTAGAGCTATGCCCACTCTATACCAGCTGACAGTCAGGGCCAATGTTCTACTGGCAGCAATCCAGGCTTGCTGAAATTAAGAAGTCAGATGCTCATGTTCAGTCTGCCTGAACGCATTAAAAATTCCCAGAAACCTAAAGAGTGAAGATTTTCATGGGTGCTGCATATAATACATGTGGAAACACAAATGCCCAACTGTTACATGCTTATGTTGTTCTGTTCCCTTGGTTTGAAAGCAATAACCACCTAGGTGAGGATCTGATATTAAAGCCAGGAGCTATAAAGCCTGGAAAAGGTGACCTGTTAATTCTGAAATGCATTTGGCTGGTTATGGAATTAACTTTTAAAAATTATGACCTCCAGAAGCAGCTGGGTACTGTATTTGTGATGCATGTTCATAGTAGGAACTAAATAAGGAGTAAATATGGCATGCAACTCCACTGTTACATTTTTAGTACTGCTCATGACACAGTTTTGTCCTGTGCCAACTAACACTCTCCAGATAATGCCCAAGCATAGTTCTGGGGTTAGGAGAGAGATGGACTGTTTCCAAAAGGCTGTTTGGATCTGGCCAGGCTGTTTTGGAGGAATAGAATTTTAGTTGTTCAGCTACAAGCTGTACCATGTTTTTTGGTTTCGAGCCCAGAGCGTGGCTGTGTGCCTTGGTCTGTTTAATTTTCTGACATATATGTGGCCACAGATCCTGCTTTCCAGGAAGCTGGGATTCAGAGGCTTCTTTGGGAAGGCAGTGGCAGCATTGTCTTTGAAAGGTAGGAGAAAAAATTCTCTCAAGCCAGGAAGTGAGAGGTTGTGTCTAGAAAGCAGGAAAAATAATCCAGAGCACCTTAAAATCATAGAATAATTGAGTTTCACAATATTTTTTTGTAAGGCAAACCTCAGGGAATATACAGGTATAATCAGCAACTTTAAAAGCAATTGCTTAAAAAAAATATGTATTAAGAATTATGGCCTGCCATTTTAAATCAAAATGAATAAATTCAGTGTAAGCAGATTGTATGTACAGTGTCCTCAACGAAAGGATGTATATCTTGACAGTAGAGTAAAATTTATCCCTGACCTAAGCTTTGCCTTCTGTTAGCTAAAGGAGCAGCAGCAAACTACTCGTGCAAACCTGAGTTGGCATGATCTTTAGGTTTTCCCTGGGGAGTCTGTGTCTTAAGCAAATGTCTCAGCCCTTTTCTACTAATTGTCTGTTTGCCTCTGTCAAGAAGATGCAAGTCTAACATTATATTTAGCAAAAACTGAAGGGTGTGAAGTTTTGTGTGTGGGTGTTTTTTTTTCCTTTAAGCAGTGTTAAAGCTATTAGAGCCCTAATGACTTAACAGTGTCTGGTCCAACAGACAACTCAAGGGTTGACTTCAGTCTGTGGAGCACAACCATCTGTCTCACCACCTTCTGTAGTACTTGAGGAATAGCTGTTGGAATGGTGTAGGTGTCCTGGTGAACTTGCCATGTATTCCTCCACCTGGGAGTGCTCCAGTGGTCAGAAACTAAGCTCCCTGTCCCTGCATGGACAGTGACAGGCTAAGTGCCATTCCTGCACTGAGAATTCCTGCTATCTGGTGCTGTCTGTGGTGTGAGGATTGTGTGGGGAGAGAATCGAAGCTCAGGTCAGGATGCTCTAAGGATGAGCTGCCCTGAATTACTTGCATTGTCATCGACATAATTGGCATCTATCTGCATAATATTTAAGTAGTACCTTAATGAGTCTGTGCTTTTTCAGTATATGCATTGATAAATGTGTTTAGCTGCTGCTCCTTTTTTATTGTTTGTATCTTAAATCAGAATATTATTCTTTGCTTGATTTTGGAACTTGTACTTTCTAGTTCTTGAATAAAGGACTTCTAAAACATGAAATAATATTGTAGTTGCATGGTTAGGATTGAGAGTCTGGCCTCTGACATGCACTTCATCTTATTTAACTCTTCTGTTTTGCTTTTGAACTACATTACGTAGTCCATTCTGTAATGCAGCTTCACTTAACTCTTTATTTGCAAATAGAATTAATTTTGCATCTTTGCTATTTATGCTTCGTTGAATACTGATCGTACAGCCTTAATTATTTCTTACACAGCAGGAAACTTTCAAAATAGCAGCTGTGTTTTTCCTTAAGTCAAATTGGTTGTGAACTACGACTGCTCAAATCCCTGGGTGGATAATAAGCTTTACTCCCAGCAGGTCCCCCAGACTGCTACGCTGAGGAAACCGAACTGACTCCTGTGTTTTATTGTATAAATGCATTTTAACTAGGGATAAATTGACTTACTGGATGTTACCAAAAGAGGAAAAGAGAATTTTCTCTTTCATGTTAATATGTGATGGTTTGCCTCCTTCTTGATATCCTTTCCTTAAAGCAGCATTAGGGTTTTTGCTAAGATTCCCAGAGTGTCTTATTTATTTCTGTCCATTTTTATCTTGCTGATGTTAAGGAATGATTGCTTTCTTTCTGACTTGCAAATTCTCTCAAGGAGAAGAGCAATTGCTCATAAATATGTTTCTTCACCCTGTGGTTAAGTCACAGTGTTGGAAGAAGTATCTTTAATTATTTTATAAACACATTAAAGTGTTGTTCCTCTTCATTCCTCTCAGCTTTCCTATGGAAAACTCTGGTATCAATCTTGGGCTCTTTATCTCCACTTCTAAAGGAATATTCCTTTTTAAATACCCGAAACTGGAAACCTGAAACTTTGCTGAGTAGTTTATCCTCTTTCCCCTCCCATGGCACTTGCTCTCCTACTCAACAACATCTCTCTCAATCCAAATGTGTTACCTCAATGAACTGGCCTTGCAGCCCATTTCACACAGTTATTGCTTGCGAACAAGAAGTTCTTCCTGGCATCACCTGGTCTTTTTTTAATGTCTATTTCATACTGGTTCATCACATTAACTCTGTGAATCAGACTGACATTGTCCTTAGATCCCATTTGATCTTTGCGTTAGTTTGATTTTGTTTTACACTAAAATTTGGATATCTGTGATAAATTTTTAAAAGGTTAGAAAGCAAGCTTCCATAATGAAATATGTATTTTGTTAAAAATCAAATTTAATCTTAGCTTCTACTTAAGTTGTGCTGAGGGATAGCTGTTCTGTGTAAGTTGCAAAGTTTTTGTAATTTTATAATACAGCTGAACAGGGGATGCTCCTTGATAGTTGCCGGTTTTTGTTTCCAAAATTTAATTTTTCTGGAGTGCTGGAGTTCCTGAGTCTTTCAGACCTATAATTTTTATTGTTGGGTCAAGAGGGAAGGGGACATGTTTTCTTATATCTTGACCCAGTAAATGCTGTAAAAAACAATGATATTTAGAGCTGTTTTTTTAACCCACTTGCGCTGGGGTCAGAAGTTGTCTCTTACTGCTCTGTAGGAAAAGGTGTGCTTCTGGGTTCTATCAGGTGCTGCCAGCACTTTCCCTATCCCGAGATGTTCCTGCTGTGCCTTTTCTCTGATGCCTCCTTCCTGTCTTCTTTCCCATGTACAATGCATCACTCTTCAGGGTGAGCTAGACGTCCTAAACACAGTAACAGTAGTTCACTGTCTGTACTGAGACACTGATTGACCTTTTGCTCTGGGTATAATACACAGTAGAAGATACCTTGCAGGAATACTCTTTGTTTTTGAACAAAAAGGGAAATTACTCTGTATTTAAGGTGTTTAAGTAACTTTTCTGATTTTTGCTTAGTAATTGAAATGGTTTCATTAATAACAATCCTTTTAAACAACTTTTAAAATCCACAGATTGCAACCTCTTTCTAAGTATCGGGAAGGCTCTGGATCATCTTCAACAAGGTAAGAGTCAACTCTGCTACTTTCAGTCTTACACAGAACAGCTGTCTGGCAGATTTGAATGTCATCAATGATAAATGAACACTCAGCCTCCCTTTAATGCCATTCTATTATGTAGTTTTACTGTTGCACCTAACTGGTGCTTTAAAAGTGCTATCTGGGCATAATATTCTCGCCTTGGGGGTTTTATTTGTTTGCCTTTCTTATTATAGAATAACAACTGAGAATTCTTCTTCCCATGTACTTTTTTAATTTACTCCACTGTTTGTTTTGAGTCATTTCACTGTTATTGTTCTGGTCTGTGTAAACCCTTGGGACAGAATTGGCTTAGGCAGAGAGCGGGATTTGTTCTCGTCCCTTTTGAAGTCCTGATTCTGCGATTTTTACAGGGCTTCTGCTGCCATTTTTTTCCCTCAAATCTTGACTGGGTTCCCATCAAACTCTCTGAAATATAAGTTCTAAATACCTTCCATTGAAACAGAACTAGAGAGAATTAGCAGCCAGCAGCAAAATAAAGCAGTGCTGGAAATAGACATTTTTCCCCTAGAGAAAGGGAGTTCCCTGACTTGACCAGCTACTAATTGGTACAAATATTTGTTTACACAGAGGAGCTATTGCTAATTAGCTCCCTGTGTGGGTGTTCTACTTGGGAAATTAGTGTTACATTTTGATTTAATTTAATCTGCTTTTATAATGAATTGTTATAATTTGCAGTAAGGAATGTATTTTTAGGAAAAAAACCAATCTGCACCACACCACACTTCCCCCGAGTTTCAAAAGACAGTTCCTCTTTAGACAGAAATCAAGCACTCTTACTATTTTGAATTGAAATGATAAAAATACATAACTAGATTAGAACCAGGTTTTAGTCATATATTTATAAATATAGCTGCAGAAACACAACCATGTTTTTCAAAGCCAAAACTTAATTAAACTGATTTATGGACCTGATGTCTTGGTCTCTGAGGTTTTGTGGATAGTGAACCTGAATATCTGGGAAGAGTCTTTGTGGAGTTATATTAGCATTATTGAGGTTATGGTTGAAATGGAAGTTCACTTCCAAGTTTTTCTGTAGTGGTTTTATTTTTCCTGTTACCTTCATCTTTATTCTGGAAGCAAACTTGCATCTTTCTAAGTTAATTTACTTAGTTGAAAAAGTGATATTAGAATAGCTGTCCTTGCAAATCCTTATGGAGCTGGTCCCCTTGTTTTCCAGTAGACTCTCCCCTCCCCACAACAATTTCAGAATGAAATTATCATTATTGGGCATTTAAATTACATTCTTCGTTTCAGTAGTTTCAAAAGATTGGAAAGTTAATTTCTGAACTTAGAGCTGCTTTAACTGGACTTTTTCAATATAAAATACTGTTTTAAATAAGTATAGCTGTTATACTAATTTGCTAAATGTTTTGGAAATGTATTTACATTTTCATGATTTCAGTATTATATCTTTTAATTCTTAATATAATGCATACCAGTATTAGTGAACATTATTTTCCTTTGGTTGTACCAGCCTTTGCAACAGCTCATTGTAAAATCCAACTTAAATTGAATCTGTTCTGCAGAATTATATGGGATAAAATTTAGTTTAAATACCTTGTTTCAACCCAGCTGCATTTTTGAATGGTATTGCTCCAAAAATTTTCGGATGTTACAAATTTTACTTTAAATGCAATACTTTCTATTTTTCCTGGCAATTTCCTTTTTAAACTAGAAAGTTTAATCTGAAAATTGAGATAGGGAAAAGGACAGTGTTCCCAAGTGTAATCTTGAATGTTTTTCATGACAGACGGACTTGAATGTTTAGCATCACCTCTTTGGATTTTTGAATGTGAATTGGAACCACTGTATTCCTAGGTAAGACATAACAAAGTGTTTAAGTACCCCCTTTCTTTTATATGTGAAATGCAAGAAAGCTAAAGAGTTACTATGGACTTTACTTTGTGCAGTGTTTATGTTTTTGTTGAATGAGTCCAATGTTATTTGATCTTTTAAATAATAATAGTTCAGTTGCCCTGAGTTTTTATATTCCCTGAAAGAAACCACACCAACTAATGTATGATCAATCTATGTGCAGTATTATCTTTATGATCGGGTGTGTAGTTGCTTAATCAGTGTGTTGCCGTCCAAAGTGGCAGGTGAGTTCTCTTTGCCTCTTTTCTTGCATCAACATCTTCACTCAGCAGGATATGCTGATTTAGGGAATTTGCTGCTGAAAAGGCTTCCTGGAGGATTACTTTAGTCAGTTTAGACCTCTGCATCAGCTTACTGCAGACTCAAACAAGTGCTGGTGTCAATGCCAGGAAATCAGTGCCAGTATCTGCAGCAACAAAGTGTTTTATTAGCTTTAAACTTCTTGTTTCTCTCTGCTGCAAGAAAAGGTTTGATATATGAGGAAGACTATGAAGGCATTGTGAACAGCAGCAGACTTCAATAACTGAGGAGGAAGCAGAGGAGCTAGAAGGTTTTGATCTGTAGATGTAATTAAAAGAGAATTTGTCACTGAAGATTAGCTTTTTCTTAGTGAAATCCTAGAGGTTGTGCCAATTTGGCTGTCCATGTTTTCTACATAGACTACAAGGAACAGAAGGGAGATCTCAGGGTCACACTAGACGTGTCCAAGTTAAGGTCAGCACTATGCTGGGGCTTCCGAGCTGCGAGTCACAGACACCAGGTCTGCTGGTTCTGCCCCAACCACTGCTGTTTGCAGCCCCTTCTGGGCTGCTGAGAAACGTGGCACAGACAGGAAAGTCGACCTGCACTTGCAGCATCTGACGCTCAAGATCTGAAAGGCAATATCTTTATTGTGGGAAGTGAGGCTATGCTAGATGGTAGTTTTGATCTGGTGTTTTCTCAGAGATGGAAGCCCTTGAGTATGGAAAGGACTCTTTAAGCTAACCCTGCTTTATTAGCAGTGAATGCTGTCATTAATTAAGCTGCTGTGAGAGGAATCCAACAAGCGATGCTGTGGGCAAAAGACCACAAAAACTTCCATTTGTTGCAGGTAGAAACAACCCCAACATGGCAGCAGCCTGACTGGGTTTCTATTAAAGCAGTTTCACAGTACCCAGGTGAACCCAGGGCAGTCTGTCAAAATAAAGGTGTTTGTAATTATGCAGGTTTACTCATAAGAAATAAAACCACCTGCAGAGTGTTTGGAAGGTGTAGAGATTGATTATTAAGGCCAAAAAGGCTGTGGATATGGAACCAGCATCATTGAAAGACAGCAGTATTCCTGTTTCATTTCACTGGATGGATGAATAAACCCAGGACCAATGGATGAGGTAGATGTGAAGGATGGCAGGAGAGACTTATTAAGATAAAAGGCTGCAGTCAGAGCTTTGACAATTTCTGCAGTGTAGGAAATTACTCTTCTCTGTGTTTTAAACTAATGATGTGAACTGGTAAGGACTGTATATTTAACCAGCAAAGCTACTTTGTGTATTTTATTTTTAGCTTTTATTTTCTCCTTTAAAATGCCTTCCAGCCTTCTATTTTGTTAGTCATATGGAATTTGAAGTAGGAATTATGTCTATGACATACCTATTAAATTAATGGCCCATTTTACTTTTTAAATGCAGAATGATCCTTCTGAGCCAGAGAGGACAGAATCTCAAAAATGAGTGCTCTGCCTGGGCTTATCTACCCCAGGGGTGGGGAGGACTGAGGTCTTAGAGACAGATCATGTAGAATGAAAAGGAAGAATAAAACGAAAAATGGTAGGAATGGAGATAAATACTCTTGGCATGTCAGAGGAAACAGGAAATGAGGAGAAAAAATGAGGGTGAAATGAGGAAATAGAGATTTGTTAAATTATGGATTATTTCAAATATTATTCCATAGAAAGTTAATATTACTACAGCGCGGTTCGCTGCTTTTATTAAGTTCATTGGCAGGAAATAATAAACTGGTAGGAATTACAGCTGGTAGGAAAATATGTTAGTTTGTTCTTTTTTTACCTGATATATTTTTGAAGTTCTAACTGTTTGCTATTAGACCTTTTACAGTTAAGACTTTTTTTCCAAATGAAGCCCTTAAATATGCCTTTAATGACTTTAAAGATTGATTTTTTTTTTCAGAAGACTGACAAAATACAAGCTATAGAAGCATCTAAAGTTTTCTTTTTAAAAGAAAAGATTCTGAAAATCAAATCTTAATATGACAGTGACAAGCCAATAATAAATTCTAAATACTAATGTGGCAGAAGCAATTCTTTGTGCTCATAGCTTTGAGCTGCTTGAGCTGTGCTGGGAATTTTACACGACAAGGATTTCATTTCTCTCAGTGCAAAGAGAAAGACTGAATCTCGTAGACTGTTTTTAAAATGACCGGTATCCCTTAAAACTGTTTGGAAAAGTATGACATTAAATACTGCTTTGGTTCTCCAGAATTTGAATATTCCTAAATTTTATAACTGTTTGCAGAAGTATTTTGTTTGTACATGTCTATGGTGATCTGTATTGGCTTTTAAATGACCTTGGAGCAGAAGAACATGGGGTGGGAAGAGAGTAAACTGTTTTTGTTTTCAATTTCCTGTTTTCTAAGTATACATAGGCAAGTTTCTTAATTAAATAATACCATAGAACACTTAATTTAGACAATGAACTATGATGATGAACTATGACAATTCAGATCTTCAGATGGTATATTCTGAAATTGGTTAACAAGAATTAGTAATCATTTTCTACCAAAAGCAGTGTGAACTGTTAAGATGAAGTCAGCAATGCAGGGAGAGAGCAACATCAAACATTTAACCTAATTTCCACAATTAAGTAGGATGCCTGAAGTATGCTTCGCTAACTGCTTGAGGTGCCAGAATTAATATCTAAAGCTGAATCTCTGAAGTGAATTTGTGCTTCACACACAAATGTGCCCTTGGGTATCACCACAGGCCATGATAACTTACTGACATCTCAGCTACCTTGATAAAATGAGCACTGTGGTCGTACAACTTCAGAATGCATGTTAGACATTTTTTTAGAAAGCAATTAACAGTTTATAAACAAGATGATAACATTTCACACCTGTTGCTTTGCAGTCTTTGAGAGATTGTTTTTATGCCCACAGAGTACCTTGTACAGGCGTGTTCTGTACTGTTGCAAGGAGTACCATGTGATGAGGTTTTCAACACTGATTACTAGTTAATTCATTGCCAGGTATTTTACAGATATAATGCATAATCATGTTTAGGAGAGACCTGTGAAGAAAAGTACTCTGGTAACTGTAGGGGCCTGCCTTGCATTGCTGGCCAGATGTGTTTTCCCAAGAACTGGGCACAGTCTCAATCTGGAAGTCGGCTGTAGGCCAGATTTTGGTCTGTGGTGCTAGACTGTGACTCAGAGCCTAAAATTAAAATGCTTTTTCTGAGTTTTGCATCCTCAAAGAAGAGTGGCTTCCCAGCAGGTGTTACTGATGAGTTGTTTGCTAATTTACAGCAGTGAAACTTCATGAGGTTTTTGAAATTAAAGGTAAAATTTTTCTAAATTAGCAAAAGACAAATTATTGACTTCTTCTGAAACAGAGGCTCTAATTTTTCACCAATAGCAAAAAGTACAGCTTTGCGTTATCTCTTTTTTTAATAAAAATTTTTCAAAGGAATTTTTCTTTCACAAAAAAATTTTGCAAGCTCTTTTTTTGCAATGTTCACCTTCATTAACACAACTTGCTGACTTCCTTCCTCAGCAGCAGTTCTTCCTACACTCAGAGGTCAGAAAAGAGCAAGATCAACAAGCCACACATCTGGCTGTCCCTCTTTCCAACTGGAACAAAGAAACAATTTTTTAATGGCTTTTTGAGTTAATTGTAAACAATTTGGTTTTGGAATCGCTGACTCGCAGCAAATGTTTGTAGTAGGCGGATATAGGGAAAAAGGACTATGTCCTAATGCAATTCCTCTGCAGCCAGTGAGGAAAAAAAAATCACTTAAAAAAAAAGGAATGTCTTGCTCCTTGTAGCATTGAAGTATGCTGAGAATTTTGAGTGCATGTAGACGACATTTCACAAGCTTAAAATATATGCTTTGATGAGGCAGAGAGACACTAGTTGCTCATTTAAATTTTATATAGCCTTGTCTACAATAGTACTGATTTTTCCCCCTTTATTTACAGTAGTTGTTTATGTATTAACAAATTGACAGTGGTATAAGACCAGGTACAAACAATAGCAATAGGGGAAAGCTATTTTAAAATGAGAGTTCTGTTCTAATACTTTTTCCTGGTATTTCTACTGTTCCTAAAGGCATTTTTCCATATGTTTTTCCATATTTCCCAATATTTACAGTTATTAATCCTTAAGTAACATTTTGCAAACAAATCCCTAAATAATTAGTGAATCGTCATTTTCATACTTTCCCAATTACTGTAATTTTTTAATACTCTATAACATCAGGTAGCATCAGTATATCTAATTTATTGGACTTTTGTTTTTTTAAAGTGTTTTATCTGAAGTAAAATAAATATCTGGTGTGACTTTTATACTTCACACTTCACAACAGGAAATACTAGAATTGTTGATTTGCAGCACTACTGAAACCCCAGTTACTTTTAAAATACCTTGTTGTACGTTTATGTGTCTAATTTGAACTCATATTGCTCCCAGATTTTGGTTGCTTTGTTTAATAGGTCTGTCATGATGGTTTTATTTCTAACCTGACCATCCTACTAAATATTTCCAAATGTTTTGATGTGAAAAGTAAATTGGTAATGCTGTTTGAAACAATGCCAAAGTTTATGAAAAACTGGAATAAAATGAATCATTAAAAAAAATGCTTTCCATCAATTTGTTTGTAGGGGGTGAAATGTTATGATGATTATTTTTTGTCAAATTAGGTGTTTGGGTTGATAATGCCACTTAGTGGATAACTGCCTCAACTGCAGCCTGCTTCCAAAACCAAATCAGGTGCCAGACAGCTATCTTGATTTGTATTGGAGTTTTTCTCCTGCCAGGAATATGCTGAACATAGCATGTTTTCAAAGAACCTTCAATTATCAGCCACATTTTAGGAATTTTATTATAGCCAGTTCAATTTCTGAATTAATTGTATTAATATGTGTGAATTATTTATTACAGAATTTTAAACTTCTTATAGGAAAGTAAGGTTCTTTGATTTGATTTGAAATGGTAAACAACAATCTTGGTCACTTTGCTCTGATTCTTTAGGTTAATAAAATATTGATTGGTACTATGGTGGTAATTTTAGGCAATGCTTTGTTTTAGCCCTTATGGTTGGAAGATGGGTGACTGGGCAAACACCAAACTAGAACAAGCCCATAGTTCAAGAACTGAATTGAAGATTCAAGTTCAAATTGAATCAAGACCTGATTGAAAGTAGTTATTGCCTATATAGAGGCCATACCCAAAATGGGAGTGTAGGACTGGCATGGGCTTTGCTGTAGTTGCATTTTTTCAGACTTCAAATAATTCTCCTTCAGAAGATCAGAAAGGTGAGATAGGCACCAAATGTGTGTTCCACCACTGTTATTTACAATTATCATTTCTTGAATATATTCCTTTCATAAAGATTCTGCCAGGTAGTTTGGATGGTGGTATTAATAACTTAGTGTATTTGATATAAAATTTACATATATAAAAATCCAACTTTGATGCCAATGTATATATGTAATTATTTTTAAATTTCCTATTTAAATAGTTGCTTATAATTTGAAATTTTCTTAGAAACTAATGAATGTTGTCTTTACAAGGATGTATTTATTTTAGATATGACTTATGCCACCTCTAAGTATGAATGGCAAGTTAGTTACAACTGAAAATGAAACAAGGTTATGCAAGCAAAATTTCAAATTTTGCTCTAAACCTAAATATAGTGATATTTCTATAGTTCCACTATTTGCCTTTCAAACAGGATCAGCAAAGGCAGTAAGAAAATCTTGGATGTGACTGCTTCCTTCCATTTTTGATAGCAGGTAGCTAACTGGCATTTTAAAATTAGTGTATCTCATCCCATGTATCTCTTTTTTAGTCAGACTACCAAACCATTTCTTCTTTCTCAACTTTTAGACTGCTGCTTAACTTCAAAAGAAATAATGCTAATCAAAACTGCTTGAATAAGTGTAAATAGAGATGTTATTTTTGTTCAGAAGGAGAAAACAGGACTGGTGCCAGGGCTGATGTGGAGTGTGTCAGATGCCCTGCTGAGCACACTCACCACCCTCGGGATTTCACTTTGCTAAGCCTAAACAGCCCCCATGTGCTGTTCAACCTTTGAGTGGAAATGACAGCTGTGATAATTTTTGATGCAGTCAGTTACTTTTAAACTGAGTTCTGAGTTTCAGCAGGAAAAAAGGGAAGGCGATATAATTTATTTTTTAATATTGGTATTAGTTCTGAAATGTGATTATTAAAACAGTCTGGGTTAGTTTGGGGTTTGTTCGAGCTGTAAGACTAGAAGAGACCGATGGAGGAGCTGAGTCCCTGCAGGAATCCAGGTGGACGCGTGGGTCTCCCGTGGAGGGATGTTGGCACTGCTGGGCTGAGCTCAGCTGGCATCAGGGCTCATCCTGACCTTTACTTAGGTGGGGAGATGGGCTCTGGGGGTGGTCAGGGCACTGGAACACCTTCATTATAAGGAAAGGCTGAGGGAGCTGGGCCAGTTTAGCCTGGAGAGGAGAAAACCGAGGGGACGTCATCGATGTCTTTAAGTATCTGAAAGGGGGGCACCAAGAGGATGGAGCCGGGATTTTCCCGTCGGTGCCCAGGACAAGAGATAACGGGCAAGAAACTGATGCACAGTGAAGTTCCAGGTGAACACGAGGAGCAGCTTTCCCGAGCGGGTGCCCGGGCAGACCGCGGATCTCCGGAGCCTCGGCGCTGTTCCCGCCGGGAGGGCGGGCGGTGGCGGCCGGGAGGCAGCAGGGGGCGCCCCCGCGCCGCGCTGTCCCGGTCCCGCCGCTTTCCCTGGATAACGGGCCGAAGGGTTTGTGCATCTCCTAACGGCGAGGGAATAAACCGGCGTGGATGGGCTTGGGGCCGACGGCCATCCGCATCGGTCAGACAGCTAAAAATGGATACATAGCAAAGCACAGGAGTAGGGTATAAAGTCACGACTGTGCATCAATTTTATCGGCTTAATAAAACGTTACGGTGCAAATTTCATTACTTAAATTAGGAATAGCTCCCAGTAGTGATTAGGATTAACTACTGATGAGCCTGTCAGGGTCTCTAGGTGATTTCAGGTTTTTTTCGCTTATAAGAAATCTTAATTTTTAATTAAGAAGATGGTTTTAATTTGGTGTCATCTGCAGTTGGTCCTTCCCTGTTTGTCATCTTAGGCAAATAGCAGATTTGTTAATGCACCCTAAAAAGTTGCAGTGGTGTTTAGGAAGCTTGTGTTGGGGCACAAGGCTTGTTTGGCAGTCAGTGTAAGTAAAACATGGATTTTGAAAATAGATTTACTAGGGAATGCACTTCTTAAAGTATTAGGCACAATGCAAAATTAAAAATCTCTTTGTGTTTGCATCATTAAGAGGGCTAATGTGCTTGTCTGTTAACTAAATGCAATTTTCAAAGCAGACTGTCTTGCAGAAAAATGGCATGGAACCATTCTGCCCTGTATGTCTTAATGAATTGAGTCTTTAATGTGAAAGAAAAGGAATTAAGAAAATATCAGAAGGATTTAAAAAAATGACACTAAGTTAATTAAGAAAAAATGGGGAGTTTTATTGAAAATTATACTTTTCCGTAACTCCTGCATGCTTCCGGATTAGCCTAATGTTTTGGAGAAAACCTGTTCTTGTTCAATATTCAGTCCCCTCATCCCTTAACTTGACTGTGAGAACAGTAATTGAAAAATTCCAGAATTTAGCAACTTTCTAAACTGCTTTATGTTTAATTTATAGTCCACTATAATGATTACATATTTTTTCCCTCAGCCTTTGTGCTTACCAGTCCATCTGCATTTGTAGGATTGATTTTTTTTTTTTTCCTTGAATGAAATAATTTACATATATGTTTATGGAAAGTCTTCTGGATAGTGTCTCCAGTTTATCAAAGTGATTTTGAATTATGATCCTATTTTTCAGAGTATTTTAATTCCCTTCTAGGTTAGTACATAGTTTAAAAGGGTATTTTCCTCTTTTCTGTCTGTCATTAATTAGAAGTACTGAGCAAAAACAGTTCTATACACAGGTAACAGATACTGTTTAAAAATACCACTCTTTTTTTGTCATCTGCTGTCAGCTGCTTTTTCAGATTTTCAGAGTTTTAGCAAATTTATGGTAGTAAATAACTTTTTTTCTTTTCTCATCTCCAGTCCTTTGTCAGAGCTCCCTCTCCACATTTCTTCCTTGAGTTCTGCCCTATGGTTATACAGGCATATTGATTTCTGAGCCTCTGTTTTGTCTCTTTTGTCCATCAGAATAACCTGTTGTTTATTGTCTCATCTGCTGAGTTTCCTGCACTCCCTTATTTCTTAAATCAACTTTCCAAGAGACCTATCCTTCCGGGTACCTGATATTACTGAAACTGCTCTTGTGAAATCATGAGCTTTAATTTGCTGTTTTCTCCTCATTTAGTAACCTGTGCTGTTTTTAATTAATTTCTCCTGTAATTCCATCCTCAAATTCAGTTAATTCTCCCTATAACTATCATAAAAGTCAAAAATAGCCATTCCTCTAGCAAACTCCTCTAGAAAGAATATTTATTACTCCAGAAGCCTGTACAGATTCTGTTACTCATACACCTCCATACTTCAGCAGAACTTTCTTTACCCCTTTCTTGAGTTAGGTGGTCCCCCAGGTTGCTGTTTTGGGGATGATACCTGTTTTGTCTTCCTTTACCCTCACCCAGAGACACCTTGGTGACCTTTTTCTGAAATTCTAAATAATTTTCTTAAAGTCTGTATTAACCTCCAGTTTATTTACAGTGATATTTTGAATATTTTTTTTGCCAAGTGGAACTCTTGCTATTTCCATCAACAGTTTTGTAACAGAAATCGGTCAGGAAGTTTTCTTATTTTGTGTAATGAAATATTAAATAAGATCACTATTACAGAAGTGGAAGTATTTTAAACTAATAGCAACTAATCCCTACAAAGATCCACATTTCATCTTTAATTCCTCAGATCATGAGCTGTTGGTACATATAGTCAGCCATAGCTGTCTTAATTCCACTAATGTCAATATCTTTGATCTGAATGTATTACCTGCTTAGTATTTTAAGATATTGTTTAACTTCCCTCTCCTTTTCCAGGAAGCAATACTTGTAAAGACTGCTTCAGATCTGTATCTTACAGATTATTACCCTACAAACCAGAAATGCAAAATGGCAAAATGCATTATGTCCTACATACTGACACATTCAGAGCAGATCACTGGCAAATATGCAGTAAGAAATCCGGTCACATAGGATTTATGGTGTTATACCTCAGGACTTGACTGAGATTAGATGTACTGTTTTGGCATTTATGTATTAAAATAAGAAGTAAAAAAGAGAAAGAAGAAAATTAATATGCAAGGACTTATTCCTGTTATCAACTGGCACAAGAAATAACTTGAATATAAAATCAAACGAGGAAAGTTTTTACCATAGTTGCCCAAAAAACTAGAATATGATAGTCTTCATCTTGTTTTTTCAGCCACTTGCACTGGATTTTCTGCAAGTATGATAAAAATACTCTGTGTGGCATAGTCAGAAGACTGAATAATCAGCAATCATTTATAGGCAGAAAGGACAAGCAACATTTTTTTTCTGTTTCTGATTTTTCACCCAAGAGTCTGTTTCTGATTCTGTATCTAAGAACTTATCTGATCAAGAATAGATTTTTCACTCATTCTATTCACAGATGTTGAAACCAGATACCTTCTCAAATGTTCAAATCATTAGATTTCCAAAACTGAATGGGGTTTAAGATGGCTTACTTCCTTTTTCACTATAATTTTGGTGACAAATTATGAGGACAAAGAAACTTTTAAGGAGAAGATGTTGGTGTGGCCGGCTGCCCTTCTCTTACAAAAGTTTGGAAGAAATCAAACTCCACTTGGGAAAAAATACATTGGTTTTGTTTTGAAGGAAGAGACATTTAAAACTAGCTCTCTCTGCTGTGTATCAGTTTGATAAGCAATGGTATCCTGCTTTGCTTATCTAACAGCATCAACTGATAGAGGCTCCATTTATCATGTACAGAGGAATTGTGTCCCTGTTTTGTGTAAAGCATCTGTGGCATATTCAGACTAGGTTAGTGTAGTTACTCTACACTCAGGCAGAAGGAGCAAAGTGCAACAGTGTTTTCCTGATTTCAAGTATATTTTATTCTAATTACATAATTGGCTTCCATTTCATATTTCTTTTGGTGTTTTTTGTTTGGTTCGTTTGTGATGTCAGTATTATTTTTATTTATTATTATTATTATTATTACCTATGAATCAAAATCCAGACATTTTGGTTGCCTGATTTTCATTCTTTCACGATGGCTGCTCTGACATTATGTACTTTGAAAATACGTACAAGTTCTGTTCAAAGTATATTCAGGTGTGAGAGTTGGCATATAGAAAAATCCCCCTGTTGGATAAATTTTAAGTTCATCTAAGGTAATTTTTTTCTTTTTTTACCTTTTAATTTTAATGAAACCACAAGCCAAGCTCTGTAATCCTTGGGGCTACAGGTACTAATGTTGATGGCCAAGTCTTTAAACGTTTTATGGTTAGTGAAAATGTATTTGTCGTTGCAAGCCATTTATTAATTCCCTTTTACTTGCCTCACTTTTTTTTAGGTTTTAATTGTGTCCTGCAATCTGCATATCAGTTAACAGCAAAAGCTCTTGGCTGGAAGTATTGCTTATCTAGGAATTTTAATAAAATGATTGTTCAAAGCAGGAATGACTCTTTTATCTTGCATTACTTTCACCTTGAGCGACTTTCTTCTCTTATTCCACTTTTCACTTCTTTGTATCTGTTTTTTGGCTTTGAGTTTGTTAGGGTTTCTTTTTGTCTGTTTGTGCTTTGCAAGCCTAAGGAATGTGTGGCACTGATTTTTCTTTGCTTGCATATAGGTTTTCTCTTGGTGCACTTTATGTCTGTCATTTATATTAGGAAAATCTTTTAAATACAGGGTTTAGAGGCCAGCATTGGGGATAATTTTTTTTTCTGGAAAATGAATGTAGCTTGCTCTGTGAAAAAAAGAAAAAAGGGTATTTGCTAGAGAATACTGTGCATACATCACTATTAAATATCTTACATATATATTGGGGGGTTTGTGCAATTAGCATCTCAAACACAAATGTATGGCTATTTTTACTTTTTTCTTTTCTTAGTATAGCCATACAGTCTTAAACTTATTTCTAAAATGAAGTCCATAGAGGAATAATACCACTTTTGAAAACTAAATGTATTTGCACAACTCAGACTATTAAATACCACTTATTTTATTCTTCATCAGTGCAACTACAGTTTATAAGATTTAAATATTTATCAGTAAAACAACGGAAGATAATGACAATAACATATCCATGCAAATATTCTTAACTATAAAAAAATGGAGAGATGATTAAAAAGAAACCTACTGTGAAGTTTAATGGGAATAAATCATAGAATTATAGGATCAGAGAATCATTTATGTTGGAAAAGACCTCCAAGTTCATTCAGTCCTGCTGCTAACCTGATCCTGCCAAATCCACTACATCCCTAAGTACCACATCTGCACTACTTTTAAATACCTCCAGGGATGGTGACTCACCCATTTCCCTGGGCAGCTTGTTGCAATGCTTGACAGCCCTTTCAGAAAATAAATTTTTCCTTATATCCAATCTAAACCTCCCTGGTGCAACTTGAGGCCATTTCCTCTTGTCTTACTGCTCATTATCACTTCCCTGGTCCTGCTGGCCATACTATGACTGTTGTAGGCCAGGATGTCATTGGCCTTCTTGGTCACCTGGGCACGCAGTGGCTCATGTTCAGCTGGCTGTCCACGAGCACCCCCTGGTCCTTTTCCTTTTGGCAGCTTTCCAGTCACTCTGCCCCCAGCCTGTAGCTGCCGGTTGGGCAGGACCCGGCACTTGGCCTTGTTGAACCTCATACGACTGGCCTTGGCACATTGATCCAGCCTGGATCCCTCTGCAGAGCCTTCCTGCTCTCCTGCCGATAAACACTCATGCCCAACTTGGTGTCTTGTGCCAACTAAGGGTGCACTCGATCAGAGAATCACAGAATCATTTAGGTTGGAGAAAGACCTCCAAGTCCAACCTTTGAACCGTCACCACCAGGACAGCTAGACCATGGCACTAAGTGCCACATCCAATCATTTCTTGAACACTTCACGGGATGGTGACTCCACCACTTCCCTGGGCAGTCTGTGCTAATGTTTACAACCCTTTCCATGAAGAAATTTTTCCTGATGTCCAACCTGAATCTCCCCTGGCACAGCTTGAAGCCATGTGCTCTCATCCTGTTGATAGTTGCCTGGGAGAAGAGACTGAGCCCCACCTTGCTACAACTTCCTCTCAGGTAGTTGTAGAGAGCACTAAGGTCACCCCTGAGCCTCTTCTTCTCCAGGCTAAACAACTCCACTCCCTCAGCCACTCTTCATAGGTCTTACTCTTCAGACCCTCCACCACTTCCATTGCACTTCTCTGGATATGCTCCAGCACCTCAATGTCATTCTTAAAGTGAGGAGCTCAGAACTGAACACAGTACTCAGGTTGCAGCCTCACCATGCAAATCTCCTTGTCCAGATCATGATAAATGTAGTAAACAGGACTGGCCCCAATACTGAACCCTGGGAAACCCTGCTAGTGTCTGACTACCAGCTGGATGTAATTCCACAGCTGAATGTAACTCCACTCACCACCTCTCTATTGGCCTGGCCATCCAGCCAGTTTTTAACCCATTGTCCAGTGCACCCATTCTAGCCATGAGCAGCCAGTTCTCCCAGTAAATTTTTTGAATTTTGCACTTTTTCTGTTTCCTTACGAGCACCTCAACAAACTGTATAAGTGAATATCACAATGATTTGGAATCCTGCTTTTGATCTGAGAGGTTTGAGTTTGTTCTGATGCTGGTGTATTTTTGAAACCACAATTAATTATTCATGCAGTAAGGTCAGTTCCAGCGCTTTAATGACACTGATGTGCTTAGTACAGTTCCCTCAGACTGTGGACTGGATGCCTCCTGTCTCTACTCATACAGGTGTGCCACTAGAACTCATCATTCCAAATCTTACAGTGCCACTGCTGAGCTTGGGAGCCTCTGTTTCTCCTGAAACTTCCAATGGAGCTGCTCATGAGAACACTCACAGCCCTGTTTTGTTAGGGTGATCTAAATGAGTTTAAGCAGTAAGTATTTGCTGATCCAGCTCATTTTGACAAAAGCCTTTTAGACCATGTTTATGCAAGCAGGCAGATTTAGGAAATAGTATCTGGCAAAGGAGCACTGATGAGCAGCAAAGGCTTGAGCTGGTGAATGTGTCCTTTTTCACTAACATGAGGTTTAAATGCTTTATCTGTCTATCTTCAGTGTAGCTGCAATGCTGCTGATAGTTTTGGGTTGGCGCTGATTAAATTAGTCCTGTAAGACAAGAAATCAATTAGTACTTCTCTAACAATTTGACAGATTTGTAGGGTTGAGTTCTGATTTGTTTGGGGGAGGGGGGCATAGTATTTTGTATATCACAATTTAAAATTAAACTGATTGGTTTAGAGGGGGAGAAGAAATTTATTTTGCCATCGTAGGTAATACCTCTAGAATGTTGAAACTGAATCAATGAAATTTTACGAACAAAGTTATGTGTTGGAAAACCAGCCTGTGCTATTTTCTTCAGAGCTCAAATTTTTAAATATGCTACTGGATAATGGTAAATAAAGCACAAAAAGCTAAATGTACCTTCTTGTTCATTACTGGTGTTGTGGTTTATGTCTGTGTGCTACTAATTAAGTGTTGAGCATCAAAAATCAAGCAATAACCTTTAAACAGTACCTTAAAAAGTATTTTCTATATGCTTATGTCATATCTTAGGGTAAGCTTTAATGGTTTGAGTAGCAGTTGAGAAAAAGAAAATGCAAACATGTCATAACTTTTAAAGCATAGTTAAAAGTTAGAATTTTAAGGGACTTAGACACTAAAGAGAAGCTGCTGTCATTTAGTAGTGCAACATCAGCAATATTTTTATATATGCATTGAGTCTCATTTCAGCATTTAAACTGATTTTACAGTAAGTAAAATAAAATGCTTTCCAGTTTTATTAAATGGGTTTTTATGCTCTTAAGTTAAACCTTTCTGATTTGCTTCTGTGCATGAGCTGCTATTTGCATTTTTCTTGCAACAACAGCATATATCCTGACCTGCTTAGAATGCCTTCCATTAGTTACTTTGAAATCCCATTAAAAATTATCCTGGAGGTGACTTACAGTTCCTGAGGTTTGGCATATGTTGTTAGAGTTTTTAAGGAAAGACAGTTTGGAAGATCCAGGTACTGGGAAGCAGCAAGCTATCCAGAATAAAATAATTCATTTTGAGGCAAGGAATTGTGTTTGTTAGCATTTCCATTACAGTGAAGGTTGGCCTTTTAATTCAGAGTCAAAACTTGGTGTTGAATGATGAATTATACTTGAAAGCTTCTTGAAACTAGATGTTGCTTTTAGTTTTGCTTTTTAGGAAACCATTAAGAAATTATTTCAATTCATAGAGAATTAAAGCATGTTTATCAGCTGCCTGAACCATATTTTCTGGATGCTGATGTTAAATATGACTATTTTTGGAGTTGATGTACTTTGAAAATAGACGGTTTCAAACCAGAGCCTTCAGGATCATTGGAGAATACTGCCTGACCATGAATGTGTGTATAAGTTTGTGCAGGGTTCTGTTTTGTACTTGTGACCTAAATAGCTGAATCAGTTTTTACACAAGGATTGAAGGAAAGGGGAATAAAATGAAAAACCAGCTAAAAAACTACAACAAAAATTCCGGAAAAATACTCAGAAATCTCCCAAGCCGAGATGTGCTGTACTTGTATAAGAAGGATCAGAAAGCAGAGCTTGGGCACATGACCTCAAGCTACTCAATGCAAATGAGGGAGCATATCCTCAGGTTTTTGGCACAAAGGGTTTCTTGCTGTTCAAAGCATGCTATCAGCTAAACCAGTTCTGGATGCAGTGCAAACTTTGGCAGTAGAAGAAATGGTTGGATACTCTCTGAAGATTGAAGGCGATGAGGTAAGATATGGCTTAAAATGAGTTGAAAGTGAAGAATCCACACTGAGTCAGTAATTTAGATTGTGTTAGTATTGCATAGTATAATTTTTTCTTTCAAGGTTATGAAAAGGAAGATAAGTGTATACACATTATTTTGTTCTTCTTAGCTGATGCTGATAAAATGTATTATGCCAGTTTGATGAAAATATTAAATTATTGAAGATACAAGTTTTAACACTGTATAAAATCTGTTTTGCTTTGTTTGCATGTTTTTCCCCTTTCTAGGAAAAGTGTATTTTTTTTCTTGCATATAAATGAAAGTAACTTTAGAAATAATGGAAAATGCTTCTTTATATTTCAATTTTGTATATGCAAGATGCTGCTAATTGCAAAGGGCTTGACAGTCTGCTCACTGGATTTGTTCTGGAGAGAAAATTTTGAAGTAATATTTAATGCAAAACAAAGCCATTTGTCTAATAAAAGCCTTTTTACATAAGGCTGCATGCTCTGAAGAGATTATTGATTACATTTATATAATTTTATGGTATGACTGTGGCTACTTTGAAATCTGCAAGCCTCACATTACCTTCTTATGTTTTCCTGCTACAGAAATATATCCCTTATATGTACATAGAAATTAGGATTGATGATACTTTTCCTACTGTAATGCTTGTGGGAAAACTTGAAAAAAGCTTTGTCTTGTAGTATCAGCCATGTACATGCTTAGAATAATTTTTTATGGTCTGATTTCTTAAGTGGGAAAAGAGTTAAACTGAATCACAGATGAACATCAGATGTGAGCCCCAAGAGCCATAGCTTAGAGTACTGAGAATATGTATCTTTGAAGCAAAAATCAGTTTTCAACCTGCATTTTAAATCTAAAATTACATTTTTCGACATCCCTCTAGGCAAACCTCTTTGTCCTTATATGTGCTTTTCATGGTTTAATTTTTCTCTCTTCTGAAAAAAAGTTTAAGTTTGACCAAGAAAGCTCTAGTTCTACATAGTTTTAGAATAATTTATCTTCTTAAGGACTGTACTGGTAAAAAACTTTCCTTCAAATCTCCTTCCTACTTATCTTCCATAGAGACTTCTTTTTTTGAGAATTGGTCATTTTTCCTTTTGGGAGTTTTTCATAACTTGACATGCAAAGACTTCCAAGATGATAAAAGATAGGAATAACAGATAAAAAAGATAGAGTTTGAACCTCCTCTTTTTTTTTTTTTGTTTTTAATGCATACATACATTTTTAGAAGTTAAAAAGAGCTGTTCTTTGTGATAGATTGTTACAGTAATATTTTATAAAATCGTGCTGATTGGAAACAGATTTTTTTTTCCTTAAATTAGGTTATTTTCTTAAAATAACATGGATTTATGCTGAAGAACCTACAACAAGTATTAAGACCTCAGTTTTTACTTTGAAATGTTCACTATTAAAGAATCCAGCAATTTAGAGGATTTACAAATAGAGGTGTAGCTCCGAGTTTGTTTCTCTTGCTAAGTAAATAAACTCATAAATATCTGTTTATGACATCTGGACTGTTATACGGAAGTTTAAATTCCAATTTGTTGAATAGAATTATTTCTGTGTTTATCCAAGATCTTCCTCTTTCTGTTGCTACATATAAATACTACAGAATTGACCATCAAAATGTTTCTCGTGGTCCAGAATGTGACAAAATGTAGAATATATGATGCAGACTGTGTCAAGCCTTTAGCTGTAGCATTCCGTGTTTATGTCTATAACTGTTTACGATTTTGTTGCATTTACTAGGTTTGCTGGGATGGGTAATCTTCTTAAGGTCCTTACCAGGGAAATTGAAAACTATCCACATTTTTTCCTGGATTTTGAAAGTAAGTTCAAACAATTACAAGACAATGACAGATTCTTTTCCCTGACTTAACAGCAAACTGAGGAAAAAGTTTTAATATCTGATTGCTTAGAGTGTGTATTTTCCACCGCAACCAATCTGTCCAAGTCCTTGTCTCTAAAAGCACTTTTTCACTCAGGACTCCTTTTCTCTTCCTTTTCTATTTTTCAGGAACCAAATGGGAAATCTTTTAAAAGTTCTCACTTGCACAGAGCTTGATCAGGGGCCAAATTTTTTCCTTGACTTTGAAAGTGAGCAAAGCTTCTTGCCTGGCTTGCCTTCTTTGCTTATTATTTCCTAATAAACTGCATGCGCTCACGCATCATAAAGCAATTCAAAAGGGATTTGCAAACAAATCAAATTACACTTCAGTAGAATACTGCTTTTTGATATTTATAGAACCATAAAAATTACTTAATTCTGAGCAGAGAAAGGGACAGAAAGGTAGACATGCAAGTAAAACTTTACCTTGAGTTAAATTCAAAACATTTATGAGCCATTGTTAAATTTACATATGAATTAACTCAGCCTCAGCTTTCTTTAACAAATCAGGGTTAAAAAATTATGATTCTTACATGACTGGAAATACCTGTTGAAATACAAAGCTGAAAAAATATAAGCAGTGGGGGTGTCACTATTTTTGCTTGGTTCAGTGATGATTTAACTGGGATTATAGTTTCTAAAAAGTAGTGAAGGGCTCAAAGTGTATGTGCTTGATTGCATCTCTCTTAATTGCATGGTTATGAGTTTGCAGAACTGCATTCTAATTTCCTTGTCATATCTATATTTCATTCAAAACTGTTTCACTTTTGCTGATTATATTTTCCCTGCATGTACTTCTAGCCATCCTCATCAAATCCTTTAATATGGTTTTAATCTTTCTTCACTACATACATGAAATGCTTTTTATTTAAAACACTAACAGTGTGTGATGTTTTCTCTTAATACCTCTCTTTAAAAAAAAAAAAAAATCAAAAAAAAAGTTTTGAGAAAAGCCAGTGTCTTTAAAATAACTTTCTTTTGTAGCATTGGTTTAAGAGAGCATTTCAGATGTTTGGACACATATTTTATCATATTGAAATACTTTTCTTGTATTATTTATTCCTGAATTATTTTTCTGACAAAAGAAACTGACACTCTCTGAATGTATGTGTGTGTGCACTCTGAAGCACTGCTTCAAAAAGTCAGCTAGAGTGTATGACTGTAGCTGTGCTCAAATCTTCTCATCTAGACCATAATTACTTCATTATGAAGAATCTGGTTTAATTGATGAAAAAAAGTTAATTGGTTAGATTGGGTTTAGGACAAGGTACTGTGAGCCATGTATCCCTCCTCCACTGTCTATATCACTAGAAAATTTTATTGTCATCCTGGGATGTCAAACCTTTATTCAAACCACCACTTAATTTTTTTTTATCAAACTTTTGAAGGCCTTGTGCTCTGTGGCTTTGCCAGGATACTGCAAAAGTTTTCAGCTGATCCGAGGTTCCAGATTTAATCAGTCCCACTGTGGCCTGGATGATAAGAAAGTGTTTCTGACCCAGGCTACAAGAAAGAGGTGGTCTGGCAGTGGGAACCCTTGGTAGAGGTGATGGTGAGAGGGGAAGATATTGGGTTTGTTGCCTTGGCAGCGAACGTTGGTTTTTGTTCTAAAGGCACGTGTCCAAGGACTGAATGGGTTGAAGTGCCCTCTCCCAGGGGAGGTCCTGTGGTCAGGTCACACTAGTCAGGCACAACTACATGCAGAGGAATGAAACTGTCACCTCCAAATTTCAGTGGGTTTGGTGCTCATGAGTGGAAGTTTAAAATGTTTTTCCTGTGAAATACAGTGTTGGAGGTTTTTATTGACACAAAATCTGTATTGGGTCAAAGGGGTGTGACTGAAGATGGCTGTGGTTGTGTGCTTTGGTCTCCTTTAATTGGCCATCTTACAGCAGAAAAGGACGCTCTCAGTGGACATAGGTCAGTCTGGGGTGTGTGATTTGTGCTTGCTGGAGGTGTGACTTTCTGCGGCCTGAGCTGTCAGTTGGAGCTCATGGATGAAAATGGTCACTGCAGTTGGCCATTTGGAGGATAGGGGTATGCTGAGCTGATGTGTTTACTGTATTCATGATTTGCATTAGCATATTGCTTTCTAGGGTTTGTGCGCTTTTTCATTAGGCAGGAGTTTAAATCTCCAAGTAAATATGTCAGCACTGCTTCTGGAATGTTTACAGAGGTTTTGGATACTCCTGCCCTGGCATTTTTTTGCTGTTCTTCATTTGATATGTATTGTATCTGAAAGGAGGGGGTGTGACATACTTCTCCCTGCTGTATATACAATTTGTCACACAAATACTGCTTAAAAAGCTAGAAACAGCTTTTTTCCTCCTATGCAGGGGAAGAACAGATACAATATGTCTCTGTGCCTCAAAAAAGCAGAGGCTTTAATGTGTTTATTTAAAGAAAGTGGGAAAATAACATTAAGGTATCAACTTCATTTGACAGTTGATTTAATCTGTGCTGTTCCCAAGGGGGTCATCCCATGGGTGATGGTTGGCCACATGGTCTCATATCGTTGTGCTAGAATTGAGATGAACAAACACACGATTTCACCCATCATGAATGACAGCTGTGTGGGAAAATTAACTTACTAAGAACTAGACCCCACCAAAATACCACCTTATCTCTCTCCCCCACCTACTAAGTACTCGTCCAGTCAGGTCAGGGTGATGAGGATGATGGTGTGGTTGGAGGAGCCAGAATTCTGTTTTGCTGAAAAATTTGAGGAGAACAATCTTGTATTGCATCTTCTGAAAAATTCCATTATGGGTTTTTGTTTGCTTAAAATATACTTAGTGGCAAGTTGCTTTTCATCAGCTGCATGCTCACTTTGCTCTTACATATTTTTCAGCAGCCTGATTTTTTCATATTTAACTTTTAAACATCTCTTCTATGGAATTCTTGAGGTCTTGAAAAATGGCAGGTAGAAACAGGAACACTTAGAAAAATTAAGTGTTTTCAATGTATTCTGTTACTTTTTCAAATTCTGCCTTGTGAGATATTTGAAAATGGGAAGGAATCATGAAAGAAAAAGAAGTAAGTTTCAAAATTTCACCTTACATTTTTTTGTTGTTGTTTGTAGGTTTTTTGGTTTTTTGTTTTTTTTTTTTTTAATAGCTATTTTAATTTTTCCTTAGAAAACTTTAGGTTAAAAAAAAAAAATCATCCTTTTCCTCTGCTTTCCTTCAGCTGTCCGCATCATCAGTTGCAATTCTTTTTGACACCTGCTGCTTACATTATTCTTCAATCCAAAATGAGAACCAGGTTTTGTAACTCCATGGTCATGCTTGAAAAAACTTGAATCCAGCATTAATTTTGGTTAATGTTGTATAGCAAAAGCAGTTCTGTTTGCTCCCCAGTATTAATTTTTGAGTTAGGCAGTTACTCTGGATCTCTGCAAGAAGCAATCTGAAGAAACATTCAGTCCAGCCTGAAAAGCAAACGAGAAATGGGAATTGTGGTCATGTGGGGAATAGTGTTCTCCTATGCAGGTGGAAAAGCCATGTCTTTGAGGTGAATTGCAAACTGTATGTATTTAGCCAAATTACTCTTTTTAAGGTCTACTGAAAGGTTTACATAAAGAAAAAGAATTTCATGCTTCCTGGAAAGTGCACTGTATTGCTGTTTTATACTGGGATCTTGGTGTGGGTATTTTTAATCAAACTGCTACCTTTTGGATTTGATTATATACCACTTACTTTACCTTAAGTCCTTCTTAGGTCTCAACTTGAAAAATAATGTTAGGAAGAGAGAGTGCCTGGCAGGTCTTGAGAGTCATGGGTTTCAGGATTTCACGAGCCCGCAGGGTGAATTCTCTTGAAATGGATTTTGTCAGTTCAAGAACTGTTTTGTTCTTTAGATGTTGACCTTATTTAAATTAGTCACAGATAAATGAATTCTGGGTATTTGAGCTCTTTGCATAGCAGCTTACAATTGCTCTTTTTTGCAGAAAATCTATTGTCAAATTACTGCTGCCTTTTTCAGGCAGAGTAAACAAATAATTCCACATGAATTCTTGGAAATAATTTGAAGGTTGAGGCAACAGCAATTTATTTTGAACCTAAAAGACTAAAGCTTATAGATTATTGGGAAGAGGTGTCCTTAAGTGACATTTTCAGTCCCATCCTCTCCTCAAATACCTTGTATAAGACCAAACTCTCTAATCTTAACGTGATCAGGTTCCTTTTTTTCTTAAATGTTAGCTGGGTGAGCTTTACCTGATCCTAATTTAATCCCTCTCATAGCCCCCATGAATCTTATTTTCTAAGACTCCCCCCCCATCCCCAGAAAGATTCATGAAATTTTCAGTTATTGTTCATGTATGATTAAAAGGGTCTATTATTGGAACATGTCTGGCAGCAAACCAACTGCCCACTTTTCATATAGCAGGATATTAATTAATACCCTTGCTGCACAGGCAGCAAGGCTGGGGATATGATCTGGACCCAGCCTGCAGGAAATTACACTCAACTCCTGTGCATAATGCCCTAAGCTGGAGCTACAGCTCAGCTGGAGAGAGGCTGGGTGTCCATTCTGTGTCCACCACGGAGCTGAGCCTTGCACTGACATCCTTGGCACAGCACCTTGCCTGTAGGATGAAATTCAAAAACCCATTGTAGCCTGGATAGGGTACTGGTGCTGTCCAATACTAGGGTTTTTTAATATATGGAGTATAGCAGTTTCTGGTACCCTCTAAAGTGTATTACTCACTGTAGTTGTAATGCTTTGCTCTTTTCTGGGAGTTTTTCATCTAATTTTGTGCCACATTGGCATCGAAAAAATTATTGTCATGGTGACAAACTTGAAATAGGACTTTAGCATTATGTAGTTAAATATGTGTACTGCTCTCTTAACTTGCTGACTGATGGAATTATTGGCCACCTTCAGCAGTGGAAATGAAAAGCTGAAAGCAGAGCCTGTCAGAGCTCTTGTTTAACTTGCTTTCCTTTGCTATGGTGTTGAGGCCAGAAGGGTATGGTATTTTTATGACAAATATGATTCCATATTCACTGAAATGGAAGCACTAACCAGCCTCAGTGGGAATCTTCTTAACCACCCGAGGGTGGAATAAAGTTCTGAGCTTTTGGTCTGCATTTCAGATTCAGAAAGGATGTGTGAGTTTGAAGTGCTTCTTTTAGTACTGTTTTGTTATCTCTTCATTAAAGTTAATTACTGAGATACTGTTATACTTCATTTTTTATTGGTAAAGACTTCATATCCCTTCTATATTTAATCTTGACCTATGAATACTACTGTCTTACCTCCCTAGCAGTTTCTAATGAATATTTGGTGAAGGACGAGGTAGATATCTTGCACTGCTAGGGGGGTTTTCTGAAACAACTGACAGGTATTTTTCTAGGAAAATAATGATGATCCCACTTTCATGCCTGACCATTCACCTGAAATACTTCATGCATCCACAAATGGATTGTGTTGGGTCCAGCTTTCCTCCTTGTTTTTATGAAGTGCAAAGTGCCATCCAAAACATGGTACAGACCATGTGTAAAGGTGAAAGAGAGCATGTGTTCATGGAATGGATGAATTATCATATCCTGGATATGGAGCCAATGGAACTGCATTTCTCTCCAGAGCTAGAATTTTGAAATTTTGCTGATAGAATCTGTATATGGAAGATTCAAGCCTCCACTAGGTTTTGTATAGTTGTTGGGTTTAGGGTACACATTAGAAACATTTGGCCAAAGGAAGGCAAAAGGTCTTTCTATTTTATCTTATTAAAGACAGCATGCTCTGAATGCTAATCATGAGTACTCCAAAAACTCAGACTTGAAATGAAAGTCTGGTCATTATGATAACATATTGCTAAGAGAGCCTGCATACACCACGAGTTAGTCAGTGGCAGTGGTTTTATTTATAAATGGGCTCAGATTGCTTAAGTGTGCACTGATTCTGTGGTGGCATGGGGATAAGTGGTGAGCACTGGCAGGCAGTTATCCCACACAATGATTCAGGATTGGCATTTTTTTAGTTCAGAACAGAGAAACGAGCTTTGGTATCGTTGGAATAGAAAGCCAGTTTTAAAAGCCAAAATCTGCCATGAAGTCTCTATTCCTTTTAGTTCTTGTTGCTGTTTTTATTGTTGTTGTTGACAGTAAGAAAAAATTGTTTTCAAAGTGATCCATTGCAGTTAATTTAGCTGACCATTTTTGGCAGGATCTTAATGTAAAATCCCTTTTGGAACATGGCCATGGTCTTTTCAGAACATCTGTTTACATAACATGTATTTCATAAATAAGATGCATGTTTTTTTAAAAAAGCCTGAATCATCCTCCCTACCTTTATTTTTAAGCTAAACATTTCCAGCATAAATATAAACAGCTTCTGCAAATGCAAGCTAAGCCTGTTGCTCTGTAGCCTTTGCAGCCCTATTCCTCTCCCTTCCCTTTCTTTCCCCTCTCCCACACACCTACCTTCCTCTTGCTCCTACTTCCCCAGGTGCTGTGATATTACAGAAAGCTCCTTCAGTGAGTTTCAAATATTCCTCCTTTCCCAACATCCAAAAGATGAACTTGAAAAAGACTTATAATAAAAGGTGTAACTAAAGGCCATTTTGAAGTCCAAAAATGCTGAGCGTTTGCTCCCCTCTTGGGCACTAATTTTTTAAAAAGCAAACAAATTGTAAAAAGTAACATAGAAATACTTTATTAATCAACAATGCTTCAGGTGACCTGCACATGCAAATTGTACATTCATGAACTGCACTAACAAATTACTTGTTCTCTTTGGTGTTAGTATTCACTGAAAAATGTTATTTAAATTAACTTTTATTAAACTATAAAAATATAGATACTGATTTATGTGCAATTCTTACCTTTCCCTACTCTGTTGTTGTGTGATTGGTAGCTGCTTAATAAGACCACTGCTTTCCTCATTAAATTCAGAAGGGTTTTCTGTTTTGCTTGTTTATCACAAGATAACAGATCTCTTATGGTGTATACCTGAGATTTCTTGCAGCTTGAGGAAAGAACCAGTCTGGAACACTCTAAACTTAATGTGGGTGATAGATTGGTTCAACATCCATGTCCCAGATGGGATTTTCCTGTGGAGTTTTTTTCATTGGGTGCTACTTTCCCTTGCTTTTTGAAAGATAATGGAATTTTTTAGTCACATGAAGTATTTTGGCTAGAAAACCCAGCAAAGTAAGCCCAGCTTATGTTTGCTTTCACTTTTTAAATAAGATTAAGGAAAATTTCCAGAATAAAAGTCAAATCAATGTTGTTTTATGTGACCAGTCTCATGGGAGTCATGATCCATAGGAATATAGGAAAGATTTTAAGTACTAGTTGCTTCAGAGCTACAGACATGTAAATCTCAGCCATTTGTGTCCCATTCATGCAAGGTCCATAGATAACTTGAAACATTTAAACAAATTATCCTAACCTGAAACATCATGGAGAGAGTGACTGCTCTTTCCATACACTCCAATGTGAATTGGTTCATTTGTTTCTAATGGGGAATGGGTAAATGAATCCTGTACTGATATATGGATATAAAAATGTGTCTGTTTTCTTACAGAGAGTGATAAGACTAAATAGAAAAAGTATTTTTAATACTTCTTGTCTACTAACGTAGAGATGTGTACTGTAGCTCATCTTAACTGATGAGTTTTGAAGTTATTCCTTTTAATTCAAACAAGTAGTCACTAAGTTCTAAGATTCACCTTCAAAGTAATTTTTTTCTTCCATAAAAATGAAAATTCTATCTTTACAAGCTAATACAAAACTAAGTAAAAATATGGTTGTGTCTCTAGAAATCTGCTGGGACAATGTCATTGTTCCTACACATACTGACTGCAATCCCATGTATAGGTCATCCAGTCTTTGGTCAGTGCCTGTCATCTTTATGTTTTAAAGCAAAAGAAGCCAGAAGACCTCTACCTTGTCTAACATGTCTATGTTCTGGGCATAACATCACTCCTTGGTGTCACATTGCTGTATAAATCCCATGGGATTAGATTTGAATGGGAAAATTGATCTATTTTCAAATGTCATTTCTCTGAACAATAAAGGTCTACAGGTCACTCCCACTCTGAAAACTGATTATTGACAGAGATGGATTTATTTTAGTTGCAGAAATGATCTCTGGCATACATGAGAAAAAATGTGTTTTTAACAGTAGTGTATCTGCGTTTTACAAAAGGAGAAATAAATTATCCTGGTTAAAGAAGCCTGGAGCAAAGTCAAAGCGGAGTAATATCCCACTGCTCCATCCACTGAAAGGCCTGATTTTATCCCCAAGCTGCAAGAAAAGTGAACAATTCTTTGTAATTGAGCTATGGAGCTCATGAAAGAGAGGGACTGATGCATTATCCTATTTTCTAATAACATTGCTTTATGATACTGCCGCTCTTTAAAATGCTGCATTTGAGAAGAGGCATTATGAGCCAGAGCATTCAAAAACTGTACTGTTTTTTCTTCCTTGCTATAAAAAGCAGACTTGGATGTTAGCAGAATGGCAGTGCAGTATAACTGTATATTAAAAAACCCTACATCAGTATGGAGTTATTCATAGTCAAGCTGGATGTAGTGTTAAGTAGAACTGAGTAATCTTGCCATTTGTATTGCAGCTTCCTTTTGACTTTGTGCATTTTGCTTTTCTGTTTCTTAGATGCACAGCCCACAGATGGAGAAAGGGAGGTATGGAATCAGATCAGTGCAGTTTTACAGGATTCGGAAAGTATGCTTGCAGACCTTCAGGCTTACAAAGGAGCTGGACAAGAAATTAGAGATGTATGTTTGTTAATGAGAGTTCTTTGGAAGCAAAATCAAGCAAAATTCAATGTGTTCCTAGCTTCTGTTCTCTATCCAAGCACATTCTATGAATTTATACGAAAGTCTCATTAAAATTGTATTTATAAAATATATTACGGATTATGCATAACATTCAGTATAAATCCCTAATGGAAAGTCATTAAATTATGGCTGTTGGAACTTCTTTTAGATTTTCTGTTAGTGATTAGTAATTATTTTTCACTTTAAGAAGCACCATTTCATATGCCCTGTTTCATGTATCTCACAGTAGAAGTTGAGGACATGGAAGAAATAATACTTGGATGTCAGAAACAAATGACAAAAGTAGTTGTTCTTCTGTGTAAGTGGAATAATGAACCACAGTAAATTTTAACCTTACATCCACTTTAGAGGCTTCTTATTCTGTGAAACTAGTCCTGAAGTACAGTTTTGAACTGTAACTTACAATTTTTCTCAGGTAACCAAACCTTTTCCTGGATCAGCTTTGCAGTTACTGTTACTGTGAGCTGTTGATTACTTCACATGTTGAAGATCTCAAAAGCATCAAAACCTTAAAAAAAGGTTACTTCTGTAACCTAGTCATACAAAAGGGTTTTTACCTGGTGCTTTTGCAACAGTTTTGTTCCCAACAGAATACACTCAAACATGTTTCTGTATGTCAGTGGTGCATTGTAATTAATGATTTTAAATCAGTATGTTACAGGGGGACAGGCAAGGTGGAAAACATGGTGGTTTTTTGACTTATTAATTTTCTGTTCCTATGTAATATCATTTCTCAGAATTGTTCTACATTTTGCAATACTTACTTTTTAAAATAATGTAGAAAAATTCCAAACAACCTTTTGCTTGTTATTTATTTTTCAAGGTTGTTTACAGTAATATTTTTGTTTCAGGCAATACAAAATCCCAATGATATCCAGTTGCAAGAAAAAGCATGGAATTCAGTCTGTCCTCTGGTTGTAAGGCTGAAGCGCTTTTACGAGTTTTCACTCAGATTAGGTAAGCCCTGTTTAGGTTGGTTGTTTAATAGGTTATTTATATATAGCAAAATAGAAACTTTCTTTTTACACGGACTTTTAAAGAATTAATATTCTTTCTGTTTGATGTCAGCAGACATTTAACCACATTTACATTTGTCAAGGCATATTTTTAATCTTAATTTAACTTTGTCATTCCTATAAACACAAAAAATGATGTGATTGCTCTTTGAATTAGGACTCGGGAGGAGAAAAAGTGTGCAAGAATATATGTATGAAGTGGGAGAGCTCCCAATGCAAGGGAATTCTACAGCATCCTGCTAAGTCTTTCACTTTTTGAGTTATGTTAGTAATTATAGCCACAAGAGCTGATTTATATTGGTATCAGTGCCTAAGTGTACACTTTTAGTAACAGAGATGCCAGAATAATCTATACTGAGCTGATGGCTAATTGGGGAAGATGAAAGAGAAAGAGTTGAATATCTGAATGCAAGAAAAATGCTTCCTCTGGAATTTTTGATAGAGATCCCAGATAACGGGTGACGAAAAGGGAAAAGATCTCAGTGATACAGAATGGAGAGAAAATGGCAGAGCCTGAAGAGGCAGGTGTCTTTGACTAATGTTTCTCACTTTAGCATAGTAAGAAAAAGCTTTTCTGTTAGGGTCCTGCGTGTTCAGAGGGTTCGTTCCCTTCAAAAGCAGTATGTGTAGATATGCACTTAAAACTTTGTCATAATGTGGATTGACTAGAATTTGTGCTTCTAATTTTATATTCAGAGAAAGCCCTGCAGAGCTTACTGGAATCGTTGACCTGCCCTCCTTACACTCCAACTCAGCACCTGGAACGAGAACAGGCTCTAGCAAAAGAGTTTGCAGAAATATTACATTTTACTCTTCGTTTTGATGAACTTAAGGTTAATAAAATCTTTTAATATATTCTGATTTTTGCCATGTATTTTGAACCAAAACTGATTATTTCCTATTTGTCTTCTTGAAAGATGAGAAACCCAGCAATTCAGAATGACTTCAGTTATTACAGGCGGACAATAAGTCGCAACAGAATAAACAACATGCATGTAAGTAAATAAACTTTGATCTGCTGCTCACACTGAGGTATTTATCAGGATGCATTTATGCCATTTGTGGTAAAGTTTTTGCTTTTGATTCGTTAGCTGTTGTGTTCTCTCCTTCACACAGAGAGTTAATCAGCAGTCCGGATGAAGTGATTAGAGTGGAACTATTCATGCAACAATCTGCTTGCTGACATGAACATGTACTGTATCTTTTTCTTGCTGCTGGCAAGATTTAAAAGAGCTTTACTGACTATTTTTTCTCCTGTTTTCATCAGCTAGACATTGAGAATGAAGTGAATAATGAAATGGCCAATAGGATGTCCCTGTTTTATGCAGAAGCCACACCAATGCTGAAGACACTCAGTAATGCAACAACACAATTTGTATCAGAAGTAGGTAATGGGGGAGAAAGGTCTAACACAGACATTCTTGATTTTAATTTTGCGAGATGGTTTACTGAACATGGACTTTTTTTTTTTGCCTTCCAGAACAAAACATTACCCATTGAAAATACGACGGACTGTCTAAGTACTATGGCCAGTGTATGTAAAGTCATGTTGGAAACACCGTAAGTTTTATCTTAAATCTTGGGGGTTTTGTAGAAGAGAAACCTGTATTGTGTTTTAAGTTGCCACCTGGGGCACCTCAGTTTTTTCCAAGTGAATTCCTCTATCTTTGCCTTAAGTTGTTACCACTTTTTGTATACAAAGCATGGCCTGGTATTAGAAAGCCTTTCCTCCTGTTTTAACCACCTTATGATGTTTTCCATGAATCAGCATTGAGTTTTGTTTGAGGGAGCTTACATGAACCTTCAACAAAAGGTTAAAATATGAGTGAAATCTCATGCACTCATAGGCTTCAGTGTCTGTGCCTTGTCTAGCCTGGCCGATAGGCCAACTGCTGCCTCCTGTTTGCCCATGCTGCTCAATTATTAGCACACAGGAGCAAGATTTTGGCTCTTCCAGGCAGAGCTTTAGCAAATGATGCATAAGGACTATTTCAAGGATCACTGAAGTAGATCTTTTTTCGGATGTAGCCATCTTATTCTAGATATGAAAAAATTCAGCCGTATGATTTTTCATTCATATGAATGTATTCAACTGTACAGTTGTGTTCACATCTACTAGTGTAGGCAATAGCCAGTGGGGTTGTTTATTATTGTATTGCTGTGCATTTTTTAGGTTAGATGTTTTGTTAGTGGAAAACACATACCAGATGGAGCCAAAGTAGAGTTTTCTGCCTTTGAATCATTTGTTCATGGTGCCATGTAAAAGGCAGAATTTCTGAGGTTTGTTTATGGAAGTTCTGAAGAAGTGTATGTAGGGGTAGGACTCATCTCACAGTCCTGGGACATTGTAGAGGTACTAATAGAAAAGTAGCCTTATGTGTCAGCTCCTTTTTTGGCCAAAGAAGAGAAACAAAGTTGTGAGTCATCTACTAGAAGATTATCTGATATTTAATTCTAACTGTGGGATAATCAAGCATTATCACATCAAAATGTCAGTAGCATTTAAATCTGTTCATGTTATGATGCTGTGTAAGAATAAAAGTTCAAATTGGAAACTGAGAGGTACTGTAGTACAGACGTTAGTATTTTTAATGTCATTTAAGTGAAAAAATCAAGTTTTGTATTGAAAATGAATTGATATTTATACTGAAATATTTCTATATATTATCTATATTTATAAATTAATTTATATTGAAATGCATTTTCTATTGAAATTAATTACACTAAACAAATCTATGCAAACAAATCTACTCAAAATAATATTTGTTAGAATAAATATGACAATTTCTTTTTTCCAAGTTTCTGTTTTTCTCTGCTGCAGTTCATTTTTCATTTCCTGACAATGGTTTCAGGGATTACAGCCGAGAAAGGCTGCCTTAACAGTGCTATCAATACTCTTATGAAAAGTCAGAGAAAAACTCTGGGATTAATTCAGACCAGTCCTGTCTAGTGGGACTCCACATTTTAGATGTTCAGTGAACCTGGGTTGTTGAACTTGGCCATGGACTTAGAAAAGACAGAGAGAGCAACGACTGTTATGATCCACCTTGGTGAAGCCCTGAACTTCTACCTGCTGAACTTAGATCCCACTTAACTGTTTCAAAGTAGGAGTTTAAGCAAAACCACTAGCTTTCCTTTAAGGTCCCAGTGTGTCAGGTCTCTGAGATTAAACAGAAGTATGATCAGTCTCCATCATATTTCATGAAGTTTTCTGTGCAGTCATCATCACATGTGAAGTGATGATCTCAACTGTGCATGGGTACTAGCAGAGTTTTACATCTCTCTATTTGCTTTCTAACCATTCTTCTAAAATGGCAAGGGCTTATGATACTGGACGATCTTTGAAGTCTTACTAAGATGCATCTTCAGCCTTAAAATACACTTTTGGTTCAGATTTCATGCACTCACAGTCTAGGTTTTTTTTAATTGTCTAGTAAAAATCAAGACTGTTTATTTCTTTTATTCTGTTTTCCAGAGAGTATAGGAGTAGATTCACCAGTGAAGAGACCCTTATGTTCTGCATGCGAGTAATGGTGGGAGTTATTATTCTGTACGATCACGTTCATCCTGTGGGAGCTTTCTCAAAGACATCAAAGATTGATGTAAGAGATGCTTTTCTTTAATATTCTGTAGGTTTGGGAATACTAGTCTGCAGCTCTCCTTCAGCACGAGCTTATGACATGGTACAAATAATTTTAATTCCTTTTGAATGTCAAAATTTAGAATTTGTCCTCACCTGTGTACTTTAATACATCAACTTGTTTGAAAGTAAAATAAGAATCAGCTTTTTTTCTTTGTATTTTCTTCCAGATACAGATAATAATTATTTTTTTTGCTAGCTCTGCTTTCTTGCCAACTGTATAGTTACACTAAAATAATTTTTTATTACACCTACCCTGGAATATGTTCTCTGGTCATAATTTTTTTTTTAATCTAGTAATTTATTGACCCTGAAATGCTCTTCTTTGGCAGTAGTTCTCTTGTAAATAAGTAGATATTCAACATTGTGTCTGCTTTGTCTGACATCTGAAGTAGCAAAACTGAAATGTTACTGTTGTAATGCTGATAATGACCCTTCAGTTTTAGCATTAGCATGGCCAGTCACAGGGAAATCAACCTTATTTTTCCATTTGAAAAAAGCACTCTTATTTTTTTCTATATGTTTTTACAAACCTAAATCTTATGCATGACGTCTTTCAGCAGAAATAATCTGTTATTCATGAAAATAGATGCCAAGTCTTTCCCTTTACAAGACAGCCTGCTTCAAAAGAAGAGAAAAAACATATACATTATTGCCCTCCGTGACCCTGGGTCTTCATTAGCATTTTGCATCTGCAGATACCAGTGTTTTGCCACATCTCCTCTTTGACTCTGTGCAGAGGGAAAGATGTGTCACACAGAGGTGATTTGATCTGCTCAAGGTCATGAAGCACATAGAGTGTGGGACTTGAATGCAGATTTCCTGACTGCCAGTTCAGTTTCTTGCCTACAGAGAAAACACAAGTGAAATTTTCATCGGACCAAATACACAGTGTGTGTACTTTGTTTCTCACATTTATCCTGAAGCCCTGTAATCTCACAGTAAAGTTATCTAGAGGTTAATGGGAGGCAGGAGATGTATGACTCAGTTTTTTTAAATTACTATATGGTCCCAAATCTTGACTAAAACTGATAAGTTTAGTGATTCTTCTCTAATTAAAACATCTTCTAATATTTCAGATGACGAGTTTGTTTTACTGTGGAAAACAATTCTTTTCTCCCACTTCTTGGGAGCCATTTCAAGAGAATTTCAGGGACAGTGGAGTATATTACCCTTTCCTTACTCTTTCAAGACTGGAGGCTGTATTTCAAGCTGAGGCTCCTAGCTTAGGCAGCCTAATAGTTTCTCTTTTTGACTGTTCTAGGTATTCTGATTCTAACAAAAATGAAAAAGAACTGTTTAAATTTTCATCCCCTTTGAATTGGTCTTCTCTGATCTGACAAGGCATGTACACCTCTACTGAGTGATGTGCATATAGTCTTGAGTTTCTCTAGTTTGGGAAAAGTAACAGTGTCACTTCAAAACACATGGTGCTACCCCGAGAATTTCATCTGATCTGCTATTTGCAAAGCTAGTTATGCTTTCCAGGTAGAAATGAGCCAACTGAGCTGTGATCAGTGTCTGTTGGGCTGGTCATTGCCAGGGAGGCTGAACTACTTTTCTGAGTAATTTTTATTGGCGCATAAATAGACCCTGACTTCAGTTAAGTTTTTCATCAACCACTTCCTTAATAAGGCAGAGGTGCACTTTAGCTGCCAAGAAAATACTAGTGCATAGATTTAGCACTCTGATGTGACTCGGAAAATTAGAAGATTCAGATCTTGGCTCAGCCATGCCGATATCTGTCATTTTGAATAAGATGAAATTCATCTAGATTAATTTCGGGATAACTATATTAGATGTCTTCATAACAGTGGGAAGAAATAGGTACTTCTGGGACATAATTCATTACATATAAAATTATATTCTGAATAGGTTAAAGAGATTTCTTGTTTCTCTCTATTGCATAGATAGAGAGTCTGTACAGTGGGTCAAATGAGTTCTACCCCTGCTTTCTCTGCTTCATTTCCCTTTTTGTAGATTTGGACAGAGTTTCAGCCTGTTTTTTACAGTCTCCATAAAGATGTTCATTCAGTGTAGTGTTTAAAATCAACATCATGGACTTCTTACCTCAGATTAAATTTGTTAACCACTCGTTATGAAACTAATCATAAGATGTCACCAGTTAAATTTACAACTAAATACTGAATACTGAAAATTACTTCCTGTGTGCAAACAAAAAATTAAAAGTCAAAGTTAAAACATCTCTTTTGATAGCGATGGAACTTCCAAAATCTTTTTTTTAGCTTATATCAGCTGTTCTTGATTTTTTTTTTCTAACTTGGAATTGGAGAAATCATGTTCAAGTTAAAATATGTATACTTGATATATAATTTACTCTCTACAAATGCTTATTAAAGTAGATGTTTTCTCCAAAGTTGGGTTTTTAACTTAGATATAATTGTTAATAAGTTTTAATGATTTTATTGTGTCTTATAAAGCAGCATTAACACTCAGTGGGAAAAAAACCCTGCCTGTCTATGGTGAAATTTTTCCTTGTTTTCAGCTAGTGCAATTCATATATTATTGTTCAATAGTGGCATGCTTCTGTTCCCAGATGAAGGGATGCATAAAAGTTTTAAAGGAACAACCACCTGACACTGTGGAAGGACTTCTGAATGCTCTCAGGTATGTGTGGAATAATTGTGTAATTCAGCCTTAGAAAGTTACCTCTTTATAATAAGACTCTTCACCTTAGAAACTTGATTTATTAAGACTGTCCTTTCAGGTTTGCCTTCATCACCTGGAGTTTTCTTAAGTAACGTTCATTTCTCTCAGTTTCATTTCTGTTGGATAAGCAAGGATTATAAATATTGTCAGCAGTGTATCTAAGCTAAGATTTGTTATATAAAATGCCCCAGCAACTAGAACGTTTTAGAAGCCAAGTGTAGGATTTCTGTTTCTCAAAGTTGGAAAAAAAACCAATAAAGCTCTTCAGTCTTCCCAGGACATTTAAGAAAGCTGCTTAAAGTAATAGATTATGCCAAAAGTCAGTCTGGATTCCTAAGTGCTTTTAATATTTGCCATATTTGTTATGTCTTTCCATGAGTTTGCTTCTGTTGAGGCTTTTAACTGGAAAAAAATTATGTCAATGCTGTAGATGGATAGAAAACAGGATTTAGCCACAGTTCTCCATCTTTTAGAAGGGAATAATTTATTGCAAAGAATATTTAGAAGATGAAGAGCACCAGACTATTACTAGTTAAATTCCAGTGAAACATGTAACTTCCTCCCTTATGAAATTGAACTGTGCTGATTTCAAAAAGGGGCTTCAAGTTTTCAGACCTTCCTAATGCCTATTCATTTTATAAAATATTGTTTTAACTTGTAATTTCTAGGTTCACTACAAAACACCTGAATGATGAATCTACTTCAAAACAAATTCGAGCTATGCTGCAGTAGTATCCTCAGACAAGTAGACGTTTGTATTGATCACAGAAGATGTGTATGTTTACATAATTTAATACAGTTTGATGTTAATACTTGTGTGTATTTACATAACCATTTTCTTCACATTGCTAAAATATATGAATCTGTTCATAACCTGACTTTATATAGTGCAGCCTGTTTTTATGCTAGGCTTTATCTTCTGACCTTTAAAATACTTTTTTTACTTAGATACTTCAGTTATGACAGTTTGTCTGTGCATTTTAATCCTTAAACACATTCTCTACCAGAGAATTAAGTAGTAGTGAAGACAAAATGGAAATCAAATAAACTGAAATGTCAAAGGTACCACAGAAAAGGAGCTTTAATGAAAGAGAAAGTTAATATAAGAGAAAGGAAAATTCATTGGATATATTTTAAGAACGTGTGCAGTTTTTTGGTCAATTTTAGGATCTCGTCAAACTACTATGAATAGGAGAATACCTGAATGTTCATCACTCTCATAAAACACATTGTCTTTCCTGTAATAAGTGGAGATCCACCTAATTTTAAGAATTATGTGCTGGCTGTCATCCAAAAATGTATTGCAAAGAGGTAATTTTACCTTTTTAATTAGGTATAACCTGTACCTTTCAACAATTGAGGAAATTATTATCCGTTTTCTGATTCAATAGAAATAAACAGAATATGTGTTTAAAGACCACTTGATAGATTTTGAAAATTCTGTATAATTTTATTAGATTTAGAAAGGAAAGGGAAAATACTAATGCCTTGACTTAACTGGAAAGGGTTTGTCAGTGTAAGTATATCACAATAAAGATTAACTCTCTGGCAGCTCTAGCTGGTAAGTAATTTTTTTTGCTGTTCTAAACTGGTACACTCTTCTGTAGCAGCAAATTTCCCTAGTATCAAATTGGCCTCATCAAACTGGGGATGATATAAATTTAAGAGCTGAGCTGTTCTTAGGAACTCTCATCAAGTTTCTTACAGTGTAATTCATTAGATGATTCAGAGTCAACACAGAAATATTTGTCAGCTGACTGCTCTTCATTGGTTTTTGAGATGTGATTGATACTTAAAGGAGTTGAGTTCCTTGCTGCGTTGTTTGTTCTTGCTTTCTAGTAAATTTTCCGGTAAATGTAATAGAAATACTTTGCCAAAAGCAGCAAAGTGCTCATGCTCTGTTAAGTGTGTCTTCTGGGTGGTCTGCAGTTGCTGTACATATTCTTGCAGAGGTCACGTTCTGAAAATGTGTTTGATTTTGTGTACTTTGCTTGCATTATATGTGTGAAAACTCCAGTGCTTGTGCACAGATTCAGATTTGTATTTGCTTATTCCTGTGTACATATATCAGGGTTTGTATGCTTTCACTGGAATTTTCATGCATATCACTTCTAAAAACATTACCTTAAGACTTTGAAGATACATTTGGTCTGCTGAAACTTGTCTGCGCTGTGACAAATTGTGTCATTGAACTCAGTTCTTAAACAATATTAATATCACAAGTTCTCTGGAATAGGGGTTGGCTTAAGAGTTTATTTCTGAGCAGAACAACCACTATGAGGTTTCTCAGACCTGATCAGAACCCACAGGTGCCAATGTCATACATGTGGTGATACTGGACAGCACCACAGTTCCAGCATTCGTGTCACACGCCTGCAATCGCAGCAGCCGATCACTGTGTTGTTGTCAGGAACAGAATTAGATCTCACAGTAGTTTTTGGTTTGTTTTTTTTTTTTTTCTGGAAGCAATGATCACACTGTTTTTTTCACAGTAGTAAATCCACTGTTTACAAGCTCTGTTTTTAATGGGAGGACATTTAAAAATGTATATTAGGGAAAATCCTGCTTTGTTCATAGTCACTTCCAGTTAGGTGAATCTATGTGGATGACAGGTCATTCTGTTGAGCTTTGAAGTTAATACATGCTTACCTGCAATTATTTGTCAAACAATTAAGTCTTCTCTTTAAGTACCCCAGAGAAAAGCTATTTGTCACTTGTATAATAAAAGTGTAAACCTTAAATCATTCTGTGAGTTGTCACGTGCTGTTTGCTGAAGTCACAGAATTTCTTTGCCTGCTTTGATGTTTTTGTACAGAAGTTTGTTTGAAATAATAAAAAGTTTGGTACAGTAAGCATTGGGACTCTCTATATTTAGAGACAACATAAACAAGTTGAGAAATACCTCGTATTACAGTAGTCTCACATTTATGTTTCCGGTTTATATTTTATTTTAAAAGCATTGAAGATGTTTCACTTCTACACCACCATAGTATAACCTCATGTCACTTAAACAATTCCTGTCTTTTTCTGACAGTTCTTGGCACTTGTCTGTCATCTTGACCAGGGGAAAATTTTGATACTGCTCAGGGCATGAATCTGTTCTATGACTTATATCTTCACATTAGTCATCCTGGCCTATGGTGGCCATCTCAGGTTTGTGTTTACAATCAATAAGGTCACCAGAGGATGATTCATTTAATCATAAGATAAGTGCAAATTAATTGCTTTTGGAAGAAGAGCTGTGTAGACTAATGGTCAAAGTTATTTTTTTCCATTTTGACAGTGTTTCTTCTTATTTTGTCTCATCATTATGTAAGAATACATGTTTGTGGTATGATAAATATTTAAGCCTCGTAGTGATAGCACTTCAGAATGTTCATAAATGACTCTGAACAGTTTGGGTCAGAAGAACCCTACAAATTTGCTAGTTTTATGGTGGAAGAAAATACTATTTTAGGGTGGTATGAATTCGAAAGACTAAAGTTTGTCACTTTAAACGAATGTGTTTGAAACATAATTTATGACTTCTAAGATTTGGGAAAACTGCATCACTTTTTCATGCCATATCTGAATGAAAGCAATACAGGTGTCCAGTTCTCAGTCTGTCAAGGTCCCTCTGCACGGCAACACAACCATCTGGTGTATCAACAGCTCCTCCCAGTTTTGTATCATCTGCAAAATTCCTGCAGGTTCATTCTGCCCTGCCCTCTGCGTCACTAATGAAGATGTTAAATGGTATTGGTCCCACCATCAACCACTGGGGTACACCAATGGTGACTGGCCTCAAGATGCATTTTGTGCTGCTAATGACATCCCCTTTGAGCCTGGAGTTCAGCCAGTTCTCATTATACCTCACTGCCTGTTTATCTCATCCGTGGTTCATCAGTTTATCCATGAGGAAGTTATGGGAGGCAGTGTCAGAAGCCTTGCTAAAGTCAAGATAAACAAGTCTTCAGGGAAGTCAGCCAGCTCACTCCACATTTGTAGTGCATCCCATCAGGTCCCATAGACTTGTGTAGGTCCAGTTTGTTTAAATGTTCCCAACGTGATCCTTCTCTGTCAAAAGTTGTTTTCCTTGCTCCAGACTTTTCCTCTGGTCTGAGAGGCCTGGGATTCCTGAAGGCAAATCCTACCATTAAAGGACTGAGGCAAAGGCATCGCTGAATTTCTTGATCTTTTGTACATTCTTTGTCACCAGGTCACCATGTGTCCCTGCTGTTTAGCAGCAGGCACACATTTTCCATAGCTTCCCAGTTGCTGCTGATGAAACTGTAGAAGCCCTTTTTTGTAGACCTTCATGTCTTTCACCAAATTTAAATTCAGAAGAGCTTTGGCTTTCCTAAGCCCAACCATGCGTGCTCAGACAAGGTCTTTACATTCTTCCTGAGTGTCTCATCCTTGCTCTCAATTCCTGCATGCTGCCTCTTTCCATTTGAGTTTATCCAGCAGCTTTGTGTTCATCCCTGCAGGCCTCCTGCCATCTTTGTTTGGTTTCATGCTTGTCAGGAAGGGCCATTCTTGAGCTTGGAGGAGGTGATCCGTGGAAATAAGTCAACTCTCCTCAGCAAAAATCATCTCTCCAGTGCTGTATCCCATGCAATGCTTCCAACCAGATTGCTGAACAAGCCAAGGTAAAATTCCCAAGCAAAATCTTTTTCGTAAATCATCTTGTGGCTGTGTAGTCAGAAATATGCTTTTAAAATTGTTTGTTTTCTAGGACTATTAGAAGTGCATGATTCTGTGAACATCAAAAGTCAAGAAATACAAAAGTTTGCTGGTAGTTGTGAATAGTTGGAAAAAGACACTAATTACTGTTCTCTTACCTCGGATTAATTCGCTAATGCAAAATTACAGAATCTATTACTTCATACCTTGAAGCACATTAGAGAATGCAGTGCAAGCAAGCAGGCTTAAGCAGTAACATGAATTTCATTTGCCAATAAGAGAATAAAACTCATTTTGGTTAAAAAGCCAACATAACAAGCTAGGATTTTAATTTAGCAATCTGTAATGCTTCCTGCTACAGACTAATAAATGTGAATTCCTGACTGCCACATAATCCAGATTCTGCAAACACAGAAATCTCTTTCACACTGGTTTGAGACAAAGGTAACTCAGTTGATTTCAATAGACCTGTTTCTGATTGACACAGGTGTAAACAATACTTTGTCTTTTCTCAGCCATGTCCTTTGACCCAAATTTCTTACTGCTGAACAAATTGAGTCTTCTAGTGAGGATCAGTGACATAACATGATAATCTTTCAAAGATTTCTGTGCTTGACTGCTTTGAAATTGAAAAATGAACAATGCAGTAGGTGATCCAGAAAATAAGTATATAGTTTAAATGTAGACCAACCAAGTACTATTCCCTAGTTTTAAGAGGAAGGCATATCATAATTTTCCAACAGATATTAATTTGAGGTCCAGCTGGAATTAATATAACTCTCTTCTCTTGGATATTTCGGCTGTTGACAATTAAATATGTAGACTTGGGTATTAAGAACTTGGCATACCTCTTGACATTTTAAAATTGTTAACAGAACTTAAAGGTTAAAATATTTCTATGTGACTTGGATCAAAGTTGCTGTTACAGCTCATGATAATTCTCATTTTGATTCTGCATCCACTTCAATGGAATTCCAGGGTTTAAAGAAGTTTTCTGTGGATTTTAGTGATGTGTTAAACAGCCACTCTCTTACTGCCTTGAAAATTGTGGAAGAGTTTGTCTTCTGTAGACACACAAAAGAAACTGAAAGAGGACAGTGGAAGATGATCAGCCTCAACTGGCTTAGATCTTCCATAGTGAAAAGAGAGCAAAGCACGAGCCTCAACATGGATGCAGTCACTGGGCAGCTCAGAAACTCACCTGTCCCGTGGGTGGTTGACATGGCAATGTCATCCAAGTCCCTGTTAGATGGACTTGAGGGGCTTTGACCAGGAAAGGACTCTACCCAAAATTAAGAAACTTTGCTTTACAGACACAATTTTAGGATGCCACAGTAGGAGGAAACTTAAGGGCTCTCTCCAACCTTGCCTCTCTCCCCAGGGCAGCTGCACAGCACTGTGCAGAGCCTCAGATTCCACTTCAGCTCCTACCTCTGGGCCCTCCTCAGGCTGTAACTTCTGCTCTTTGATGCTTGGCTTTACTGAGTGATGTAAAGCAGTGTGTGAGGGAGTGTGAAGTGGCTCACTTTGGCTTATCTGTGTGCAACCTCCATCTGCCTTCTCTTCCTGTACACAGAGTGAATTTAGAGAGATGGACATTGAACCTCATTTTGGGAACATTTCTGATAAGGTTATTGAAAAAACTGGTCTTGCACAGTTTCCTCAACAATATTAAGATTTGCCAATTTCAGGTATATTTCTAAAGCAAATGCTGTGGGGTTTATGATTTTAATTTTTTCTGCTAGAATTTTCTATGCAGTTCCTATTTGTGTCTTTATACTCATAGTAAAAAAATATCTGATAGTGAAATGGAGTAGCTTCTGGGAAAACAAATGTTTAAATCAATTTAATGTACTTTTTTTTTTATTAAATACAAGGCTGTGCTTAATTATAGGCACTTTAACTATTAAACTCAGGCTTAAATAACATGCAGCATCAAAGCTCAAAGGCTCTTTAATAGAAACCTTCCCAAACCAGATTCGTTACAGGGGATTTGAATTAGGTTTCTTAGATGAACTTACTGAGCAGGTATATTTGCTCCTAGTTGCTGAGATACTTATGTTATGTTTCAGATGAAATGTATGTATTGGTTCTTCTGGTCAATTTTGGATTACCCATACTCAGGTATGCATTCATAATAATATCAGTGATACTCATACAATGAGAGATTCTTTTAACTACTGACAGCCTTTGCAGCTGTGTTTTAAAACTACAGAGTGAATGCCACATTTGTTTTACACAACCTGTCAAATTTTTTTGCTTTATTAAATTTGGAAGCTTAAGATTACTTTTGCTCAGTGTTTTCACATTCACATTGAAGCCCACTATTCTATGTTGTACAACTGTAATTACTTTGAGAGACATAAATAAGACCAATTTTTTTCTGTATTTTTGTCATTCACTGTATAACTGGCCAGATTTTTAAATAATACAATCCAGTGTATGTTAAATGAAGTCAGTAAAAGTATTCAAATGAATGCTACCAGAAAATTGCTGAAATTATTTTGTTGAAAAATATTACTTCTGATACGAGATTATTTTTCAGACAAGTATCAGTAGTCCTTCTTATATGTATAAACCTGGGGGGGTTTACTGTTATATATATGTGATGGTTTAGGCCTAGGCCTTCCTGGTAACTAGTTGTAACTAAGGAAATGCCCATTTCCCAGTATTCCACACCATTTTTACATAAACCAGTGTATAAATAAGGTGGAGATTAGAGACCTCTCTCTCTTCTCTCCCGGTGAGGTTCAGGAGCAGTGTGTCCCTGCCTTGGTCTCGCTTATCCAGAGGCCTGCAGTGACCGCTGCTCTTGCCACGCGGGAGGTTGGAGAATGCTGGCCGTGTCTGCCCATTTTGTTTTTCTGAGGGATGTGGTGAGCTTTTATTTTACTAATTCCTTATTTTGCTGGTCCAGGTTTAGATTGTGCATATCTGTTCTGTTTTGTCCCTTTTTGCCCCTTTTCCCCTTTTCCCTTTGGGGGTGTTTGGGATCCCTTTGCGGTGTACATAGTATTTTTATTGTATCTAACTGTACTATATGCAAAATATATATATATATTTTTGATATAATTTGGTTGATTTTGGGTTCTTTCATTTTTTTTTTTTTTTCCTTTGCCCTAAGGGAAGAAGGGAAGGGGTTGTTACTGTGAGTTCGGGCACTTGGCAAGGAGCCAGGTCCGAACCATCACACCAGAGTGTGCAAGCAGTTCAAATCAAGAAGCACAGTGTAACCGAGCTGAGAAAAGACAGAACAATTTTGTTAAGAGTTTGACACAGGTGCCCAAGGCACTGATCACTCTTCATGCTGGAAAGTTAGAGATTCCTCAGTTCTTTCGTACTGATGAAATGTTAAAAAAAAAAAAAAAAAATCATTCATCTCTGACCCCAAGAACAATTTGAAACGCCGTACTTAATAAAAGCCAGCCAATACAGTCTAACAAGTACTGTGGTTTTTAGCTTTGAAAATTACAGTCTTCAATTTAATTCAGATTATTTTCATGCCAGGTAGTAGTGGGGCTATTTATGTGTAAGACAAAAGGCCCAGGAAACAGTAGAGATTTGGCCTTGTGGAAAGTCAGTCTCGGATTTTGTGTGTATATGGAAAGCTCAGTTCTCCTGGGGTGTTCATTCAATTGTATCACAATTAGAAACTTTGCTGGAAGAATTCACTGGGATATCTTCTATTGACTTCATGGGTCAAGAAGCATAAAATCAAAGATAGCATTGTAGACTTGGCAGTGACAGGTCATTTACCTCCCTGATCTTGAAAGCAAAATGAAAATAACGAATGGTCACAGTACTGGTGCCAGAGCTCCTAAAATGTCATCCTCTCACCTTCTTTATAATGGCATTAATTTTTTAATTTCTTTTTATCGTCTCTTTTCAAAATTAGAAAATATATTATTGCCTCCATTTGAAGTAGATTAATTCTTCCATAGCTTTGTTCATCTTAACCTGATATGCTTTTTGAAGCATAGAATTTTGTGTCCTGCCTGCCATAAACATCTTGAAAATACAGGTGACAGGAGTTACAACCTTAGTTTTCATATGGCATTTCAAGGGACAGCACTTGGAACAGCCATAGGCTTTGCTTGAGGTAGGAAATTATGTCCCACGTGCAGTCCTCCAAAGACTATGGAGAGACAGACCTCTAAAGAACCTCATTCTTTGGATTAGGGTAGACTAAATTGCCTCCAGAAATCAGAGAATCATAGAATGCTTTGGTTTGGAAGGGACCTTAAAGATCATCTAGTTCCAACTCCTCTGCAATGGGCAGAGACACCTTTCACTAGACCAGGTTACTCAGAGCCCCACCCACCTTGTCCTTTAACACTCAGGGATGGGGCATCAACAACTTCTCTGAGCAGCCTTTTCCAGTGCCTCACCACCGCCATGTAAAGAATTTATTCCTAATACCTAATCTGAACCTACTCTCTCCCAGTTTGAAGCCATTGCCCCTTATTCTGTCACTATACGCCCCCGTAAAAAGTCTCTCTCCATCTTTCTTGTAGGCTCCCTTCAGGTACTTTCTGAAAGGCCACAATTAGAACCTTCTCTTCTCCAGGCTGAGCAATCCCAATTCCCTCAGGCTGTCCTCATAGGAGAGATGCTCCATCCCTCTAACCATCTTGGTGACCCTCCTTTGGACTTGCTCCAGCAGGTCCATGCCATTCCTGTGCTGGGGACCCCGGGGCTGGATGCAGCACTGCAGGTGGGGTCTCACCAGAGCAGAGCAGAGGGGCAGAATCCCCTCTCTCGCCCTGCTGCCCACACTGCTGCTGATGCAGCCTAAGACACGTTTGTCTTCCTGGGCTGTGAGCACACACTGTTGGCTCATGTCCAGCCTCTCATCTACCAGCACCCCCAAGTCCTTTTCTGCAGGGCTGTTCTCCATCTGTTCAGCCCCCTGCTTGTGTTGATACCAGGGGTTGTCCTGACCCAGGTGCAGCACCTTGAACTTGGTCTTGTTAAACCAGTGTAAAAAATCTTGAAATTCCCATGGGCCCACTTCTCTTACTCTCTGCTGTTGCCTGTGGAGATCCTGGATTATTACCTTGGATGAAATGCCATCTCTTACAATGATCTTCAGGAGAGGTGACTAAGCATGAAAGTGTTCCCAGTATCTGAAAGTTTCTGCTTTGAGCATTGCCTGTTGCTGGGATTTCTGCAACAGCAAGAGAGAGGCAACAAAAGCAGCAATATATAATATATGACATGGCTTTCATTCTCATTTAGTTTATCTTTGAGGATCTGATTTGAAGCCTGTTTGAGTCATTAGCCTTCAAATTGCCAAGCTGAAAATAAACCAAAAAAAGGCCAAGCAAAACCTCTTTATTCTTACAAGTTGTAATGTTTTCTTCATGTGTGCTAATAAATCATCTTTTCTGTCTAGTAGCACTCAGCTACCTGACAGCATCACCAGCGATGCTAATTTCCTCAACAGGGTTCAGCAGTTCAACCTTACTGGGTTACTAGGAACTCCTTTGACTTACTCTCCCTGGTCTCTTCCATCTGTATCCACTTAGAATAAATGTCCTCTATATACTGTGTTTTAAGACATGTTACCTTACATTTGCCAAAACACGCGTTTCGTGCTCTACAACAGTAGTGGAGAGTTATCCAAAATTTCTTTAGTAATGTCTGGTTGCTATTCTGCACTCATTGTATGTTGTAATTACAAGAATCTTAATTGTAATTTCAAATAATTTTCAATTCTAATTACAAATAATTGTTCAATTGGAACTATTCAGTAGATACTCAGAGCATTTATATCAGTAACAGTATGCAACAATTCATAAAATCACAGAGCTGTTTTATCACATAGATTCTAGAAAACGTCTCTGCTTACAAAACTGCAGCATATACTAAAAACTAGAGATTAAATTCAAATAATATCTATTTATATTATTATAATCTGGGGTGTTGCTTGCATTTTAAAATAAATATACTCCCCATTTTATATCCATTACTGTGTTTGCTTTCTTTGAGATATAAGGATTGTTCACTGTTAGAACAGTGTCTAAGTGCGGGTTCTAGAGCACACAGAGGAAAGATTGGCTCCTGAAACCACTCCAAAAATTTTGCTTATCCAAACAAAGAATAGTAAACATTCAGCTCAGCTGGAGATTTCAGCATCAGAACAAACCACTGCTCAATAATGGTTTTCAAAGTCATGTTGATATTTTGCATTTAAATCCTTTGAAGAAAATTACAAACTACTGATGGGCAAACAACTAACAAAAGAATTCAAATTTAAGTTGAGCTTCAACTTGAACTGCATTCAGTAGAAAGACTGCATGAATCTTGGCTGGCTGACTTTTAATGATTACCTTTATTTTGAAGACAGATCAGGCATGACTAAGTTATAGCTCATTTTCATTTTAGTTTATTTTGATGATATGAGTGAGAACTTTTCTGAGTAAAGTTGAGGGACTGGGTCATTTACTAAGACTGAATTTGCTTTCATTGTTTGTATTTTCCCTGAGTTAGACTTCATTGCTATAAACTGCAAACCTTCTGCCAGCTGTGGGCAAAACCTGTCTGCTGGCATAACCCTATTAATATAAGTGTCCTAGATATAAAAAGCAGCCGTTATCACAGATATGGTATGTTACATGAGGCAAAGGCTGTAATGTTCTCTTTATATAATGAAATGCAAGACAGCATAGGGAAGGATAGAATTTGGCCCTTAGTTTAATCTTATTAGGCTTTTATTTTTTCTTGGTTTTCATTGTGAGCCAGATTTCTCCCTTATTACCAGTTCCTACTCTGGCAACTTTTTTTCCCTGTACTTATATTTCACATATTTTTTTTTCCTTCTATTCAGATCTGCTTTTTTCATATAGGGAAAGAAAATTAAAAAACTGGTCCATTATCTCACATTTCAGTTAAGTCTAACATATATTTGCTTAGGGGTAAAAAAGTTTGAGGAAAAACGGAAAATGTAAAAAATTAATAATAAATGGCATATAAACAGAAGCAGATTTTCTGTGATATGTTACCTCTGATAAACTTGATAATGTTTCCCAAATGTGTTGCCTTGGTTCAAATCCAAATCTACTGGTCAGGTTTTATGTGCTATTTTTAATTTTACTGCTTAAAAAACTTTACATCATCTTGTAGGAATTCCCTCCTACTGCATGGCTGTATCTAGTTATTTGTAGGTTAAAATTCATCTTAATATAGATTCATATAAAACATGTGTCACCACAGAGAGAGCAAAAAGGCAGATCTGGGTGGGTAAAACAAGCTGGATTTGCAAGGAAACTCTTTTTTCTTTCTAATGAAATATGTTTTCCTTTGAGGTCACTCTGCTGTTTGATATTGTAGACTCCAAGGTCTTTCCATTCAGTAAACTTTCCTTGCCCTTTAAACAGTGAAATCAGAATGTGAGAGGCGAATACAAACAACCAGGGACAGGGAGACCTGGAAATGTTTAGGATCCACAAAAAGCCTCTAGAACTAGGCCATGACCTTGAGGTATTGCAAAGCAGTTCAGCTCTTTGGAATACTTTAAAACAGAAATTGCCTCCTGTACACACTGCTGCACTGACTTGGTGGAGTTACTTTAGATTGATAATAGTGGAGATATTTTTAGAGAAGAAACTTTCTTGACATAAAATATTAAAGGAAGCATTAAAATGGACTGAAAAAGGAAAAGAATTATGATATGAGAAAACAGAACCCTAGTACAGAAGAGCTGTGCAGTGTTACTTGCTGCTTGGTCCATTAGCTAGTGTGTTTTCACCATTATATCCATGGGAGATATGCTGCAAGTAACATCCTTAAATACCGAATTCATGCTTCAGTACCCCAGACTTAGTTAATAGCAATATTTTGGAGCAGGTTGGGCCTGATGAACTTCATCATAAAGAATTTGATGAATTGGCTTAGCACAGAGAGTAGTTTGCCACTTCTAAAGGGGAGGTGAGTCATGTGCCTGCCCTTAGAAATCAGGTAGGGGTGTGAAAATAATATCCCACTTAGAAAATGGGCTGTGTCACACCATGTCAGAGCAGTGTAGTTTCCTTAACAGAAGGAAGTAGCAGAGAAGAAGCAGCAATATTAAGTCATTTGCCTCCACAAAGCTTTTGATATCCCCTCACACAGATGGCCTGTAAGCAGCTAAAGAAATGTGGTCTAGATAAATCTGTTACAAGGTAAACCCTGGAATGCAGACAGTCCAGCTGTACAGGGGCCAGGGCACAGGTGTGAGCACCGAGAGCCTCTCAGTGCCTGGCACACTTCAGTCCCGCGAGAAATGCCTCGTACAGCTTCAGCCTTTGCTCTGCCAGTTGTGACAGTGCTGTTTTGGAGGCAGAGACAGAACAAGGGTGTGGTTGTAGCCATATCATACCAGTCGGCCCACTGGCCAGAGACTAGACGTGTTCAATTTATTAGTAGTGATATAGCCTTTTTGTGCAGGCACTTCGGATCTTACTCTGGATAACTGTGGTTAAAGGCGGCAGAGATGTTGGATGAGGAAAAAAATCATTCACCAGACATGTTTTGTTTTACATTATACCTTTTGTGTAGTTATGCCTTTACACAAACACCAAAATATGTTAGTTTGATTTAAAAAAAAAAGTTCATTTAAATGGTTCATTATTATGTGGTATTATATAAAACTGTTGCCAGGTGATAAAATAGCAACTCTGCCATGTAGTCTAAAATAGGAAGGACTTAGATGTCATCTAAGGTGCTGAAGCAGCTTAATTGATTTAAACTGTAAAAATTTATCCTGACTTTGTGAACATTAAGACAAAATACAGTCTAATAATAATATTTTAAAGCTTCAGTGAAAATTCGTGGATAAAATATCCTTGTGCTGGTTCTCACTAGGAAAGCTACCTCTTTGCCTTTGTTTACCAGTTCATAGAATAGGGATAATTAGGCAAGGCTAGATCATTTAATCAGTTCGTTAACAGGGCTTGCATGAGCACTCTGGAGTCAGAGATTACATTTGGTTTTCGTCCTTATTTGAGTGCCCTTTAACTATGAGTGGTCTGCGAAAGCCGTGAATTTTAATTAATATAATCTAGGAAAGGTGAAGTATAATATAATTGAATATGGGTATAATGTTAGTTTTACTCTCTTATTCTTGCTATATAATCATCAGCAGCAGATAGTCAAAATAAGTAAAACAAGAAAAAATGAAAGTCTGATACTTATAATGCTGGATTTAATAAACATGGGTGCCAAACAACAGCAGAGTTTTGTGAACTGTTCTTTATCTCACTTCCCTCACTCCTTGATCTTACCTGGGGAAGAGAAGACCCTTCTCTCTTTTTGGTATAAACTATTGAAAACAATGTTTTGGAAGCAAATTTAAGTATTACGCATTTTATGCTTTTGGTTTGGTTTTTAGTTTTGTTGGGTTTTGTTTAAATCACCTGTAGAGCAAAACCAGGGGCATGTGAGTTACGGTTGACATAGGCTAAATGCTGAGCCACTGACTTCCCCACCCTGTGGTTCACTTTGCTGCCAAAGCTGGGGGTCTTGAGATCTGGAGCTTCAGAGGAGCTCCCGGTCCCTGCCCAGAGCTGATGGAGTGGTGTGTTCCTGCAGTCTGCAGGCTGGCTTAGGGAGAGAGACTGTTCGTGCTGAAAGGCAGGAGTGCAAGCTCTGTTCCATCCTGCAAAGAGGCCAAAGAAGGAAGCAGGACACGGCAACATTAAGAGTCGAAGGAGAAAAATGGGCTGGGTATAGGATTGTGTGGGAGGAAAGCAGCAAAAAACACAAAAAGGCCTCTGAGTGAGTTGGAAGAGGGAACAATACAGCTTTATACAAGCCATGCTCCATGGAGAATGATGTGTGTGCAGCTCAGAACAAGGGTTTCTTCACTCAGACATGTATGTAAACATGGCTTAGGAGCCCGAATCTCTTCTTTTGCATATTGTTTATATTCTAATGTAATTCCAATAGTTTAAATCACATCAGAAAAAAAAAAAAAAAGGAAACACTTTAATCTAAACATTAGGAAAATAAATTATTATCCCTCTGGTAAAAGCCTAAGAAGAGAAATCTCACATGTTAGATACATATAATGTTGCCCCATTCATGGTGGGAAGGTAATAAGGTCAATATAGGAAACTATATAGGCCTTGCACGCTGTTGAATTGTAGAAGGGTGCAGGTACAGTTTTGGAGTGCCTGTCTGTGAAAGCAAATTAATATAAAGACAGAATGGCATTTAGAGAAGGCAGCTGAGATCTCTGGTGAGTTGAACCCTTCCACAAGGTTTGCACCTGAGTAAGGTCTACTTGACGACTGAGGAAAGACCTCCGTGTTGGGTTTAATTGTGGATATACAAGAGAAGAGACATGAAGCCTTGTAACCATATTATTTAGGTTGTGATTTTCACTTGTGAGAGATTTTTTTCTTGTTTTGTCTCCTGCCTTGTTTGAAAAGGCAGAAATTGGAGCTTGTAGGTGAAACTATTATAGGACATAAGGATTACTACAGTTGTTATCTGCAGTAAGCGTTGGCAGCAGGTCCAGTATTGGCTTACTGACCTGTAAAACAGCCTTCTCTCTGTTTTGCCCTAATACTTAGTCATAACCAAACTGGAGAGACAGCCCAAAAACCACATAAGCACAGGATCAACATGGTGCAATCAGAAGTTAGCATGGACATAAAAAACCAGCTTCCAAGGGGGAACTGCAATCTTGTAATCCACCTACAGTGGACATTTATATTTCTTAAGTACAGTACTTTGCTCCTATCCTATTTAATCCTGTTTTCAGAGAATTTCCCATTTGTCGAGATTTTGAACTCTGTTTTTGACTTTTGGTGTATTATTGGGGTGCAATTGCAAGGTCCCTTTACAATGTCTGTGGCTGATGGGGGCACACTATTCCTTGTTCTGAACCAGATGTCACGTCACTTTCCCATCTACAATATGCAGTTTTAAGTCCTATATGAATGTGAGAGAAAGCATGGCCTGGGGAAAATGGGACTGCTTTTCAGTAGCAAGATGTACCTGAGCCTTTTTGTTGCATTCTCAGCCTTCCTACATTGGTATTACCTACAAATGTATTGAAAGTATTCTTTAGCACATTGTCCATTACTTTTATAAATACATTGAAGAATACCTGGCATTAGGACAGGCCTTTGCAAATCTTAGAAAAGACCTTTAAGATCATTGCAGTTAACCTGTTAATCCTGCTGTTAACTACTGCCAAGTCCACCACTAAATCATGTCCCTAAGAACCTCATCTACAGGTCTTTTAAATACCTCCAGGGATGGTGACACTACCACTTCCCTGGGCATCCTGTTCCAATGCTTGACAACCTTTTCAGAGAAGAAATTTTTCCTAATTTGCAACCTAAACCTCCCCCTGGTGCAACTTGAGGTTGTTTGTTCCTGTCCTATCACTGTTACTTGGGGGAAGAGATTGACACCCACATACCTTCATTGACGCTTACCTTCCTTCTGGCAGTGAATTGCTGATTAGTCTGTTTTTCCCTTATGAGATTTATTTAAGTGAATTATTTTGGATTAACATGGATTTTTAGTTTGTTTTTTTTTTCTTTTTTATAGACAGATTTGTCTATACAACTGTGTTCATACTAAGTGGATAATCTCTAAGGACAAGTATTGGATGTGCAATTTTTGGGTATCCATGGACAGGATTTTTATAGATACAGAGATGTTAAACCAAAAAACTGTCCTTGACAACTATGAGGAATATATTCCTTCATCAGTCTTCAAGGATGCTATGTCTAATTTTTAGGAACTTTTTCTTCATAACAAATTATCTCCTGAATTGGCACAAATCAGAGTAGTTCTATTTAATGAGTATCTCTAATTTATTCAGGTAGAGGTTGTGACCTTACCAAGCACCGCATTCTGAGGAAAAATACAGACAGTTTATACTTGAGCCCTTTGTAACTACATTGTCTGTGTAGAAATACAGGCTCTTGTTTTCAGTATTCAGTTATATATTAAAAAAAAAATAATCTAAAAGCAAAAGGCAAAAGTAATAGAAAACTGTGAAGACTTCAATATAAGCTGAGGAAAAAATGCAATTTTTATCTATTAGAACACATCACCCACAGAACTACCCACACTTGAAGTGATTATGACTGGGACCCCTGGGCATCAGCACCATCTTCATCAGTGTCAGGAAAGCTAAGCACTTATACAGAGTCTGCAGAATGGGTTTTAACTGTACTGGTTTTCTGCAAAGCATGGAAGATTTTAGGGGCATTGGTCTCTGAGGTCAGGTTGGTAGGTGCTGCAGACTTAAAGTGTGCTCATACGCTCTGCATTCTGGTTCTCAGAGATGGTATAATAAGGAATGGGTACACCATATCAAGTCCCCAAAGAGGAATATAATTTCATCATCACATCCTCTTTCTCCAGTCTTTGCCAAAGTGTACAACAAATTCAGAAAGCTTCGTTATTCCCATGAGAAATAGCTGTAGTGACACTTTTTTGAAGAGAGAGATTGTCTGGCTCTGATGGAACTTCAATTCTCAAGAACATTAAACAAGAAAATCCCCAGGAAGTGGATGAGAGGTATGTGCAACTTCACTGTAAAAAATCAAGACTTTTACCTGAGGAGACCCTGAGTTTGGAGGGAAGAGAACTTACATGTATGAGTGTGAGCCAAGCTATGGTCTTTGGCATCATTTATTTTCAAGCATAGACATAGCCTGAGGTCATCAGACACATATTTCCCACTTCCTTAATATTCAATCTGCAGATTAAGTCAAGGAAATGTGAGTTGCATTTACCCCCTCTTCTCTTGCAAATGAAACGTGTGTGGTGGGGGCAGGACTGTTGTGCAAAGGCAGTAACCCATGGCTGGATCTGAGATGAGGGCAAGTGATATAGCAGAGTTCAAATCCATATACATCAGGCCCAATGGTAATAACATATTTGGGTGTATCTGCCTCAATTTTTTCATTTAAATCAGGGGAATGGAGGTTTTGAAGCAGGTCTCTGAGCCACGTGGTGGAGCTGTCTTGAAGCATATGAAACAACTACTTTGCCCTGATAATAAACAAGGTGATGTGCTCCAAAAGCTCACTCCACAGCTCTGGCTTCTAATGAGCATTCAGTCTATGTTACCAGAATAGATCTGGCCTTAAATAAAACCCTCCAAATGTGTATACAGGGAACATCATATCAGCACCACGAGTTTTGCTCTACAAATTCACTCTTTTTAGACCAGAACAATAAATTGGGCCAAATTCATTGTCATTTAATGCCAGTTGGAGCTTTAGTCTACACTTCTTTATTGCAATGCTGTTTACCACAATCAACAGGACAACAGACAATATCAAGGGCTCAGCCTCTTCCCTGATCTCCCAGCAATCACAGGAAGATGTAATTTGCATCAGTATTAACCTTTAGAAAAAATTTGTATCAAGTTGGCCAGAGCTGCAGCATCTCAAACAGGAAACAGCAAAGATCCTCGTGGAAAACTATATCAAAAACTAGCAAAACCCACCTTCCCTACAACCAGATGAACTCCTGCCTGTGAACATCAGTGAGTAAAGCACACTGCTGTACAGCAGCTTACTTCAAAATTAATTTGAGAAAAATAATCTTCCCTGTAAAACTCCTCTACTCTTCCAGTGTTGCACAATAAAGCATAGTCCCAAGGTTCTGTAAAAATTGAGATTCCTAGAAAACCAGTCTGAATTTTTGCCCACAGATGTGCTCCACTAGAGGCAACTTCACCCAGATGACTGAGTGGGATCCAGTTTAGGATGATCATCCCAAGGGGCCAAAACCAAAAGTCTCGCTTCACTTTTTCCCATGTTCATTTTCTTGTTCCTGGAAGTTGCTTGTAATAATTTCCAAGTGTGGAAGCCTGATAAGATGAAACAATTAAGAACTTTTTCCTGTCAGCAGCAACCTGAACTAATTCTGTTTTATTAGTGTTACGCAGGATAATTTCTCGCAGAACTGTGAAGACTTTCTTGGGAATATTTCCAAAAAGTCTTCTAGAAGTTGGTTTCCTCATTAGATAATGAAGTTTTCCAAATTCTCTACTGTATATAGTCTGTCAGAAATATTCAACAGATAATTATAATCTCATTAGGCAATCTCAGTAATCTAATATTAATATGTGTGGATGGAAAATTGCTCATAGCAATGTTTTTCATTAGTAAGAACAGTAAGGAAAAAGCTGGATTTTCAACACATGGACAGGGACTGTATATAGAAAGATCACATACAGTAATTTATGGGAACATATTACAAAGACAATTAAAAATCAATACTGTGACACAGCTAACTTCTATCAGCACAGATAGCCAGATTAATGGCATGATGTTATGTAATACAGCAGTGTTCCTTGGAAAATGGGATAAATGTTGCACAATTCCCCTATGTGAATAGTTTCATTAAAATCATCAGAAACACATGGATGACAAAACAAGCAGGTTTTTAATTTTAATTTAATATTTTGACTATGTCCAGCAGTGCCTCTCTGAGTCATAGTGAAGTATTCCCAGGACTTCTGTTCAGCTGTATTCACTCATCCAAGTGAAATTCTTTGGACCGAATCCAGCAACTTTACAGAAGTGCGAGTTCTGTCTACTAGAAATGTCAAGATCACCTGTGATTTCAAAGCAAAACTTATGAGCTTGCAAACAATTATGCTCCACCACCCCGAGAGCCTTATTAAAGCTGATCTCAGGAATGCAGAAGCCACAGCACCAGAAAGTGGGCAAGTTAAAGGGGATGAGGGAGGGAACTTCTAAGGCAACAGTTAGAGAACTTCACCTGGGTCTCAAAATTATCTCTGTTTGCTAATCACAGTAAACTACAAAATAAACCGTTTATTAATTAATTAGAACCACCTCCACTTTCTGCAAATTCTGAAAAATTTTCATAAGTACCACCAGTTCATGCCTTAAACTGAGCACAGGAGAGTGCTAGCACCAACCAAATTCATTGAGCAGCATGGAAATACCAGCAATGTTTTGAGAACAAGCAATCTAAAGTAATGTATTGTAAGTTATAGAAATAAAGGAATTGGGATGGTTTTTTGTTTGTTTGTGGTTTTCGTGTTTTTTTACATAAATCCATCCAGCTTAAAGCTGGATTATTCAATGAGAAGGGTAGTAGTTGGTATGCAGTGCCAATCAGAGCTTGAATTTTTTGAAAACCTATCTAATACTGTATGTAAATATTTTTTTTATTTAAAATAAAAGTATCACTGCCTGAAATTGCTTTACTGCACTACTTTTAAATGACCTGTTTATGTGCTGACAAAATCTAAATAAAATCTGATCATCAGCACTATGAAGTGCTTCATGAAATTAGTAAGAACAGGTCTGTGTGTTTTGTGAGGTCAGAAAATTGCCAGTCTTACAGAGCAAAAAAACCCAAAAGCTGAAATCAGGTCTACCTTTTACCTTTGAAAGTGAGAGCAGTTCACCTCAACTTTCTATCTTGTTGCTTTTCCAGTCCATGTAGTTGTGATTTATATTAATGCTTGTTTAGCATCATAGTGTTGTTATTCACTGTAACAGTGTGCATTCTTCATTGCTCACCTGAAGTTTGAATGTATAAACTGTGAGCTGTATAACTCTGTGGACTCAAAAGCTTCCATATCAATCAGTTTTGCTGTGTTTCACTGAAGTATTATTTTTGTATATTGCCTATTAACTCAGGGAATATTGGGCACATCAGTCAAGGTCTATCAGGAGCAAGCTCAGACAGTTTCTCATTGCTTACCAAAGCTTCCCAAGCTTCTTTTTATGCCTCTGATTCATGTGTATGTGCACATCGAAGACAAACAATTAGTCCTTTCTATAAAGTACAAAACCCCCTCCCAAATTAGCTATGCTCAATAACTGTTAGCAGAGAAAGCATACCCTTATGCTGATGCATAAAAAAGGCCATGGATGTGGTATTTCTAAATCTGTGCTAATGATGATATCTAGAAATATTCTACATTTTGTACACATAACCCTCCATTAAACTCTTTTTGAAGATGACCTATCCCTTCCCTAGACCAATTAATTACATTATCTCTTTTATAATATTTGTACTTAATCCTTCATGATCCTTCTTGTCGCATTATCTAAAATTTAATCGAAAATTAGTGAAAAAATCCAGGTTAAACTGCAGCGTGTTTCCTGCTTTCTACTCAGAGATCTTTTTTTAGCTTAAAAGTGGCACTACTGCTGTGCTACCAGAATTTTTAGAGCTTCATTTTTTTCTACCTATGAGTTTGAAACACATATCCAAGAGATACTTTAAAACATCAATAAGGCTGTTCAGCCTCAAGAAGAGACAACTGAGAGGGGACCTCATCAATGTCCGTAAGTACCTGAAGGGATGGTGTCAAGAGGATGGAGCCAGACTCTTCTCCATTGTGCCCAGCGATAGGACAAAAGGCAACAGGTAGAAACTGATGCACAGGTAGTCCCACCTGAACATGAAGAACTTCTTTGCTGTGCAGGTGTCTGCAGACTGGAACAGATTGCGTGGAGAGGTTGTGGAATCTCCCTCACTGGAGATATTCAAAACTGCCTGGACACAATCCTGAATAACATGCTCTAGGGAACCCTGCTTTTTTTTTTTTTTTTCCATTTTGTGATTCTGTGGTCTAAGACAATTTTGTGGGAAAAGATTGAATCATATCACAGAGTTAAATGTTTCTATCACTGGAGACCTAAACAAGCTGCTGTGGAGGTGTGGAATGGATATTTTCTCATATGGAAGCAACGAGACCAAAAAGCCTTGACCTGCCAAGGAGGTTAGATAGATTCTGTCTTTTTGGACAAGCACCATGTATGTTCACAGGCTAAAATCCTTCTGAGCTGAGGCTTGTGAAAGGCTGGATTCAAGAGTCCAGTGAAGGATGGAGCAGGAGGAATCTACCTCTTGTGTTCCTATTCCTCTCCAAATGTCTTCCTCCAGGGGTCTTGGGGAATATATTCCATAACATTTGTGCAATGGTCACATTTGATGCAATTACAAACATAAAGCACAGAGTACCTAAAGTGACAGAGGGCTGAGTGGGCCATCCGTGCCATAGGTGACTAAAAGTATGAGGGAGTGATGGAAGGCAAGACCCAGGAACACAGATCACTGAAAGGTCCACAGACTTGGGTGCCCTTGCCACCCACACAGAGCACTGTGACACTCCCACAGTAGTGTCACACCCCCCAGCAGTGTCACACCCACAGCACTGTCACACTCTACAGCAATGTCACATACCCACAATAGTGTCACACCCCACAGCAGTGTCACACCCCCACAGCAGTGTCACACCCATCATCAGTGTCATATCCCACAGCGGTGCCACACCCCAGAACAGTGTCACAGCCCCCAGCAATGTCACACCCCAAAGCATGTCACCCTCCCAGCAGTGTCATGTCCCCTAGCACTGTCACCCCCTAGCAGTGTCATCCCCCCAGCAGTGTCACCCCTCCAGCAGTGTCACCCCCCCAGCAGTGTCACCGCCCAGCACTGTCACCTCCCAGCAGTGCCACCCCTCAGCAGTGTCACACCCCCAACAGTGTCACCCTCAGCAGTGGCACAGTCCCGGCAGTGGCGCACACCCGCAGCAATGTCACCCCTCCAGCAGTGTCACCCCTCTAGCAGTGTCACCCCCAGCAGTGGCACACACCCCCAGCAGTGTCACCCCTCCAGCAGTGTCACCCCTCCAGCAGTGTCACCCCCAGCAGTGGCACACACCCCCAGCAGTGTCACCCCTCCAGCAGTGTCACCCTCGCCCAGCACGGTCACCCCCCGCCGTGTCTCCTCGGCGCAGTCCCGGATCCGGCCGCTGGTGGCGCTGCGGCCCCGGCGGTCGCGGTCCGGGAGAAGGGGCTCCCTGTGCCGGGCCAGGGACCGCGCGGTCCGGGAACGCCGGGAAGTCGTGCCGGCTTCTGCTCATCCATCAGCCGCCGGGGCTCTGCCCGGCAGCCCCGGGATGAAAGGGCCCCGCTTTGTCCATTGTCTCTCTCGCCGGCCGCTCTGGAACTGCTCCCGCATCGGAGCGTTGATGTGAGTCCCGGTGAGCCGGGGGCTGCCCGGCCGGTGAGTTAGTGACGAATCATTTTGGGGCAGATGTTCTATGGCTTTACCTTCCCTGCATTACTCTCCCTGTCGTGCGGCCCTGCACCTTTGCCATCTGCACTGAGCGTTTTCCCAGCCAGGGCTCCGGGCCTTCCCCTGCCCCCGTCTGTGGTGTCACTGACACCATGTTCTGTGCAAAGCCACACACAACTCCTTGCAAGCTTTTTGGTATCTGTTAACCAGATAATAAACGTAAAAATTATCTATTAGACATGTAGTAGTGGGCAGTGAGGAGTTGTGTCTAAACACTGAATTACATAGACTGGAGTCTGTGTGAGGCATCTTTGATTCTACAAGAACACCTTGTCCCAGTATCAATTTGAACACAGGCAGCTTGCTCTGGAAGCACCAAGAGTGGTGATGAGTAGTGTCCCCGAGGGATCAGTATTGGGGACTCTTTAATGCAGTTCAGTATTTTCATTATTACTGTTGAATATCTTCATCAGTGACGTTGGGATCGAGTGCACCCTCAGCAAGTTTGCAGGTAACACCAGGCTGAGTGGTACAATTGATGCAGCAGAAGGATGGGATGCCGTCCATGGAGACTTGGACAAGCTTGAGCAGCGGCCCACAAGAATCTTACGAAGTTCAACAAGTCCAAACACAAGATGGTGCACCTGGATAGGCACAATCACAGACATAAGTGAAGACTAAGAGAGCAACTCATTGAGAGCACCCTGTGGAGAAGGACTTGAAGATGCTAGTGGGTGAGAGGCTGGATATGAGCCAGCAATGTGCACTCAGAGCTCAGGAAGCCAACCATTTCTTGGGCTGCATCTAAAACACCTTGGCCAGCAGGTCAAGAGAGAGGATTCTGCCCTCTACTCTGGTGAGACCCCACCTGGAGCACTGCATCCAACTCTGGGGTCCCCAGCACAGGAAGGACATTGACCAGTTGAAGCAAGTCCAGAGGAGGCCACCAAGATGATTAGAGGGATGGAGCACCTCTCTATGAAGACAGGCTGAGAGAGTTGGGGTTGTTCAGCCTGGAGAAGAGAAGGCTTTGGGGACACCTTATTGCAGCCCTTCAATTCTTAAAGGAGGCTCATAAGAAAGATGGGGACAGACTTTTTAGTATGGTCTGTAGCAACAGGACAAGGGGAAATGGTTTTGAACTAAAAGAGGGTAGATTCAGGCTATCTACAACCATGAGGATGATGAAACAATGAAAACAAGTTGCCCAGAGAGGTGATATATACCCCACGCCTGGAAACATTCAAGGTAGGTTGGAGGGACTCTGAGCATCCTGATCTAGTGGAAGATGTCCTTGCCCATTTGCAAGGCGGTTGGACTAGATGACCCTTAAAGATCCCTTCCAGCCTAAACTATTCTATGATTCTAAGAGCTTAATACTGTGGACATGGTCAGCTCTTGCTGACTGACTTGGGAGACCAAGGATGGGACTTTTCTTCCTCTGTGCTCCCAGGATTCATGGCTTCAAGGAATGCATGTGAGGAGGGGAAAGAAAGTGAGGCTGCAAAAGGTCCATTGATTTAACAATGTGCAAAAAATGAAGGCTATTGGCAAAAATCCTGCCTTCATATAAGGTCTTGAACTGTCTTGTGTGGAAAAGAATAAAGTTTTCAGAGGGCTAAGAGTTCTGGAAATAAAATACAATCATGGTTTCAATTGATATTATTCCTGCATATCTTCAGTAGGTTATGGTAACAGAACTGGAATTTAAATGCTATGAAAAGAAAGAAATGTCTCTTTCACATTGTCATTAGCCTCTCACTATTATTTTTTCACCAGTCAAAACAGTATGGTCCTGTCTCACTTTGTGAAGTTGTTTTGCAGTAGCAGGCAAAAGAGTTCTTGATCAGTGATTCTTTGGATTTTTTTTTTTTTCTGAAAATCTGCTACCTTTGACATAACTCTTTATGAAGTTTTCCCAGTGACTTTGGTTTGTGCAAAAGTCACTTAGTGACATGCTTTTTGAAATCCCACCTTAGAATTTTCATTTTGACGATATTGGAAAATTCAGATTTTAGTGGGAAACAATCAGTGAGGTTGACAGAATGCAGGTAATGCATATATAACAAGGGAATGTGACGCTTTTTTAAATCAGTTTTTACAGGAAGTAGGGAAGAATGGACTTGCAAAGAGATTTCTACACTTCAGGTTATCTCAGTGCAACTAACCCAACCGAAGGTAATTTTTGGGATTAGTGGACAGGAGGTCTAGATGCACAAACATCACAAACACATGTATTGTACTCTTGTATTTGTATGCTGCTAGCTTGAATTAAGATCAAAGTGAGATTTTACTTCTCTTGGCCTACAAAAATACTGAATTCTCTTAGAACAGTGAGGCTGAATTGCAGCTGCACAGTACTAAAACATGAACAAATATAAACAACTTCAAGTCATGTTAAAATGTCACATTTGAAATATGTATTTCAGGGGAAGAAGTTTGAGAGCAAGGATCCAGTGTTTCTTGCACTGCAACACCTGGTGGGCTATAGAAAGTCTCCTCTCCCAGCATTTGTGTTCATAAACTTTAGGTGATCACTTTAGCATGGCATATTTTCCTCCTTGGCAATACCATTTTAAGGGTGTTCAGTGGCTTCTGCCCCTTGCGTCACCCAAAATGTCAATTTCATTCTAGCATTCCTACTCCCTTCCCACAACCGCCTGGTATTATCTAAAAGCAAAACATTTCTTGTGGATAGACTCCATGTGCCGTTTATTGCAGTAGCAAAAAAATGTTTTTTACTGAAGGTGGAGCTACATTGATCCGCAAACCATTTCTTTGTCCTCTTGTCAAGAGCATGGTGGCCATGCAAAGGAGTTCTGGTGAGAAACAAGGTCTTTTGGTGTGCTGTGCAAGTGCCTTGGGAGGAGGGAGAGCTTAGGAAGAGAGCTACTGTGTAGACAAAGTCAAAGCAGTGCTCAGCATCTTACTGAGGCTGTTCTCTTGATAGATAAAGGATGTCTTTTTAAGACAGGAGATATTTGCCAATGCTTCTTCTACCATACTGACATTTGACGTGGCATTTCAAAAGTGCATGAGCAACTTTGGTGAACCTTACTCCAGGTTTTCCTGTATCCCCTGTGACTAGTTTTATGACTTGGTATATGTCAGCTGAGTGGCAGTGGCTCACTTTGCGTGTGTGGCTCTAGTTTGTAGCAAATGTAGATAAAATGAGTCACAACAGACCTCGGTAATAGAGGTAATACTTTTATGTTATCCTTGGTGGCAGCAATGGATTAAGTATGCAGGAGCTGCTGGTTCAGCAGATGCATGGTAATTCATTAATATTCAACAACTTGATCATGAGTCAGAGCCCTCAGTTTTCTTTAGCTCCTTTAAAAAGTCTTACACAGGGATTGTGCCTTGGGAAGGACCTTCCACCTTGGACAGGTATGATTTTCACAGGAGTTTAAACCTTCAGCAGCTGGGGGATGTTCTGCACTTGAGACTCTGCTGTGAATCACATCTAAGTAAGAAAAAAGTCCTACCCTGGCCTCTGGCTGCTACAGTAAATCTGTAAAAATCACTCCTGCTGAGCTGCATGGATCCACATAGGCTTATGCAGAATGTAAATCACATAATCCTGAGAAAACTGCCTGGGCTGCATAGGAGAGAAATTGCAGCATGCACAGAATATATAAGAGCTTGAAAAGGCAGACTCTTCCCCCCACAGGTGATTTGTGAGACTTATTATTTGGGTTGTGAGATATTTAACCAACGCCTTCTCCCTCAAACTATTTGGTATCAGCTAGAGGGAAGATGCAAGCTGCTCCTTGCAGCATAAAAGAAAACTGAGCTGGGGTCTCAGGCAAAAATAAATTTTACAAAGCAGATTTTTAAAAACAGGCAATTAAAACCAGGGCCTTGTACCCCTTTCTGTCAGCTAAAGTGGTTTTTATAGGTATCAGCTCATGAGACTTGACTG
>JAWWLV010000121.1:103439663-103454673 GCA_035041135.1 Platyrinchus mystaceus | reverse complement strand
TGCCAGGAATGCTGAATAGGTCGGCTAATTGACATATCCTAAAGGAGTGAGACACGATCCAAGAGCAATACCACCATTAAAACATGTGTTAGGGTGCATCAGGAAAGAAAATTATCAACACCTCCTGCTTTTAATAGTCCTCAATCTGCACAGCAGCAGTGAGTGGTCCATGAGATGTTTTATTGACGACACCCTGGGCTATGAGACAAACTCCACAGATAAAGATTTTCAGGTTTGCTTTATGGCCTTTCCAATAAGAAGTAATCTTTTTTTCAATAGCATAAGAATTATCAGCAATCTTTTAAGTTATAACAGGTCGCTGAAATACACCTTAGCTAATTTAGCATTAATAGGAAGATAATTACACAGCCAATACATACATATTGATTGCTATAATCATGTTTATAGGCCTTCATCATCTATCTACTGTTACATACACACAGTCTGCCAGATCTTTGAATTCATATTTTAGAGGGTGACCTGTATTAAAGTTATTATTAAGGTTATTAGGTGTTAAGCTTAGAGGCATTGCTGCATACAGAAATCCAATTTCAGTTTTTTAGAAGTTTTCCTGTTTTCTTTTAAGCCAAGTGTGTGTGTAATTCTGTACTCGTGCATAGAAAATTTTATCCAAAATACTTCAGCTGTTTCAGAAAACTAATGCATTGGTTTTAAGAAAAGTATATGATTTTGTTGATGTTACAGAGGTGATTTACTTTAAGTAATCCAATTACCTACATGCCATGAGACTTTAAATTTTTCAGACTAGGGAGACATGCCTTTTACAGCATCTTGGTTGTTGTCTTTCCACAGCAGTACAACATGTCACCACATTCTGTCTGTAAAGTCATTCCTTTTTCTCATTTCATTGTCTTCACTTTTACAGACCCCATGTTCTCAGGTCAAGGCTTTTTTGGGGCCTGAGTTTGGACAAGGACCTCAGAAAGCCCCCTGCCAGGAAGCTGTTTTCACCTCTGTTTCTCTTTCCAGCCTCAGCTCCTCACTGGCACTGCTCTTCTGCTCTTCACGTCCTGCTTATAATTTCCTCCCAGTCTCCTGCCACAAGCTGATGATGATAGTGATTATTATTATTGTTTTGTTGTTGTTTTTGTTATTTATTTTCACAGAAACCCAGTGTTAAGTTCAAACCCTAATTTCATATTCTTAAAGCTTTGCTGTTCCTGAACTTAATTGTGAATTCCTTTTCCCTACATTTTTTTTCCTCAATTTTCTTGGGATCTTTTCCTTTTCTGAAGCACATTTAACCCTGTCTAGATGCTTCTAAATTTCTTTTTTGCCATACTAAAGCTACAGCCTTTTACCTATAGGGGACCAAAAAGATTGCAGAGTGGTGAATCTCCTTGTAATTTCACCTGCACACCTTCACAAGGGTGAGGCTCCATTTGCTTCCTCAAGGCTCACTCGTTCCTCATGACCTCGTTCAAAATTCTCACTCAGGTAAAACTCCCCTTGAAATTGATAGCTATAGAGATAAATTAAGAACTTCTGGACTGGAACCGGACATCTTGTTGGAAGCCTAATTAGGGATGGTTCAAAGTTGATTGTCTACGGCAAATAAAATAGGCCTTCTTGATTCTTTTCTGCTCTTCTGGGAAAGTTGAGAGTGGCTGCAGGAAAAATGCTTGTGTGATGTGCTTTGTGCATGGCTGTATGTAAGTGGCTTCTCTTTGTAAGTGTTCAACCCTGCACAAAACTTCTTGCTAAAAGAAAGAAGCAAATAAAAATAACATTTTTTAAAAAGTGCTGAAATTCACAACATTCTTTCAATGCAAAATTATTATATGAATCTTTCATGAGATTGTAAGTCTGATAATATGTTTCATTTCCGTTACTTTTTCAATTCTTTAAATTCTGTAACAGGCTGTTTGCTTTAACTTCTCAATGGGATCTGACCAAGCTACAGTCCAAGCGTTACTAAAGTAACACTGAAAATCTCAAAGGGAATCTCAATGAGGATTAAAACAGCTTGTTAGATTCTGGAAACTAAGAGTCAATTGTGAATTAAAGAATGGGAACATAAACAGCCATATGTAATGAATTCAATAATAAATATATACAGTATGATACAGTTCCTGTAGACACAAGAATTCCGTATCTAGAGCTGAGATTATTATTTAAGAAAACATGTGCCCCATAACAACAAAAGATGCTGCTTTGTACTGAGAATGATGCTGTAGAAGCCTGACTGCTGACCCCAGGCAAGCTAGCTTGAGTATTTACACTACAGTCTGAAATATGTGGGGTGTGTGAGAAATTTTCAATGAACAATACCAAAACACTACAAAATGTCATTTATAGCTTTATTTTGTCCCTCGGTGACCTGTAGAATTTCGTTCATGCTGACATTCATGGACAGCAATTTTCAAAAAGTAAGAACAGAATAGTAGTTTATTGTGCAATATATTTCAGATGTGGTGATGTTTCCCTGATTCCATTTCTTTCCTTGGCCAAGTGGGGGTGTTCTTGGCATAACATTTCTCAAGAATACGATCCACAAATACATGGCAATTCTCTGGTGACATCTGAGAAGAGTTGGTTTTAATCTATGTTCCAGTTCTGACAGCAACCAGACAGGATCCCCACTTTGACTGGGTCTTAGAAATGGTCTTGTTCTGAGTGTCCTATTACAACAAAATCCATGGCAGTGAGTCTGGGGTAATAATTCTGGAGCAATGCATTATAATTAATATAATCATTGAATACAATGTGGAATAATTACCCTGATAAAAATGTTCTGTTTAATGTTTAAATCTATAGCTGAGGGAAGATTTGGGGAAAAAAAAGTTTTGATTTTTTGTTTGCTTGTTTGTTTTTGTTAAAATAATGAAGAGAATAATAATTCTACAAATAGTTTTTTCTGGACTCAGTTATTTATCCTATCTCTGTGAGTGGCTAAGTAGCTCTGGAATTATATTAATCTTCACTTAATATTTATATGGATATATGTAGACTTTTATGCATTAGTACCTTTATACCTAAAAAAGAGAAAGGAGTAGTAGCTTACAATGACCCTGTTAGTACAAAAAATGGTACAATATTTCAAGTGACAAAGAAAGGTTGTGACCAAGTCAGGAAATTACTTTGGTAGTGCCAAATATAACACCATCTCTCCTATTTTCTTGTCACTCTTTAATGATTACTAAAAATAGGAGTTAAGTAAGTGGTTCAGAGAACTGATCCACTTGTCCCACTGCCAAGAATATCTGAACGTCAAAAAGGTTCACTCTAATTATGTAGACCTTTACATTAGAGCTGTGAACTTTCTCTTGAAAGTGACTTCTGCTTCTCAAAAATGAAAATGATGTCACCTTAAATCACAGAATCACAGAATATGCCAAGTTGGAATGGACCCACAAGGATCATCGAGTCCGACTTCAGGCCCTGCACAGGACCATCCCCAAGAATCACACGATGTGCCTGAGAGCATTATACAAATGCTTCTTGAACTCTGTCAGCTGTGACCACTTCCCTGGGAAACCTGTTCGAGTGCTCAACCACCTTCTGGGTGAAGAACCTTTTTCTAATGTCCAACCTAAACCTTCCCTGATACAACTTCAGGCCATTGCCTCTGTCACTGATCACCACAGAGAAGACATTGGTGCCTGCCTCTCCTCTTCCCCTCATGAGAAAGTTGTAACTGCAATGAATTGTCCCCTCAGTCTCCTCCAGCCTGAACAGACCAAGTGACCTCAGCTGCTCCTCACATGGCTTCCCCTCAAGGCCCTTCACCATCTTCATTGGACACTCTCTAACAGATTAATGTTTTTCTTATATTGTGGTGTCCAAAACTGTACACAATATTCAAGGTGAGATCACCCCTGTTGCAGAGCAGAGCAGGACAACTCCTCCCTCGACAGGCTGGCGATGCTTTACCTCATGCCCCCCAGGACACAGGTTGGCCCTCCTGGCTGCCAGAGCACTGCTGACTCATATTCAACTTCGCATCAACCAAGTCCCTTTCCATGGCACTGCTTTCCAGCATCTCATTTCCCAGTCTGTACACAGAGCCAGGGTTGCCCCAACTCAGGTGCAGAATCTGGCAGTTTCCCTTGTTGAACTTCATATGGTTGGTGATTGCCCATCTCTCTAATTTGTTGAGGTCTCTCTGCAGGGTGTCGCTGCCTTTGAGGGAGTCAACAGCTTCTCCCAGTTTTGTGTCACCTGCAAACTTGCTTAGTATCCCTTATGAAGGGATAAAAAAGGGATCCCTTTGCTTAGTGTCATTTATGAAGATGTTGAAGAGCACAGGGCCTAAGATGGAGCCTTGTGGAACCCCACTAGTGACAGGTCACCAGTCTGATATTACCCCTTTCACCATTTCCCTCTGTGCTCAACCCATGAACCAATTGCTTACCCATAACATGATGTGTTTATCCAGCTGTTTGCTGGACATTTTGTTCAGAAGGATTCTGTGAGAGACAGTGTCAAAAGCTTTACTGAAATCCAAAAAGATCACATCAACTGGCTTCCCTTGATAAACTACATGAGTTACCTTGTCATAAAGGGAAATCAGATTTGACAAGCAGGACTTTCCTCTCATGAAGCTGTGCTGGCTCTGATGCATGACTGTATTGTCTTTCAGGTGTTTTTCAATACCTCCCAGAATAATCTTCTCCATAACTACCAGGCACTGAAGTGCGACTGACAGACCTGTAGTTTCCAGGGTCCTCCTTCTTGCTCTTCTTGAAAATGAGGACAACACTCACCAACTTCCAGTCAGCAGGGACTTCTCCAGGTTGCCAAGATCACTCAAAAATTATTGAGAGAGGTTGTGCAGTGACATCAGTCAGCTCTTTAAGGAGCTCTGTCTGCAATGACAGATCCCACACAATTTCAGGGTTGACTGCGAGTTGATCATTCTTGCAGTCATGGTCCTCCAGCTCAGGACACTGAGACTCCCTTGGTCCATCATCCATTTTGAAGACAAAGGAAGCCTTAAACACCTCTGCCTTGTCTCTGTCGCTGTTTGTGAGGTGACCATCCTCATCCTGGAACGGGCTGATGATAATTCTATACTGCCTATTGCCATTAATATATTTGAAAAAACTCCTTTTATTGTCCCCCATATTTCTGTCTGCTTCAACTCCAACTGAGCTCTGGCTGCACAGATTTTCTCCCTACGGTGGTAAGCAGCATTTCTGTATTCCTCCCATGTCATTTGACTTTGTTTTCTCCAGGCATACACCTTCCTTTTTTTTGCCTTATTTTGAAGAGAAGATCCCTGCTCAGCCAAACCAGCCTTTTGCCTCACCTGCTTGACTTCCAACATTTGGGAATTGCCCATTCCTTTGCCCTTGGGAGGTGATGTTTAAAAAGTGAGCAGCAGTATATGCTCCCTGGTTACTTAAGTGGGATAACCAACAATCAACAGTCACCACCATTATCATTGTATAAGGTGAGCATTTCTCAGCTTAAGAGGACCATGAAAACATACTGTGAAATGAATGAAGAGGATATATGGATGGAAGAGATTGCTGTTTTCTGTTACAAACAGGAATTGTAGCTAAAGTTGCTTTTCCAAATAAAGAATAAATTTCATGTTTCCTTTGTCCCACACCAAGGAAATCTACCCACTAGCCTATACTGACCCTGTTAAGCCGAAAGACACAGGTCTTCAAGAACTCTCATCTTAGTAAACATCATCACCTTGACACAAAGCATGTTTCAGCTTTTATTATGTAAATCACAAGCCAATATTAGCCAAGAGATAATATAATAAATCCATATGACAATCCCTGCAGTGAGCAATGTGAGGTTACACTCAACTTGTCCATATACAGAAATCTGTGCACATGGGTCTGCCATCATGTTCATCTATATCCCAATAATTCTGAATCACTTAACTAGTTTCAACCCAGTATAGCAGAAGTTAACAGGAATTAAGTATCCGGTTTTGTAGGAATAGGTGGGTGAGCAGGAACAAGAGATGCCATTAGCGGTCAAATTGAGTCAGACCTTTTCTGATCACAAGGTTGCAGTATGCTCTCCAACCACTGAAGAATTCACACAGAAGACAACTGTTATGGCTGCCCCAACCACAGGAAGAGTTTTAATTGGTATTCACACCAAAGAATCCAACCACAAGGCACAAATCCATTAAAAAACCCAAGCTTCATTAGCTCTGTTGCATATGGAACTGCTTGTCTCTCCAGGAACCACTCTTTACTTTATTTGTGGCAATTTCAGCAGACTTTTCATGTTCCATTTCATTTGAGCTAATCTCTTTCCATCACAGCTGGCCTGCTGAGCTCTGAGGAACAGATGTATGTGGTCCCTGACTGCTGCTTGGAGAACTTGGCTTGTGCCATCTCAGTTCTGAGCTCTGCAATTCTGCCACATCTGCTCCCTTTTCAATCCCTGAGTACTTTGAGCTATTTTGGTGCAGCTGTGGATCAGTGAAGGTTTTACAGAGACTACTCTTATATTTACGGGGTGTGTGTGCGGGAGAAGTCAACAACTCCTTTATCCAAACTTTATTTAACTTTATCTTTTTCCAAGAAGACCACCTCCAGTTTCCCAGTGTTGGCTAATGGATCCAGTGAGTTGGATTTGGAACATATTTTATCCCTAAACTAAATCCAGGTGTCTGAGCAAGTTTGGTACAACCTCCTATTACCAATAAATTGTTTTATTCCTGTCTCTATAAACCCCATACTTTCCTCTCATTTTGAATTGCTTAAAGGATCACCCTCTACAGAAAAAAGCAAGCATCTGAAGAGAGGCATTCAGTCCAGCTGTTTTAAGGACATGTTATAGGCATTCCTGCACAGTGCCTATATATATATTACTAATATGCAGGAGCAGTGTGTCTTGATAAGTAGCTTTGATTAGGTATCTAAACTTGAACATGGTTGAAAATGTGTTGTAAAATATTACTCAAAATATATGGACTATAATCTGTCATGAACATAACATAAACAGAACATAATATGCAATTGAGAAAGGAGGTTTGAAACTTAAATGATGTTTTTGATGACAGCCCAGTCCTTATTTGAAATAACTGGCATTAGCAGCCATCAAAATCAGGAAAATCATGTTAAGAAAACATCAGCTAAGGATGTGGACTGAAAATAACACTGTTTTATTTTCACCTGATAGCAAATTCTAGGGAGGCAGCTGTGGTCTTGAGAAGAGCCAGATGATTTGCCATACATGCTCTATGCCCATCTCTATCAACAGGAAAAGAAATGCTGACACAGAAAAGTCTTGTGACGCTTAGCATAGTAGAAAGAAAAAAATCTAAAAATAAAATCTGTTTGTTGGTTAAGGGCTATTCCACCACCAACTCAAATGGTCAAGAGGCCACTGAAGTCAGCCTGTTTCCACCCTACATGGGAACTCCACATTCTCTTTGCCAAGTGTGGGGAACATGATACAATTCCACATGATGCCCGTGGGCTCATAGAGATGTTATCTGGCCCTTCAAGTTTGATTTGTAGTGCTCTTTACCTGTGGAAGAAGGAAAACCTTTAAGCTGTCCTCCTTACGTTCAAATCAGATGTACTACTTTAACTAACAGATTCTTAAAATCCTCCAAATGCTCAGGCACTTTATATAGGTTACTAGGAAAAGGAAATGCAACAATTAATATTTTTAAAAAATAACTGCTCCTGTTCTGAGTTAATTAGTCTAAGTTCCTTGTAGTTGTAGTTCAGTTGGTTTATTTCCATGGACAGTATTTCAATTTTAAGATGTCTATTCAAATATGCAAATAAGGGTAATGCAGTACTGCTGTACTTTATACATGAGAAATTAAATGTTTGATTTTTGAAGAGGTGGCTGTAATAGAACAACATGACTTTTTAAAAGTTTATATTTTCTATTTATTGGTGTGTAGTTTTCCATTCCTTAATCATTATTTATTATGTTTCATTAGACTCTAGTTTAATTTCTTGTAGACAACTGTCAAGATACAGCACATGTCTATATTAAAACTGGCAAATTTACAATGTACATTTACACTTTAGAGAGCAGTGGACTAATGGAAATGGCTTTTATTTACTTGTTAAAACGTATTTTTTGTAAAAATCAAAAATAAAACTAAATCTGAGTTTGCAGGTTCAAAACTTGTATGTGATCAAATGCGATGTTTTTGTTTATAAATACTATGCAGAAAGGCTGATATTTCAGACTTGAAGTATTGGGTGTTACAAGAACACTGGCTCAGTCTGCTGCTGAGCAAAGAGTGGGCACACCAGTATGGAAATGGTATGGAAATGTCTTGGATATGGAAAAAGCAGTGCTGTTCTAATCCAGGGTATGTGTTAATTGAATTGAACTGAAAGTCAGGAAGTTCCTGGTGTTGATCTCTGGATGTGCATCCATGCCTAAAAATTAAAAAGAAAAGAAAAAATCAAGTGTTCAAGATGTTAATTCCTAGGAAGTGTATTTTTTTTTTAATAAAGCCAACTTTAAATCTTACTGTTAGGAGATCTAATCAATCCTTTATAAGTCTAATTATAATAAATCCCATTTTATATTAGGTTTTAAGACTTTTTATTCACATTACTTTCCTAATTAATATAAAAACTATGCATGTTTTTATCCACCTTTAATATAAAATTCTGTAGTATATTGGAAGAACATGACAGTATCACTCTAGATTTTAAGACAGGCTAGATGAAAAATGATATAACTTATTGAGATAGCTGAGAATTTTCAGAAAACTGCCTATCTCCAAACAAATGCGGTTGCAGATTAATATCCTTTTGCTTTGGAAAATATGCACTGCGATATGCAAAGGCCTCCATCGCATTTTTGTGTCACCCAAGGGCAACTCCATGAAGGGCTTTAGGGAAAGCCCTAATGTAGGGAAAATATCATCAGAATTTTCTGAGATATTTCTTCTCTAGGTACAGTTCTAGAAGTCCTTGATTTATGTCAGATCCAACAGGTTTTGTGACTACAGTGAAGCATATTCCATCATGTGTGATGCATGGTCTTCTCTCATAAAATCAGCTAAATGGAAAGATGGAACCACAGTAGCCCTATTATCTTTTAATTTTTTTGAAATCTCAGAATACCAGAATTTCTTATTTCAACACCTTCACGTGAATTTCGAGAAGGAAAGGACCACTACTGACAGATAAATGAAAACATTTTTCTACCTCTGATGGCTACTCATGCACCTCCCAAAACCATGTGCACATTCTTGGCAAGATGCCAGGCGTTCCTGTGCTGTTACATCGCAGTGCTGGCAAAAAGCCAAGGAATCAGCAGTTTTGGTTTCCATGAGGAAAAGTTTCTTCCCAGAGAGTTCCTATGTGATGGGATTTTAATGTGATCCAGAATTTTTCTTAGGTCTCCAAGTCTTTTCTATGTGGTGAAAGGAAGCATTACGAAGAGAAAGGCCCTAAAACCTGGCAATTGGGGTGTTTTTGGAGGTAACTCTACCCCTACTCTTGGCCTGCTGCCCCTCACTGCATGCAGGGAAACTGTGTTCAGATAATGATATCCATAACTGGGGATTTCAGAGAACTGTGACAAATGCAGCTGATTGATTGCTTTTCTCAGGCGTTGCTTGCTCTGTTTTTCAAGTGCAGACCAGCTGCTGGAGGATGTTATATCAATTCTTGCTGTAAGCCACAGCTCTTAGTTTGGGGTGCTACTTCAGCCTTTTTTGGAAACATCAGTTCCCCCAAACTGAAACCATGGGCGCTGTATGGGGGCATTTGATTAATTTTCCTTTCATAATTCAAGCAATATCTGTTAGCATTCAAATTACTGTCTGCTTCCTGCAATGTTCCCTAAGATAAGAGTGGTTCAAGAATGTACGTTTGTGGTAATTAAACCGTCCTGAAAGTTGCAATGTCAGGAAATATATGGTTCTCCACTCTTTCTTCCCCTTCTCTTTTTTTCCCTCTTGCCAGCTACTTGTCTATTTATAGAAATACACCTCACCATTTACTTCAGAGGCAGTGACATGGAGAAGCAGATATTTAGAGGAAGTCCATTTGCTGACAAAAACATCCATTACCTTTATCACCAGTTGAGACCAAAAAAAGAATCAATTACAATACTTCACTTGGGAATGACTAATTGAGCTGTGAAATATCCTGACACTCTGAAGTCACTGCGGTGAGCTAAATACTGGCACTTGTAAAAGGCAGGAAATGTACATAAGATGCTGATTCAAATTATTTGAGACTAGAATGCATTTTCTATTTGTGTTGATGCTCTAGGTTTGCCTAATTTCCACCAAGTCTTATTAATCAAGGGTCAGGGAATTAGCTCAGAATAGAGAACTGCAGAGGATTTGCACATACTGGGTTCAACCATGAAATTAGCTCTGAGTGCTAAATACATTGCATCCCATCCTACAGTCAGAGATCAGCTGTCAGCTCCTTATTCAGTCACAGAACCACTTAAATTAGTCATTTGGCTGGCTTTAGTGGTGCATCTATCATATGTCCCTATTATCCTCCTCCACACTCGCTAGCACCTTCAAATCCTGCAGGTGATGGCAGAGAAAGTAGGCTGGATGGTCTCATCTTGATGTGCTCTAAGTCCTCCTCCTGCTGCTGTTCAGCTGTGTCATATATTACTGCACATTGAATGGATCCACTGAAGATTCCTGGAAACTGGAACCTCATCATCATCGATGTTACATTCTTAGGGAGATCTTTGGCACATCTTTAGCTGGAGCCAACCTGCTTACCCCAAATGCCTCAGAGTTGGTTCAGAAGCTATCACAGGTATTCACACACCATTCATTTCCAGGAGGCACTTCGGGTGAATGGCCTCCATTTGGGCATTCAAGATGAGTGCAATGTTCTAAGTACAGGTTTTACTGCGTCGTTTGACCTCAGTGGCAGAGAACAATATGGCTCAAAATTTAATTTACTGGTGCCGACATGTTTCTGTGTTGCAATAAGTAACTGTTCTACATAAAATACTGTAACTCAGGAAGTCTAGCCAAAGAAATCGAACTATTATATATATACTGCAAAATTAATCAAATAATACGTAAATACAACTCAATTAAATATAAAAAGCTGCACATGGATATAATATAGTTGTTACGCTTACTTAGTAACAAGCATGTGGTTCGTTGCTGAAGGATGAACTCAGTGCATGTACTCAGGGGATCCTCTTTTTCCCATTCCCCTGAGCTCCAGGAAGGAAGAAGGGGTGAACTTCCTGCCCCAGTGGAATTGACGCTACAGACACATCCAAATCAAAAGGTAGTTTTTATTTCTAGGGCTTTCTGAAAAGCTTCTGAAGACAAAAATGCTTTGGTCTTCGCAATGTCCTAGGGGCCTCATCCAAGCATTTTGCAAGCAAAGGGAATTGCTGAGTTTGCTATAGAAGGTGAAATCTCAGTGCCATTGAAATAAATGCTTCCATCCCCTTGATCCACTGAAGTTAAGATTTAACTTAATAATATTGAAGAGTTATACCTCCATATCACTCAGCTTTAACACTTTGAAACAACAATACTTCAGCAACATGCTTCAGTGTAGTCACTGCTTCTTTTACCTACAGAGGAAATAAAAGAACATTCAACAGGTATACTTAATTTAAATACTAAACTGCAACTGGTTTCTAATTTTTTTCTGATATATTTTGTTTAAACACTAAAAGAGTAGGTCTTATTTACAGAATGAAATAAAATGTTAGATTCTCTGGATTCTTCCCCTTAAATTGACTCAGGCTCCTATGTATCTGAGGGATTTGTGATTCATCATGGTGTCAGGAAGGAATGTTATAACTGATCAGGTTATTCACTGCGGCAGAAGAAAAAAAATCAAGAAAGAATTGTGTGTTTATGACCTGTGATCTGAAGAAGAGTAGGTTTAAAGGCTGGAAAGTAAGAGACTGTTTCTACTACTAAGCTCAAGGTGGAGGCAAATCGAAGGGAAGAAGAGGAAGACAGGTAAAAAGGGTAACATTGCTGCATATTTTTAGTCCATATTTACATTACAACATGCTTTGGTGCTGGACATCTCATGGGAAATGGTATTTTAGGTACAGTCTGTGTTATTCCTGTGTGGAGTAACTGGCACAAGCACCTTTCCTTTTCAGGAAGGATCAAGGTGTCATTTTACATACTGAATATTAAACAGCATGTACATGACCCACTGGATAACATGATGGTATTGAGTGGGCTTTGGCACTAATTCTGTGTCAACCACTGCTGAAGAGAGCAGTATCCATAACTTAGATGGACAGATAACAGGGGAAGAAACATCTGAAGCTGAAGGAATTTGCCTATGGACAGACAACAGCAAGCTGGTAGGACTGGGGATTAAACATAGTTTTCTAACTCAACCTCATGCCCTGCTTGTTCAGTGATAACAGGCAGAAGTGTAAAATGAAACAGAAATGCAACACACTCCTCTCTTTTCACTCCTTTTTGCTCTTCCTTACATCCCTAGTGGCTTAAGGTAAAGTTTTTACTTAAAACATTCCTTCCTAGCCAAACTGTTTCCTTAAACCTCATTAATATAAGCTTTGAATCAACCAGGATAAGATTTGGTGTTAGATAATTTATTTTGAGTAGTTGTTTCTGCTTGTGAATAAGATACAATGTGTTTATTAATATATGGATAGAGCTAAGAGGCCAAAATGTAGCTTCAGAAAAATAACTTAAAGAACACAGACTTGTTAAATAGAGATGCCGGGTCATTTGTGTGTTCAAACACAGGGCACATAGAAATTCTGTATTTTAGAAACAGGTTTTCACATATGGTGTGCATGCATGTGTCTTAGAGCTCTTGAAATTCAACAAGTTTAGAAAATTGTTATGTCATCCTAAAAAATCAGATTTTTTATAAGGAAGTTCTCAGAGTGTATACAAGAACAAGTACACATTTTTTCAGTCATGTCACATGCAAAAAAATGACATTCCAGTCTCACTGCCAAGGGTTTACACCACATATTTTCAGTGCACCTGTTATGCAAATGAAAATTGCACTTCCAGCTGAAATTTTAACTGACCATGTCCACAGTCTGTAGTAAAAGTTGGCTTGCAAATGAAAAGTCAAACACTAGAGTCTGAGGATGGGACTGAAAAATTGTTTACACAGATCATTACTTTTCCCACATTTTCAATTAAGTAGAGGATGAGCTTCTAGATGGAACCTAATTTTGTATAAAAAAGCAGTCATGAATATAGATGCACTGTGGGAAAAGCAGAATGGCCAATGAACTGGAATGAGATGGCCAAGAATGCAAGCTGTAATTCCCGCAAACTCCTTTGGCAACATCTAGTTATAGGTTTGTCACAAGACAAGAATGATATTTGACACAGGAAAGTCTTTGTTTGTGTTCTCTTCCTGTAGATCTTTACACTACTATCAATTCACAGCACTTCCATTTCCTGAAAAATTACCTTTAGTAATCTCATATGGGAATTATACCCATGTCGCTGTCAATATATTTTATATTGTCCATAAATGATGGCAAGTGTGCAGAGACCTCAGCAACTGCTTAGAACCCTGACAACTGCAAAACAAAGATGTTCTGTGCTGGCCTAAGCTTGTGAGAATGAGAGAAGTGCTGGAGCCAACTACATACTTTGGGAGTTTTCCAACTCCGTCAGAAAACCCTTTTTTTATCTCTTTTGGTAATAAATGGCACTAATGAGAACAATGAATTTCAGTAATGAGGTTAAGAGGCTTAAACAAACAACCTAACTAAAACAATGAAAGATGAAGACGGGAATACAGATTATTATAAACTTATTGTCATCACAGACTGATAACAGTTTACTAAGCTATCTGGCATTATTATAATTCATTTAATCACAAACTTCATTCCAGAGCTGCCTATATCTGCTTTTCAGAATCAGGAGCAAATAAACTGCATAACAGAACTGGAAGAAAGTAAATCTGAGAGCTGCTGGGGGGTGAATTGACCGCACAGGAAGTACATTCCTTGTTCAGCCAAAGAACAGCTGTAGTTTTTACAGAAAGGGACCTCAGTACATGAGTTAATGTCTCTAGGTTTTTGCAGAATAGGGTTCAAATCCCTTCTTTGCTGCATATTTTGTGTATGATCTTGAACAATTCACTTGAACAGTTTCCTACTAGTTAAAAACTACACTAAAATACAGAAACAATTGTGTATTGCAAAGCTTATGACATGCTCAGATAAAAGATAGTTTGTTTAAATATCTTATGAATCACTGCAATATTTTGCAAATTGCCTTACTAATTGGCTTCAGCTGAAACCTGAAGCCTGTCTTTGCATGCAGGCTGATGTTTTTAATGTTCTCCTTTCTCTGTGACAGTTGTTCAATGGCTCTTTACATGTGAAGTTTCTATACTTTTTCCAAATTTTCCCTTTTTTTTGTCTGTATAATCAGTCATGGCAAATACGTTTGCAAAGAGATTTCATGTTTAGAACAGTTAGCAGAGAAATGAGGAGGGACACTTCCACTGAAGCAGTAACAACTTCATTTTGGTCTTCAGGACAGAACCTAATGTGATTATAAGAGTTATTAATGTGACTATAAATTATAACGCGATTATAAATAAATGGAACAAGTGAAGCTTCTTTCCATGCTTTCAAGCTTTCATGGCAATGTAACAGGATGCAGTAAGTGATGAATAAAGGTAAGAGTGGTCTTGAACTGGAAATATACTGCTCAAAGACCATTGATTGCAATTTGCCTATATTTAAGGCAAAGCAGATATATCTGAAATATTATTTTTTATTTATTACTTCAAAGTGTCTTCAAAAGGGTTCAATTTATTAAGGCAAAAACTGTTTGATAGTGGCAGTTGGGGGGAAAAACCAACACAACGATATACAACATGTAGAAATACCTATGTATGTAACTTGGATGTAAAAAAAAATTCTGAAAAAAATATATGTGAGAAGCTAAAAATATGAAGGGAAAATGTTAGCATGATAAAATATAGGTTTTTAATGTATGTTGGAATAAAAGTATATCTTAACATAAAATTCTCCTGATTTTGGAAACAAATAATCTAACTCTTATTAGAAGACATAGAATAGTTAAAATTCATAAAATAGCTGGATT
>JAWWLV010000121.1:103420656-103439563 GCA_035041135.1 Platyrinchus mystaceus | reverse complement strand
CAATTTGTCTATATTTAAGGCAAAGCAGATATATCTGAAATATTATTTTTTATTTATTGCTTCAAAGTGTCTTCAAAAGGGTTCAATTTATTAAGGCAAAAACTGTTTGATAGTGGCAGTTGGGGGAAAAAACCAACACAACAATATACAACATGTAGAAATACCTATGTATGTAACTTGGATGTAAAAAAAAAATATTGAAAAAAATTTATGTGAGAAGCTAAAAATATGAAGGGAAAATGTTAGCATGATAAAATGTAGGGTTTTAATGTATGTTGGAATAAAAGTATATCTTAACATAAAATCCTCCTGATTTTGGAAACAAATAATCTAACTCTTATTAGAAGACATAGAATAGTTAAAATTCATAAAATAGCTGGATTCCTAGAAATAAAATACAGATGCTGTACTACTACAATATAAGAATAACAAATTTCTTTCTGGCTTGTCATGGTCTGAGGGAAATATAAAGCAACTTTAAGTAGAATTAAACACTTCTAATTCAGTGGACACAGATGTTTTGCATACAAATTGCTGTAGGAAATCTTTATTCCTCATTTTTAACAAATTCTGGAATAGCAGGAAAATTCCAGAAGACTAAAAGTGAGTTTATAGTGGGCCAATATTCAAAAAAATCTGTCAAGATGACTGAAGTCAGTGTTGGTCAATTAGTCTGATATCTATTCCAGAAAATATAATAGAAAAGTTGGGAAGAAAATCAGCTGAGAAATAATTAAAGGATGGAAATAAAATTAATTCCAGACAACATGGTTTTATGAAAAGCTGATCGTGTCAAAGAAATCTCACTTTATTCTTTGATGAACTTGCAAGTTTGTTTGAGTAATCTGATTTTTGTAAAATATTTGAATTTGGCAGCACAGTATGTTCTGATTTAAACATTGGCATCATATACTATTAATAAAGCAAATATTTTATGAATTAAGAACTGGTTAAGTGATAGATCTTAGAAAGAGATTGTCTCCAGGAAATTATCAACAGCTGAACATACTTATAATGGAGTTTCATGGGGATCAGTAGCAGACCTGATACCATTCAACAACTTCCCTGATTATTTTTTAAAGCAAATAATAAATCACTTATGATAACATTTGTAAAAAAAAAACATGAAAAAACCCCTAAACTTCTTAAAATAGTACGTAAGGAAAAGGCAATGAGGCAGGATGATCTGGATCTTTTCAGAAACGGGACCCTGAAAAAGACCTAGGGATCAAAATGAAGGAATGCTGTAATGTGAGGTCTCAGCATGGTAAAAGTGCTGATAATTAGCTTTAATTGCAGTCTACTTGCAAATGCAACTCTGCTGTTCTCTGGATTTAGGCTCTTTCTCATGCAGTCGGTGCTGGTGTCTGTGCTGCACTTCTCTACACTATCTCTTGTGCTGGTTTGCTGGTTGCTACAAATTGAGACAGTTCAGATGCCTTGGATGCCTCTGCCAGCATGATGTAGTTTTGCCCTTGATCACAATCGCACCACTTTCACAGGGCGAATGTAATGGGTATTAAATAACCCTTCAATCTAGAAGGAAGGAAGTAACAAGAACCAATGTCTGGAAGATGAAGACATGCACATTTGAGTTAAAATGTATGTACACATCACTGGAAGAAATTATCAGGGGAATGGCCAGCTTTAGTCAAGTCCGTGCCTTTAGAAGCATATAATTTTGTGAAAGGGTGTGAAAAACACCATATGACTTTCTCACATGTTTTTAAGAACAGTGACCTGGTTGCAAGTTTTGTTTACTGCTCAGAACAATCAGTTTGCTGACATTAATTATGGACAGAAAAAAGTTGAAATCTCATACTCACAGGCAGAGAATATAATATGTACAGAAGAATTTGTAAAGAAAAAGAAAGTTCAAATAAAACCCACTAAAAGTAAAATCTGATGCTCTGCTCTCAGGCAACAAGGCTGCCAACTGAGAAAAAAAAATCTTAGATTGGCCTATGGCTAATGCTTTTCAGATGACAGAAAGGGTATGACCTTGAGAGGTCATCCCCTATCTTAAGTCAAGATCAACTCCACTGAAAGCAGATTAAGGGAAAAATGAAATGCCAGTAATGTTAAACTCACAGGTATGAAAAATGTTCTACAATAACATAACTGGCTTCTAATCCAACTGAACTCCCCCCTAGCCCAGGAATTGCAGGGAAATAGCAGCTTCTCATACAATTAGTGAATGTGTGGACGCTTCCAGAAGAATCCTTCAAATTCCCCAGATGTGCTGTTTTCTCAGAGACTGCAGGTTACAAACCAGAAAGCACTGCAGCTAAATTGTGTATTGTGACCTCGTTTGGGTCAAGGATTAGAGTGTGTCCTGACCCTGAGTAAATCCAGCTAGTATGGAAGTTCTGAACAGGTTGTATTTCAATAGCAGAATGAGAACAATGATTTCAACTGCAAATGATTGAACTTCTCAAAATAGACAAGACTCCTTATTCAAGAATATACTCTTTTGAATTCAGTTTTATAGTAAGATTCTGTAGTTAGTATCCTAACCTGCTTGTAACTCTCCTTCTGCTCACTGCTGAAACTGTAACCCTTCCAGACTTCAGTTCCTGTAGAATTACTTATCCTATCTGACAATAGTATCCTTATGGAACTTTAATTTAAAGTTATTGATTTGGAAAACCACAGTAATTTGCAATGAAAGAGTGATATTGAAATATTTTCTTGGTAAAATGACCTTCAAAATCTCACCTTATTCAGTATTTTTTAGTTGGTGTATGTTTGTATATCTTTAGTACAATTTCATAAAGGGAATGTTGCTGTAAGATGGGCTGACTGGGGAGCATGCTGCAGGCAGTGTTCATTTTCCATTTTGAATTATTTGGCATGTAGATGTTCTCCCTCATTTTAATAATGATTAAAATAAAAATATTGAAATATTGAATATAATATTGAAAGAGATATCCCCCATCCTTCTAGACAAAATAATGTAAGAAGTAAAAAGTTCTTATACAGCTGCTTTGCAAACTATCTGAACTTTTACTTGTGTATGACAATGATTTACACGGTCTACTCAAATTATATCTTACAAACCGCAGACAGAGAGCTAAAGAAATGTAGAACTTGACATTGCATCAATTTTAATAAGCAAGGCTTGACCTAAAAATAGTCCAGAAGAGTCCACAAAGATGATCGGAGGGCTGGAATAACTCTCCTGTAAAGACAGGCTGAGGGAGCTGGGGCTCTTTGGCCTGGAGAAGAGAAGGCTCTGTGGAGACCTTACAGCACCTTCCAGTACCTAAAGGGGCTACAAGAGAGCTGGGGAAGGACTTTTCATAATAGGGGGAATGGCTTTAAACTGAAAGAGGCACGTTTAGATTAGATCCTAAGAAAAAATTCTTTACTGTGAGGGTGGTGTGACACTGCAACAAGTTGCCCAGAGAAGTTGTGGATGCCACATCCCTACAGGTTTAGATGGGGCTTTGAGCAACCTGGTCTAGTGAAAGGTGTCCCTGCCCATGGAAGCAGGGCTGGAACTAGATGATCTTTAAGGTCCCTTCCAACCTAAAACCATTCTATGGTCCTAAGAATACCGTTCATAGGTCCTTTCTGCTCCCACTCACTATCATAGTGGTCTCTGTCGAGAATAATGTATTTGACTCTATGGGTTTGAATTTAAAAAGAGTAAGAAATTACTTTTTTACATTTTATATTTATTGTAAGTGAGAACAAATTTTGAAACAAGGAGTGTAGGTTATATCATAAAGGCACTTGCACTGGTATGAGGGATTAGCTGGGAAAAAGTTGGGGTAGGAACAGAGCAGGATTATCCTGTCATTAGAAGGGTAGATGAGCTCAAGGCAGCTGTGAAACCCCACCTGAAGTCTTTCTTGTCAGGTTAGTTTGCACTAGAGCCCAAATGCCCTGATGGCCCAGCTCTTGTCCCAGGAAAGGAGGGCAGGTCTCCAGGCAGAGGCCCCATTTTACGTAGGAGCTCTGGACACACGTCTGTACAGGCACAGTTGCTCAAGACCTGGCTTGATCTCGCACTGCTCCAGCAAGTGGTACACACATCACAGGGCTTCACAGGCTCTCTTCTGATGCCCTGTGTGATGCAAACACACAAGGAAAAGATTGTGCCTGGCCCAGTTTTAAAGATCTTAAAAGACAAGTCTAAAGTGAAAGTCAGGAGGTGGCAGAAACCAACAGATGCGGCACAAACAGTGAGATGTGTGGGAATTTCCCCAGGAATGCTGGATCAGTTGTCCTTCCATTAAGCAGCTATTTATACACAAGGTGAGAATCTAGCTTTAACAATCAACATGCAGCATGTAAATCACTTCTCAAACTCAGATCAAACAGATGACATTGTCATTTTCTCCCAAGACCAAAGGCAGTAGTTTGTGTCTCAGTAGTGCTCTCTCTAGTAGACATCACAAGCATTATCTTTTGGAAGAATGTTCACATCTCCTACTACTTGCTTTGCAGTGCCAGCCCCACTAACAGCACTCAATAAACAGCTCCACTGTGACTTGCTGGATGCAGTTTGTAATAATGACTCTGTGGGCACTGCTGGATGAGAAATGTTAAGAAGGTTATATGTTTACTATGCAAATGCCAAGGCTTGATGATCAGGAGGATGGACAGTAGCCAAAATAGCCTCTTCTAGTAAATGTGGGGGATTACTTCTTCTCCTTTGTGGGCTTACCAGACTGTCTTCCCCAGGTTGGTAAACACAGGTGGAGGACACACTTTCATCCCTGAAAGTGTGCAAGGCCAGGTTGGATGGGGCCCTGAGCAACCTGGTCTAGTGGAAGTTGTCCCTGCCTGTGGCAGGGAGGTTGGAACTAGGTGATCTTTAAGGTCCCCTCCAACCCAAACCATTCTATGATTTTATGATTACATGGTTCTATGAGATGAAATTGATAGAGGAGAATTCAAATAGACTCTGAAACAGGTCACACATTGCTTTTGCCCAAGTAAACCAAAACATCAAGCCTGGTGTATCAGAGGAGAGGAATATGAAAAACACTTAAGCAGAAGATAGAAGCATTCTTTTAGACTTGTGTTATATTAACCCTTGTTACACTGTGTTACTTACATGGAGAGTAAATTACTCTGTGCTTTAAGAAAGCTAGGTAGGCTTATTGATGACAGACCTTGAAGGAAAGCCTTTAAGCTACCTCAGGATGGGTTCAGTAAATGTATTTCTCAGTCCCCTACAGTGTGGATTGAATTTACTATTCTGCTCCTTGTCTCACAGGTTATCTAAAATAGAGTCCTTAATAATTCTGTTAAAACACTGCTTATGTTTTAGTATAAGCACAAGCTTATATTGCTTGTTACTTTGGAGTTACTTTGGCAAAAATTCACATACTGATTCAGTTACACAAGTGCACAGCATCAGCATATTCTTGTGTGTACAGTAGCTATCCTCATCTTAACACCTCTGTACAGGCACTTCTTCATTGCCTGGAGTTGTAGTCACACTGTGCTGAATAAAGCACTGTATGCTATGCTGCTGTCTTTCTTGCCTGAGGCCAGAATTAACCCTGAATTTTTAACTTGAACCATTAAAAGCCAAAGGTGGTGTAACTGCAGAATGACAGCTTTTCCTCTATACCTCCAACTGCCAGAGTCACACTTAGCTTTGCAGAAGTCTTTGAACTTACGAGTTTCCTTTGGTGTAATGCACAAGTACAAAGAGTAGAGGCTTCAGCTGTGAGTTTTCATACAGCTGCAGGCTTCAGCAGTCCCGAATGCACAAACTTCACCAAACGTGATGCGGTTGATTCACTTAATATTTACTTAAGCACTGTAGTAAGATTTTGTCATAGACAGTTCCTATTTTTGGTGTTATCTTAGGGCTTTGCTACTTTGATGTAATCACTAAGGAAGCAAAAAAACAACTACCAGCTCATAAGATGAAGGAATTGATGTCAAGTAAAGGGCCGCTGACCACCAGAACATGAGAAAAGAATTAACACATTTTAAGAGGACAGGGGCTGATCTGTGATGGATGAATCACAGTTCAGTGTTTCTGTCACTGCTCCAACTGGCTGACCTACAGACTGGCTCCAGACCTGGGAACAGCTTGACCAGTTATCAGCCCAGAAAAAAAATGTTTCAGCAGTGGAGCATGTGAAATAGAGAAGGAAGAAAGAAAAGTGATAATGAAGTTCTATATGGAATTTTTGTCTGAGTTTGGAAAGTGCAAAATTTAAGAATTTAGAAAGTAGAAGACATTAAATAAATAAGAAGTGAGGTGGCCTGTCTAGATCTGTTTATTGTGGAAATGCAGAATCACATTCTAAATCTGAATAAGGTGGTATATGGGGAATGCACAGCCCATGTAGAGGAGTTGAGTTGCCTCAGTCTGCAACTGTATATAACATCAGTTCATGGTGTGAGTTCCTCATGGGGTTAGTAATTAGCCATTAAATAGAGGTGGAGTATCAGTTCATGCACTGTGTGCTTGAAGACTGAGACAAAAGGCATACACATGTATATTACTACACGCAGTATGTACATCTTTATTAGTTATATAAAAATGTTTGGAAGCTCCTTTGTCCTCCATTGCCTGAGTCACTGAAAAATAAAACTTTGAGAAATACAAAAATGGAGAAAGTTTCTCAGCTATTTGGAGAAGTGAAGAATACAGGAAACAAAAGTAGTATTCAGAAGAATACAGGAGAAAAGTGTAGACTCATGAATTAATAATGATGAGAGGCATAATATGACAGGAATATATGAAAGGCAGAATATGCCAATTCTGTGGGCACAGGAAGGACCAAACACCAGTTTCTTCAGTAAGTGGAGTTGCTGCAGGTGTCTCATGAATGTAGGTTGGCCATTGATACAACTTCAGTGCTTCATTCAACAGTAAGATGCAGGATTGATGAGCTCAGTAAATGGATCCTGGATGACTCTTTCTTCAGCCTTTTCAGGCTGCATTGGTGCCTCCAGATCTCCTTTTGTGTCACTTCAACTTCTCCTGAAGTTATCATGGCATTTTCTGCCTTAAATGCTGCAGTCAGTTCTGCCATGGCCTGGTCTGGTACACAGTGAGTCCTAGTTAGAGGATGGAGCTAAACCTGCTTTATCTGTGAGTAATAACATAACAGGACAAGCCACATATCCAGGGCAGCAAAGAAGTCAGATTGCCTTTTTGGGACCTTATTCTCCTCCCTGCATTTTGAGAAGAAACTCAGCTTTAGAGAGAGGGATTCTCTAGCTCAGCTGTAGACAGTCTATTCCCTCCAGATTTCTGCAATACCACAATAAACATAAACAGGAATAAGTAGAAGAAAATATGAAAATTTTGAGCACAAAACCAAAGCAATTCTTGCAGGATGCATAAAATATGAATGTGTAAACAAAGCAAAAGGACTTGAACACCTGCAGTGATAAAGGCTGTTTTGCAAAAATGCTTTTCAATATTTAAATAACCATTTCTGGTAGCCTTTGATTGCTGGCCGTTCCCTACAATGGAAAGTTAAGGGACATCCAGTACAATTTTACTATAATAAATAGAATCTGAAAAAACCAAACTGTAAGGCTGCAAAGCAGCCTGTTTTCCTGAACTGCTTTGCCCTCTGAAAAATTTTGATGGCATGACATACACTGTTTATTGTTTTACATGTCTTTATAGCCTTCAGCCTCTCTCTCTGTCAACACATTACTCTTCAGCTTCATTGTGCTCTTCTGTCTTCTCTGGTGCCGTGGGAACATAAGGCAAATGATTCTTCTGTTCTCAGCTAGAAATTGTTTTTCATTATAATTTCAAGAGGGTCTTTGAAGTATCTACTTAGGCTCTCACAGCTAATAAGAGACAAGGCAGTTGCTATGCTACTTGTTGATTAAATGAAAACCAGACCTGATAACATGTGAAATCTTCCTAAGGGAGGTGTTTCTCTTATGGAGACGAGTACTGAAAAGTTAAGACCTGAAGCTGTATGTCTAAGGTTAAATGCCTAAATGGTCATTTTAAGCTCTAAAGCAATGAGCTGGCTATGTGGAGCCAGAGTGTCAGTGGGTGTAAAACATCACTGACAGTAGCTAAGCTTTTAGGCACTAGAGGTTTTGAGGACAAAATGTCCATTTTGTATTCCAAGTGTTAAAAATCCTTCTTGGCCTAAGGAAACTAAACTTAAATTTTAATTTAAGAATTAAATGAAAAATAATTCTTTTTCTGAGGTGCTATGTGAGAGAAAAGAAGATCCTCAGGTCTGCCAAAACCAAGATAGCATATTTAAGGCCATAATTAATATGTAGTTTCATACTGGTAAGTCACAGTTTGAAAATGAGTTTCTAGCAAAAGCTCCAAAATACAGTGTATGTTTCTGAAACAGAATACAGACCTCTAAATTCAGGACTTCAATCTAATCTAAAGCCCTGAATCTGTTTAGACATTGGAATTTTCTTAAATTTGTTTTGCTCCATAAGTCAGATTTAACAGATTCTGAGAGCACAGAGTTCAGAACAAAATATAAGTCATGATGATGTCCACTGTGAAACACAACAAAAAGAGGTGCTGGTGTAGTTAATTCATTGATGGGTTTGAATATTTAATTTAAAATATCATACTGAAAACAGCAATTCTTTTTTTTCCCCCTTTACTCTTGAAAATGAGTAACTGTGCATCAAAGGATGTAAAGAGCCATGAGACCAAAGAAAGAACAGGTAAGAGAAAGCAAAATTTTATAGTCTAGTGATTGAAACACTGTTGGGAGGGAGAAGAACTGGTTCTGCTCTGTACATCATTTCCTTTTATGTGTGTTTGTCTGTTTAAATTGAAATGCAGAAGCCATCCACAGCAGCAGAATAGAAAATGCTATTACACCTTGTCTTACTTGCTGTATTTTTGGTCCCACACTGTGGTTACTATGTGAACTGCTTGAGGAGTGGTGAATATACCTATAAGCTTGTGGTTATCCTCTTAGAATAGAGGAGATCTGCGTTTAGTTTCCTTAAGCTAAGAAGGGCTTTCTTCTGTCCCAGTTATCAGCAGCAAGACACCCGATTTTGTAGCTGCTACAAACCAACAGAGAAAACAAGGGTCTGCATTCCAGCATAACTGAGGAGCAATCATCAATTAGATAGAGGCATTGCATGCCAAAGCTCAAGACATAGAGGGATGCATATTTTTCAGATACATTTCTATCTCCAGCTGGAAGAACCAGCCAGCTGCTGCCAGCACCCTTCTCTCCCATGTGTGTTTTCCACCCCTACTCCAGGTTGTCTAGATTTGAGGTGATATATTACTGTCTCTTGCATCATATGACTTTCTTTGAATAGGGTTCTATACAGACGTCACCAAGATGTGTTATCTACCAATGTATTTCATGCATATGGTTTGTTAACATTTCAGTGATTGCCTTAATAATACACACTAGGTGAAGAAGTAACAGTTTGCTATCAGTGTGTTGTTAGACAGTAACATCGGACTTTTTCTGAATATATCAGTTTCTGAAAGTAAAGATACTTAAGATGTTACAATAATATGACATTTATTCTACTGACTCTTGCTTTCTGAAGAGGAGGTTAAAGTAGGGAGATTCTCCTAGCATGGCAGTGTCCCCAGATATTTCCCACTTTATACCTTTATTCCACCTTTCTTTTAAGTTTCTATTTTATATTATGATGTGGAGTTTATGTTGTTTTATTTTGGGGTTGGGTTTTTTTTGCTTTGAATAACTCCCTTTTTTAAAAACATTCATATCCTTAACAGTTAGATACAGAGAAATAAATGAGTAATTTCAAGCTCATAAAAGAAAATTATGTGCTGGGATAATTTTCTGTTTATTGTTTCAAATTTCCTTTATTACACTTGGCAATTTTATCTAATCTGTGCACTGAAAAAAAGAAATCTTTTATTTCCAAAACAAACAAAAATTCCAGTTGCATGGTAACCAGCCCACATACTAAGCCCTAGAAATATCAGATCCAGAGGACTTTGCCAAAGAAATAAAGTGCTTTTAACTGATTTCTTCATATCATAATAACAGGGATTTTAACCACTACATCATACAAAATGATGCTGTAGTCATATTCTTTGCTGTCACTGAAGTCAAGGGAGTTACATCATTGGAGAAGGGGATTGTAGCTCTTCCCAAGCATTTTGTCCTTGTGCGGCCTGCAGAGGGGAGTTTGCCTCTGTCAGAAAGGGGAGGTCTCACCAGGCAACATGCTCTGTTTGTCAGGAAGGAATTTACTTTAAAGAAATCGTGAACTTTAGATCCACAGTGTAAGAGGACATAAAAATAAGGGGCATGGGGGGATGCAGGAAGGCCCCCTAATATTTGCCACCCATCTAATGGTTACAGAGGAAAAAAGACAGACACATATGCGCAATTTTCCTCTGGGCATTTCACATGAACATGGTAGTTTAAAAGGCTGTAGTTACTTGGATCCCCTGATGATGTGGTTCCACTTCAAGAAGCTGGAAGGAGCCATGAAACTGGTGTAGGTGCCTTGCTAAGGGTTACAAGATAGGGTATCATAGTTTAAGCCCAGCCAGTAACTAAGTACTATGCAGGTGTTCACTCAGTCTTCTCCTCATTCCCAGTGGGATGAGGAGGAGAATCAGGGGGAAAAAAAAAGTGAAACTCGTGGGTTGAGATATGGACAGTTTAATAGTTGATACAAAGTAAAATATACTAATACTAATGAATGATGTAATGCCATTTTTCAGCTGTGTTCTCACCCTGAACACACACAGAGGCACACGGTATTCAAGGGTATGACTCTTCACAAGCGCATGAACTCTTTAGGAGGACTGGCGATTCAGCAGACTGACAGAGGTGAATCTCAGCTGAAATGAGCCATATTTCACTCACACATTTCATTCATGCTGTCTACATGCCCCTAGTTCTGTGAGCAACACTCCATCCTCAGATTTGGCATTGTTCGGTCTGCTTGTTGCAGCCCAGGCTATGTGGTGTTTTTTATTGCCCCTCCATCTCTGCTTCCCATCCCAAGTCCTTTACTCACTGTACTTTTGAGTCTGTGAGTGTGACAGAAGACATCTCTTTTCACATTTTCTGGTCTATAAGTTTGTGTCTTGATTTAAGTGTCCACTCTCTTGCTAGCCACAAAAACAGCAACCAATCCCAGTCCCAGTAATGCAGCTAGGTTTGCCCAATCTGTCTGGTCCCAAATCTGGACAGCACAAGGGCAATTGACTCTTTCTCTGTGGTTGACACAGGGGGTATCTCTGCTACCTGTGCTCTTCAGGGTAGACTGTCAGACTTCTAGTGGTCTAGTTTCAATTGGTGTGGTTGATTGATCTGAAAAATAAATGGATGAAACTCAGACTCTTTTTTTAGGTATGGTGTTCTTGGACCAGATTTGCTGCTGGAACGAGACAGGATTCAAAAGAACCAGCTGGAGTCTGGTATGTAGGATTTTCTGGACTAAAGCCAGGGAGCTTAGTTAATAACTCAGCAAGACAGGCTGCTCCATCTCCTAATTGGCTGACAACTTCAGGCCCTGAGTGCCCAGTTATTCATGCAGGGGCCAGCACAACTGGCCAGCTATCAGTGTGTTGTTAGACAGTAACATCGGACTTTTTCTGAATATATCAGTTTCTGAAAGTAAAGATACTTAAGATGTATTGGCTACAGCTTTCATAGTTGATGTGTTCTGTCAGAAGTAGTTGAATTAATCGGTCTCTTTGTGGACAAAACATAGATTGCAATTGTCTTGTGAGCTGCAGAACCTCTGAATCAAACCATGAACTTGTCTCAGTCTTTATAAAGAACTGGTGTGAAGTTCTGTGTTATTTTGTCAAGACAATGTCAGACCTGAGGTCCAGAAAGCCTACAATCTTCTGTATCATCTCTGTCTTTAAACCTGAGCTGGAGATAAAACAACATATGTAATACCAGGCAAGAATATTCTGCTCCACAGAAGTATTTATACTCTTAGTAGTTGTGAGTGACAAACCTGTTGTGCTGGGTAACCATATCTGATTACAAGGGGTCCTTCCCTAAGACCTGTCTTACTTGAGTCTTTGCCTTGGCCATTTTATTTCAGAATTATGGTCTGAGTTGGGTCCCACTTACAACCACCAGCCTATAAGATTTTTTAGGCAATATAAAGTTAAACACTTTGCAACCAGTTGGCCAAATCTGTAGAAAACATCTTGTAAAGCACATGCGTCAAAAAGAGTGCCCTTGCGATGTTCAGGTTGACAAAGGGTTTGGGGGAATGCCTTGGGAGAGATGTGTGCACAGGGCACTGAGGTGGGGAAAACAACACTTAGGAAAGAAACACTTGTCAATCTCCAAACAAGTGTTGAGAGCCTGGTCCTCAAAGCAAATAAAACAGCTTTTCAAGAATGCTTTTTTGGAGGGTAAAGAGCTGGCTGAAAAAGTCATGAATCTCTTCTAACAGAAATAAGTCTCCTCTTGTTTGCTTCCTCTTAAGTTCAGTTAAACAGAACTTTGTATAGTCTTTGTAAATGAAAGAGATTGGCAAGACACCTGATTTGAACACTCATACCTCCTGCAATCTGAAACGAGCTTCAAGGCTCAATTGTTTTGCTAACCAGGAATGTCAAAGGAGTCACTGTAGAGAATCCCTTATGGAATTGAGTTAAGAAGAGAAACAAAATCCTTGACCATCAAACAGAAAATTATATAGCTGAATTATCCCTGTGGAAAATCGTGGCACTCTGGAACAGAGCAATGAAAGAGCAGGAAAGCCACTGAGACAGTGGCAAGACAGGCAGAAAATATCAACAGCTGTATATGAAATTATGTGGAAAATAAGAGAAGAAGGGAGGTCATGTAGTTTAGAAGAGAAATTGTGCCAAACAGGCAGTATGTGTGGGCAGCAGGGATGTTGAGGATGAGACTGATTTTGTTAGTGTTGTAGAAAAAGGAGCAGCAGGACACTAGGGTGGGAAAAGGGGTGAAAGAAATGAAAGGTGACATGAATGTTGAGAGCCTGAAAAAAGAAAGAAAATGTTTCAACCTCCAAAGATCCGACTGTGATTATGCAGCTGTCAGCCCTGCCCCTTTAATTAAGTAATTGATTAATTAAAATAAAGCACTTAATCTCTCCATTTACATATTATGCCTCCCACTAACCAGCGCTGACTGCAGGGTCCTCGTCAGAAAGCTCCTTCCTATTTGAATTCGTGTTGGTTCCCAAACATATTACTTTGTAAATAGGAAATGACAACATTGGCTCAGTGCCCCAGTATCGTCGCAGCATTGCCATATGTCAGTATCATGCTAAACATAGTAAGCAGAAGACCCAACAATATAATTATTGAGGACATCTGTCAGCAGCACAGGCTACATCTGGGATTAGTAGCTGTAATACTGGAAAGACCTATAAGAGGCAGAGAGGAAAGTCCTTTTGTGTTGGCTTGGATTTTCAAGAATAGGAGCCAGGTCCTCAGCTGGTGTAAATTTAAGCCATTCAAAGAAGCTAATGAATCCAGCATCAGTGGATACTAGCTAAGGATCTGACACTGAAAATGAGGCCAATTTCATTAAGTATGAGATTTAATATTTTCTTTCTGAAGGTAGAATGCCTCAAAACAATCTGAGTTTACAACACAGAAGATCATTTATTAGTGGAGCCAGCAGGCAGAAAATGTCTTTTATCTCAGATCTGAAGGATTGTGGACAAGTTTGGAAAGCTCCTGAAGAATATTAAAAATTCTCTTTAATGTTCTTTGCACATCAAGCATGCAGTAGTGTGATTTTATATCTCAAATAATTATAGGTAGAAAAAAAAGAGTAATCTTTCAAGCACATTTAACACTTGCTAAATTTTCTTCATCCGCAGCAGAGTTTATCTTGTAGTCTGCACAGGCAGACTGTCCTGTGAAACAAGTGACACATACAGATTATACCTATGTATTAATCTGAGGGCAAGCTCCTGTTGGGAAGCCAAGTAGCTGCATTACTGGTATGGTGCATTTGAGTTAATAATCCCTGTAGAAATCATACAGCCATGTTTGTACCATGCTGTGCTCATTCTAACATACCATAGTTCTCATCAAGACTTAATATTTCAAACACCAGGTTGTCCTAATATTGGTTATATGACACGTGGGATGGAGTCTATCTATGTTTAAATACGTGGCAGAAAGGCTTCGCTCCATGTGCCTGTACACAAGTCCTGAGGATTTCCAGTCAGTTCACAGCCCTGTTGATAGAGCACCAGCTACACAATGATGAGTTGCATCACTGCCTTCAACAGAGAAGCTGAAGGGATTACGCCTAAGAAATGTTAACAAGCAGATTTTGGGCAATACCAAGAAATATTGCTTTCTGAAGAAAGTGCTTTGTGATATTTTAGATGAGAAAGGTTAACCTCACCCTATAAAAACTATTCCTGCATGTGTCACATAAAACTTTTCACTCCTTTACGCTATGGATAGATGAACAAGGGCATATTTGCGCCGAGTCAGGTTTGTAGTGAGGAGAAAACGGCTTATATACCAAACTCTCTCCCCACTTTCTAAATTTTTTTGCTTTGCAAGATTTCTTTGTGCCTTAAATCCACAACCTATATGTAATAAAGGGTTATAATAAAGCAGCAGATTACAGAATTTACAGAAAGTAGACTTTCTTTTTCCTTAAACTGACAAAAGTCCTTCCGAATCCAAAGGCACTGCAAGTTTTGGGGAATCTAAGAGAGGTTTGCCTCTTCACTCACTCATTCAGCAGGAGATTCGCTTATGCTTATGGATGTGTATCCATGTGCCTATACATGAGCTAAGTGTTTAAACTCCTCCTGTAGTCAGCAAAGATACAGCCCATCAAGCCTGTAGGTCTACAGAGTGATTCAGCTAGTTAAAGTGTCTACTTTAACTTTGATGCTTTGAATTGCCTTCCTGAGGTGTTTATTGCTCTCTCGTGACTGTCGAGGAAGCTTATGGAGCGTAATGCCCTAACTGAATGCTTCTGTATATTCCCCCCAACAACATCCCCTGTTGAGACCGGCAAACAAGGTAGCCAATTAACCAATGTTAGAAATATTGGTTATTGTGATGAGACATCAAAGAGTGAATTCAGAAGAAAAGTAGTCTGATACAAACCTATGACTGCACCCATATCCATCAATATATTTTCATTTATATAACACATAAAAAGAATTTTTTTTTCAGAATTCAGTTGTGCCTTTCCTAGACAGGACAGGAGGGAAAAGAGGCCTGAAATGCAAAGGGACAAGAAAATGGAATGTACATGTGCAGTGTCTTGTTGCTGGTGGCGCTTTTCAGTGACCTGGGCACTGCTTAAATCTTGAGTGTGATGGATGAAAACACATGGTTGATCGTTGACTGCATGTACTCTTCCATCAAAGGCAGAGTCTGAGTGTGCAGTGGTTTTGTTTAATTCCATTTTCTTAATAAAACAGGAAAAAATTGTTTCAGGCCTCTTGTCTCACACCTGTTTATCCTCTCTTCTTCACATGACAGACTTTGATTTTCAGGAATCTCTTTCCTCACATAAATAAGGATAGCTGTTTTGTATTTTTGTATTAAAATGTAAGACAATACAAATGGCTCGAGCCAATGGCCTCACCATGAAAACACAAGTTTATCTGCATCAGTAAACCTATCCACCTCATTGACATTACTTACATTTGGAAATGTCTGTCTTGAATAATAGTTTATAGAACTTGTTCCAAGTGGGGCTACAGTGAGACTCAGATACACACCTTTAGCTTGGGGGTAGATTTCTCTGCTACTGTTGAGGGAAAACACCCAGTTCAGAAAATTATTCTATTTCTTTCTAAAAACAAAAGACAGTTTAACGAACACAAACATACAGGATGAATAATGTACTCTTGGCTTATTGCAGCTCTGTAGTGAATTTTGATGGTTGAGTTGAAAATAGTGCTTGGATGAAAAGGAGTCTATAATGGAAACCATGCAGGAACTTTAACACTACCAGCAGTGCCAGCAGAGAGCTCATAAGTATATCAGTCATATGGGGAACTATGCACCTATTGGACGTATTCACCAAATATTAACTTCAAAATCTTGATTTCCTGAGTTTAAATGTGTTTGAATGATCTGTGAATTTTAGAGTAATATATATGTAACATGCCTCTCTATAGGAACTGTGGGCCCATACAGTGTGTCTTTATTTGCTACGCTATAGACCTTACAAGCATTCATTTAGGTGTAGCTTATTTAATATTTTTAATGGGCTAATCCTTGTTCTATCAGGAGAGTTTTTCTACATACAAAATAATTACCTAAACTAATGCTTGTTTAGCTCATCTAACCAGAGCAATCAAGTAATCTTTAGTTTTTTTCATATCTTGCCAGCAATTTTATTAATGGAAGCGGGCTATTCCTGTCTTAAATATTCTCTTGCAAATGTTTCCAGGCAGAACAAGAATGTGAATAACCTAGTGTTCAGCAATGAGTTTTAAACAGATTCTTATTCTCCTGTCTGATTTTGAGAAGGTAAATACAGCAGCCATCACACAGACCACAGTTATACCACTGCAGTTGATTTTTGTTTATGGCAGTTAACCAATATATGTGTTCTTGGAAGGAGGATTTGAGAGAAATATGGAGGATGGAGTCAAAATTTTTCTTTGTTCACATTTTCAAATCTTCCTCCAAAGCACTATTCTTATTTTTTCTTTGATATAATACAGCTAGGCTTGGCTGAAATTTTGACTTCTATTTTCTCAAGGTTCTGCTGTATTGTTTTGCTGCTTGGATTTCTTCCCCTCTCGCCCCTCATGATAGCACATGCACGCACACACATTCACACAATTATATCAAACAACAAAGAGCACATGGATTTCAACCTTTGTTAAACCCCAAACTGTACATCCTAACCCACATGCAACAGCTGCTTTTTGGCTACCAGTTTCACAAAGGCATTTCGTGGCTCCTTATGACAGCTCATTCTTTATGGAATTAAATTAGTTTCATACAACCCTCAGGATAATGGGATTTACTAAAAATAAATGAATAATTAGCATCATTATTCTATTTTTGTATTTTCAGAAACCAGGGACTGACTCTTATTTTGCTCAAGCCAGTCTAAAATCATAACAATTGTCCTGACATCAAAGGAACTACCTTCATGTCATAGTGCTGTAAATGAATAAAAACCCCCAGGCCATTTCATATTGTACAAGAAAGATGTTAATTGTCATTAAGCCTATGTAAAAGTGAGGCAGTCACAACCTCTTTCCTAGTCTACGTTCAGTAGTCAGACTCACCGTTGCTGTATCTAAGTCCCTGCCAGGGTGCACTAGGACATGACTAACATCTGTGATGTATTTGTTTACTCCTCTCCTTCCCAGGCAATAATCAAGTGCAATGACCAATGTAGAATACACCTTTATGCTTATACTAGTCAGGGTAAGGTCAAAGATGGGCAGATTGCTTTTCCAGCAGGAGGTGGTGTGGTTTGTTGGAACTCTTTGTTCCCGTGGGAACTTATTTCCTACTTTAGGGCAACTCTGAGGGAACTGTCTCTTGCTCTAACACTTAAGATGTTTTACTGAGGCAGATGCTTTGACTGGGAAAATTTTGATGTGTGGTTTTATGTGTGCTTTCCTTTCAGGAAAAGTAGGCTCACTTTGCCTTTACTTTTTAACTCTTTCACACAGCATTATGTCTTTCTTAACTTTGCACTTCCCACTTTTAAAGTGCAAATTTAAATCCTTTTAAAAAGGATTTAAACTTAAATCCTTCAAGTTATATCAAGGGAAATATCTTTATTTAATAGTGCACCATACTACTGGTTTCTACTTCATCAATAGAGATAATGTTCTCAGAAAGCTCCATTTGGAGCTTACAATTATTGCAAACTAACCATTCAAAAGCATTAAAAGCATAGGAATGTAAAAATATTTCACAACAGGAAAGCAGACAGAAGGAAATCAAACAATGCACAAAACAAAGTATATAGGGGAAATTCATCATAATGGAAGAAACATATTGGGGAAAAAGGGTACTTAAAAATAGAATAACATTCCATATTTGAAAAGTACAGCAATTGTGGTAAAAGCTCATAAGTAAAATATAATTGCAAGGTACAGAATTTGAACAAAAGAGATGCCTCAATGGTTAACATGCTGGCTTTGTTCTCTGCCAGTATTGTTATTTCAAAGTGGTGTTGAAGACAAGACTAGGAGGCAGGTTACAAACTGTCAGAGCATTACCTGCAACACAGAACATTATTTGCTAGCAAACTAGTCCCAGGGTCTGACTTTAAAAAGAGCATTTGCATAGCTTGTGAACATGTTTAATTTTTACGGCAACACATTGCCTTCAAATTGGATTAATTATTGCAGTGTCTTATGCTAAAAACTTGTGATCTGATTATGCAATTAAAAAAAATTCCTGCTTTAAATAAAACAAATTCCTTTCATTTTCTTCTCTAATGAATTGCTTGGTTACAATGGGCTCTGAAGACAATTTTTAATGCTGACTCCTCTGCATTATGGCTTCGTTTGTGGAGATACACAAGCAGCCACAACAACAGCCTCAAACATGACTTTCAAAACACACTGCTTTTGTACTTCAAAAGAGATATGTCCCCATTTCTTTCTCATATGTCTTTTCTCAAGCCTTTTATTCTTCACAAAGTAATTCAGAGCTGACCTGACAAGAACATTTTTCTTGACAGAGTAATCAAAATTATCCTGCCTGAGTAAATCTGAGAACTCTTTTCCTGAAAGAGCTACCTGGGAGCATAAAAACATATATTTTGTTTGTACCTCTTGGAAAAAATATCGACTGGGGTGTAAAAGAACATTGCCAGAGGGGGCTATGCCCTCCTTCACGAGACTCAGTAAAAAAAGGAAGGACCACTTTGTACAAAAGAGCACACACACTCAGGTGGGTGTCCACAAAATGGCCATTTATTGAAGGGAAGCACCGGCTTTTATAGGGTTCTGGGCTGAAGGTACTAGAACTTGGGAGGAGACTGGGAGGAGC
>JAWWLV010000121.1:103396450-103408878 GCA_035041135.1 Platyrinchus mystaceus | reverse complement strand
AATAATCTGATGGTGGGGCATTCACCAGAAATACATGAGGCTGAGAAACAGTTCCCTGCTCCAAGGCGGCCAGAACAGTAACTTTCTCTCTGCTGTTTCATAAAAAGAATCAAATAATCAAATAATCATTATTACCTATTACTAATAGCATAACTGAAGTTGTCAACTATGTCCAAGATGTCTCTAAATTATATTAATTCACTAGCTTACATCTTTCTACAGTAAACTGACTTTTCACCACTCCTGACACTTTATTTGAGAAAATTATTATTTCTTTGTTTATGCTGTGAAGCTTTAAATTTAAGAAAGGCGAACAGAGCTGTCTGAGGGAAAGATGTTTACCAAAAAGGTAAAGAATTATGTTCTGAGGACCTATGTTTCATTTACATCTAGATCTGGAACCAAACTTTATAGAGGCTCCTGGAGTAATGAATTATAAAACCCTCAATGCTGAATTTAAAGCCTTCAAATTAAGGGTGTTTTAAATTTGAATCAATATTATAGCAATGTGATCAGAAGTCTTAGAAATTTTTGAAACATAATAAAACCATGAATAAAAATTAACCTATTTTTTCATTAATAATATTCAGATATACTGCTATTTCAGTTACATTTGAACTTCATCATCTGAATCAGAAATAGATATTCAGGAAAGACTGACAAGATATGAAAAAAAAATGGATCCCATAACTATTCAATTTTGATGATTCATTATAATTCTTTATTAACTCATTCTTTAACTCCAACAAACTACAACTCAGTATTGTTCTCTGATTTGGAATAAAATTCTGAAAAATTTAGAAATGTTTCTAGTTTTTAACCTAAAGTCAGGTAAAGATTGGACCAAATATTATTTTCATTGAATAAGTTGAGTTCATTCATGTCTATTACTAAAAACTAGTGAAGATGCAAGTCCATATGGATGAGAAACTAAGAGCTCAGCCACTTGCAAATTTACTACTCAGCTTCAAAAATACTGTACACTTCTAATTACTTTTCTCAGAACATTCTCATTTGGCAAACAAAATCTTACACTGACAGCACCCTACACTAAATGAATCTAGTGCAAAACTTGTGTTATTATATCCACAGCAGTATTGGGGTGTAAGAGAAAAAATATTTGCAGAGAAAAATAATAGAACTCTTGATACAGAGAGGAAAATGAAGGTGTTGAGCAAGTCTTTTTTAGTGCTCAAGTCGAAGCAAGTTAAATACATGCTGAGAATAACAACAACTCTATTCTAAGACTGACTGTGATAGTCAATTAGCCAGTTGGAGAGAAGAGGGCACTTATTATAGGAGAGGAATATTAGCAGAAGCAAAGTGATAAAGGCTGTCAGCTCTGAGAGTTACAGATGGCGACTCCTGCAGAACTATAATCAGGGAACATAAAAATGTTTGTATATGCCATATCTCTTTTTCAGTCCATGATTTTTAGAGACACCAGAAAAAATAATGCCAAAGCCATCTTTTGTAGGTGTTTATTAAGAGGTTGAAGAAAGACTAGTTACTCTGAAGAGTTTTTCTTCCATAGTCCTTCACTGACTGTCTTTGTGAGCTTATTTAGATGTGTAGCTTTAGTTTTGCAGATGATATCAGTTGCATTAGTTGAAGAATGCCGCATTCTGGTATGCACAGGTTTAACTCTTCTGGATTTAAATAATTCTTTTAGTGTTGTGAGTATTTTCTTTGGTGTACGTATACAGGTAATGACAGGATTTGCTAATACAGAAACTAAGAAATGATCCTGTGATATCACAAGGTAAGATTTTCATCATACAGATTAAGCCCTTTGCTAGAAAATCATGATTTTCCAAATTCCTTTAGGCATTATGGTAAGCACTGAAATTCTCTGTGGAAACACTCAACAGCCAAACCACATAAGTTTGCTTTAAATTCCACTAAAGCCAGTTCACAGCAGTGAATCAGGTTTCAAATTGGACCTAGATATAATCAGTAAAATTTGAAGTTGGATTCATAAGCAAGGGGCAGAACATAACTTCATAACAAATAAAGAAGCAGAGAAACCCAGATGAAGTAATAAAATGTCTGTTCTCCATGTAGCAGTCTTGGTTCTGCAGTTCTTTTCCTAATGGTTTATATCATCCAGCTCCTGGGAAATCAGGTGCTTCCTGCCAATTGAAGATCATTAACACTTTGAAAACAAACACATGGGTTTCTGTACATTCTTTTTAACATAATATTAAGGCTCTTGCCTTATGGGAATAGGTTTTGATCTAACTTCAGACAGGCAGGCACTTCAATGTGTCTTTTTAGCTCAAAAGAGACAAATGCTTAGTTTATATCAGATCTTAAAGAAATCAAGGATAACAGAGAAAAGAGAGACAGGAATGACATTAATCTCATCTAACTTCAGTTTTCTGCAGCGGGAGATGTCTATATCTAAGCTAATAACCTCCTCAAGCACCTTTTACCATAATTGAAGAGGAAATAGGTACTTTTGGTACTCTAAACAACTAGCTCAGATGTCAATGCTCACATTGTAAAGGTTTACATTTATTCAGGTAAACCCCACTCTGAATTACTATAACATGTAACATTTAAGTTATGATGTCATGCCCCTGAGTCTGAGTTGATTTTTGTGTCTTCAAATCAGCAATGTACTTTAACAATGTCCTAGTTTTAAGCATATAAATAGACCTATTGAAGTCAGTGGGATATTCACATATCAAAGGTATGTTCCAGTACTTTACCAATGTGAGTAATGTGCCACATGTGTTTTTCTTGCAATAACACTGCTACATCACTTTACCTTTAGGCAGTAATTTCACTGTACAGTGGAATGAATGTTTTCAGAAAGCTCTCTTAAATTTTTAAGATTTTGGCATTTTTAGAGCAGATGTTGGTAAATTACTAGGGTTTGTATTCTTTTCTATGCTTCATAATAACACTAAAACCTAATAAAATATAATTCAATGTTTTGACTACTGCATTAATTGAACACTAAAGCTGTTTCCATCTCTTAGTAAGGGTTCAAAATATAATTAGAGACATGTTAACTTTTTTCCATGTTTCATATAAAAGAGATGAGCCCAAATAGTAATATAAGTTACCAAAGCAGTAAAGATCTTTTTAACTATTGAACAGATAGACAGCTCAACATATCAGTCATCTATGTAATTTCTAATTGTTAAAAGCATAGATGGCCCTAACAAGTTCTGAGTGTATCTAAAATTTTCAATCATTTTGTAACTGTCCTTTGTGTACAGTTTATACCATTTCATTGAAGAAAGTCCAAAAGTGGAGCATAGCTTTAACTGTAGATGTTTTACATGGATCAGATTCTCGCTTCAGCTGTGAGAAGAGGACTTGGTTATAGCAAAGTTCAACCTGAAGTTGGAAACTGTGAAGAAGAAAATCTTGCCACTGAGGGGTTTGATGAGTTTTGATCTCAGTGGACATCTGAACAGAACACATCCTTGGATCAGGATGGAGGAGCACTGCCAAGAACAGGGCATCCCATCCCTACTGCTCCAATGGAGATGCAAGATGTTCAGCAGGATGCAAATTAAACACATGCTGATAAACTCCCAACATGGTCTATGGTAGGCTAAAAGCTTGGCCTCTTCTCCATCAGGTAATGAACAATGTTTTGCTTATAGTCAACTTCCATATCAGTCAGCTATTCAGTAAATTGAGATCTTCCCAAACAGGCCTCCCTGTAAACTATTTTTATACCACGGTATCCTGTAGCAGTCTTTATAAAAACAAATGAACTAGTGACATTAAGCTGAAAGGTAAGCAAAGGTGTTGAGTGTTAAACATATTAAGAGTGGGGGGAAAAATCTGTTAATCGTTTTATTAATGTTTTCTTTTCTGCTGAAATCCTTGAAAATGCTTGTAATTCTTTGCAGCTGACAGGCTGCTGATTTTGCAGAAAGAAGAGGTTTTTGAGTCCCTTAACTCCAAGTCACAGTTGTTCCTTGTTTTGACTATTGGAGAATTAGTTCAATAACCTCCCATATAGTAAGTGCCTATGTTCTTAGAATTTAAGCATAAGGAGGTCTGCATCTGAAAATAATTATAGTTAAGCAAACACTACATTGAAACACAAGCTTAATGAGTAACACTGAAGCAGTGTAAGGGACTGTCAAAGTCATTTTGCTGCTGTATGGATTTTTACAATGCTGTTACTTCACTTATTTCAACAGATTTAGTCCTTATTTGAAGAGTTCCCCTTTCACACACACTGACACTCAAGCATTCCCAGGCTCGTGGGAAGTGTCAGCAGGGGTGAAGCTTTGAGTCTGTAATCTGCTCTGTCCTTTTACTCTGCCCATGACAAAATCCATGAGTCCCAGTCCCAAACTGTGCACTTTGTCTGGCACTGGTGTTATCCTGAGGATTGTCTTTGTGGCTGACAACTTTTCAAAACTCCAGTGGGGAACCTTCCTCCGGCCTTAAGTTGCACCAGGGAGTTTTAGATTTGATACAAGGAAAAATTTCTTCACCAATAGGGTTGTCAAGCATTGGAACAGGCTGTCCAGGGAAATGGTTTAGTCACTATCCCTGGAGGTATTTGAAAGACATGTAGATGTGTCACTTAGTGACATGTTTTAGTGGTGGACCTGGCAGTGCTGGGTAAATGGTTGGACTCTGTGATTTTAGAGGTGTTTTCCAAACTAAATTATTCTATAATTCTGTGACTATTCATGTCTCCAAGAAGACTGGATATTCCCCCTCTTTGGGGTATTTGTCATTTTTCATCGTCATCTCCGTCTCCGAGTCTTTTGTACTTTCTCAGGTGCTCTCCTTTCACCTTCAAAGGCAGTGAAAGGTGCATTGACATCTCAAAAGTGGGTTAGAGAATTTATCTTTTCCTTCTCACCAAGAGCTATTGATTGGTAGACTTTGCAGTATTAGGTTAATCGTTAGATTTGGTGGTCTCAGAGGCGTTTTCCAGCATTAATGATATTATGATTCTATGAGAACAAACAATTGCATCTAAATTCTCACAGTAAAAATTAATTTGATAAATTTAGGTTAGATTTTTAAATACTTTTGGTCTTGTTCTGATTTTCTTTACATTTTATCATGCTAAATACATCTCTAAATTTTGGCATGAGGGTTTTGCTGAAGTGCTAGACAGTTCATGCACAAAAACACCTATGACATTCTTCACTCTCTAATGTTTTATGGTGACAGAATCACTCTGGCAGCTTTTTATTTTTTTCTGTGGACCAACTTCCAGAGACACTAAGAGAACAGGCTTCAGGGTTTCAGGTTACAGAAATCTGGAAAAGCTGTGTCACACAAATAGCACTCGTACACTTCCTAGGTTGTCTGAAAACCAGAGGCCCTTAATGTACTGTACTTGAATGAAAAAGGTTAGATAAGCCTCAGCCTTCCTTATTATAAAACAAGAAAGCAAAAAAAAAGTCTTGAAAAGCTAGTGTCAAATCATGTTTATTGTGCAGTGTGAGCATGCTTTTCATATTTATCTGAGGACAATGTTAAACTTGAATAGTGATCTGTGTTAAGAAAACTTTTTAAAGGCAAAATAACACTGTAAGGTCAAGTAATTAGAAAAAAAAGGAATTTTGTTTTATTTTGTCCTCTAATTTCTATGAACCATGTACACCAGTTAACCTTTCAAATGGATTATGGTTTTTAATGTATTTTTCTTGGCTCTGTCCTCATTCTTGTAGTCTGAACATTATGTTATTCTGTGAATCAGCTGTGGATAGGCCCTATTATCAGGGACTGTGGTCTGGATTTGATGAAATAAATGATGAAATGAATTGAGATCGAAACAGACTTGCACCATCTTTCTTTTTACTGTTTTCCTAACTTTTCTAGTGTAGATTCTTTTTTATTTGCAATGAGTAGAACATCATTATGTATTATTCAGTCTCAGATGAAATATACGTATTATACCAGAAAAATAGTATTTTAAAGAAATCCTTCTTTTGCCGCTTCAATTATAATTACCTGGTCAATCTTAAATACTACATTCACTGCAATCTCTTCTACATTTCCAAATTTCATAGAAATTACTGGGTTAATTCAGGTCACTGTCTTTATAAATCAAATCTGAGAGCAACAAGAGCAACGAAGGAGTAAACAGGAATAAAGTACAGAGCAGACAGTTACAGCAGCATATAGGAATTATGAAGAGTTTGCCAGAAATACCAATCTCATGTGGAGACAGGAAGAATTACCGCAGGGAACATACCCTCACATGGAGAAGAGTGGAGTAGAGAGTTCTTATTTCCATCAAAGAACAGTAGAAGACCAAATATTTTAAAAAAAAAAAAAAATCTATTTTAACCCAGAATTGAATAAAGAGATGATCAAAGCTCCAGCAGCCCTGAGGTTGTGACTGCACAGTTTTAGGACCACGTCATCATATCAGTCCTACACCTGTTTTAACTCCAACTTCCTTGTTATCACACAATCTCCCTGTGCTCTGTGGAATTCATGTTTGTTTTCATGGCTAATGGGCATGGGTAAAAGCCAAACTCTGCTTCAGTTTATGTTGGCATCTCTCCACTTTGCAATGAGAATGCAAAATCACTGATAATCCTTCTATAACATTTCTGTAGTTCACTGGACTGTTGCAGCTGAGACCTTTTGCAACTGATGCTATAGACTGAGAAGGATTTAGAAATTTTAGTTTCTTCTGGTAACTGAAGACAATAGAGTGAAGGTGGGGTTTTCTTGTGGAAAACATCATGCTCAGGATGGTTAACCCTGACAAAAAAACAAAACAAAAATTTTGATGTTAGTGGCATAAAAGACATGAGCTGGGAGATGAGCCTAGCTTAGAAAGCTTCATTCCTTTGGGGAGCAGACTGGGCTCATTTTCTGCTTAGTTAATAGAGATCATCTCTAGGCATGGCATTAGAGACATTGAGAAATCAGATGCTGTCAAATAAAGCTCTCATCATGCACTTATAACATTCTTAATTTCAGCAGATTGTTACCTCACTGGTTATTTTGGGATATTTTGGGGCTAGACATTGCCTGTCTGTACTTAGTTATACCAAGTTCAAAGTGAGATATGCAATGTATTTTCTGGTCATTCTAAAACTTAAGTAGTATGTATTGAGGGCTGGAAATGGCATTCAATCAGTCCAGAGAAGGCTATGCCTTTTTGATAACTTTTACAAAAACTTTAAGGGATGCCTTGTTTCTCAAATATAGACTGACTTTTAAATTTAGAAAATTATCCCTGTTGTGTTAACTTTTTACTGTGTTTCCAGTGAATTCAGGAAGCTTTGAGTAAAGTTCCTGACGGGAAATGTTGACTATCCTCTTAAATCTGAAGAAATATGAGAAATAGATGAAAGAATTAGAAAAAGAGATTAAGTCTCTTGAAATTGAAGGGGATAGAAATGCCTTTCTAGTATCAACAATGGGTTTGGTTGTGAGCTGAACCTTAACATAGGATGTCTTTTGGACAGTGAGCTTTAAATGACCCATCTATCATGACTACAAGTAGCACCCCATTGTGTTAGTTCTTTACCTGTCATTTGTTAACACAGGTTCATTTTAACTCCACCACCAATTAGGTACATACTTACATGAAACACTCTTGGTCATGTATTCTTCCACAGCCACAAATGAAAAGGCTTTGATAGATGGTTCCTGTGATGCTTGGGATGGAGAGACTACAGTGGGATTTATCTTTCCTCAGTCTTCTCCTTTCTAGAATAAATATTAATACTGTTTCATTCAAGCATCTTTTTATCTCTCTTCTGCTGTTTTTGACTTTATCCAATTTGGCACCTTGTTTTTATAGCAGTGTAGTCAAAACTGGACTCCAGCTGAGGCCTTATGTGTGCAGGATAAAGAATAACTACCTCCTCCATGTTACTTGCCACCGCCTGTTCCTTGCTATAGCATCACATTTTTCATCTGGACTTAGTTTGAGATCCACTCTACCTTCCTTGCCTCAACGTTTTCTTTCTTCTAGCATGCTGCCTAGCTAGTTATTCCTTATTTTCTGTTTGTGTGTTCAATTTCCTCTCTCAACTGTTGCCTTTTTTTTTTCCCATTTCATCATGTTGCTTTTGGCTCATTTTTCCAATTTGTCAGGATCAGCTTGAGCAGCAACCACAGCCTCCAATGTGCTTCCAGCTCTGTGTGACTTACAAATGTCAGGAGTGGTGTCTGTACCATCATTCATGTATTTAATGAAAGTAAGGAATACAAGAAGGTGCTGCAGAAATGTGTTGCCAATTTGTGAGAGAAATGTTGACAACCTCTCTTGGAGCATTTTTTTTCAATCACTTGTGCATTTATCATAGACTCATTTGTTCAAGATAGTATTTCCTTCTTTGGCTGAGGAGATTATCATGCAACACCATGTCAAAAAAATCTTACCAAACCCAACTGAAATAGGCTACTGCTTTCAGTGTATCTAGCAGACTCTTCCAAAAGGAAAGCAGGTAAAATACTTTTATACCATGTATTTGCTCTCCATTTGTTTCTTTTTTTGTTCATTTATGCCATCTCCCTGTTTCTCTTCTTCCTGCTTAACCTCACAATACAGTGGGTTGCACTGTAATGCAAACACTCCTGTTGACTTCAGGGAGATTGGATATATTGGCATGGTTTGAGAAAGACTTGAGCAAACTGTGATGCAAAGAATCATAAGTAAGTAACTTCTTCACTTGCCCAGAGAAGTGTGACTGTGCCAGTGTTTAAAGGGAAAGAACACTAAGAAAAAAACACTATGTAAACTAAATGTTTCATGATATTTAGGAATACTTACTTTTGACTTCTGCATTATTGTGTGGCAGGTTTATATTTCATCCAGTATATTATATTTAGTACTGATTTAGCTATCTTATAAAAGTTGTCTCATTCCTATGTCATTCTCCCTGTCCAAGAGCAAAAGGCAAAGTTTTATTCAATGAGATGATGTGTCAAATGTCTATCTGATGCAGAAGAGATGCTTTCTGCAGAATGTGAGATGGTTCTATGGAAATTGCTGCCATGGATCACAGTGACCATGGCTGTTGTAGGTGATCTGACACACAGCTGAGTAATAAGGAGACAAATTTACCATGAGTGATGATACCAGTCTTGAAAAACCTCTTTAATTGAATGTCTCAAGATTTGGAAAAAATTATTAGTCTGAGAATTTAAGAAAGAGAAGACTAATGCTGACTGCAGAGTCTGACTGTAGCTCTGGTTTAGATGGACTTTGCACTTGAGCTGGAATGACAATTTGGTTTCAAAGTCCCCACATTAAACACCACGAAGAAAATTGTTAGCAAAATCATAAATGCCTTATTTTACTGCCAGTGTACAAAAATAGCAGCACAGAACCAAACTGGTTTTCATGAATTAGGATAAGCCTGAGCCTCAGGCTTTGGATCCTAGTTTTTCTATTTCCCTGCAAATAACACTGTTGGCTCCTGACTCTGTGCAGTGCCAGCACCTCTGTCTGTCCAGGTAAAGCTCTTGGAGTAGCTGCATATGACTCTTGAAGAGAAATCCTGCTCTGCCTTCTTTTGGAGAGAGAAATTGTCGAATAGTTCAAAAATGACTGGCAGTTCTGCATCAAGTAAACAGAAGATAATATGGGATGATTAACTTCCCTCATCCTCAGAAGTATGCAAAAAAAAAAGAGACATGACTCCCCTGAGGTTTCACTGGTATAACTAATAATTATGGCTTGATCATTATTGATAAAGGAACTTTTTCAAATTTCCAAAGTTATCAGTGTTTCAGATATTGTGGAAAGGAAAAGGCTGAAGTAGTTGCAGAAATGTTGTCCCACATTTTGACCAGATTTTAAAACAGATTCTTAAAAATACTTTCACATATTTAGTCTCTGAGAATAAACCTTATTTTCTACGTGGAAATAACAGAAATTAACTCAAGGGAAATTACTTACATATGTCAAGAAGGTAACGTGCCCCTTCACTTTCAAAGGGTTGGCATCAGTGTAAATTATTGCTTACAGGTGCTAAGTAACTTCTTTGATGTTTTTTTATTGGCTGACTCACATTTCTTAGGAAGATAAAAAGCTACTGTAAGAGAGTAGTTATTTAATTAAAAAGAACTAAGGATTTTCACATCAGAAATGGGTGGGGATGGGTGATATTTTTGTTGAATGCGCTTGGGCCAAGACTGAAAATGTTTTACCAGCTATTCTCTTTACCTTTTATTTTCACATTCGTATTTCTATCATGTGCTCGAACATAACTTTTGTTTGAATAAAGATTATTACACAGGCTTATTTTTGTCATTCAATTAACACAAATAGTAAAATTTAGAAACTGTGTAGTCACTTCCTTATGATTTAAAGTCCTTCATGTAACACAGTCCTTCAGACTTACTGTGTTGAATTGTGTCCTAGATACTATTTCTTGCTTTCTGCAAGTTCAATAGAAATGAAATTTCAGTCAAATGTAATACACATGGATAAATTCCAAGATCTTTGCTTCTGTATTCTCAAAGTGATCATCAGAAAGGCCCAATTTAAATAACTTTTCCTCCAAGTCAAAAATTTGTTAACGCATTTGAAAGTTTAAAAGGCAAAAACTAATTCTGTCTTGTTTTAAATACCAGCAATTTCCTATTGAATTAATTGCTTTCCTTTGTAGTGAACATAGATAGGAAAAACACTTCATGAATTTCCTACCTTCCAAATACATTTGCTACAATGCCTGTGATACTTTCCAAGAAATTTTGTGATGGAAAACTGTAACAAATTTATGTTATTCTCTCCCCTCTCTAAGACAATATTCTCCTTCCTCCCTCAAAAGAAAAAAAAAGAATGTGGAAAGTCCTGTTGCTGGTTTACATTACAATAAAGCACCCAGACACATAGTTTTATCAACTGTTAGTATGCCTTTAACAAATCACAATTAAATATTAACAGCCTGTGGAGCAGCATAGAGGGCTCTGCAATCCTTTGAAGGCATATTTGCCAATTAAACAAAGCCTGACATTAGAGTAAAGGTGGCAAGGATCCAAACCAGAGAAATGAGAGTCAACCACTTCAGTGACATTCATTAGCTAAACAGACATTCTTTGTGTGGCCTGTTTCTCTGCTACTGCCAAATCCACACCCTGCTCAGGAACTTACCCAGGCTCAGATAAGCTTATTATGGAAATAACACTTTGTCACCCCTTACAACTTGCTTCTTGTTAAATTATCTTTTATCTTCTTTGTAGTATTTGTCACCTCTCCTTGGGTGCCCCTTGTGTGGTCAAATGGTATTGTGATTGATTCAGAGTAATCAGGTTCCAAAGGTTAATTGAAGTTAATGGGATAATATTTTAAAGATTCTCTCTTCAGTATCATCACACAAGAGTGGTTATGGAAAGACACTTGTGCAAGTATTTCGTATTGTTTTTTTTGGCAATGTGTAAAAGTTTGGGTGCTCGTTTGGGTCATCTGGTAATAGGAGCTGACGTGTGTGAGAAGAAAAATTTGGATAGGAATTTTCTAGCCTGTACATGGTCTTCCCAAGTTTTTGTTGCAACTTCAAATCCTGTGCTTAAACGGCAAAAACGCTTAGTGTTGCCTCTGCATACTGAGAGTGTGATAGTGAGAGAAGCCTTTTGACTGTTCTTTTTTCTCCTAGCTGAGACAAAAGCTAGAAAATCCTGATGTTGGATGCTGAGCACCCTGGAGAAAGACACCATAACATCCTTAAGTGTGCATCGCTCATGGGGCCTGCAGAATGCACACAAGCTTGTGTCCCCCTTTCCTTCATTTTGCAGCTTCAGAGTTATGTCACTAAAGGGCTCTTCTTCAAAGACTTGATCTAGCTTCTGTCTGTGCCTGGAACAATATCCACACAATGAAAGTGATTTCTGCCTTTGTGCCTCACAGAGACAAAGATGTAGCAAGAAAGTGTGGAATTCAGTCTTAGAAATAGTTCAAAGTGGTAAAGGAAAAACTGAATATTAGCGTCCCTGCCAGGTCAGGACAAGGCTTGGGGATGGTTCTAGGATGGGGAAAGAAAGCAGGAAAAATGGGTTTGTTGCTCCTAGCAGAAGGTGCAGAAGTAGCTGATATAAAGACTTTCTCCTCAAGTGGCCCTACCTCTGTGGCAATAGCTGGCTTTGCACAAACCCTGAGCCCAGCCTTAGCACAGACGCCATGGCCCGTGTCAGTGGGTTACAAAACACCCACCAGGACTGTTTTTCTGCATTCATATGCACATTTTGCCTATGGATTTACCTGCCTGTGGTTGACATGTACCTTTCAATACAGAGTTGTCCAACCTTGGGGACCCCTGGTGGTGTAGTGGTTAAGATGTGGCGCTCTCATCGCCATGGTCGCAGGTTCGATTCCTGGTCCTGCTTCAGGAACAATCCCCCGGGTAGATGGAGCTCGTCAGCCCCTAAGGCCATCCATCGAAGAGAAGGTCACTCGAAACAAACCTACGTCCTGAGGACCTCACTGCCATTGTCCAAGCCTGCTTGGCCCGGCAGAT
>JAWWLV010000121.1:103370487-103396350 GCA_035041135.1 Platyrinchus mystaceus | reverse complement strand
CTAAAAAATCCATTGCGCAGGCTTGAAAGGTAAAAAGACCTTTCCCAGATCTTCGTTCGCGAAGACTGGCCACGTGTCCAACCTTGCTGTGCTATGCACATGTATTTGATAACGTTCTCAGCTCTGCAGTTAAATACTTATTTTTCTCTTTCTGAGCTGAAACATTACATTGCATTTCACTCATCCTCCCACGCAGATGCAGGGAAACAAGATATCCATCAGTAAGTACCTACAAAATCCTGGAGAGTCAAGTGAGGAGAGAAAAGTAATTTCTTGGGCAGATACTTCAATGACTATCATATTTTGAATGGTTCTTTTTCATATTTAAGCTGATGCCCTAGTTCATATGATTATAATATGTATTTGTTGGTTTATAGGATTTATAATGACAGAAACTTTATTGACACCAAAATTTAGACGGTTTTTCCTATATTCTATATTTTTTCATATATATACACCATGCAAGTTCACAGTAGTCACTCAAACTGCATTTTGCATATACAAACGCAACTGTAGCTTTCACCGAAGCAAGGAAGAACAAGAATATCTCATGGTTGTGTTGGTCCACTTAGGCCTCATAGACAACACTGAAATATGTCTTATTCAACAACATAACTGCTCGTATCTCACGTATTAATTCAGTTTCACTGTTTTTATAAAAGCTCTATTTAGTGTTCTATACACTGGAAAAATCCTCACTCCAAGTTACAGGAGTATTCATCTGCCTGAGACAGATGCAAGAGAAAGGGAGTTTAAAAATAAGCTTTGTGTGTGAACATCAGGAAGAAAATATCTTTTCTTCCTTCCTCCAGTAATGCACACTCCCTTCACAGTTGCCAACCCAGTGCCTCAGCAGGTGTCTATCTGCCTCAAAGTTGCTGGAGCTGTGGAGATTTGCAATAGTGAGAGGTCTTTCTTCTAATCTGCTGATTTTGACATCACCCTTACTGCTGATTTAAGGAGCCCAGTGTCATGAATAGGATTACAGACCCCAGAGGTCTAATTCTCAGTTCCTTAATACACTGAAGAGTAACAGTAACTATGGTAAATAATTGCCTCAAATCAAATAAAAATTACAGCTTTTAATTTGAATGCCGGAAATGTTTGTTCAGTGATCTGTATGGTGGGAATCATTTGCCTTTATCTAGCTCCCAAAGGAAAAAGATGGCACCCACAGAGCAAATGTCATCATCACCAAAGTGCCTTTGTGAATACTGTGTAGAAGGCAATGCTGAGATCTGCTGGAATCAGCAGAAACCAGTGGTTCTGCAACAGAAAGGTGGCTAAACTGTGACTGTTCTCTTCCATCAACAGCTTTTTTTTACCTTTTGGACTTAGGTAAAATCAGGATATCATTCCCAAAGTACAGATGCACTGTGCAGTCCTCACAGATGTGATGGGAATTAAATAAATGCTTCAGGAAGCTAATCATTATCAAGAGACCTAAATCTTGTTCTATGCTTGCTTTATGACTCTAATTTTCATATACTGCCTGACTACCAGGATGTCCACATGGGATATTTGGTCGCCTGGGTAATTACAATAAATATTCTGCTTTTATGTTAGTATTCACATGTTTAAATTGAGTTTGTAAAGGAGGGTATTTTACAGGCATGGTGCTACAGTGAAGTCATTTGTTAATAACCCAAGGAGGTTAGTAAACAGCAAAAGCAAGAGACTCAGGCCTCCTGTCTCTTTTCTGGTATCTTCAATCACATTGTCTCTTACAATCATCAGCCAGTTTTCAGCTGTTGTAATTTGGGCTGACATGACTGAGTGCAATCTGCTTTAGGATACATAGATGCAAATTCTTCAGGGTGTTTTCTAGTATTCATTAGCAATGCTAAGTAAATCACGTTTCTAGATGTGATTAGCTCTGTATATCCCCAGACACTGATGTTTTTATGTAAAATAGATGCAGCTATGTATTCTAGCACACAAAAACATGCAGTCATGAGCACACAAAAACATTTTTTCTCACACAGATATGCATGCACATATACCACTGGTGGCAGATAAAAATAAATACACCATAGGGAGGCTTTTCAGATGAACACGTATTATGCTTTCCTTAACCACTTGATGAATTGGATTATAATTTGTGCAGTACTACAGAACTATTTACTAAATGAGATTAAATACCATAAAGATGCATATTTAGGTTCTATACAAAACCAATTTCCTATGGAGCACCACAGAGTTAAACCAAAGAAGTAGTGAAACAGGAGAGGGAAAAGCTGCATGTTTAAGCAATAGACTTGAAAAATTAGGCAGCGAAGGAAAGAGCAAATTGAAAGCTGCTTAGATTTACTGTAGCTGTAAAGTGTGCTCTACTTATTTACATAAGGTCTATGTGATTATCTTCTCTGCTGTTCAGTAAGAAAAGTCCTTACTGTAGTATCTGCCGCCAACACATGGTACTTTTGTTATCTCGGATATGCAGCCCACTTGTTAAAGAAACACAGTAACCAATATGTAACGTGAACTTTTGACGTTCACAATGTTTGCAGATGGAGAATTTATTACACCACCGGCAGACACAAAAGGACAAGTCTGTATTCTCGAGTGGGCAGATTGTCCTGGTTCTATTTTAGGCTTACTAAAATTTCTGTTCTTTTTTGATGTTGTCTGTTTGTTTGAAAATACAGGTTCTCTGTTCTGGACTTCATTTTAATGCAGTTCTGAAACCAAATATTGCACTCTATTGCTTGAGAAACCAAGGCCTTTTCATGAAATGCCAGAGACTCTTCTGGGCCTTAATGTTCCTCAAATATTCTTTACTTACCCTACATCTCAGTCTTAGATGTTCTCCAAGCATCAGCCTTCGAGATTATTTTGCTAAGAAAGATGCTTTACACTTTGTTCTCTTTCTGTTGTCTCGGTAGATGGGATGTATATCTAGTTGTTTTCATCTATCATGGTGGGCTTTGAAAAGTACAACTGTACAGCAGTAGTCTGCACTCATTCAGTTTACCTCCAACTTTTACCCATGGAAAGGAGAATGAGTGTGTGAACGTCAAGATATGTTGAAAATAATATGCACTTTTTTTTTTCTTAAGAACAGCAGCATAATATCCTTCTAGTGAGCACTCAGTTACAAAATCCCACAGAGAAAGTAGTGCTCTGGCTTTCTAACCATTTGTTGAAATATTTGTTGAAATATTTGTTGAAACTTTGTTTACTGGAAGGAGCTTTTTTAATACACTTTTTTTAAAGTTTTATATAGTTATGATTTGAAATATATAGGAATTGTATGGGCTCACGTCCCATAAGGGAATAAATAAAAGACTCCAATACATCCTGTGGTGATGGAAGACTCTGAAGCTCTTCTAAGGTTTTCTTCTTGGCGACGCAGTATGCGTGAATATTTTAAAGCTAACAAAAAAATACTAGTCTTAAACCCTCTTAAGACCTTCATGCTACATCAGATGAAGCAATTCTTAATTCACTAGGAAATTATTAATAGGTTATCCATCCTTCCATCATGAGCAACAACTCTTGGTAGAGTCTCTCAGACTGCTCTATGTGGGAGAACAACTTTTCACACTGTCATATCTTCTCATTTCTTTTCCTTTCCAGAATGACAGGACCACTCTAGTGAAATGCTACTGAGACACCAGAAATTAGTTAGCATATTGTTTGAATACGATGTTGGAAAAAAAACAGAGCAATATTGTTTAGTAGTGAGGTGAAGAGATATTTTATCCTAGGAAAGAAGGAAAGATTTTACTAGGAAAGACAATTTTTATTACATATTTGACAAAACAGTGGTGAGATAACCCTGGGAGATGTGAAGTATTGGAAAGCTGCACAATTATAAAATGCTGAAAAGCTGCATTTCAGAATTTTAGCTCTCAAATATGAGGTCATTAGTAATTCAAAATGTAGAACTCATTTACAGCTTAGAGTAAATTTTTACTGTTTAGCCAGTCTATACTGGGGCTGGTTGTCAGCTCATGTGTCTGACCACAAATGTAATATTAAACAGGCTTTTCCTCCTGGTGGACATCTTTATGCTCTCTTTTGGGGGCTAAATCTACACATCTCTTCTGGTATCAAACACAACAGGAAAATTAGCCTTAATTGCTACATCAGCCAAGAAATCAAGAAAAAGATGTTATTTCTTCAGTCTTGTCGATGTCTAAACAGGCAAGTTTTTCTGTCTTGAATCAAATACAGTCTCAGACTCCACTCCTAGCAGTGCACTTATGAGCAGCCTCCTTCCAGAACCCAAAGATCTTGGAGCTGCCTGGTGGGTGATGGGAGTCACACCACCGGATACTGACCTGGCCACAAGCCTCCTGCTTTTGTTCTAGTTAATGAAAACATTCTTGGCAAATGCTTTTGCTTTAGGTCACCTTGCACTGGTCTAAGAATTCCAGTTCAAGTGGCATAATATGAATACCCCCAGCCTTTGCTCTTAGTCATAGCCCTGCTTCCAAAAAAACCCAACAAAAACAGAGCCAGAATCCTGTTCTGTTATTCCTGTTTGGAGTGCACTGTTGATCAGCAAGTTTTCAACACTTCGATTTCTTCAGAGAAATGTATCAAACCTCTCTATGAGTGCACTCTACAGCATTGGATTTTCTTGGTTTACTTTGTAATAGTAGTAGTAGTACTAGTAGTAGTTGTAGCAGTAGGAGTGGAACTTTCAGTGGAGGCTATTTCAGCAGAAAGGACAGTCTGGCAAACAGTGTTTTATTACAGTTTCTCTAACTGACCTTGTTCTAACTAGCATGGGTAAGGGCAACTCTGGATTGGCAGTGTATTTTTCTTCAAAGCTTTCTTTCCAACCCACAGTGTAAAAAGTGCCCTGTTCTGTTCCTTTTTCTGCCTCAGTTTACTTCAACTATAAAATGGTAGTGATAATTTCTCTTGTAAAATACTTACATCTGTGAATGGAAAGCATTACAGAAGAACTAATTACTGTTATGCTTAAACATTCCAACGTTGCGATTAAGTGATTTTTATGCCTTGATAATTATATTTCACTAGGGAAGAGTGGGCAATCATCCATCAAACTCCCTGGCTGTGACTGAAATACTAAGCTAACAGAAATTTTGCGGTGCAGTCATTGATAACCATGGTTTTGAATAGCTCTGAAACAAAGCTGTGAAAAATTCCCAGTCTCATCAGATTGACATTATTTATAGTACAACTCAGTAAGAGGTAAATTTCAGTCACGTACAGCTTGTTTAAAAGCAGAGCAAATTTTTATCAGTCTCCTGAATGTTAACAGATGAAAGACTGTGTTCAAAACTTTAGACCTTATACAGTAGATAGGATTGCCAGGCTAATTGGTGCTGCTGACATTTGGTGTCGAAGTTAGTATCAAATAAAGCTGTTCTACAAAATTATGATTTACTGTTTTGTACAGATGGATTTGATTTTTATTTGGAAGTCTCACAAAGCGTCTGTAGTACACAGAGGAAAGTAAAAGGAGTAGAATAAATAGGAAGTGTAATAGGTACATGGTTTTAGAAAAATATCCACTTCAGACAGCTTCACTTTAAGTACAGCTTCTGAAGTCTGTATTTGGCATTCCCTCTTACTAAATCAGTGTTGAGCAAGGCCTACATGATTTTGCTGAAAATTAGGTAAGAACAGTTTGTTCCAGGCTTACATGGAACAGAGACTCATTTTACAACTTCTTCCTTTCAAGCCAATGGGATTTCAGAGGAGCAAAGATATCAGTAAGGCTAGAGTTTCAAAATGTTGGCCAAGGAGAAGTGGTCTGACCGCAGTATGGCTAAAACAGGCACTATATCCCAGCACTCCAACTTCCATTCACGCACACATACACTTTGTCCCTTCCTGTGGCATGACAACATCAGAGCTCCCAAATCATCCAGAAAGCACTTTTGTTGACCTTGATTGTCTTCTGACAGAATAACACCTCTGAAAGTGTCTTCAGTGGAAAGCAGAGTACATTTTGGTTCCCTAGAGAGCAGATCAACCACCGATGACAGCAGCAGTCAAAGCAGGCACTGCACCTTGGTGTGAAGGAGACAAGTAAAAACACCAAACGTTGTTCTTGCAAATCATTGCCACTGCAATGTGGAGCAGAGCTGACTTCAGTATGACTAAACGTGCAGTCAAGGAGTGCTAATATATACTGCATAATCTTTTACAGATGTACAAAACTGTATGTTTCTGTGTAATAACTAATGAATGACTCGGGCCTGGACTTAGCCATTGTAACAAGAAGCTGTTGCTGAAAACTTGGGAAACCTTTTCTCCAGAGTATTAAAATTACTGCTTAAAACATCTAAGTTCCATAGATATTGAAGAAGGAGACTTGGATGCCTAAAAATAGGATTCACCATGCATAGCACACAGAATAGAGCAGAGTTTCAGCTAGCAAACAGAAAATGCCTGAGAGGAAAAAGCTCTGTTTATTCACCTACTCTCCCCACCTTGCCCACTGGCAGCTCTGTGGTAGGTACTTATGTTAAACAAGGATTCAGAGCCAAAAGCTATTTCCAGATTCCAGGTACCAACTTCATACATTTCCATAGAAATGACTGGCTCACTTTCTTTCAGAACAGGCCATCAGTTCATCCTACTCTTTCCAAACTAATCTAATGGTTTAAACATTTGCCTCCTCAGCCTGAAGCACTGAGAGTTGCACCTCCTGCTCCCCTACACAGCAGATGATGGGTAAGCTCCAGGGTGAGGGGAGGGAGCTGTGTTTGCCACTTCTCCTGCATATGGGCCACTCTGCATCATTAAGCAGAGGGCCCTGTGGTGGGAGCCTGAAAACAGAGGACTTGAGAGAGATCTGAGCAGAGCTGAAAGCTCACAACTTCATTCTTTATCAGGAATGCCCAATCTGCAACCTTTAGTCTCACTTGTATATTGAAGCCCTGTTTGGTTCACATGGGCTCTTAGTATAGACAGCATATTAAGCGTTAACTTAGGTGAACTAAGATATTTTATTTCCATCCTTTATGTGTGAGCATTTGTCATTCTATACCTCTGACTAGCTTTAATAAGAGTTGAGGGATTCAGATTGAGAGAAAAATTAAACTTTTTCCAGTGAATGACATCAATGCAGCCCTTGGCATGTTTTCAAAAAGCACTTTTCTCTGCTACATAGTAGTACTGCATGGAGAAATTAGGGCAATCTTTACTCCTGGAGTTGAACTGACTGCCCTCAAGACTCCTTGGAAATGAGCTGGATAATCCATCACAAGAAAGAGTGCATGAAATAATAGCTGCTATAGGCAGGGAAGTTATAAAAGTTATTTATTTCTCTCACAATAACCCTAGTTGATTGAGAGGGGAAAAAAAACCCAACAAAAAAACAACTAGGAAAAAAAAAACCCTACCCTGTATGATAAAAGGCTTACATTACATGTTACTGTAATTTCATTTCAAATCTAGACACCCATATGCATTTACTGTTTTGCTACGAGGGTTTAAATACTCTGAGCTAATTATAGGACAATATCTTCCAACTTATAAGGGTTAAATTGAAAGCACAGCTAATGAGATACTATTCCTGGCTATTAAACTGAAAGAAAAAGGGTCTATTTAATTATGAAGTATGTAAAAGAAGCATAATCATCTTGTAATGGAACAGCTCTCATCTGGATTATTATTTTGGTGTACATTTATAAACACTGCCTGGCACATTATTGAATTGTTAACCTTTATATGAATGTCGTTATTCTACAGAATAACAATATTGACACTGGGCTAGTTTCCTTTCAATTTCACCAAGAATATTTCATATCTATTGGGCAAATTTTGTCATTTATCAGAAATATAAAATAACAAAATGTAAAGAAGGTGGAAAAAACAAAGGGAACTATTAATCTTGTCTGCCAATACCTCTGTATGTTTTCATGTGGCCATTTAAAATAGTAATTACTTTTGCTTTAAATAGCTATGAAGTATACTGCAACTTGCAATTCTCAGCAACTTATGAGATGAACTAAAAAGCAAATTATGGGTTTTTCCTTACTCTGACTCAGTTACAAAACCATTTATAGCACAGGTTACTCTTCCAGAATAACTTGTTTGTTAAACTCACATTTCCAACAAACTGAGATATGAACAACCCTGAGAACTAGTTGCTGAAAATATGTCAGAGTTGCTTGGATGTCACTTGTTGGAAAGCTTTTAGTCCTCTTTTTCACATCATCCACGTGACTTCTGTTAATTCTTTACATTCCTTCAACTGGCAAGAGCTGCTGGGAGTTGTCAGGTGGCACTGGCTGTACCCACTGCAAAGCTGAGCATGGAAAGGTTAGCTGTGGTTAAGGTGTGAGTCGATGGAATGAGCCATGGAAGGGATTAAGGTGAAGTAAGGGGATTTCTTTAGTTTGGCTGATCTGCAGGTACCACATGTTTAAAGGAGAGTCATAAGTAACTTGAAAGTTTTGGAGCACATCACTGAACCCCTGTGTAGGATCTCTGGCAGATTGCTGGCTAGTTCTTGCAGTGGCAGCTGTCATCAGATATGTTGGAGATGTTTATGCCTATGGGTTTAAGGACTAGTTTGTGAAGTTAATTGCATACCTAATAGAGGCCTTTCTTGAACTTCTTGAACACACAACTTCTGGTGAATAAAAGCTTTTGACTGGAGGGAAGTTGTACATATCTCCCAGTAGATCAAAGACAGAGTAAAGTGTATATATTATGGCTGTACTGAGGCATTATATATCACTTCAAGAGGGTGAAGTATCTTAACTCTCTGTCTCCTGGATTTAGAAACCGAGGTTTTACTATTCTAGATGTTCTAGAAGGTCACAAGTAATTACCAACTGTCATTAGTTACCTGTCATTAGTTAGCAGCTTTTTGTCATAGAATTTCCTTGACTTTATAATCAAAAGAGAATGGAAATATAAAAAGTAATTATTCATAGTTATCTCATGGGACTATAACTTGAACCACACTATTCTTACCGGATATAACTGGAAGACACTATTCATCTCGTTGGAGGGGAACAGAGATAAGGGCCATAACTTCTTATATGTAATTGCTCACATACATGCTGGGAGGAATTATAAACATTTGTGATTGTTTCGTTATTTGGAAGTCAAGCATATGAAAGAGAACTATTGTGTTCCTGTCCTTCTGACTTACATCATCTCCTAAAGCATACAGGTCCATGTCTTTTTGTCACTGTTTTCCAGCTGACTTTCATTGATTTTGCTCCTTTATGTCTGAGGTTCTTTGATGCTGTCCACATCTGAAACTTGCAGCAGCTGACTACTGACTGGTCAATTGGAGGTGGATAACTCTTTGATCCTCTTGTCTAAACTTGAATATAAAGAAAGGAAAAACTCTTCCTACAAAACCTGCCCAATGAACAGGAACACAAGGAAGTGCTACTGTAGATGAGCAAGCCTATTTGTACATAGGGGGAAACTGGAAGAAGAGCCAGTGCTCACTAGATTCAGTCCAGGCTTTTGAGATCCCACTTTATGCAAGGGAAAATGAGGATGCCTAGCATTTCCTGGTAGGTACCTTGTTTGGAAAAAAAAAAAAAAAAAGAAAAGCTTTCTGTGTGAAAGAACAAGAAATAGAACAAGTTGAAACATGGTCCTCATCTTTTTAATTACACGGGAAAGGAGAAAACATTAGTATTTCCACTCACAGTCCTTTTACTTATTCTATTTCCCAACTATTTAATTTTTGTTGATGTTTCTTACCTCTTATTTTTTTAATTTCTCCCAGTCTGTTCCTGATGTCTGAATTACCTCCCATCTTCTTGCATCTTTTCCCTCAAACCTAGCCCACAGGTTTGCATCCTTTTGTGTGATCTTGAAAGCATTTGCATGTGGATTGTAGTTTCTTTTTGAGCATAACTTGGGCACTTTTATGATATACAGTGATTCCACTTCCCCATGAGGTTAAAAAAAAAAAAAAAAGAGCTTTGCTAGAGGCACAGAATATATCTACATTGAGCAAGTGGTATGACTGAACTTCGTAGATGTATATCTGTAACTAAAACAGAACCGAGGACCTTGATGCCAGCTGTGGAAGTATTTTTGGGCTTTTACTTTGGCCTAGTTCTGGTCTGGCTGTGCAGCTTAAACAATTGTTAGCTGCTAAAGTGCATTTCATGTTCTTCTGCAGTGCCTCTTCTGTTTTAATTTCATCCAAAAGGAGCAGTTTGCACACCGTGGGACTGCTTGGCAATGCAAACAAAGCCCAGTGATAGGGAGGATGAGGAGGCTCAGTGCAAAAGCACGTTCCTAGTCCAAGCTGAAACACTAATGTGTCTGCACCTATACTGAGGCAAGATATTTTCTCTCCTTTCCATTTTCTTCCCTCAACTATGCTTTAGATGGACCTGACAGAGCCTGCACCTATTCAGTAAATATTGCATCTTCCAGTGGAGCACCCAGTTCTTAGGGAAAAGGATATACGTATAAAGGAAGTACATATTTCATCTGGCTCCTATGTTTATGAAGGCTCAGTGTAATATGTTTTGTTTTGCCTAGTCTTGTTCCTGTATGGAAATGTGATTTTCTTATTTTTTGCCAATACAACTTTTAGTTTGGCTCATGCTTCATTAAAGTAGAGAAAAACATTTCTCTGGAAATCATGGAACTTTTTTCCCATATGCCTGAGTAAATAAGTTGCCTAATTAATTTAGATAAAGACATTAAAACAATTTTTAAATATAGATTATATTTCAGTAACAATAAGACACGTCAATTACAAAATCATAATTATTATGACTGGTCATAAAAGATGTTTTGAAAAATATGTCATGTTTTTATGTTTGCATGTTCTTTAGTATTTTGCATTTCCCTTGGAATTATTAGAGTTTGCTTCAGGTTTGACTTTCTCCATACAGCTTTTTAATTGATATCAGTGTCTTCCAAAAAAATCTTCCCAAAAAGACAGATATATTTCTGTGAAGATGTAAGCATTTTACATTTTCATTACAAAGTCAGAAACAGTAATACCTGCAAGAGGGCTTCTGGGACCACTGAGCTTATTTTCATGGTGTTGCAGGCAAGCATTTTAGCATTTTCCCTAAACCAATTCTGTATTATACATAGTTCAGCTTTTTTTTCCTGTTACTGACATTGGAAAACTGCTCTAGAATCTCACTTATGTCTGGATAAATTAATTTTTAATCATTTATATCCAGTTTTTCTCAGGTCACACTCTTCTTCCCAGCCTGATATTGAATTGTTCAATATATAAATTGAAAAATTTGTTATTTTCTTGCAGCTTTTCTGCCTTTATTTTGACAGAATAACACATCAAACGTCATCAAATGAGGACAAATTTACTGCATCATTTTGTAAAACAGCACAAGTACTTACTTATCTTAGCTGAATTAACTTGGGGATCTCACTTATCATTTTCACAGGAACAGCTTGTTGATGATGTACTCATTTTGTTAATAAATAGATTTCTTGGTGGTTTTCCTCAGTCATTGCTAGTTAATGAATATCTAGCTTATAACTGTGATGCTTTTTATTAGTCCCTAAGAATAGTTACAGCCTGGACTATTGAATTTAGTGTACTACTCTAGTCCTTGACACCATCCTGCTATTCACCCTCCCTGATACTTATCATTAACTCACCTACTTGGGTGCTGAGCCCTGTGATGCTTCTTCTTTTGCCATCTTCCCATTGCCAACTCTTTCTTTTAAACAGTTCATGTCCTTTTAAAAAGTTTCTTCTAGGTGTAGAAATGTACTTTTTTTTAATCCACTGTTTTATCAGATAAAGCTATCAGAACAATATGGCAGAGGTAAACCTTAGTAATTCCATGTTGTGCTTGATATAATTTTCCCATTTAACTTTAACAACAAATCTATCCAAAATATCTTGTAATTGAGTACACAGCTTTACTTAAATATTTAGTGCTAACTTGCCATTCTCCATTTATTCAGTACTGCTCTCACAAACTTGAAAAAAAAACCCTAAAAATATTTGTTACCAGATCAGAATTTCAGTATGTGAAGCTTTTCATGCACTGATGTAATAAGATACTTGATTTCTGCTTTTACATCAATATTATAATTTCTATTTCCATGCCAATTTCTATACTTCCATTCACATTAAACTATCAGCTCTCTGATTCCATAGTCAGCAGAACTATGAATGTTAAAATTAGGAGGAAATTTTATTTTTTTTCAGTCACACCTTGAAGCACCTCTATCTCACTGCATGTCCCAAGACTCACTGCAGAAGAAATACATTTTTAATTGTCTTCTCTTATCTATTTTCTCCTATTTCAGGTGCAGTTTTGAATTGGGTTTGGTTTTGGACAGTTGTTGTTATGCTCTTTCATGCCTTGTCTTCAAAATATTCTTCTGTTTACAGAACAGTCTTTATTTTATTTTGGTTTAGTTTTGGGTTTGCATTTCTTGTAGAATCTCTGCTTATTCTTATGTATTTTCTGTGATTTGGAAAAGTTGGTCTTCTATAGCAGGACAGGAGTAGATTTTATACCTTTAATAGAGAGAATTCCCAAGCTTACACTACAATGAAGTCTAGATGCTCATCAATACAGATGAATTTATTAATTAGATAACTTAATTTGTCCTTTTGAAATTGAGAGCCCTAGTTATAACCATACCCATGAGTATCTCTTAATTTCATTTAAATGAATCAGACCAAGATTGACTAATATACAATAATTTTCTGTGAGTATCTCAAAAGATCATGAGCTTAATAAAAGGAAAAGCTAAAATAATCTTACTGTTGTCTTTGTGTTTATTTGATTGTGGGTTTGTTTGGTTTTTTTTTTATCTGTAAAGGAAATTACTCAGTAACTGATGGGGCCTATTATTTTTGGCACCATTTATCTTTCTTGCTATACTTGAAAAGAGAAGTCATTCATGCTACAATTCCAAATAATATTTAATGACTTTATACATTATTCTAGTTCATCATTAGGTTTAGAGACACAGAACTTGTGCTACAACACTTTCCAGGAATGATGCTGACACAGACACACTTTACTCTCTTCTGAATGCATGTGGTTATATTCATATGTCATTAGTCTTCTTTAAAGTCAATGTAAGAATATGAATACATTGATCTACCAAGTCTTGCTTTAGTTATAGTTTTCCTGAGCAACACATACCCTTAAATACCTCTGTTTCAGCTACATTTCCTTTTTAAAAATGTCTTTCTTGTTCTATAATATTTGCTGTCAGGTTTTTTTAGTATTTCAAGTTTCTCCACTGTATGCTACAAACATTTCTATTATTTCCTACTGATCATACCAGTTTCTTCAGTATATGAGACAGGTCCTTTTGCCAATGGTTATTGCCATTAGTACTTTTCCAGCACTATTAACCATGTCTTTTTTTTTTTTTCTGTTTTATATTTGTCCTCTACTTTCTGATATTCCTTTCTAAAAAGCCATAACATTGACCAGTTTCATTGCATAAATTAACAGAAAACTCATTGAGACAGAGTTTGTAGTCTGTATGAAAAACATGTAGATAGAGTATGACAGGGAGGCTGTAGAAAGTTAATGGACCAGAGAATCTGGACATGCAAGATACCCAATCTATATATCTGCTTGCTGCACACTGCATTCCAGCACACATGCTCTGAAACACAACTGACAGAGCAATGTTAGAGAACAAAAGTGGCATCAAATGCTGGAAGCACAACCAGCTACTGCAGTCCAGTGCCCAGAGTACAGGTAGATATATTCACTTAGCCCTCCACTTCATTCCGTGGTGAAATACAAGAGGCTACTATGGCAACATCACATGGTACATTTGTTATCTCTGAACGAGAATGTGTTGAAGGAAGCAGCAGATCAGTATGCCATGTGTGCTTTCATTTTCTGGAATGTTTTCAAGGGAAAACATCTGTTCAGATATTTTCCCTGAGATTATGGCTTTAGTTACAAAAAAATGTGAAGAGGAAGGGATGCAATTCCCTCTCACACTGCACTCTTTTGTCTTTATAAAATTGAAATTGAATTTTTCTTGTATCCTATACTATGTTGTTTTCCCTGGGAGGAATGTATTATTTGTATCTTTAGTAGTTTCCTTAAATGAGTGAAAAGCTAAATATTCCTTTGAGCACTTGTGTAGGGATATTGTGGGTAGGTGGGAATGGAAGGTATGGCTGGGAAGTTATCCAAAATCTTTCTGTACTAGCTGTAACCATTACTTTAAGATGTGAACATTTTTATATATCTACTCCTTTCATAGAAAAGATGGTCTGTGGTTAAAGTATCAGTATTCTGGAATTCAAGAAATGTGTATTTCATTCTTGGTATGACTACTCAGGTGTCATCTATGATGCTAGGCATGTTCTTTAATATCTGTATGGTTCAGACCTTCTCCGTATGATATGCACATTATTGGGTTTGGACAGTAAACTCTCTGGATTCCTTTCACTTAACTTCAGACATCTGCAGTATAGACATTTACATCTGAACAAGCTGTCTAGGCTTCTTTTATAGTCAATGGAAAAATGTAGAGACTTCGGATGCTAACTGTATCTGGACAGTTTTAGATATCTTGGCTAGACTAAGACAAATTGCATCCTAAAAGGGCCCTTTTCTTTCTACTGATGAAGTCACAAACAGAAATTCAGATCACATATATAAAAATTTGGACAGATAAATCCTACCTTTGCAAAGAGTTCTATCTGTTTACGTGTATTAGTAAAGTATCTTTGCCAATGTGCCTCTTTGTTATGGCCGTGGTTTCTGTGTGATACTTGAATACAAGCTACAATCAAAAAGTAAACTGTAGGAGGCCCCAGTGTTCTTTCTTACTTAGAGACCAAGGCAAATTTCAATCAAAGAGAACATAGATGAGAAAACTGATTGAGAGAAAGAAAAAAAAATATTGCCCATAATCCCAATATTAGAGGTTTTTTAATTCTAAAAAATAAATGTTTTATCGTTGTAAAATGGTTTTTAAATAGTTGTTTGAAATTATACCTGTAGCAGTGCTAAAGTATTTTAAAAGAAGCAAAAAAAGGAACATATTTTCCCTTAGTAGAAATTGCCTGTTATTGGCAACTGAAATGTCTTTTGCTGCAATAGGTTTTCGGTTCCACGTCAGGATGTTTGGTTGAAATGCAGTTGAGAGAATCTGACTGCCAGGAGAGAAATGTTCAATTAATTTCATGGGTACACACTGCTCTGAGATGCTCTAGTGTCCAAGATGCCCTGATGGGGCAGACAGCCCATACAATACAAGACCTGTGAGAACTTTTGTTCATTTGGGAGAGCACCTGGAAACCATATGAAACACACTAGACATCTAAAATGGGGCTGAGATTCTTAAATAAGCATAACTGAGCTGGGCACAAAGAGGAGGGATAGTCGCTGTTTCTACATTAAGCATTGCTTTTGAAATACTTAAGTAAAGTAATTATTCTCTCCAAAAACCAGACTCATACTGTCTGAGTATTATTCAGAACAGAAAGCTAGGTTGAAGGCTCTGAATTGCCTTATCTAGGTTTTGTATCTTTCAAGTACCTGAAGCAAGTTAAAAGGACAAGATCTGGAAATCCTGAACTTTGAAAGAGCAGTGTTAGGATATGACTCATTTTACACTTCCACTAAAGTCAGTGCAGAGAGGTGCTTCTAACATGTCATACAAAGCTTATATAGGCACAGGAAGATATCTTACTCTGGAAGTCCTTTTATTCTTTCTGTGTCTAAGGTTAAGATGACATCATTCCACACCTACGTTAGTAAGAACCCTCTTACAAGGAAAACCACAATAAGTAAAGGAGTTGAATCTGAGGTGAATACAGGACAACCTTAGAACAAACTGTATCCATGCCTTTCAAGTTTTTAATCAAAAAGTTACAATGCCATCCAGATGCAAAATTCAAAGGTTTCTGATAACGTGATACATTAAATATTTATTTGCACAGTTTTGTCACAAATATCTGATAACAAAAACGGGTTTTGCAAAGATTTGTAGCTAATTTTCAGGCTAAGGAGCTTCAAGTTTCACTGGAAATTTGCATCTCAGTTTAATCACATCCATGCACAACTCCAAGAAGTTTGATATCTTTAACTGAAGTAACTGAAATATAATTAATGAACAAAAAACATTTCCAACCTTTTAACTTTAGTCACAATGAGAGAGTATATCTTTACGGTAGCTGCATTGACTTGAAAGGTGTTTTAAAGTAAATAATTTATGAAAAAGATGATGTTATCAATTAAAATACATACAGTCATTTTATTAGTAACTGGGGCAAGAGACAGTGAAATAAACTTGAAATAATAAATAATAGAAATACAAAGAAAAAAGAGTTTTAAGGAAAAAAAGATAAACTAGATGAGCAAGGAAAAGTAGAATGGCTGTGCCCTTGACTGCTTTCTCAGATCATTTAAGATGTCAGGCGACAAGAAGACACAAGATTTTTCATTAATGTATGAGCTGAAGGAGCTTACTGTCCCTAAAGTGTGGGAGATAAAGAGACGTTAATTGTTGCTACTAAGAAGGTTCACTGCCCTCACAGCAGGAGTTGGTGCTCTGACTTCTCTCTTTGGGACAGTAGCAGCTAAGTTTGGCTTTTCAGATTCTGGCAGAGTAAAAGCTGGAAATTGGACTGTGTCTGTTTTGCCACTGTCAATAACCCACTTCCTTCAATGTCTACCCACTTCACCTCTACTCAGAGTCAGTCCTGGTGGAAGGGTTTAATTTAGTCTCAGTACAGGAAATACTTTGAAAGTCCCTTGTTAGTTGTCTGCCTTTGATGTCAATCTCAGAATCCCTACCTATCCTGAGGACCATCATATGCTGTTGCATATTAAAAGCTTACTTTTCTGTCTGACTGTGAATATCTGCAGGATCAGAACTCTTCCTGGTAAATGTTTTAAAAAAGGAGTTTTTTCATGAATCACTTTATATTTTTGCATATTGTGCATTGAAATAAGCAGAAAAGATTTGTTGATGGCAACCAGGGCTGAGAGATGCTTTGTTATCTTCTGCATGGCTTTTGGAGTGTGTTGACATAAAGAAAATCAGTGCAGACAGAAGTTTCATGTCAGACAGAGATACTGTGAAATCAGGTGAAAATTGGGATGGATCCTAGAAAGAACTGGCATGAACTGCATGAAAAAAAAATTGAGAACTGCTCTCCGTAACTCATCCATATTCAGTTCTATAGATGGACTGTATAGCCTATAATAGACTTCTTTTATTGGATCATGCAAAAATATCCCTGACAACAGATGGATTTTGAGTCAATGAAAGCTAATTGCATTTTACAATTCTACAGACATGTAAATTTGTTAAGATGAAGGAAGGATTTTGGAACCATATGCAGTATTTTTATTGAGTCTAAATTTTGAATAGCAACCTAACAAATTATCAGGCTTATGTAAAAGTTAATATTATGTTTGTTTTCTTCCCTGAGAAAATCACTTTCTTCCTAACCTGATGTTGGTACAGCACATGCTTGTAATTTCTATTTATGCACTGATGTGCTGCTCTTGGAAATGAAGCATTATTACATCACAAGTCTTAAAAGTCAGTTTCCATATATGGGGAGACAATACTGTGTATATGCCACATTTAGCCTCTGTTAGCTTAATTAGAATAAGTGTCCAATACTGAAAAAAAATATCAGAACATAAGAAATGGCCCAGTGGGTCAGATCAGTAGAAACTGAATGTTCTGCTTCTGACAGTGGCAGTATGAGATGCTGTTTTGGGAGAGCACATGAGCCTGGTCACACTTAGTAGTTCATCTTTCATCAAAATTTGCTTTTAAGGAATGGAGAAGTCACATCTTTGCTTAGCGATGTCGGCATTGATTCATGAATCTGTTGGCCGTGAATTTATCTAGTCTATTTTGAACCTTCTAAAACTGTCCTCTCTCACAGCTTCCCATGGCCATATGTTTCAGAATTTTAACTATCAACTGCATAAAGAGCCATACCTTTCCAGATAACAGTTCTACATGTCATCAGGATGTTGCAGAAGTTTATTATATGCCTTCAAGCCTTTTCCTCTTGAAACAAAAGTGTTTCAACCTTTCTAATGTTTTCTTGTAAAATAGCTCTTCCATCACCTACTTTTTTCTGTACTCTTTCTAATTCCACCATGCCCTTCTTGAGACAGCAAAACCACATAGAGCACTGAGGATGTAGGTACACCACAGGCTTTATATATATGCAAAATGGTGGCACTTGGATGGCCTTCTTCCAATGATATCTGATGCCTTGATGGTTATTTTTAACTTCAGGCAAAGACACTGTGAGATTCTTCTGTTGTTTCTTGTCGTTGACATAACATTCAGTTATCCGAAAGGTCTTAATTTCATTTTCAGACTTGGAGATGTCACTGTTCACTTCCATTTTCAGGTCATCATTGATAAAGAAGTTGAATAAAATCAGTTCTAGAATTGACCCCTGAGAAATCATACTGCCAACTCTTTATCCTGAAAAAGAAACATTAAGCCTTACGCCTTGCTTCCTATCCTTTAATTCACTTTCAGTCCTGAAAAGAACTATGTCCTCATGGCAAAAAACTTTGACATTTCTAATGCATATTGTCCACATCCCTTTATAGATTCACACCCTCATTTCCTGCATGTTCTGAAAAGCTTCCAGTCTAAAGAAAAGCATAACTGTATCTGTTACCTTAAGAAGCTGAAACACAAAGTTTCTCTTTAAAAATTTCTTACTTGCTCATCTGTGGCTCAGTTGGGCCCAATAACTTTAGTAAGCTCCTCAAGGCAGAGACAGAATTTGTGTTCCCTATTCCTACAGAACCAAAAACAAAGGTCCAGCACAAAGCTGTGACTCTTGGGAACAGCAGCAGTACAACAATATTTCAATTACATGTTATGCTTTTTGTCAGTTGATCCCAAAGCATTCATCATTTCCCTTCCCAGGGAAGGAAAACCAAAGAGAGCAAGGCACTCAAGTGAAAGAAGCAGGAGTTAAATCCCGGTCACCCAAATCCTAGCTATACTACACTGGACTCTCTCAAGCCAAGGGATCCTGAATGTATAGATATATTAGCATTTTGACCATATCTCTTCTCCTCTCTTTCCATTAGCAGTGAGCTGAATTAAATCCCTGCACCTGAAGAATGAAAATACTCAAATTCAGTGGAAATTCATGTTTATATACACTTCGTTTTTTTTCACTTAGCAAGTTCCAAATCTTTATATTTTTCCCATCCTCAAGTTTCCTGTTTACTTGGCAAATCTTCTCACCCCCAAGACTGAACCAACTTTTGGCTGCTTCACACTTAATCAGCATTCGTTTATTAAAAAGTGATTAATTAGCTTCTCAGTGGTCCAATCTACAGACTATTGTGATAATTGTAAGACATTTAGAGCTTTTCCACCCACTTTGTTGACAGACCATTGGACTTAGAAACAGTACCATGAGGAATGCAGACTCATCTTTGTTTCAACATACTTAAAGTGCTTTTATCTCTAGGTTTGCCTTGAACAAAATCCTGTTCAAATTGTATTAAGCCCCAGATAAACCTCTCTTTCAGATTATGGTTTCCAACTGAACTCCTGTGCACTGAAGAGAGGGCACCGAATTCTTGATTGTTTCAAGAAAACCTCTTTGAGTAATCCCTTGAGCTTGCCTACAGGGCTTGAATTTCCTAATGGATGCTTTGATGACAGGAGATAAGAGCCAAAGGTACCTTTATTCTCTTAGAAATTGCTCCAAACAAACAACCTCAATGATTAAAGCTAATAGAAATACCTGGAAGATTGATAGCTTACAAAGCACTGCTGAGTGAATGAATAACTTCCCCTTTAGTTCCAGAAGCTAATATTTGTCCACATTTGCTCCCTTTTAAGAAAGTGCAACTTTTTTTTTTTTTTTTTTGTATGCAGAGTGTTGATCAGGAACAAACAGACACCATTTAACTGTTATTTGAATTTTAAACAAAGCCTCCCTACTTCAGCTGTTGAGGCACATTTCTGCATGAGCCCATTGATAATAATTCAAACATGGCACGGGGAGGGTCGCTAGAGTAAAGTACATATAAGTGTGAACATGATACTCTTGTAAAAGTCTTTAATGATGTGAATGGGCAGTGCACCATGGCATTCTAGACAGGGGTTTTAAATTGCACAAAGGGCCTGTAAAATTTCTATATCTGTTCCCAAGCAATACACCTATCAGAGGGTTGAACAAATGGAAACCAAACTCTGCAGCAAATAAAAGTCTTAAATTTACAATGCTGGATTATAAAATGATGTCTTTCAAGAGCAGCTCTGACTTATTTCATGTTCTGATGAAATCATTGCTTTCAAATGCCAAGAAATTCAGCTGTGAACTTTTGGCAATAAGAAGACTTTCCTTGGAACTGCTGGCTTTGAAAACATCTGTAAGTAAGGAATCCACTGCAGAACCAATAAAAGGGGCTGAAGAGACCAAAACTTTCACTAACACCTCATAACATAGGCTCTGAATGCCACCAAGCCCGGCTCCGTGGTATGTGGGTTATGTACATACCAGAGTTCATTTCCAAAATGGGGGGTTTATGATTCCCAGTGTCACAGAGCCTGCAGTGGGGGAGTATATCACATAACAAAGCAATCTAACAACAGAGCTGCAGAGTTGAACATTTGGTTTTTGAAGTGATACAGCCCAGAGGTGGGGGGGTTCCGATATTGAAAATTCCTCAGGTTTCTTTTACACAACAAAAATCAAAACCTTAAAAGGAACTACTCTGAGTGACTGTTTTAAGGAAAATCTCCTTTTATAACCTTCTTGAGGAAGGATCTGAATTTTCCATAAAAGATAAGGGAGTATGGAGTTAGGAGTCACAAAAGAAGAAAGTGAGGAGGGTATAGGCATGTTTTGAGAGTTGACAGATTCTGTGCTCTGAGCAGCACTCCTCTGATTAAGCTGAAACTTAGTGATCAAATCCTTGCCCTGCCCTCTGCATTGGGGGGAGGAAAAGGCTGCCTGCCTGCTCTTCTCTCTCACAGTTGCCTGATCCCTAGCACACCATAAGTCTCCTGCAACCAAAAACAGTGCAGCTTGTTCGCTGCAGGGGGGCAGCCACAGCTCTTTCTGCCCCCAGCACCAGTGTTTGGCAAAGAGGTGAATGAAATCTGTTTTTTCATTGCTGTTGTCACCTTTTAACAAAACATAATGAAAAAATTAAATATCTTATTGAAAGGAGTCAAAATAATTTGTTCATATTATTTTTTATTATTGGATTGATAATTTAATTTTTTTTCATTATTTCATGCTGAGGGAGACAATTGCACTTCTTGAATGTACAATTCCACTCCAAGGCAAATAGTGATAGGACAAGGGGAAATGGGCTCAAACAGTGTCAGGGAAGGTTCAGGTTATATTTTAGGAAAGATGTCTTCATTGAAATGAGTGGACATGGCACTTTGTGATATGATATAATGGATTTGGTGATATATGGTCAAATGTTGGACTTGGTGATTTTGGACGCCTTTTCCAACCTTAATGATTCTATGATTCTGTGATTCATTTACCCCTTCTAGGAATTCAGGTTTAGATAATCTCTCTCTGATACTGACATGTCTTCCACAGAATAGGGGCTATGACTGATAAAGACTGTCAGCTTGATGGCATCTGAGGTTATTATGTGAGACTTGTGGGGTGATGATAGCCTAGGCAATCAACAAGATTTTTTGCCTTTCACAACTCCTTAGAAAATTGGGGCACAGAACTCCCATCCATCTACAGAGTTTTCACGAGCACAGTCCACCATGCCAGACTGGAGACAGGAAGGCTAGATGGAAAATGGGGATATGACCTCCAGGCAGGTTTTGGGGAGTTCCAGGTAAGGTGAATCTGGTTTCCCTTGTGTTATGCTAAAACATGGAAAATCATCACCTTTGGGGTACACTCCACATGACAAAGCAAATCTCTCTGCTCTGAATTTTTCTCCTTGGAAGGCTTGTGTGGGGGCATTTTAAGTCAAATCTGTGGTGGTCTTTCAATCAGGCACTGGGTCATACCAGGTAAATCTGACCCAGGAGTCCCTTCATACCCAGCAGGAAAAAAGTCTATCATGCTATATAGTACTAAGTAACTAAGCATTGCAGAAGTAACCTTAATATATATAGCATACACTGATCAGTGACAGAAGGAGAAATATTAAAATATCACTTGGCTGAAAAGACTTTATTGTGATACACTTTAACTTGTGCTTTCTATTTCCATTCTCCTGTTTCCTTTTCACTTCCCTAGTGAACTTGGACCAGTCATGTTGACCCACTGCCAGTATTTCTTAATTCTCCTTAATGAGGACAACCTCCCTGCCAAGTCTGTTCCTGAAAACCTACCTAGTTCATGAGTATGGAAAAGATCAGATTAGTGTTTTAGAACTGTTATTAGCAATATAAAATACAAATAAATATGGTTTGCCACCCCAGATGCCATGAATGGTCTGTGTAATTTTTTTTTTTAAATCCACATCTTAAAACACCTTAATATTGAGTGAAAAGTTACTTATAAAGAAGCAAGTTGAAAAGCAAAAACCCAAATCAGAAGTAATTTTTATTAGCACACTTCATTATGTAAATAAATAAATACGGATATGATTTCATGTCTCATTAACAACTGCTAGTCAGAAAGTAATTATTCTATTCTATGTTATGATACATTTTCAGATTTCAGTGTCCTCTTTCTGTTTCACATAATCAAGAAGAAAAACTGTTCCTGATCCCTCAGAAACTTGATAGAGGAGTCATTCAACATACCAAAAACCACGCTAACCATAGTGCGAAAGAAAAAGTTATATTCTGGAATAACCAATAACTTCCTAATTTGGTTACTCTTCTAAAACTGGGAGCTCAAATCCTTTACCAGTTCCTTTCAAGCCTGAATGTAAATGCTCATTTTGTTCATCAGGGTGCTGTCTGAAACCATTGCCTTGCTGGTTCTTCAGGGAGCAGAGAATCTTTTTTGCAGGATGTTTGTAAAAAATAACATGTTCTCAACATCCCCAAAAGCAGAAGAGCTTTGTAGCTACAGCTGAGCTTGTGAAGGTGCTGGAAAGACCCTGCGGAGCTTGAGGTTTCCTAATCAGAACAGAGTTCTGCAGCCCTTTGAAGACCCTGACTCTTATTTGTGATGATGGCCGTGCAGTTTGTTACTCACTCCCTCTGGGCATACACATCCATTCTCCTCCATGGACAGATAGAAGAATAAACATGGAAATTAATGTTCCTTGAGATCACAATACCTTTGCAGCGGTGCTTCTTCACACACACTTACAAAGAATATTCTTGCATTTCTCTGACTAGTCGTGTTCCTAGAGAGCTGTTGCATTGCATTCACAGCTCATCTCTTTCCTACTTTTACATCTGCGTCATGTCTGGTGTTGGTGTCATGGTGTGGTCTATAGGGTGAACTGGATGACCAGAGTTCCTTGTTCAAGGCCAGAAGTGTGTGCTTACCCCAGATAATCCTGTACTCCTGTACTCCTTGCCTAAAGAGGCACTGCTGGGAGGAAAGGGCCTTTGATGCTCAGCTGGTTTCCCACTTCTGTAAGCCACCAGAGAGAAGGAGGTAGGGAAGAAATTATATCAATAAATCTGTGCTACCCCATACTGAAAATTTTTTACAAAAGATCATCACAAAGAGAAGGCTTGGGAGATGAATAATAAAGGAATAAGTGGATATCTGAGTTTATTGTTATTATCCCAGCTGGTGAGTGGGGGTGCATTAAGTCCTTGGCTTCTGACACTGTTGATGTCAGCCCTTGGGAGCTGAGGTAGGCCACTGCTAAGGGGACTTGAAAAATCCCAGCCTACGAGTCAAACAAACTACATTAGTCTAGTGACCTGTGTTTGAACTCACTTGCCTTTTAAAAATAAACCCCCGTACAAATCCCAAAAGAAACATACGGTTAGTTCACATCATGGACTAATAATAGCTTACATCATCTTATTTTTAAAATCAGTCCTTTTTTGAATTATGGGAATGTCAGAAATACTGTTTGAAAATTCCAAAGCCTACCAATCCTGTAACTTAAGAGTGGCCAATCTTTTTTTTTGAACCTCCTTGAAATAAAATTAAAAAAAAAAAATATCCCAACCTCTAAAACTGCAGTCTTTTTCTGCCAACTTTCAGCCTGGAACATATTTTTACAGCACTTATAATCCCTTGAACAAACTAGGTTTATACTGGAAGTGCTGACAGACCTTTAGCTATTCCAGCTATCTTAATAGCTCAGCTGTATTTATTTTTCATTACTTTTAAATATAATTGGTTGAGGTTTAACTCTAGTTCAATTTGATGAGAACCTTTTAATTTAATATCAGTTCTTGGAATTGTGTTCTTTCTTGGGTGCCTTTTGGGGTTTTTATGAACATAATTTTGGGATTGCTTTTTAGTTTTTTCTTACTAGCCCATTTGTGTGGTTTTGCTTTTAATCCAAAGTACAAGAAGAAAAATAAGCATTCTTATGAAACATATGGTACTCAATTGTGGTTTGAATCCCGGTGTGAGGAATTCCACTAGAAGTTTCACACATTCTACTCTGATCTGAATTAAAAAACATTGAAACTGTTCTAGTATATTGGTGGAAAAGCAGTGTGCTGGTGTGCATGGATCCTTGATGCTCTCTGGATCTTCTTCTGATAAATCTGAGTGGGGGCAAAGGGAAAAGGGTCAAGGTGTGAAACAACTGTGGAAACCCAGAACTGTGTGTGTCAGGGATTGCTGATGGGATAGCTGTGGGATTAGCTTAAATATGCGGTGTCTGTACTCTCCAGAATGAAAAATACTTTTTTCTGGATGAAATATGACCAAGATAGAAAACCTGTGAGAATTAGGAAAGCAAGAAAAATAAATGCAGGAGAATGACTTTAAAATACCAAATCTAGCCAACTGCTGTCTCAGAGTGAAAAATCTTTTCTGAAGTGAGAAATGTGAGATTTGAACTGTAACTATTGTTATACATAAAGAGTGATGGCAGTGGAGATGGAGCCATAGTTATTAATGTTATTACTGATATGAAGTAGAAGTTGGAAATGTAAATTTAAGGAGAAATGACTACAATATTTGTATATAATTTAGAGGAACCATTTCAATGACCCAGTCCAATATTTTCTACAATGCAGCATAAAGACCCAAACCAACTCTTTTTAATTTTTTTTTTTTTTTAAGGACTGTCAGTCTTTTTCTAGAAGATGTGATTTAGATAGGAAGTCTGAAAGAGATGAATAATCCACTGGGAAATTTGTCCCAATTGCTGTCCTTCTGATGAAAAGATTATTTCCATTTTTTGATCTTTTCATATCTTTGTCAGCATGAGTATAGTCTTCAGCATTTCTTTTCCTTATGATTACATGATTAGTAATTATATGCAATTACCATTTTATTTGTTAATGTACTATTATATGAAGTAAATAGACTGAACTGCTTGAATGTCCTGTGTCAAAGATATTTTTCAAAACCTTGAATAATTTCTCAGAGCAAGGACTAAGGTGACTTTCTTAGCTACATTATTGCATTGGATGTTCATATAGATTTGGTTATCCAAGTGATTTGTAAAACCCTTTCAGAATCTCTGCTCCCAAAGACACAATTTCACGTTTTGTTTTAATGGCACCTTGCTTTGTTTTTTGAACATGAATCCTCCACTTGCCTCTATCATGTTAGGAAACATGCTTGACTGCACTCACCCTATCAAGCAACCTAGATAGTGGCATATATATTGAGTTTTCTTTATGAATTTCTGAATTATCAGCAATAATTGAATAGAATACTTTCAGATAATTTGAAAAATATTGAATTGAAACTGGATTAAGAACAAATCTGGGTTCGAATCCCGGTTTAAGAACAAATCGGGTTCAAATCCGGGTCCTACTTCAGGGTCCCCCAGGTAGATGGAACTCGTCAGCCCCTAAGGCCATCCATCTAAGAGAAGGTCACTCTAAACAAACCTACGTCCTGAGGAC
>JAWWLV010000121.1:103340213-103367560 GCA_035041135.1 Platyrinchus mystaceus | reverse complement strand
CATTGGCCTTCTTGGCCACCTGGGCACACTGCTGGCTCATGTTCAGCTTCCTGTCAATCCAAACTCCCAGGTCCTTTCTTTCTGGCTGCTCTCCAGCCACTCTGTGCCCAGCCTGTAGCACTGCAGGGGGTTGTTGTGGCCAAAGTACAGGACGTGGCACTTAGTCTTATTGAACCTCCTACTGTTGGATTTGCCCATCTATCCACCTGTCCAGGTCCCTCTGCAGAGCCCTCCTACCCTCCAGCATACCTGGGATGGCTGTCATAGAACCATGAAATCCGTAGTATATCTCCACTGCAATTTGAGTGCCCCTATCTAAGACCACATTTCCACTCCAGCCTGTCACCCATGCCAGCATTGCTCAAGCTGGGGTTGGCAGAACTGCAGGGCTCCTGCCACCTTTGGCTGTGGAAACTAAGTACCTCAGGCAGGCAAATGCAGAGTGTTGACATTATTCAGTGACACTGATAATGGAGCAAATGATGACCCAGTTTCTAATTCAAACCATCTGAGTGTAGTTTACTTTCCTTTCTAATGCAACCCTGATGCTATTTCATAGCTTTCTGGGAAGTAGCCAAGCAATGTTGGATTATGGCCCTTACAGAAATATGGCACTAAAAGGTTATCAAAAACATTTTAGTAGTTTCATGTTTTCAGGCATCAAATGCTGCAGAGGAAAAGTATATAATTTTCTTTGTAGCACTCTCAATTGAAAAAAACCAGTAATAGACTAATAACACTATACAAAGTTAGCATGTTTTTCACACTAAAATGTATCAGCTGTGGCTCAATCTTGAAATACCTTACTTAATTTACTGAGTCTCTGTCAATCTATTTGGATAATACAGTATGATTTAACTTTTCCTGCACCCACCATCATGTTGTTTCATGTATCCTCATACTTTTAGATATGAGAACATTCAACATTTTTTTCTTTCTTCTTAGATCCCATGTAAGATTCTTTTAAAATAATTTGCTCTACTTCCATGCTGACAGCCCTCTATAAGTAAATGAGAAATTCCTTCTGTAAAGAGTGCATTAAGTCTTACTGTCAATGACTATTATTTTTCCAAATCTAAACCAAATAATTTTCCTGTTCAAATGGGAAAACTAACTCTTAGTGAAGATTTTTATTTGTTTTCAAGCTGTTGCTATTAGCAACTTGAATAAGTAAATTGTTTACTTGTTTTACAGATATCAAACCAGAAGCTGAAGACAATTTCACATTTTAAGTTGTGAGGTATCAAATAGGAAACTCTATCCAGACTGTGTTCCAGGAACCTATTTCCATCACTTCTAGGATATATGCAAAGAACATTCAGTTGCTGTGGTGGTGGTGTTGGTGGTTTTGTTTGTTTGCTTGGTTATATTTAGTTGCTGCTTTGGGATTTTTTTTTTAAATTTTGTATTTTGTTAAAATATCTCTTTTTATTCCATATTCATTCCTTCAGCAAGCCTAATGTTTAAATTTGATGGAAATATGCAACCCAACCATCTCCTTTTCATGAGAAAAACTAATGAAATAAAGGGTGTCCATTAAAAAAAAATGTGTAATCATTTTTTCTTCTACTATTCTTCAATTACAGAGAAAGCTGTTGCAAAGGGGAAGGAATAAACTTTTTTTATGTCTGAGTAGCTATAGCAAGAAGTAATGAACTTGAATTGCCAGCAAGGGAGTTAAACTAGATACAAGGAAAAATATTTTCTGATGGTAAGGCCAATTAAGAAGGAGATGGTCTAGGGAGTCCACAAAATATAAATTGTTGGAAATTTAGAGAATATATCGGACAAAGTGTGATATGGCTACCATTCCTTCTCATTTCAACAGAGGGAGATCTGATGGATGACCCTTTAATGTTCCTTTCAGCTCCACTTTTGTATTTTTTTAATTTTTTTCCCCCACACTTTAGATATCACATTCCAAGCTTTTGTATTGACAGCGCTTTGATTTTATTCATAGATTGCCCAACATGAACTATATTTTTGACTTACCTTTAACAGTTGAACCAATCATAAACTGAATAACTCATTTATACTTTACATGTAAAATACTTTGATATAATACTTAACTTTCTGTATGATTTTGCAGCCTATAACCCAGCATCAGATATTTTGGCAGCGTGAAATTAAATAGTTCACCTTTGTTTTCTTGTCTGCAAGATAAACATCACAGCAATGCTTTCATGTTTCTGAGAAATTTTCAAGGTGTGAATATTCTTTTTAAATCTGAAATGAAGGTGAGGACACGAATTCAATATCATGTGGCAGCATTCAGGAAACAGTTATGTCACTTATCAGCCTTGAAAAGTCTTGGAAAATAATTTTTCTTCTTTTATCTTTTAGACTGAAAGCTTGCTGGAGCAAGAACAAGAACATTATACCTAAAACAAAGCAACCCCATTCTGGGATTCTGTAGCCCATTTTTCCAATGCACTCCTACACTAAGGAAATTCATACCTAATGGCATAGTATCAAGCAACCTGTGATGAAATATAATCAAAATGCAGCATGTTGCCAATATAGCTCGTTCTCAGAACAGCAGTAAAGAATAATTCCTCTTTCTCTCCTTTTCCTATATTTTAATGGATGCACTGACTGTGTGAAGCAGCTGTACACAGCTTTGAGTGTTTCCATGAAAATTGCCAGGAAAGCCCCCTGCACACTTTTTGCTCAACTGCTGCTCTTCTGACGTCTTTGTGCAATGCCATACACACAGGCCTGCAGACACAGATTTTAACTCTAATGTGAGCAGAAACCTCTTTAACATGAAAAACCTCCATCAAAAGAAGCCTGTGAAAGCAAGTTTCCTGTAACTTTTGCTTTGCCATCTGTGAACTAATTCATGAAAGCAAAATAGCAACAAACAACATTGTGTCATTACTTGTTATATCATGGAAGTGCTTTCAGCACTACAAAGCACAAGAAAAGGCAATCTAGAAGAGATATGATATAGATATAATTCACTGGGAAAGTTTTAGTTTGGGCCCTGATATCAGAAAATCATTAGAAATCTTTCCACTAAATTTCATCAGAGTCTTTTGAACATGTTCATTTTAAGTTATATTTGCCTTTCCTTCCCTGGCCAAATGTAGAGTGCTGTTTTGGACTCTGTAAGGAAAATTATTAATCACTTTTTCTTTTTCCTAAAGATGCTAACAGTTAAATGTTAATATTATCATGTCATAATGTGTCTAATTTATGACCATTGCCTCCTACAAGACAAACTATTTTTTGCCTTCAGCACAAAAAGCTTAAGGAATTGCTACTTCTATGCCATTGCTTTAACAGCAACATAATTAATTGATCTAACTCATTAATTACCATATCTCATTAAGAGTAATTAACATACTGTGGAACAAATTTGGATCCACATTACTGCATTGGCTAAATGGATTAATTTTGGAGTTAATTCATTCCTTGGTGTAACTGAGATAAAAATCAAGACCACCAAGAGATTAGAAGGCTTTCTGAGTATTAAAAAATTCTTTCTGTTTTGCTTTTATAGTTCTTTGAATCTGTGTGCTGTCATCTGCCTCTAGTTGGGTGGTCATTTTATTCACTACCTCCCTACTCAAGTACTGCTTCATGCTAAGGAACTTGCTAGTAGTGCACTCTTCTCTCAGACACAAGGGTCAAGCGACTTGGGAGCAGATATTGTTGAAGAGAAGGCTGGTACTTCATTGTTCTTTTGTTTCAGTATAAAATAAACATACATATTTTAATTTAATTAGAACTCTGTAGGGAGAAGCAGAGGAGAAAACTGTATTTTCAACCAGTATTGAGTTCAAATTGAAACAGAAAGTGAAAAATTTTGTGAACTGAAAAATTCCTGAAGTTTCATTCTGGAAACAACAAAGAAGAGACAAATTATTTTAAATCTAATTGAAGGTAGTCAGCATAATAAAACATATTAAATAAAGAACATTTTTTTCCTTTAGATTCCCCTGAACAGGAAAAAAGTCCAAAAAATATCACAGCAACATGACCATCTTTTCCAAAGCCAATATTATTTTAGTGTTGAAAAAAATCTATTAATATTAATAATACCTCATTATTGATTTAAAATAATAATAACTTTAAAAGCCCTATTTGCAAGTTTAGCATTGCCATATAATTCTCTCCAAAGAATTCCATTGACTGAAATTCAAATATTTCTTTCTGTTTCTCCTTCAACCTCTAAAGATCTGTCAAAGAAAGTAATAAAATTCAGGCTACTTTATGCTAAAGGAAAAGTCAAATTCAAGAGTTAATTTTTTTTATACAGCATGTACCATTTCTGTGTAATTTGAGGGATTTACTTCATGTGTTGAGGTGGGAGGGAAGGGACTGATGACCACAGTTCTGACAAGATGGCGACAAAAAACCCTGACAACTTTCAGGTAAGAGACTCAAGCTTTTCATCTACAGGGAGAATTTCTGGTCACTTACTGAAACACAGTTAAATTTATTTTCCCTGTTTCACACACAATAAGATAAGACAAGTTAAGTTTTTACTTAAAAGCCCAGGAGGTCAATAGAAAGTGTTGGATCCACAAACTAATAGAAGACCACAAGTGTGGTTTTACAATACACTTTATTCTTTTTATCAGCTGTCCATTCGAAGTCTTACTCCAAGGAGGTATGATGTGGCTTATGGTACTTTCATCAAGACATGAACTTCTTTGCATTGACTGTAAGGAAGAGTATGAAGGAAATATTTTCCAAGGAATAATTAATGAATAGCAGATTTGTAAGGTAGTTTACCTTACACACTGTTTTGTCATCATATCCTGAACTAAAAGGAAGGTCCAACTGCCCAAATACTGAAGTCAAAATCTGGAGCTAAATTAAACTTTTGCAAAAATGTTTTAATTTTAAACTTCAATTTGCTAACTAAAAGGGTTGAAAACATGCAGAGGTAATGATCAGTGATTCAAAAGCTATTGTTAATGTGGTAATTTATAGTTGTGTTCTTTTGAGTCTCTTTACCTTCTTTGCTGCACAAATAAGGTTATTTCCAGAATTGTTCTAAGCTAATTAAATTTCCTATTATCTCTCCGACAAGCATAATTTACACCCTGTTCTCCCAACATCAGCTCTGGCAAGCATTACAAGGAGTGTGCAGTGGAAGACCTTTCAGTGGAAAAAGCTGGAGGATGTCAGCTTTCTACATTCAATTATCTGATATTGTGATGAATTTGAGGAGAGAAAAAGAGATCACTACGTGATAGAAGGTGGTTTGATATGGTGTTGATCAGTCAAGGGCAATTATGTTCAGTAAAGATTGCCCTAGGTAAAAAATAAAGGAAAAAAATGAAGTAATGTGAGAAGAAAAAGTAAGGAATAGAGTTTTAAACCAGAATTTCCGCTTAATCTTTGCTCTGGTTGTTGTTTGGATGCTATATATCTGCATTTTGCTACTAACTAAGGATGTATACAGGAGATTTTTCTTAGTGATGCTTCAGAGAGATACACAGCAAGAGGGGTATACATCCATAGAAATGGAGTGAACATCTTCCACATCACTGGCATTTCATGTACCAGATGCCATGTCTTTTTCTTGTCCACGTAAAACTAAAACCAAGAGGTGTAACCTGTCTGCTAGCTGGTACTGGCAGCAGCCATCATTGTGTTTACTTTCACAATCTCATCTCAAGAATACTTATACTCCTCATGGGGGAAATAAATAATAATAATAATAATAATAATAATAATAATAAAGTATTTTCTTTTCCTAAGTGGTTCTACTCTGCCTAGAAGCACACTTGAGTATATTGGAAAGAAGAACTTGACTGAAAAGAAAGAGCAGAAAACAAACAAACAAAATAACAACAACAAAAACTTATGGGGAGCTCAAGTATATTTATGTAGTTAAGAAATCTCAAAATAGTTCCCAAGGACTGTGTTTGATGCCCATCCTCTGAGTACCTCCTTGAAGCTTAGCGTATGTATCAGAATTTGTAACCATGGTAATTCAAGAGCCATTCCACATGTCCATGTATCCAGATATCCCTCTCTCATCTGCCTGCCTGGTTCTCCCAAACATGGCTTCATAGTCTTCAGACCTCCAGGTCGCTATACCCTTTACTTAAAAAGACATATCATCCTTTCTACCTGCTTATCAGTCCATCTGAATCTGCTGGTTCCTGCTAATTCTAGAGAATGAGAGGTATGAATTAGGCATAACTGACTGTTTCTTTCCCCCTCTCTTATGTGTAAAGGTAAAGGAAACAAAAGGTTTTCTTCTTCATTCAATGCCATGGGGCTGAAGTGAGATCTGAGCCTTGCCAACAGTAGGTTTCTATGGACAAGAAGACAGCAAGGATATTTCCATGTGTTTTCCAACATGTATTTTCAGGGTATTGCACAAGATGGTATTGTGTGCCAAAATGACACCCAGGGACTATGCTGCGAAACTAATTTTGGAAACCTGACACACCAAGTCATTTCTTAGTGAGGTTTGTCTGTGAGAGTTTTTTTATTTAAGAAAATGCCACTGCACCTAGTACATTTTAGAGATATACTTGAAGAAGAAGCAGGCACTGAATTAAATTTTCAATATAAGAACTTTCAATGATTTGAACTTCAGAGCTTGGAACAGGACTGAAATGAGAGAGGGAGAAAGGACAGAAAGAATGATGAAAGACATACCCTTATCTTAGTTCAATCTTTCTATTACTACCACTCAATCAACCAACAAAATCAAATTTGAAAAGGAGAGCATCCTTCAGACACTCAAAGGGCTAGTTTGGCTAGTTTGGGGAGTACTGGCAAGGAGCTTGCCTTTCCATATGGTCTCTGCACTGAGGGAGGCATGGATTCTCAGGAGGTTTGGGTTTTTTGTCACTGGGCAGGTTTTTTGTGGTTTGTTTTTTTTTTTGTTTGTTTGTTTGTTTTTGTGGTGGGTTTTTGTTTGTTTGTGGGTGGATTTTTTTTAATTATTATTTTTATTTTTTATTTTGTGGGGTTTTTTGTTTTGTTTATTTTGTGGGGGGGTTTTGTTTTTTTTTTTTTCCCCTAAAGAATTCTTTCAAACTGGAGTAAGCTTTCCTAAAGCTGTTGGTGGAGAGGAAGGAGAGGGAGTAGAGAGCATCAAGCTGTCAAAATGATGTGTGGACAAGGAGAGGACTTAGCTTACCAGTGCAGCTAGTTCTGTAGCCAAGGGGAGAAAGCTCGAGAAAAACGATCTTTTTCCTCTCTGGCCTGAGACCCTGGAATTATGCTAGGAATGCTGCTCTCCTTCCAGAGGAGCTGATTTAGTTTCACTTGTGATGGTTTAGTTCCCACTGTCATCACTCTCAGAGTGACAGTTGCTATAGAGAGTGAGAGAGTGCCTTGCCTGGCTTTGGGTACTTACACAAAAGGCTGCCTGTCTCCTCTGCAATTTGGCAGGAGATCCTTTAGTGTGGGATGATGTGTAGCTGTGCCCTTACTCACTGCAGACCTCGCTGGAGCTTACCAGCACATTCCTGGAGAGAGCAAGCAAGTACAAGCAGTGCTGACTGGCCATTTTCCTTAGAGGAAGCCTACCACAATATCTGCACTTGACCTGTGTGTTTTGCCAGCTGTTCCCTCAGCATTTCATAGAAATCGTACCTGTTTCAAAAAGAGAGAATATTCATTCCTTTGAATGAAGTAAAAGATGACTCAGGTGGCCATGGAAGGTCCCCTTGCATGAAACCTTTCCCATGTTTAAGTCAGCAGAATGGAACAGCCTTTGGGATGCAATTCAGTAAAAGACTGCCCTGCTCTTTTTTTGAGGGGGATCCCAGCTTTCAAAATGGAATTTAGTACACTTTATTTTACACCATAAATCTCCCTGTACAGCAAGGAACATTTAAAAAAAAGGCAATCTAAAAAGATACAGATTTAAAAAGAGGGTACACCTAGTCTTCATGCTGCTGTTTAGGACTAGGTAAGGATACAGGCTTCCTCTCTGCTGTGAGGTTAGATGTATTCATCCTCTCAGGAGCCAGAAAGTGCAAAAAGTTACTGCAAAAGTTACAGCAGGAATTTCTATTTCATGTAGATAAGTGTTTTTCCTTTCAAAATGCAGTACACTAGCCTTGCACAACATGGTATTTTAGAGACTGGGCCACCCCTACTTACCAAGAAAACCCAGGTTCCATCCCTTCCTTAGACAGAAGAGTTCAAACCTGTATACTCCCACTACATTCTGAGATGGACACTGAACCTGAAGTGAAAAGCTGGGACTTCTTTTCCCAGTGGAAATGAAAGTGTTGAGCACCACCGCTTTTTCAAAGCCTGCATCTTAGTATGTTCTGAGAATGTCTCCACACTAAGCATTTCAGAGAACTTAAACCAAAGAATATTTTGCTTCTAATCTTCTGAAAAGACACAGACACTAATCCTAAGTAAGATAGTGAAACCTGATGTGTTGAAACATTTCTAAGTCAATTCCAGGGAAGTCAGATTTTTTTGTTGTTGCAAATTGATGTCCTGTTAGCATTTTTCTGCCTCTGGATTTGGGCAACAACTGGACAAAGACATTATTATTCTCCGGGAGGAGATGTTGGTTGAAAATATCTTGAGAGTCAGTTTAACCCCTGTTTTTGCAAACTGAGTCCTGTCAAGTCTGACTCATTTTAGAACACCTAACACAGGTGTTCTGAAAATAGTCTGCTTTTCTGGTTTTGTGTAGATTGCTTCAAAGAAAAAGAAAAGGTAGAAAAAGCAGAAGAAAGATACACCTTCATTTTACAAATACCTGATCCGAAATTTAACAAAAGAATGGCCTCATGCTTAGGGCATTGAACAGTTATTCAGGAATGACCCGGAGCAAGTAATTTAATCTGTCTCTGCCGTTTCCATAGCGAAGGTTTCTTTTTCTTCCCCATCAATTTAAGCAGTAAGCTTTTCATGAGAAACTTTGTTTTACACTGTGCCTTTGCATCTGCATTACATGAGAGAGCTTCTTTCTGCAAGAGCTTCCAAGCACCACTTCAATATAAAGATAGATAAATAAAATATAAACATAAACATGAAGAAAACTTGACAATTTTTATGATCAGTTCTGAGGACAGCACTTCAGATTTTGGAAAAACAGGTTTTCCTCTGAATGTATTTTTGATGATGCTGTTTTAGATATATAAATCAAATATGGCAGAATACAGTTTCATTTGGACACATTCTCAGTTTCCTCCAGTCTTAAATGAACACTGCATAATCTGGAAGGATGATCTAATGTCACCCTCATTTGGTGACAGTTTATCATGGGTTCTATTCCCTGAAAGCATCATTATTGGAGATGTTATTACTACTGCTTTAGAAATTAAATTATCTCCAAGAAGAAGCTATACATATAAAATGGAATCAAAGCCCCCTTATCTCCAGCAGTATTTATGTTATAAATTATCTCAGGGACCCAAATTAGAATGTCAAAGGAATTTGGCAGTGGAAAACAAAAGAGGCATGAACCTCCCTCAGGACAAATCTGATAGCTCATACTTGCATGTCAAGTAGGCACTGCCCTTACCACCGAACAATCAAACCCCAGATCCCCAGCTGGTGTAAGTTATCCTCCCTCTACCAGTGGAGTCCTGGCAGTTTACACCAGCTGAGGATCTGGCTCATGTAATTTATAACAAGCTGCCGTACCTCAGACACTGCACAGTGTCTTTATTCTGGGATTCTAACAGCAGTCGTGATCCCATTCACTGAAATGTGGCAAATTAGGATTTTTGTGCTTGGAAGCAAAATTTTATTCTTTAGCTTATGTCAGTAAATGTAAATGGACACTTCAGAAATTTCATGATTTAGTATGAAGAGCAAAAATAAGGTAAGTGGGCAAGTGGGCAAAAAGTCATAAAATATTTTCTTTTCTTAAGGCAATGTTATTTCTGACTGTATTGAAATAAACTCTGCTTTATAACTAGTCTGCTGCCAGTGTATCATTTTAGAGGAACTGCTCTGAATGTTTTATTATTAAAATCAAAACTCAAAAAAAAAATTTATATTATGTACAAATGACATTAAAATTGGCATCATTCGTATTTTCACATTGTTTTGCACTGAGCTAACTCTGAACCCAAGATTTTCAATCTGAAAGCACTCTTAGAGTGTCTTCTTTTGGAAAAATATCAGGATATGGCCTTTTGCTCAGTAGTCTAAAGGTCAATGTCTTTGCCAAAAAAGTGGAACATTTGACATTCCATCCTTTTCAACTTGAGTGGGTTTGAAGTTCTTGTCAGGTGACTACTGCCACCAGCTGCATATGCAGTTCCTTGGGCAAAAGTGTTCTCCTCACCCTCCAGTTGAAGATGAACCACTCTGTGTACCCTAGAAAAAGAAAGATTATTTGAATATAATAAGTAGAAAAATGTAATGTCTATCTGTCTCAAAATGAAGCAAATTCTTCTTCTCTAATTGTAACACTCGTTATGGAATCAAAGGGGAGTTCTAGAAGCAAAAGTCTAAAAATGAAAATTGACACTGTGAAAGGGAAATCGTAATTCAAAGCTGTGAGCTGGGAAGTCCAAGCAACTGGAATCCCATTTCATAACAGGAAGATCCCAGTGGAATTGCAAGCTTAGTAGGAGGATTTCATAAAATGCCATTGTACTAGTCAGTAAAAGGCAGTGACGTCTGGAGCACACGGTGCAGTTCTAGTTCCTCAGGTGCAAAATGGATAAATTCAAAATGAAAAAGATAGAAAGAAGAGCTACCTCCTCTTGTTGACTTGGAAAAAAGGGTATAAAATTGTTCTTCTGTAAATATGTCAATAAAGTGAGTACCAGGAGGAGGAAAAAGGGATTTTAAGCTTACAGTGTTGGCAGAGGAACAGATGGATATAAATTGGCTAGAAATAAATTGTGCTGAAAACTTCATTACTGCATCAAAAGAGTGAGGTTCTGGAACAGCTGTCCAGTAGCAGTTGTAGAGACAACACCCCCAAATCAAAATAACAACAACAAAATTGGTTTTTAAGAGGACTTTGATCACTTCATAAAAGGAGTGCCCACCATAGCTGCCTCAGGTAACAGTGCATGGATTTCTATGATCGAAGAGGTCCCTTTCAGTCTTGTGTTACTCTGAATTTAGAAGTTGTTACTAAAATAACATAAATACCTTAAGGTAATTTGAGTACTTAAGGAAATTGGTATATTCTGTTCCATGTATTTAAGACTGTTCATTAGCAGCAAAATGATTATACCTTATCTGTATTTAAAAGGAAATGGTTTTCCATTTCCCATTGTTAATCTTTCCTCACTGCCTGAATTAATTATTAATGTCTGTGTTTTAATTCTTTTTTCACTCTTCTTAAATGTGTTCAATGCCAGCTTGGTTTACCCAAGGGACCCTGACAGATGGATGAACTAGTGGCTATTATTTCAACTGGAAACCATGTTCTGTAACAGATTTTTATTTTCTGTGGATCAAGTTCACGATCTCAACTTGTAACAAAAAAATGTCAAACCAAACCAACCTAACTAACTAACCAATTAAAAAAAACAAAAACACCAAAAGTAACACCTCAAAAAATCAATGGCCAACGAGTTACATTTGAATCTGTCTGCCACACAGTACTGGCATATTTCCTTTTATCAGCAAATTATATTACTTTGGGTGGCTGTTGCATGTGCTTACCAACACCTTTTGTCTGAAAGTCACTGATTACCAGCAGAAACAATGTGGGAAGCACATAGAAAGTGTGTAATTAGATTACAATGCTTCCTTATAGCTGGAGTTTCTTGTAAGCCCTGACCAAGTTTTCCTTTCAGCACCCAGCTTATTGGAATCACATTACTGTGTAACATAGATGCAGTTTGCTTTAGTCACAAGCAGCTGGATCTTAAAACCTCTCCTTGGCCCATATGTTCTTAGTGTTTAACAATGAATATTTTTTTTTAAATTTATTTGTAACTAGAAACTTCTTCTGAGCAACTTTAAGATTTTCTCAAGCTTCAGGAAGCTAAACATAAGAGGAAATTGCATTAAGTCTACTACCTGGTTAATTTTATTTCAACCTGCAGTGAACTTACCTCAGTCTGAAGAAAGATATGATAATGGGCAGTCATCTCCTCTGACTTATGTATTGCATTTCAGTTACAGCAAGAAATTGCAACTGTAATGGAAGGGGATGGAGATTGTCAGGACTGTGAAGAGAAGAAAAATAAATGATTCATAGACTACTAAAAAAATTGGCAGCAACAGACTGCTGATGAGCTTATGTTGTGGTGTATACAGCTTTTCTTCCTATTTCATACATTTAGCACCCTTTTGTAATGTTTAGACATTTGCAGGTTAATACTAGGTTTATGGAGAAATATATTTTGTCTGCTTTCTTCTTAGAGCCAGTTATTCTTCATATAATGTGTAACGCTATTTTCCAGCAGAAAAAAACATAAACCAAAAATCCCATAAGAATGGTCTTGTCCCCTTAGGGTAACTGATATGAACAAATAAATCAACAAAAATAATTCAAAATGAATCCTTCTTTAGCAGAGTCATAGAATATCTCAAGTTGAATGGACCCATAAAGTTCATCAAGTCCAATGTCCTGCTCCTCACAGAAATACCTAAAACTAAACTATATGACCAAGAGCATCATCCAGATGCTCCTTAACTTTGACAGACTTTCCTACTGTGATGACTTCCCTGGGAAGCCTGTTCCAGTGACTGACCACCCTCTAGTGAGGAACCTTTTCCTCATGTCCAATCTGAACTTCTCCTGACGCAACTTCATTCCATTCCCTTGTGTCATGTCACTTCACTTTGAAGTTTGGCTGCACATGGCTAGCTCCCAGCCATCTTCCTCACCACCTTCCCAGGCAAAGGATAGTTTCCATGATATTTCAACCCATCACTTGAGTTAAAAGGGGTTGATAAAACTAATGCATTGCAAAGCCTTTTGTTGTTGTTGTTGTTTGGTTTTGGTTTGGGGTTTTTTTATTTGGTTTGGTTTGGTTGGTTGGTTTTCTGTTGGTTTTTTTTGGTTTTTTTGCATACTCAGAGAAGTTTTGTGCAAATATAAGCACCTGATAAGCACTTGGGCTTTGGGGTGATTCTATGAATTGAATTACATCTTTGTATAATTCCTGGTTTGTTATCACTACTCTGTTCACACCTTGCTGTGTGGAAGTTTACAAGTCACTCCTTGTGGTGCAAAATGCAAATGAGCTTCGTTCTAAGAGCAAACTCAACGTGAAACAGTGTGGTGTGGCTTTCCTAGAAAGTAAGATATTCTGGAGGTATTTTTGATATTGAAAATGCATTCAGGTAATCGTAAATTATAGAACTTTCAAAAACTTTCCCTTTTATTTGCAATTTCTTTTATTTGTAGTGGTGCAAGCTTGCATATGTCAGTACAGCAAATCCCAGGAAGCCTCTGAGGATTTAAGCAGTATAATATATTTAACGGCAGTGCTTCGATGTAGGGAAAAAATAAGCACTTTTTACTACCGTAGAAAAGGAAAGAGTGTGAATGAAATACAAATAACTTAGAAATAAGAAACTATAAAGTAAAAAAGAAAAACTACTACTTTTGAAGAAAACCCCATACTTTTTAAAGTAGTCTTCCATTTTTAAAGTCCTGGCATTTGATCACAAGAATTCTCTCTTCCCACCTCTGCCTAAATTCATTTGCAATGGAAACATTGTAATTAATTACTACTATAATACTACTATCCTAACAAGAAATTTGACTTTCTTATGAAAAGGACTGCAAAAAAATAAGTCAGAAGATTGTGAACAAAGTTTAATTAGTTAGATAAAAACATGAATCAAGGCTTCTCCCTTAACTTTAATTAGAGCTTAAATTAAAACTATTAGCCTTTACTATCAGAAATCATATGCATGGTTTATTTGTAATTTGATTGAGCTTCATATACCGCCTAAACTAAGACAAGGTCAACCTCCTACAACGTGCCATAGTCACATTGCAGTATGCAGTGAGACAAAAAATTATACAGACATACAGAAAAAAGATGACTAAAAAAGACTGATAAAAGTGGAGAATGTTTGAACAAGGTAACTGTAAACCAGCACTATAGAAATCATCAAGCTAATATGTTCAAATATAGGTGAAATAAATATGAGCTCACGATCTGTGAGCCATCAGATGTGTACGGTTCTGTTTCTCTAAGTGGGGATAGTGTCTCCAAGAAATTTTTTTCCACTAATTATCTATGTTTGAATTACTTTTGAAGTACAAAGAGTTGACACTCACTCTTTTTACAGTCCACACTATTTTAGTATAACTTCTGGGGGCAATGACTTAGATCTCAGCAGTTACTGTAAAGTAAGTCATGCCATGCATCATTGCCTTGAAAGCCAAAGCAGTCTTTTCAAAATATAAATGTGGGAAGAGCAAAACCATGAGATGCCACCAACTCAAAAGGCATGGTGAAATGAGCCCAGAAAAGGACACTGAATGACTGTGTTAACAAGTCAACCAAATTTTAACCTGAAGCCACTGTAAAGCCAATCTACATGAGCTGCATAAATACCAGATATGGTCAAGCACTTTAGGAAAATATTTACCACAACAGACAAGCCAGCAAGCACAGGAACCTACCTGCCTTGTATAACACATTTGAAATTCAAAGGGAATTTTCAATACTCAAACTGCATAAGTTAGCCTAAGAGTAGGTACATTCCTTTTTAAAAAAAAAAATCTTTGTTGCAGTTTTAGTCATCCCAGAAATCCCTTTGTTTTCTCTCCTGAGTGCCCATCCTGCCCGGCATAGAGATGGCGGGGGAGAAGTCACAGCTGTCCAGGTGGTGAGGATGTGTGAGGGAGCTCTGAGCTGACTCCAGACATGAAATGAGCTGCAGGGTCTTGACAGCATGGAAGCAGCTATAGATGAATCCCCCCTGCTTATTCATCCCATGCCCTTGAAGTCATTTGGCTTCAAGGCCTGGAATTGTAAGGCATGATTTGAAGATGCTGCTAGGAAAATATTTGAATTAAATTTATAGAATTCTTTAATAAATTGGAGATATATTTACACAGAACTAAGTAAGAATTGTGATGTCTGCTTTATGCTCTGTTGCATATTATGTCATTTTAACTTAGAAAAACAGAATTTCTACCTTAAAATTGCTAACTTTGTTATTTATTAGATCTAGCTCATTTTCTGCACTTCCAGATTATCCATCCTGAAGACATCTTTGTGCAGTTGTGTCCGGAACATATCTGTAGCTTCCTTGTAGAATTCCTGTATGACCATGAGCAACCATTTTGTTTTATCAAATAACACAATGCTCTGACTGAGCACATGCTAATAAAATTTCCCTACCTCATAGGCAGGCTGTGGGAATCAAAAGCATTAAATACCTGAGGTGCTCGATAGCCTGGTGATTAGGACCATATAAGTAGATGCATAGTCAGTCTCCCCATGGTTAGAACATTGTCAAAGTGTGTGCTTCATGTATCTGTGTCTGATGTGACATTTTCCTAGTACCAAATTATCTGGAGACATTACAAGAAGAATTGTGGAAGGATCAAAAACAGCTCAAGTGGCTCACCCAGTCCCCTGTTGCAAGATAAAATGGCATGCAGCTGACACAAAACATCTCAAAGCCCTTGATTTGCTTTAGTGCCTTTTAAAGTACTTCTTCTGAAGAAGGAATATGTGTGCTCACACAGGAGTTATTACCAGCTAAAAACTCTGTCTGCTGATATCCTACGTTAAAACACTACATGTATTTTCTAAAATCAGATGCGACATTGAAAAAATATTTGAGGGGTATGTTTGTCTTTTGATCTTTATGAATTCCTGACATACTTGTACTGATTGTGACCTTCCTGCTACTTTCAGAGGTGTACAGAAATGAGAACCATCCCTTATGTGCTGCCAATTTTTATCTTACCAGTGAGTAGTGATAATTTTTTTCTTTTGGTACAGGGGGTCACTCACAGGCCTACATGGGAGTTTTAGCTACATCGACTAGAAGAAAACCTAATAATCTAATCATGATTATTCATGTAATATGAAATGGCTGGTCCTATTATATATATAACTATAAATAATAGCTAAGATGTTTGCTGTCCTGTACAGTAATATTGATTTAGAGGTGAATTTACTGAATTTACTGAAGCTTTGTTTTCAATTGTAAGTAAAATTCCTAAAACATACCCTATTTTTAAGAGCAGGCCCTTTCAGCTGCAACAACGAGTTTCTCAGTGGTTGATCTAAACTGATTCATACAGTAAATATGACATCACTGGATCTGTTGCAGTTTTAGGATGATGACGAGCCTGAGAAGCAGATGAGAGGGACATTTGTAGATGTTCTTCATTGCTTCTCTGTCAAAGCTTTTCATTTGTCCATTTACTCTCATGTTTGCTTCTTCTGAACAATATCAGAAAAAAAGGTTCAATACCAAACAAAAATCATCTCAAAACTTCTGGCTCAGGTAGGAGCTTATTTGTAAAAAACTAACCGGTACTGCTGATGGACATGTATTTTTTTCTGTTTACACCCCTTTATGTGAAGAACAATAATGCTGTGATATGTCTTCCATATAAGTTGTAAATCTATCAATATTTGATGCAAATCATCTGCTGTCTTTCCTAGCAAAGACAATACTTGCTGACATAAAAAATTCTAACATAAATTGTTGCTGTTTGCCATCTTCTGAAGAGTCCAGCTGGAAAATGTGTGAAAAGTAAAATATAGTTGCCTTTCCACTTCCCTGTCATTTTAATCTTTCTGCCTAACAATGCAAAAGAGAAATTGTATCTAAAATAAAACAAATATGCAAACTTTCAGAAGTCTTTCATTTGAGTGTTTGATGATCAGGTATTCTTTCTATCTCTGCCTCTCTTATGAGTTATAAAATTCTACAATATTAATATAAAATTTATTACTGTTATTAATAATATATTCTTTTTTACATTCAGTATACAGTCATTTTGCTCATATTTACATACACATGTGTGAGAGGAATTTTTTGTATATATATGTGTAGCTGCTTTTGCTTCCAATCAAAGTCAGTTTGTGGTTTCAACAACTGTGGCCTTTCACAGATGGGAAAGTGTGGATTTCTGAATACCTATTAAAGTGTTCTTTAGCATTTTCTGATTATTATTCATATGTTTTTAATTAAACTCTGCCTCCTGCCTGATCTGATTCAGAATTGTTTTCAGCCTTTTGAAACTTGTCCTTTGAAAGTATCAAGTGTATATATTGCTGGTTTAGACTTTCTTTTTTTTAGTCATTGCAAATATTTAAAAAAAATCACCTCTCCCCCAGGCTAATGATATTCTCTATGAAGAATAATTAATATTAAGTAAATTGTTTCATATCTTTGAGATTTTTGTGTTTGCATTCTTATCGCTGACTGATTTATGCAACTGCATTTGAGAAGAATTAGCATCTTATAATGCAACTTGGGTAAAAGTCAGTGCAAAGTAGAACCATTTAAGGAGCAGTAGAAGCCAAGATATTTCTGAGGTGAAAGCTCAAGACAAGTCTTTTTCCTCAAAGACCTGACTTTTCTTTATTAGCATTAGTGTTTTTGGCTTAATGCTGCACTGGCTACCTGTCTTCCACACTCATATGTCACTAACATGCAGTTCTGTGACCTACATGTTTTAAAAGTTTTGAGTCCATCTTCAATTTTCTGTAAATACTCTAATACAAATATAATCCTCAGTATCAAATGAAGGAATTATGTTTACTCTTTTAAAAAGATACAAGTCAAATGTTAAAGTGTTTTGGTTTGGTTTGTTTTTTTAACTAAATTCATGAAAGCCAGAAACTTGGATGAGGGGAACACTTTTCTGTGATAATTATACAATTATTCTCATTGCTTCTGCCAAGGCCAAATACAGCAGAGCTCTCACAGTTTTATCTTACAGTGATAACTGGCAGCTCTGGTATGTGAGAACCATTCTTCAGGAATATGATGTATGTGGAGTGCAATGACATGGAAAATGTAAGGTTATTTTTCCCTCTGAATTATCTGCATTTTGGGTAGATATTTTGATTGTTCACTGAACTCTGAAAGACAGAAACTAGTGGTACAGCAGACCTAAATAACCCCAGAGGCATCAGCACTTGGTAAGAGCTTTCACAGAAAATCTGTGCTTCCTTTTTACACCTGACTGCAGGTGCATTCATTTCCAGCAGTCCCCTTAGCAGGTCAGACAGACAGATCTCCAGGTCATACTGACTGTACAATCTGATCTTATCTACTCGTCACCCAAAAGACATTTGGCCTCACAGTCATGAAGTCTGTTGGATCTCCCGGTAAAGATGTCATCAGCTCACCCTCTTATCCATCTGGCTGTGGTCCACAATTGCTTGCTACTGCCAGATCTCTAATATCTTCCACCCAAATCTCTCCTTCACAGTATAAACATGACAAACCGAAGCCCACAGTTGTAAAGAAAGCTACAATGGAGGAAACAGGTTGTTTTAACAGACGTGGATGGGTTTTGTCCAGTTGCAATGCAGAGGAGGAGCAGTGACTTAGTGCATCACAGACCTTCATCTGTCACACAGTGGGTGCCTAAAGTAGGTTTACTGTGCTCAACAACATTGGTGAGCAAAAAGGTAGATGGATGGTTAAACCTCTACCTTTGTCTTTTTTTGCTTCTGCCTGTCTGACTTGTGTGGCCTCGAATTTATGACCTGGGCGACCAGGGTGGGAAATGCAGGTAAAGGGCAGAGTCTGGCTCTGTCAGACATCACAGCTCTCACAGAGTGCCACTAGAGGTGCAGGGAGCAAAGGTGAACTTGGAAATGAAAGTCTTGATGTCTGCCACATAAAAAAACCCCTAGAAAACAAACAAACAAAAAATACACAAAAAATTAAACAAAAACCCAACAAAACAAACAAAAACCCCAAAAGAAAACAAAACCAAAAAAGCACACTATAATTTCTTGAGACAAAATTAAAACATTACATTTTTTAGAGAAGTGTAAGATCTTTCTGCAGAAAAATCCTCACTCAGCTGTAATGAAGATATTTTCCAATTCCTTCCACCTCTGCTACAGCTTTCTGCGCTTTGTCTGTGACTTAACATTTTGAGAGGAAAAAAAAAACCCACACACAAAACCTGTGGCTTACTGAGTCACTTACTGGCACAAGGCCTTCTTTAAATACCTTCCTAAAATGGTTGGCTTGGCGCACCCTTTCTCTGAGGATTTCTAATGGATTGTTCTGTCTGAAATTAGGCCAAGCAGTTTCCTCAAAAGAATTGAAGATTTTAAAGAAATTTTTTAAAGTTCAATTCCTTTTCAGTTTAAATTTTTCAGCTGATTTCATTCATGGATTTGTAATGCTCTTCCCTCCGCCCATCCAAAACAATGGGTTTATGCTTGTGTTCTATTACATCGTCTCTGTTCTCAAAACAACCCAGAACTTCTCCAGCTGTTTCTAAACTTCTGTTTCTAAACTCGTGGGACTGATATTCACCCATGAAACAGATGACCCCTTCTTCAGTAACACAGTAACATCAATTTAATAAAACAACTTTCTCAGTGAGAATGTGGTTCCCTGGAGGATGGTCAAGTGGTGGAGCAAGCTACCCAGAGAGGCTGGGCAGGGTCCATCCTTTGAGATTTTCAAACCCTGCACAACCTGGTCTGCCCCTATAACTGTCCCTGCTGAGAACTGGAGATTGGACTCGTTACTTCTGGAGGTCCATTCCAGCCTGCATGATCCCACAATTCTTTCCTGGGTGTCTGTTTAGCAACTAGTTTGTTTTTCTTTTAGTATAATATTAGATTTCATTTCTAATTAAAGGTCTTTGTTCATATCCTGAAATTCAATCATGGTTTCCAAAATACGCAGCTATGCAAACATGCATCAGTGCTTCATCAAATTACACTTTGGGATTTTCTTCATGTAAAGTTAAGTTAATTATCAGAGCTATCTCAACAACTGTTGTCATAAACAGGATGTGTTTTTTCTTTCTCTTAGTGGTTCTATATCAATTCAGTCTCCAGATTTTCCTGGCATTTTTCTACCTACATGGTCCTACTGATAAACAGCAGTAGCACATAGCACTATGATATAAATTGCTGTTGAATTGGAACTGTGTTTTACCATAATGGAAATGTGCCTCCGCTTTTACAGACTCACTCTTACCTTTGAATCTAATACTTTCTGACACTGTCTGGGAGAGTCCAACTAAATGTGTTTCTCTAGATTTTTTGTCTTCAAAATGAGTGTCAAGTTTTCTTGTGACAACTGCTTCTCACCTCAAAAATATACAGTAGTCTCTCTCATAAAGATGTCTACAAGAATGAACACGTTTTCTAATTCTACATGAATGTTTTCCTTGACATGTGTCACAAATTAATAATTTTCTGGAAAAATGAAAAGATTTGATTTCCACTTGAGATGCTCTAAAACAATTATGTTTACAGCCCTATTAAGAGTAGGGTTATTGAATAAATTATAGAATGTCAGGTACTAAAGCCCTTGCTAAGGACTTAACTGCACAGAAGTGTCAGCACTTCATAACATAATGTACAGACCTGTCCAAGAAAGGAGGATTTTTAGGAATTTCACCTCCATTTTTAAGTTCGGTATTATATATGGAATCATTATTCCTAAGAAAACTCTCATTCTTTGAAATTTTCAAAGATGAGTTCGTATGAATTCTGTTCTAGGAGAGAAGTATACATATTCAATACTGTGAGGATTGCTATAAAATCAGTTTCTTCTGCTTATTTCAATCTCACTACTTCTCATCATTTATTTGAAAATTCATTTTAGTATAACCTCCCAAGAGAAGTAAGTGCACTTTTTAATCTTTGGTGTTTACTATAAAATTGCATTTATTCAGCTTAGTCAAGCTAGAAACATAAAAGGTGATGCTAAAGAGCCAATACTGAATTTTACTGGAAAATAAAAAGTGTAGTGAATGTATCCCTGCAATATTCATTAAAAATAGTTCTGAAGCTTGTGCAACACCAGTTTGAGTTCTACATAAAACATATAACACATTTATACTAATTATGTTAATATGCAATTACTTATTTAAACCATAAAAAAATCCTGGACTTGTGAAATTGATATGATTTTTGGCATTTACTTCAGAGAAAAAAATTTCATTCAGTGTGAATTTCCAAAAGTAATACAATAACCTTTGAAAAGTGATAACATGCTAGTTCTTAGCAAACTACTCTATAGTTCAAAAGAAGGGGAAAAAGGTCCTTAGTAGGATTCTGGATTTATTTTGGGCGACAACAGTAAATGTTTTAAGCTGTAAATTATTTAAAAGTGTATATGACATTTCTTTAGTTTTAAATCACTGAATTTGTAGTGCAGTCAGATCTGTAGACAGAAACATTTCTATGTGGTGCATGCAAAACATTTCTTTACCTAATTAAAAAATGTAACAAATTGTATGATGCCCAATGGGACTATATATTAGGCTACTTCAAATGTCATGGAGCCATGGACTAACAAAGAAAGGATTGAAAAAATTAAAAAATTAACCCAATTTCCCTCTGTTACAACTGATACTAGGGGACTATAAGTCAGGGGAAGATACTCATTCCTTGATTCTGCCAAACCTACAGAAATGTTTATTGTCATTATTGCTTGTCCTTTAAATAGTAGATGTGAATATTGTATAGCTTTTATTCTTTTCGGTCTATCTCAAAATACTTTGCAAATGGGATCGATACCCTTATTGGTTTTTAATATAAAGAAAATATTTATTTTGTTACATATCTTAGCATTCTTATTTCTTTTACCTTATACAGTAAAAAATGTAAGAAAAATTTCTTCATAAATGGAAAATATATCAAGCCAAAGAGAGGAAAGGTGGCCGTGTGCTCCTTTTGATGATGTGACTATTCATGTTATTACAGTTCAATATTTCTCTAAACTGGGCAGAATCAAAAGTGCATCTATTGAGGCACTGGGGCTGTAATGTGACATATTTCCATCAGGCAAACCCAGCACGGTCTTGTAGGCATGAGCACATTTCCATTAGACCGCTATTGTGAAAAATGTTACAGTAGAGGACGCATATTTTTTTTTTTCCTTAGATATTAATAAACCTTGCCCCACTGGGATAGCAGCAGCTTAGCAAGAATAACAAAAACTTTTCAATAGGTTGAAAGAAAAAGTCAGTAGCTCTCCTTTGCAGCCATCCCTCATGGCACTTAATTGTCGTTTCAAACTTCACTTCATCACCTCGGTGAGCTAATGCACTCTACAGCCTCACCAGATGTATTTCTCCTTCACCCTCACACTCCCCTCCTGGGAAACAGTCTTGAGAGGATGTTTATATGTTAAATTGTTGGAGAACTATGGATGAGAAATACCAATTCTACTGTAGCCTATGAACTGATCTACATTTCTTTCAATTCAATGAAATGGGGTCACGTAGTCAGAGACACGCAAACCAGGGAGGAAAAACAGTGGATTGCCTATTGTAAAATTGTAGCCAGATGCCAAGGATATAATTGAAAGAGAAGAGAGAGAGAAAGCAACAGAATTATACTGGTAAAACTATATACAACACATACCTGTTCTCTAGATATATCTGCAGTCAAGACTCTATTCTCTTCCTAAATGTATTACCTACAACAGTAAATCCATTTACTTTAATTGCATTTATGTCAGTATTACATTTATTTTAATTATGATTATTTATTTTATTCTTTATTGATTAATTGAATTTATTTTAATTGAATTTCTGACAGAGAGTCACGTACTGGTGCCCAATCATTGCCTTTTCTTCTAAGATCAGTACTGCCTTTCTGCCAAGTAAAGTGTGTCCTTGGACTTGACTTGTCATAGAATCACACAACAGTTTAGGTTGGAAGAGAGCTTGAAGTCCAACTGTTGACCCAACACTGCCAAGTGCATCACTAAACTGTGTCCCTAAGTGCCACATGTGCACATCTCTTAAATACCTGCAGAGGTGTGACTCCACCACTCCCCTAGGCAGTTTGTTCCAATGCTTGACAATCCTTTTGATCAAGATATATTTCCTAATACCTGACCTAAGCCTCCCCTGGCACAACTTCAAGGCACTTCCACTTGTATCGCTTTTTATCTGGGAGAAGAGCCTGACCCCCACCTGGCTACAACCTCCTTTCAGGTAGCTGTAGGGAATAATAAGGTCTTCCCTGAGACTCCTTTTCTCCCAGCTCCATCAGCCTTTCCTTATATGACTTGTTCTCCACCAGCTTTGTTGCCCTTCTCTGGACTCACTCCAGCACTACAATGTCTTTCTTGTTGTGAGGGGCCCAGAACTGAACAAAGGATTTCAGATGTAGCCTCATCAGTGTTGAGTACAGAGGGACAATCGCTTCCCTAGTCCTGCTGGCCACACTAATCCTGATACAGGCCAGGATGCCACTGACCTTCTTGGCCACCTGGGCACACTGCTGGCTCATGTTCAGCTGATTGTTGACCAACACCCCCAGATCCTTTTCAGACAACCAGCTTTCCAGCCACTCTGCCCATAGCCTGTAGCACTTCATGGGGTTGTTGTGACCCAAGTGCAGGACCTGGCATTTTGCCTTAGTGAACCTTATGTAATTAGTCTCAGCACATCAATCCAGCCTGTCCAGGTCCCTCTTCAGAGCCTTCCTACAGTCCAGCAGATCAACACTCCCACCCAACTTGGTGTTGTCTGCAAACTTACTGAAGGTGCACTTGATCCCCCCATCCAGATTTGTTGAGCAGAACCTGCCTTCCATAAACCCATATTGACTAGTCCTGATCCTTTTATTGCCCTGTACATGCCACATGGTGGCACTCAAGATGATCTGTTCCGTGACCTTCCCCAGCACTGAGGGATTATTCCCTGGATTCTCCTTCCAACCCTTCCTGTAGAAGGGCATCATATTTGTCATCTTCCAGTCAACTGGGATCTCACCAGTTATCCAGGACTGCTGATAGATGACGGAAAGTTTCATGGTCAGCTCTCCTGCCAACTGCCTCAGTACTCTTGGGTGCATCTCATCCAGTACCACAGAATTGTGTGTATCTAAGTGCCATAGCAGGTCACTAATAATTTCTTTCTGAATTGTGGGGATTTCATTCTGCTCCCCATCCTTGACTTCCAATTCAGGGGGCAGGGTACCCTGCAAACAAGTGGTCTTGCTGTTAAACACTGAGGCAAAGAAGGCATTAAGTATCTCAGTCTTTTCCTCAGCCTTTCTCACTATGTTTCCCTCCTCCATTCAATAAAAGAGATTCTCCTTAGTGCTCCTTTTGTTGTTAATGTATTTATAGAAACATTTTTATTGTGTTTTATGGCACTAGTAATATTAAGTTCTAGCTAGGCTTTGATCTTCTAATTTTCTCCCTGCCTAACCTCTCTACATGCTTGTAGTCCTCCCAGGTTGCCTGCCCCTTCTTCCAAAGGTCTTGTTTTTTTTGTGAGCTCCAGACAAAGCTCTCTCTTCATCTTTTGCTGTTTAGCCAAGCCAGTCTTCTTCCCCATTGGCTTCTCTTTCAGCTCATCGCAGTGGGGATGGCCTGTCCTGCATCTGTAAGATTTTCTTGGAGAATGTCCTCAGTAGAGGACATTGATGGTCTGGGTAGTTTTTGAGCACAGCTTCATTTAATTTCATGTATACATGGAACAGATAGGTGGAGACTTACCAAGTAGCTATTACAGCCCAAATCCGGCCAGATTCCTTAAGTGCAACACTGTCTGGGAACAACTCCAATCAAATCTACCACAAGCACTTTTCTTGTTGACACCAGACTTTCTCTACGTGGGAAACAAATAAACAAACCAAAAAAAGATCTCCAATATTGAAACTTTCTTAAATTTTCTTAAGGTTGTATATCAGTGCTATAGACACTGTCACAGCAGTATGCTATGTCATCATGCCATTACTCAGTATGAAAATGTTTCAAACATGGAAATGCACTTCCCCAAGAATTATTATTTTCATTATTCTTGAAATACACTTTTATAACAGCTCTTGGAGTGGCCACCAAACTTTCCTTTGTTGAGGCAATTTTGAGAAAACTTATGAAAAATATTTTAAAAATCCACTCTCTTTGGGATCACTGGACAATAAGTGTTGATTTTGCTGACAGAAATTGTGTTTTCGCAGCAATCCACATGCCTGGAAACAGATTATTTCATGGATTTGAGATGGAATTGTTCCAGTGCTGTCTCCTTCCAAACCAGCTAGGGGCCTGGGTCACAACTAAACTTCAGATGTACCTATCTAGTTAGCTGCCTACCTAAGGTGTATCTTAACTACAAAGCTATGTACAATTCCTTATGCCATAATCACTGAAAGGAGCAGTACAGCAAACAATGCTTATTAGAAACTTCTGGAAGATAGTCACATTCCTAACATCTGGAATATAATGTTTTATTAACAACTAAGTAAATGAGTAACAGAATACAGGAAGATTTTAGCAATTACAATGTGTTACCAAAGCAAGATTGAATAGTCTCAAGAATGTGGCATGGTGTGTAGCTAAGCTTATTTATTCAGAAGCTCAAGTAGTTTAGAGCAATGTCTTTAAAGGGCAGTGGGGAAAGGCTATGAAATGAAATTCAAGCATTGCTTTCTTCATTTGTTTTCATTTTTCTACCTGCTTTCTTCCACTTTTTATCAGAGCTGTTCTGAGAGCAAAAACTGTAAAAGCAATTATTAGTGATGAAGAGAGAACTGTCATAGAACTTTGTACCTCCTGCATGATCCAATGTATACATCCCACTGTCCAGGTCACTGTCACATGACACTGCTGGCACATAACCCATATGTGGAATTAGGTAGGTTTAGAAGGGAGGCTGGAATCAAAGTCACTGACCGCTACTCTCTCTGCCTTTAAACTAACAAGCTGGATGATGCTCTCACTTCACTTCCTAAAATGAACTAGAAGGAAAGTATTTTGTTTTGCTTGTCCCTCAGATGACTTGAATAAAATATATCCATTAGTCTGTCAGCACTTATAAGATAGTCATTAAAATCTGTCCTGATCACAGGAGTTCCCACTGATTTTACAGGAATCCCAAGACAAGATTTTCAGTGGGGGTACATAACAATTTCATGGAAACTAGATGCATTATACTCATTTATACAGTCTAAAAAGATAAACAATATATATGGAGTTAAAATGGGGATTTCTGTCTGAAAAACTAAGAAAAATCACACAAGACAAGTTTTCAGTTTGGTTTGATATTTGTGTCTTTGGCCAATATCTATGTGAGCAGAATTGTGGAAATAATTTTTCCAGCTCTCAGAGTGGGACACAAAAATATTGGCAGATATTTACTGCCATGGGGTTAAATTGACAGAGGTGTTTGCAGCATTTCCTAGTCTATACATGTGGAATATTGCAAAGGTAAATAGGGATCTCGGGATGCTGGTTGGCAGTAGGCTCAGTATGAATCAATACTGTGCCCTGGCACTCAGGAAGGCAAACTGCATCCAGCTGGTCAAAAGAGGTGATTATCCTGGTATATTCGTAGTTGGACCAGTCTCACCTTGAGCACTGTGGGCATTTTGTTCCTCACAAATTAAAAGGGATGTTCTTGAATGAATCTACAGGAGGCAACGAAAGGGCTGGAAGGAATGTCCTATGAGGGGCAGCTAAGGACTCTGGATTTGTCTACTCTGGAGAAAAGGAGGCTGAGGGGAAATTGCTCCTGCAGCTTCCTGAGGAAATGGAGAGGGAGGTACCGAGGTCTTCTCCCTAGGATCCAGTGATAAGACATGTGGAAATGGTTCAAAGCTGCACCAGGCGAGGTTTAGACTGGACATTAGGAATCATTTCTTTACTGAGAAGGTGATTGAACACTGGAACAGGCTTCCTAGAGAGGCAATCAATGCCTCGAGGCTGTCCGTGTTTAAGAGGCATTTGGACATTAACAAAATGCTTTAACTTTTGTTCAGCCCAAAAGTGGTCATGCAGTGGGACTGGATGATCACTGTCAGTCCCTTCTAATTGTAATAGACTGTTTTATTCTATATGTTGTAAATTATTATTTTCTTATGGCTTACTGTAAAAATGCATCAGGTTTTGCTTTTTTTTTATTCTTTGCAGCGCCACAGAATGTTGCTATAAAACCATTGCTATAAAACTGTTTGAGATAAAAATCCAATGTTTCTGAAAACATGATGACAGGAATGTAACCATGGCTGCAGGAACATTCAGTTCAGTCATAATTTAAGCAAATGAAGGGCATTAAGCATCAAAAGGGGCACTTCACATCTTCTGACTGGCATTTATAGTATTTTATAACATGGCAGGGGAGCCCTGGTGGTCTAGTGGTTAAGATGCGGTGGTCTCACCGCCGCGACCCCGGTTCGATTCCTGGTCCTGCTTCAGGGACAATCCCCCGGGTAGATGGTGCTCGTCAGCACCTAAAGCCATCCATCTAAGAGAAGGTCACTCTAAACAAACCTACGTCCTGAGGACCTCACTGCCATTGTCCAAGCCTGCTT
>JAWWLV010000121.1:103285490-103340113 GCA_035041135.1 Platyrinchus mystaceus | reverse complement strand
GCTCAGTTCAGCGCAGGCTGTGTCTCACCTAAAAAATCCATTGCGCAGGCTTGAAAGGTAAAAAGACCTTTCCCAGAGCTTCGTTCGCGAAGACTGGCCACATACACACACATATAACATGGCAAACCTGACACCACAGAACAGGATAAAATATTATAATAAGAAAACTGATTGATTAAGTAATGTCTCTATAGCACTTTTAAACATGACACACTGCCAGCTTAATGCTAAGAAAGCAGTTGGATCGACATGACATGTATAAGCTGAGACCAAAAATTACCCTTATAATGAAGTAATGCACTTGTTAGACTATAGCACTTAAAATTCTTTTGTATTCCCTCCAATTATTACTATGGTCAAGCATTTTTTGGTGTTCCACTGAATAAATGGTCAATTATCCTGTTGTACCAAATACAGAGAAGCTGATACTACAATTGTAGTAAATCCAGAGCAAGCTTTATTCATTAGCTAAACAAAACATTATTCCTTAGAAAGCCAGTCACGGTTCTCCTTCAAGAAAGTGTATAGGAAATGACAACTCACAGTAGCAACTTTCTGCTTTCAAGTAGATGGCTAGAGTAATAGGAAGCATTATGGGAATCCTGTACTCCAGGCCAAGAGAAATTGATTCTTTTTAATCCGATTTAACAGAGTAAATATCAAACAATACATAAGCATCCTGTAGAATATTTAATTTGCAAGAAAATGGAAGGGAGAAGGGATAAAAGAAGAAATAATATACGAGATTCTTGATCAGGCAATTTTAGGAATCTGAATGATGAAGTGAAGGACCAGTGACTTGCAGGACAAAGGTTTCCAGACCAACCGATTACTATTTTTTTGTGCATTTTCAGAATCTCAAGATTCAAACAGATATTGTCCACATTCTGCACTCAGACGTCACTAACATGACTGCAGAAGCAGCAGTGATGAAAGGTAAATTTTGGCAGTAGCATGCAACATTTTATAAGTCATAAAAATATAATTATGGAATGTATTTTTTATACACTCTGCAGCTAATCCAATTGAAAGTCATGCTTTTTATTTTTAATAATAGTAAATTGTGGGCAGAACTGATGTCACTGCCTTTATTACAGTTGTCAGACTCTGTGCTACAAGAAGCTATTATCAGGCCTCACATAATTTCTAAACTAATCTTTTGTTTAATGCTCTGTGCTGGGTTTCCTCTTCAGACTGGCTTTCTGGTAACGTTTTCTTTCAAAAGCTGTGTGGCCCTTTTTTTCTGGATGAAGGTTTGGCAATTTGACAAGCTGTGTGTTTACTACTATCCCACAAAAATAAACACAAAGGAAGCAAAGGTAGAAGGCTTTGTAACAGCTCTTTGCTCTCAGGAAGGACATGCTGGGTGTCATAGGCAGCTGTACAGAAGACTCAGTGCTGGTTGTGTGCTTGTCATAGCTCCCAGTGCTGCCCAGGCTGTGTGTGAGCCAGATGCAGCCCTGCTGCAGTGAGAGGTGGGATTGAGCTGGCTTTCATCCTCAGCGTCAGCAACAAGGGGCTGCACTGAGGAGTTGACACCTGGAGCACATTGCCTCCAGCATGCAGCAGTAAGAATGCAAAGCTCATTCTGAAATCGTGCTGAGTTCCTGCTCTCATAATGTGATTTTTATCCAGACAGCTGAGATTAAGCCAGCACAGGTACGCCCGTCATGCATATCCACACTCACGCTTTCTGCTTGCATGGAGGGCATGCTCCCAGTGACTAAGCACAGCCTGCTCACCAACCTTCTCAGAGTTGGCTCTATTTGAGATTTACCTTCATTTTTGAAATTGGAGCTATTTTCAGTTTAATAGCAAATACAGCTTGAAAGGAATTCTATATATGCCTGTTCTGATCTCTTCTTTAATGTGGCTTAAGTTATGACCCAGTCCTATATAAACTCTAGCTTCAGTGTCTTCCAGATGGGCAGTAAATCTGAACACAAGGGAGAAGTTCTCAGCTGCTCTAAGTCAGGACATATCCAGATGAAGTAGCTTGTGCTAAGGGTTATGTATTCCAGGGATTATAAAGCCATAGTTTCTGTAAATGATATACACAGTCGTGGTGGTTACTTGGCAGTGTGGCAGGCCAGGGAAAATGAAAGGCAAGGAAATCCAAGCTGGAATGTTGTAATGAACAATTCAGGACATTATAATCTATTATAGAAATTATAATCTATTACTTTACCTAGTATTTAGTCATTAATAATCACTTCTGAGAAAATATATTACAGAGTTATGCTGGGTATAACAGATAAGATTTTGGCCCAGGTATAAATTTTGAAAGAGGGAAAAATATGTACATATAAAAGTATAAAAAAAATAAAATTTCAGATTGATTCTCCATAACCACATCATGAATTTATTTTATTTTTCTGATAAAAGACTATTATTTGAAATAAATGAAATGTGCAAGTTTAAGATGTCTGGACTGCATTAAGACAGTCAATATTGAAAAATGTGATAGTTATGAGCTGAACTGGAGAGGATGGTAAATAAGGCACACACAAAATGCAGAAGGAATCAGCCAAAGAGACGTACATGATAGCGGTGTCCTGAAAGGGGAGTGAAAGATTATTAGAGAAAGATTATGTGTGAAGTTTTCTGTGGATCGCTCTGAACACTTATTTAATTGAGTATTTTCCACAATGACCTATGTTACTGTAGTGACATTTGCTAATGATACAAACATGGGAGATATAATTCTTAGGTAGTGATATGAGTGGTATCTGAGCAAGCTGGGAACTTGGTTTATGCTCTTCACTTTTGAAATACCACAGGCAGTGAATTGTAAATATTTCTTGTTGCTTGCTCGAACACAAACTGAAGGTGTTTGACAAAGTAGCTGTATGAATAAAACAGCGTTTGGTTTTCGTGCTCCTATTCTGTGAAAACTCCAAACTATATTAATATCCAATGTCAAGAGAGAAAAAAACTAATGACAGTAAACCAAATTAAACTTTGATTTTCATTCAGAACAATGCAAAAAAGTGTACAGTCATTAGCTCTTGCACCCAGATCTGTGGTCAGCTGAACGGGCTTGTAGAGGATTCCTGAGAAGATTTTTTTAAGACCCCAGACAGGTAAATTACCTTCATCTCAGAAGCACACATATTTGATCAAGTGCTGCGGATATCTTTGGACTGGATATATAAATAGAGAGCAAGCTTTCTAAAGTGAACAAAATTGCTTGGGCCTTAACTGCTTAATCTAGCAAAGAAAAAAGGAATTTTCCAAATAAAAAAAAAAAAGCTGGGTCAGCAAAACACTTATGAAATGTGAAAGCCTACAATATTCAGTTTTAAAAGACTAGACATTCAAAGGTAGGAATGACTTATAAAAAGATATTACATTAATGAGATCACCAAAAACAAACAGTGGAGATAAATTTAAAGAAGTTGTAAAAGACAAAAGTCATGATCTATCCAAAAGCAAATGAAAATGCTGCCAGAGCCAAGCATGAGCTACAGTGAGAGATCTGACTATCAATCAAACACTTATACGAAAAAGAGACAATTGTAATTGTACAGGAACAGGGTCATATTCAGCCAGGAAAGAAATATGCATAGTAAGGCACAAATGCATTAGACTTGCTTTCATATGGACATTATCTTGCAAAACAAAACAGAACTTAACATTAGGGAAGACATGCATGAAATGCCACGGGTAATTTGTTTGCATAAGTCTGCTATTAGGCAAATCAAAATGGAGAAAACTTTGTAGAACAGAAACATTTACACTGGTAGTATAGAATTTCTTTAGGCTCATATTGTAACTAAGAAACAGAGCGGATGTGACTATATAACTACCTTCATAAAGCCAAAGGATATGCATTAGAAATTGAGTAATTTCCTTTCAGGTAGTTATTTTATACCATTTCACATATTTCCTTCACTGTGGCATTTTGGATCTTATCATCAACTAGTAATTTCAATAGAAATTACACAGAAAATACAAAGTTGCATGATCTTGGAAGGTGTTTAGTCAGATCCCTGTACGACTTCGACTCCATTCAACTCTCATCCTGAACTAGTTGCATTTGCCCAAGAAAGAAACACCCATCCTTCTATTTGGTACCCAATTTGTAATGCAGGAAAACACCAGTAATTAAGAGAGCAGCAACATATAATTAGATTCAAGTTAATTTAATGTAGCTAAATACCATAAATTAACACACAACAAAGCCTGGACCTGTGCTGAGGCTTTAGAAGTAAACCGTTCTTCAGAAACTGTTGGATTTTAACATTGCTTGTTGTAAGGACATCCTTTTGAGGTCGCATTCCTATGAGGAAAACCTCACAGAAACAGTTGTTCCACAATCAAACAGCAGAGAGGTAGATCCCACTAGACACGCAGTGCCTGGGTTTGAATCAGGGCTGTTATATGAAACCCAAGACTTTATAGCTTACACCAGTTATCCCCTTCATTCTTACTAATAGGAGCTTTAGGCAATGAAAAGATGGAGGCTCTGAGAGAGAAAAGGTGGAGATAAAAGAAAAGAAATATCAAGGAACAACTCAATGTATATTAAATTTTGGGGGAAGTTGTTAGACAGAGGCAAAGTTTGAACATTTTAATAAAAAACGGGCTACTCCATACTCTCTTTGCATTAGTGTGAGAACTTTAGTGTTGTGATACCTCTTAAAGTATTTGATGGGAGACTAATAGCCTGACAGACTAACACTTCACTTCCTTCCAATTAGGAGACTTTAACATCAAAGCCAAGGTCCTCTCCTCAGCAAGGGCTTATTTGAATGAATTATAGAGGAGAAAAGTCCAGTAGTTTCTTGTTTTTTCCCTTGCAGAGACACAGTCCAGCATAGGCTTTAATAAGATGTTTGAGGTCAAAAGGTTCAGGTTCCTCCCTGTGAGCACTAGGAAGCTGCCAGAGTGTTTCAATATGTGTGGTGTTTGTAATGCAATCAGACAAAGCTGAAAACTCTATTACAGTGTCATGCAGCTGACTTCCTTTTGGAGGGCTCTCCTGTATAGTTAACAGCAAAAAGTGTGGGACTCGTAGTACACTGTGAATCTTCCATGTTGCCATTTCAGCCTGCTGAAACAAATAATGCCTTTGCCACCAATAGTTTTTTGGCTGTAAGGAGGGTGTGACAGTGGCTTCCTCCAGGGTGTTGTGCCAGATGGTTTGGTATTGATTGGTAACAGATCTCCCGGACTCAGAGATCTTCAATGAAAAATGATGACTATGATTGATGTATGATGTTATTTGACTTTCTAAGCTCTAATCTCTGGCAGAATCTCAAAAAATGACCATTAACTGTTCTGTTTCTATTTATAACAAACAAGAAAAAACACATTAAAATCCCTTTGAGATAAGCATAGAAGATGCTTTGTTCCTTCTTTTGGTCAAAAATCATTTTAGATATACGATATTTTTTCCTGTGCATAATATCTATCTTTACTTTTCATTCTTTAACGTTCCCAGTTGTCAGGACTGTATCTCTCCATCTTTCAGTGACAACTTTTATTCTGAAGTTTAGAAAATACATGTATCATTTATTTTAATAACTTATTTCACAGCTGCACAACTGGTTGAAATACAGCAAATGTTTGCTGCAATATTAAAATGGAATGTGGAAAAAAAGGAGAAACAGATGAAGGAAATGTCTTCTCTTTAATCACAGAAGGGACTGGACTCACCTCACCTTGCTTTAAATCCTCAGTGGTTGAAGAAGAGAGATAACATCCACTGAAAGGTAGTTAACATCAAAGTTTAATTCCACGCAAAACAGCTAAGGTATGACAAAGACCAAAGACCACTGCAGAAGTAAAGTCAAAGAACTGAGACCTTTATTGAACATGAAGATCTCATAATTAACATATTGAGAAGAGTTTCTGCAGAAGATGGTCCCTACTTAGATAATCAGAAAATACTTGGATGAAAATGATATATGCAGCAGTTCACCAGTCTCCAAGAGAAACTCTGTTCAGGTACTAGTTTCCGAACCATAGTATCTAAATCCATGCAGTCTACAGACTGTCAAAACAATTCCACCAAATGAAAGTGGGTTTTTAGTTACTTTTCTGGTTTTATTTTTCTCCACATATTCTTAACCTTTACCTGCACAAAAAAAAGAAAAAGAACTGAGCTAGGCAAGTTGATACAGAATATAACCCTCTATCACCAAAAGCATATCTGCAGTGATATTAGTTTATTTAAACCAGGCATATTCCATATGGAGGAACAAAAATCAGCTTCAATGTAAGGCACTTCCACAGCAATACCACTGTAGCCATGCAAGTTTTGGGGTAGTAATACTGCTTTCATTTATTTTTGGATGTGTTTGGAAACGACAGTTCCTAACTGGAATCACTACTGATAAAATAAGATCTATGTGTATTCTGTTTCTTGTGTTTTCCCTCCAGTAACAACAACCCCTAGTTAATGCAATTAACTGAATATATTTTTTAGTAGATGTAATTAAATGCTTCAAAAATAACAAACCCAAAACCTTTTAAAAAGTCTGTTTTCTTAGAGTTTCTTTTTATATATGTTAATTTTACTTTAATTCTTTTCCTTTTTTTTCCAACCTCCTTTCCCAACATACTTGCTTCTCTTTCTTCCTTCCTTAAATTTTTATGTGAAGAAGAGAAATGAAACAAGATTATTACTATTAATTTTTTATTTACAGTTTAGGATAGTGGTTAAAGCCAGTTAAAAGAGTGCCTGAAGGACAGACCTTCAACGTGAAGACTTTGGCCTTGAAAAGACTGCCGGCAGTTCTTATTCCATGTTGACACACCCATAACAGCCACGAAATTTAACTTGCTTCACACATTGTCTCAAGGAAGTGTCAGGCCTAGTCCAAGGAAAACCTTAATAGTTCTGTTGAATGTTGTAAATGGGAAGATGAACTCAGCTTCTTCTTATTATTGAAGTTCTTGAAAGTCTGTTTCTTTGTTCCTAAATAAAAATGACTGTGTGTAATTCATAAGAATTCACCACACATGTGGCTCCCCTACAGGGGCCCAGCTTCTAATTCTTCTAAACCACTTTTGATAGAGGAAAACGTTGACAAAGTTCCAGCTGTTTGAATTTCAGAATACATCTAGTAATAAGGTGGTCTAAATACAGATCTTTTATATTCTACAGTATCTTGGAAACATGAGGTGACGGAAGAGTACATAACTCTTCAAGAGCTTCCTTTTTCCAACAACTTTTCTTCAAAGTTTCTTGGTGCAAACACAAATGAAGTTCCAGTGACACTTCTATATTTTGCATCAATCTTTAAACCGTATATGTTGAGGCTCCTGACTTACCTTCACACATAAAGGCATTTTCAATTTATATCTAACTTATAAAAAAGAAATGCAGATAAATGAAGTTCAATGGTAAGAAATTAAACAAAGTTCCCATATATACTTTAAGAAAAATCAAATTAGTCATCTATTATTGGAGTATTTTTAAAAGTAAATATAAAGTAATTAATCCCAGTTTTCAAGGCAAAGAAAGAAAATCTTTCTTTTGCTTTTCAGTTTTTAGTTTTTGAAATAAAAAAGAAATTTTCATAGGTAGATTTTTGAATTATGAATTCTTGATCAAGATCTTCAAGTGCTTTTGCAGTGCTGTATGAACATGTATATGACTCACACTGATTTTGCCATATGTATGGATAGATAGTTATACTTTTTTCTGCAAAGTGAAAGTTGTGTGACACAAATCAGATAATATTTATCTGATAAACATTTATTTCAATGTGTGCCTTCAAGGCTTTCACTTTATTTCAATGAAAGTTAACCAGATAAATTGAAAGTATGCTATGAATAAATCTTCTGTAGGAATAACTTTAAACTGATTATGCATATAGCAAAATCTTCTATCGATAAAATTTTGCCTGTTTTTCGTACCTCATGGAAGTCAGTCTGAGCAAGCTTTTGTGTGATGCCTTGATGTGGCTGAATAAAAGATCATCCTAAGTATTATTTACTGTCCATTTCCATTTCCATACTAATCATATTATTACAGAAACTCAGTCTATATGCTCTTGCCAATGCCTGCTGGTGAAAGACAATCTTTATTATGTTAGAAAATGGACATCAGAAAATTGTTTTTGAAGTGAAATGAAATGATTTAATAACAATGTATCTTCATATTTCCTAAATGATTTTAAAACCTTAATGCACTGCAGGATTCAGCCTCAGTGGCATAATGAAATGGGACAGTTCAGATTGCAACCTGCTGTGTGAGTTTCCCCCTGTGTACAGAGCAGCATGACAGCTCTGTCTCCTATCCTTTTTATCTTTCCTTTCCTCTCCAAGTGTTGGGTCATATTCTTGAAGAGAGGAATGTCACTCAGTATCTCACACATCCAGCTGGTGTTTAATTTACACAGAGTAAAGATGAGATACTTCTTAGAACTAAATCTACTTCTACAGTTTGACCATGAAAGTTGCCAAAAGGTTCAGTATATAGATCTGCTAACTATTGGGTATGGGTGGAAATGTTAGCCATTTACTTATTATAACCAGCAAATTGGCCTCTACACACACAAACCCAGGACAGATAGACACAGATGTACAGCTAAGCATAGAGATAAACATATATTTGGAGAGAAAGTAGGAGAAAAAGAGATGTGCACACACAAGCTTACATATACACTGCTGACATGATGATTCTACCTTGCCTAACACTACAGGCAGCTGGGAGGGGAAAATGTATGCAAAAGAAAAGTGTAAGTAAGCAGCATGAAATAACTTCACAAGAATTTGAGCAACTCTTACAGCTATGAACCTTTGGACTACATTTAAATATTCTGATATTCACTATGTTACAACCATTTTTCTTTATATTCTTTGGGTATAAACCTGGTAGCTTCATTTAGCTGTGCCTGTGGCTGGAAAGGAGTTTATCTGTTTACCAAACTGTCCTAGTGTAACTTTGCACTGGGGCAAAAGTTTACCTGAATGTACTAGACAAGTAACAGTATTGAATTTCAAGTACTGTTTTGCTCAAGTGAGCTGAAGCACCAATCCTGGGTTAAATCTTGAGCTAAGATCTACTAGATACTGCACAAATTCAAAATACAAGGAAAATTTTAGTTCCAAACTGTAGAGTGTCTTGACTAGACATTCAGGGTAAAAATCATTTCACCTAACTTTAGTGCATAAATTTCTGCATATTCTAGGCTCCTTTTTGAATGAAATGGACACTTCTGGGCATTCCTGAGATCTATTTTAGATGTCTGCTTAAGGATAAAATAGATTGTACCCTGAAGTGCTAATTTCTCTTTATTGGTAGAGAGGGAGCCTGAGGTGACTGTCTTGTGTGTAGATGGATGAATTCCTATCCCTCTCTCTCTCTTCCTAGAACAGTGCTGCAGCTGAATTAATGTATCTGGTGGCACACTCTCTAGCAGAGCTGCACTACTGCATGAGGATTAATAATGTAGGGGATCCTGTTCTGTGCAGAAGGATTTCTTCATCTGAAGATGAGCTAAAAGTTACTTTAAGTCATATCTTATTTTGTATTGAATAGTAACGGTCTGATGTGCAATATTGCTCTGTGTACATTGTGTATCTAGCTTTTCCAGTCGTTGACTTGACACATCACAACACAGTCTATAACAGGATTAATGAAGAGGGAAGAACTTGAACATCAGCAGCCCACCAGCAAGCTAGTGACATGTAAAGTAGCACAGGCTTTTTTTGCTACCAACCTGGCCTTCCTACCTTAGGGTACCTAATTCCATCATCATCTTCACAACAGGATTTCATCTCTTTCAGGGTTGCACTTTATAAACACTGTTTAAACAGTGACACATACTACTTTACTGTGAGGTAGATGACAGAAAAGGTAATCCACTCCAGATCATTAGACTTTTTGCCAGCTGATTTCCTGTGAAATTTTCCTGATCTAAAGGTCATGAAGCTGGTCTTTCCATATATTCTGAAAAATCTTAACTCTGTCCCCTAATGGTAACCCTGGATGACTATAGAAATTCCATCATATATTCTTTGCTAGTCTTTTATACATAGCTCCTTTTATAGGACCAAGATCTATCTGTGCCTTAACTGTAAGTGTGGAGATACTCTTTCCTCATAAAATTCCACGGCCGTGTTCACTAGGAGTTAGCTGGGTGACTTCTCACACTCACTAATTTTTAAAGGTGACACAGTTTCTAGTATTCATTGCTGGTAGGCACAGATCAGAAGATATCGTAGAATCATTTATATTGGAAAAAATCTATAAAATTGAGTTCAACTGTTAACCTAACACTGCCAAGCCCATCACTAAAACATATCCCATGATTTGTATGTGATCCATATTGCTTCATTTCAACTTTGCTGTTGCTTAATCTTTATTTTCCTTTCAGTTGTTGTTACACCTGAGCTATGCAAGCCAGAAGAAATTAAAAAAAAAAAAATTACTGTCCTGAGAAAATCTATTAAAATCCAAGTAAAAAAACCTTGAACCTCACCATACATAACCTTACCACTAATAGCAATACCAAGACTGAATTTAAGATTATCTGAAGATCTGATTTTTTCTTTTGTGCATATTTGCAGAGATGAACAAGAAATATGCTTCCAAGCAACTCTTTCTTTCTAGGCAGCGTGATCTTATTATTTTTTTTTCTTTTATTCTGAAGGCTAATTGAAGACAAAATCCCAAAATTTGCTGTGTTGTGCATGCTTGAATGCTTCCCCGTTTTAGTTAGTTGGGCCACTGGTGAAGATGCCTAACTTGCAAATAGAGACATAGCATGCTGTCTTTTTATCTAACAAAAAATGAAAACGCCTAAAAGGTGGTTCGTCCCTCTTAAGATGTCAGCTAAAGTGCTGCCTCGCTCCCACTGTGCTAAGGCAGATGAAGGTGACTGTGCCCCTCAGATGGGGGTCTGCATTTACACGGAACAATCCCGGGCCAATGTTTTGAAGCAGAGAAAACAAAAGCATTCCCCTCAAGCTGATGACACTCCCCTGGTTAGCAAATGCTGCACATGGCAGCAGAATTGGACTGGGTGGATCGTACTGCAGCTGACTTCTGCAGCCTTGGCAGGTGAAGGGGGTTGTCAGAGAGGGCAGCGGGAGAGCACAGCTGGCGAGGGACCAGAGGGCAGGAAAATGATTCTGTGCTGAAGTCCAACTTGTTCGGGCAGCATCAGATAAGGAAGCAATCGGTATGTTCACACCTGCTTACATTCAAACTATCTGTTAACTGCTGACACAAACCTTCTATCTTCCTACTGAGGCATCAAGATAAATTCAGAGGAAATGGAGCTGTACAGAAAAAAAACCACCACCCTACTCTTTGCTAAATTGAGTGATTCCTCTAGGCTCTGACCAACAGCTTGAGGTCAACGTAAGCAGGAAAGACAAAAGAGAGTCCCTCAGGGATTATTCAGAAGCTAAAATAGAAAATTTGCTCAGCTGTTTATCACCTGCGTTTGACCTCCCAAGCAATATCTTTTTTTACAATAAGAAGACAATGAAGGATTTGGCAGTGAATGAAAGGAAATTCATCTTCCCGACATTTTGTTAGTGTCACTCTGGGGCTCTGTTTCTAACTTGGATTTCCTTTGGAGTTAGATGCTTAGGCTTCTTCTTCCTTTTTTTTTTTTTTTTTTTTTTTTAATGTTTTTTTGTTTTGGTTTGTGGTTTTTTGCTTGTTTGAATGAGCTGGTTTTTGTGTTGTTTTGTTTTGTATTGCACTACACCCATGAGCAGCAGTGTCAGATGCTGTGTGTGTTTGCAAGGTATAAAACCTGGAGCCAGGTTTTACCTGTGACTTTTTTTTTTACCTTTGATTTTTTTCTCAATTCCTTCCAAATAAGCACATCAAAAGCCTTTCATTCTTCATATCTATCTATATCTTTCCTGTAGTAAATCTGTTGTCATTGAAAGAACCGATCTTACAAGATGTCTCAAATCCTCCTCTCCCACAGATACTGCCACAGAAGCAGGTGCTTGGCATCTCTCAGGATCAAACCCTAAAATGCTAGTTTCCATGGTGACTGAATGTGAAAGAACAATAAAGAGCTGTTTACCAGTGAAACTTATCAGCAGGGCTCGACAAAGCACCACAAAACTGTAATTAGGGTTGCGTTGAAACAGCTTTATTTCTGCAGCTAAAACTAGGCAAGAGCCTTTGCCTTTGATTTCTTCTTGATATTATCCCTTGTATATCCCTTGCATCCCTTGTGTAAGATTCCACCCAAACTCTAAGCAGATTATAGCAGAGTAGGCAAAAATTAGCATTTTGAAAAATCCATGAAAAACAAGGCTGCAAAACTGCATGCAAATGATTGTATGAAAAATGGTGCTTTGAGAAGCAAAGTGCTTTGAAGTATCCTACACACCCAGAGGTTGCTATGCTCCACAGCAATCTGCAGATCATGATAGTTTAGCATACACATTTGGATGCAAGGATTCTTTTCATATTTTTGAAATAGGATTGAAAAGGCAATGCCCCAAACAACACATAGAGTCATTTTTCATGTTAAATTTCTGTTGTTTTTTTTTTGCTTCTCAGGATTCTAGGTTCCTATGCTGTTAGTAATACTGCTGTTAGCTTGGCAGCTCTGTGTCCTGAATGAATTCAGAGGTGCATTGTGAAAAGAATTTCACAAATACCTTTAAAGGGAAGGTCTTTACAGGGAAGAGCTTTCGCTTTAATTAAGCAAAACAGATGGTGCTGGAAGGGAAACAAAGGCACAGAGAGGTGAAGCATCTTGCTCACAGCTGATCACTGACAGCTTTCAAGTAGTTATTCCCAAATTGTTAGGACTCTGAACCAATGTCAGTCATCAGCACAAATCAAGGTGCACCTTTAGCATTCAGCTTAAACACAATGTATGTGACGTGTGCCTATAGGTCAGAGGAGATGTCGTGGATCACCACCAGTCCCTAGGCAGCAGTTCAGGAGTCTCTGTGATAGATGCACTTCAAAATTCTTATTTCTGTATGCAGGAATTGCACATTAAGGAAAGTTTCACTCTTCTGTGAGAGCTTTCAGGAGAGTATTGGCAGATTTTGGTAACTCAGCAGGAGATATCAGGAAGCCTCACGTAGTTGTGTCATTTATGTGTTGGGTTATGTAACAAGAAAAGTAATGATAAAAAAATAGAGTTTATTTAAATAAAATTCTGTATTAAGGATGCCATAGATAGTGAGACTGCAGCACTCATCCTCCCCGCTCTCCTATGAGGTGTTTTTGTGATGCCTCCACTGTCCTTTTTCTGCAGGTTGTGTTGCTTCTTCAAACTTTCATGCAAGTTGTTCACCATGTGACTCCCAGAAATGAGGAATTTGTAGCACAGTTTCTGTTAGTGTAGTGTTTTAATCAGTTAAAATCCAAAACAGTAACACTGCTCTTTTTAGTTTTCGGTAGCAATAGATATCTAATATGTTCACCTGAGAGTAATTTGGTGAACATGTAAAAAGCATCTGTCTCTTGTGCATCTTCTAAACATTGCTTTTATATATGTAGAAGAAATGGATCATCTGTGCTTCCAGGCATCACCCTTCAGCAATAGATAGGGAATGATTTTCTAAGAATGAAAAACTGTTTCTTTCAGCATTCAAAACTTTGAACTGATTTCTCTTCCACTTCAATGTAAATCCATTGCTTTTGCTTCAGTGTGTTGCTGCTGGATGAAAGAGGAGAAAGTCAAACTCCTTGAAGTGATATAACCTGAACTACAAACCAGGTCTTGAAGAGAGATAGTGGGTAGAAAGAACACAAGCCAGGACTGATCTCTGCATAAACTGCAGCTGTTGTCAGTATCAGAAACACTGAAATTTGTACCACTGGTCTCTGAGAATTAGCTGCTACATGAAGTAAAATGTCTGGTGTGTTCCAGGTAACCGTTGTTGTTGTAAGAAACTAGGAAAGATAATGATATCTGTTTCCTGCAATCGTTTCTAATATTCCCTCATTTCCTCCATCACTCACCTTTGGTAATCACCAGGAAATCTGGAATGCATTCCTCCCTCCCTGGCCCAGGGTGCCCTGCATCTCCAGGGCAGGGCATGGTGGGAGCTGCCCTGAGGCAGCTGGTGGGAGGCAGATGCTGCTCATTTCCTAGCAGGTTTGAGAGACCTGAGGTAGTGTGAGAAGGAAGAAAACATAAGTCCTGGTGCAGAAAGAGTTGCCAAGACATCATAGTAGAAAATTAGAGAAAGGAATTAAAAGCTGGATCATAGAGCTGCAAGTGGTTGTTCTCTGTAATGTGCTGCTCTCCTCAAAAAAGCTACTTTTGTCACTAACTACCTTTTTTTATTTTAAGAACGGGACTCCACGTTTAAGTGACCAAGTTTGCCTGGCAGTGAAAGAAGAGGCAAAGGGCTGCTTCTAAGATCCCAAATACATGGGGCTTGGAGGCTGCTGCAGTTTCGGTGCTTCATAGAGGTGCTGCCTAGTTCTTACACAGATATTGACACATCTCTTCACTCCAGGTGAAGTAAATCCTGCCCTATTGGCCCATGTGAGACTTGAAAGGACACAGTGTTCTTTGTGTTAGACCACTCATAATGAGTTACACCCATAATGAAGATGATTTCTTATGTCATTTAGCTGCACAGAATCTGAAATTAATTTTGTGGGAGAAAGGAAGTTACTCACATTGTGTTCATGGGCTGGACCCCAGCGACTGTCAGCTGTCCAGTGTTTCGATAGCAAATCAAAACAGCATCAAAGCTAAAAGAGTTGGTGACATGAAAAAGTGTTTTGTTTAAACATGAGAGCAAACACTCAGTTTGGTGGGAGGCATCCTCACACTGTTGTGGCTGATTTAGGTCAGGCTTCTGATGGAGCTAGTAAGAACTTGGGATTTTACTCATATGACCGTTTCTTTACAACCAGTCTCCATACGTACATTCACAATGAAGGAGAAAAAGCATTCCTGAAAACAGAAAAATAACACAGAAATAAGTTAAAAATTGCAAATGTGTATTGCAGTATGTTGAGTGACAGCTTGTAAAATGGAAGCTATTACTTTTTGGGGAAAACAATCCAAAATACAAATATTCCATGATATATATAAGTCTCTGAAAATAAGGGCAATACTGATGGACTAAGGCTGGTAGTAGGGAGGAAATTAAACATAACTTTACAGTGCATCCTATAAAGACTGCCATCTGGAGCTCCATTCAAAACATGTTATTGCCTAGCCAAAAAATGGTCAAGATTTGGTAGGGCTTTTCCTCAAATACTGTTTTTAGTTATTGACACATAATTAACAGATAAAAGCAGGAAAACTTCACAGAAATTGTTGTGATAGAGGATAAACTATAGGAAAAAAAAAAGGTGGGGGGGAACACAATATGTAGTTTCCTTCAGCTGCACATTAACTGTGAAAGCCCCATTGAATATCAGCTTCAAGACCTCTGGTCAGCCTAGGTAGAGTATTAACCTTGGTGAAGGGAGTGGACACAGAAACTCTACTAATATCTGTCAGCAATACAATGCAGGGTGGAGTAAAAGGACAAAACAGATTGGAGCAGCACAAAGCGATGGTGTCAAAGGAGAAATTCGGAGGAGATCTGAGTTATTTCCCTGATTTGCATATACTTTCTATATGATATTGTCCAGAATCACCAAATTTGTTTTTCTCAACTGCCTCTAAATAACTACGTTGTTGTCTTTCATTTTGCCTGCTAAAATTACAAGTATAATCAGTCTCTATGGATTTTGCTTCCTATAATAGGACCTAAATTACAGCTATGACTTCTACTACTACTTAATCACTACCCTTAAGACAAGGAGTAATGTAGAAGAGAGGTAATGAATGTGTTCTTGTGGTCCTCAGGAGTGCTGAAGAACTTGTTTCTACCTTTGTTTAAAACTGGATTCAATAAAATACTGCAAAATTTGCTGTTAAGTGCTCTCTGGCAGTAGGAAATAGGAGACGAGTCATGTGATGACATTTCCATCCTAGATATGTTATGCATAACCATACAAGTATTTCACTCTTTTCAAACACACATACACAAATACACTCACAGTAATCTGGATTATACAGTGCAAACAATTAATCAATTAATCTATGCAGGTGCTTTTTAAAGACCTTAGGAAGTATTATTTCTCAATAGGAGAGATATAACTGCTATTCTGTTTTTCAATATTTTTGTTCATTTCACTATGAAAAGAAATACATAAATGCAGCTCAAGTTGTCATATTTTTTCTGGTTTTCACTTGCTATCAAATAATACTTAAGTGGAAGGCTGCTAGAAGGTAGAAAAGATAGTTGTAATTAATACATTATCAAGCAAAACTAATCAAAGCTGCTCTTCGTACTCCTGGATAAATCCTGCAATTTAACTGTCTTGGGTCATGTTATAGATTTCTACGTAGCATTGTCAGGCAACGATTTAGCCTACAATCAAACACAAACTTAGAATCAAACTTCTGAGCTTCCTCGTTTGTTGTCTTTCCCCTTCTTTCACTTATGTCAAGATAAGAAGACAGGGAAAAACTCTTTTCTTTCAGAGGATACTGTTTTAACATGTGTTTCGACCTCCAGGGGAAAAAAAGCCCATATATGCACACACAGAAAAAACAAAAATATATCCCTCAGCTGCCCCCCAGATCCTTACTAAAGCACTAATTCCAGCTTTAATCTGTCCCACATTATTTTCCTGAGCATTCAAACTTCAACAATAAGGCCATTTATAGAGTAAGCAGATTTATTGTTGTACTGCGCACATTGTGCTGTATGGTCTGTACACTTTGAGTGAGCCCAGAAACAACAGTGGAAGAAAATGCTAGATTATTAGGTTATGCTTCACAATTTTATGTCAACAAATAGCTTCTACTTTTCTAGCTATGCTACCTGTCTTTCCCTGTCAGCTGTCAATGGCTTGCTTTTTTTTTAATGAATGCTGGGGCCTCCAAAGTTCCCCCAGGCACACATACATCAAGAAAAATGCTGAGATTTGTCAATTCCCCTAACATCCATTTAGGATTATTGTCAACATTTATAAATCTATAAGCAAAACATTCCCTTGAGACTAATTCTTTTTGACGGTTAGTTGAGGTAGGTCACCCAGCAGGGAAAATCTTGTTGGTGTATGGCAAGGATGTGCTGCCTTCAATGCCTTCTTTTTATCAGTGATCTTTGAGACTTCTGACTGCTTCTATGATAGAATTTATCATTTGGTATGCAGCAAACCCCTTGATTTTGTAATGGTGTTTGTGCTTTTATATAGAGGTGCGCTTTTGGGTTTGGATGGGATGGGAATGAAACATGGAAAGGCATAGAAATACCTCTCTCATTAAGAATAACACGGAATTTTTATTTTATTTTTAAATTATTTTTTGCTAAAGCTCCTGCACAAATTCTTAGCTTGTTCAGATAGAAAAAGAATTACCAAGTAGCTCAGAAATCATTTTAGTTTAAGTTCACTCAGAGATTTGTCAGTTTTTTTTAAAAAGGGAAGATAAAGTACTACTCTATTACACAAGGTGAGGAAAGAAAATAAACATGGAGGAATGGATATTGTCAGGCCATCAGTTAAGGTGGGCTACATTTGTATCTTATATCTAATATTAGGAATCAGTTTGGTATAAAGAATCTCTAACATATATCAGAATTATTCTCAGAGACATCTATCACCACTTTTTTAATTGCTCAAACAAATCCAATTTACTAGGTTACTAGGACAGTCTCATGACATTTCAGTCAATGAAACAACTTGCTTATTAACAAATATTCTTAGAAAGTCCACTTAAGAACTGTATGTAGATCTATGGGTACAAACAACACTAGGAAGCTAATTCAAATGCTTTCCAACCTCCCTGAACCTCCTGGTCAATGCAAAGTATATAAGAACTCATTGAAAGACAGATGAGGATTCCGAGTGTGCAGAGGAGTCCAGGGGAATGCAAAGCTTCAGAATATAAAGGGGTTTGTAATGGTTCAGATCAAAAGTTCATTTAGCTCAGTAGTCTACCTGCAAGGAGGAATAATACAACAACTTGGCAGAGCAATTTGTCATTTGCATATGATCCAAGCCTCCACAGCCTGAGGTTGACAGTCTTCCTGAGCTGGATGTAGGGTTGTTACAGCTCATTCCTCACATGAAGAACTGTGTGGCTCAGTGAGACCCTGTGAGCTGCTAACTTCAGTGTCCTGTGTTTGACTTCACATCACACGAAGCAGAATTGTGTGAATCGCCACTTCGTGAACCTACCTTCTTCCTGGGGAATCTCAGTGAACCTCATATTAGTTTTTAAGGAGTCTTAAGACTGACAACAGGAGAATGGTACATCAGTTCATAGACTGCAAAGACCATGAAGAGTTAAATAAACAAATTACAACAACAAAAAAAAATGCAAGCACTTGAAGCCTTGAGGTTCTAGCCTCATCTGAATGCTTGTTGTTGTTATGCAAGCACCACGCCTACAAAGTTAAAATGATGTTGAAAGTTTGATGAGCTGGGAAAGAAAAACAAAAAGGTTCCGACAATTCAATGAAGTTAATGGTGGGCTATATCTGCTTCTTCTCCTGTTAAGATACGCACACTTTTATATGCTGGCTGTGAAGTGGTTGTCCCATGCCCCTGTTATTTTCATGTCTGTCCAGGTTGGTCTTCAAGCATTTAAATAGTTGCTCAGGCTTTGGGAAAATGAATGAATGCCAGAAAAGGGAAGAGTTTTGTGCAATCAGTAAAGCTTGCTTAGGAATACAACATTCCCTTATGGACAGAACTGAGAGCGGTATGCGACTTCTTGCATATAAAGTATGCAATTTGACTTCAGCATTTCTTACCAATGGTTGTCAGTGAACTTAATAACAACTGTGAGAAATGCCTGGTTACTGGAGATAAGGAAGCTACCAAACCCAACGTTGTAAGAAGAATTTAATGAGACCTCATATTCAATTGTGAGGCAGCAGGATTTGAGTAACAGTAGAATTTCTCTGCCTCATCCAGCTAATTAAAATTTGTGCTAAAGGCAAATGACTAACAGTGGCATGAAAGGCCAGCACCTCAGTGAGGAAACCTGGGCTACAGTGGAGAAAATTGCAATATTTGGTTGTGGAACTAGCAGAATGCTGCCATTTCCATGAGGAAGTTCACAGGAGTACCCTAATAAATTGCTCAGGCAGCACGTTTATGTGTCTGTATCAGAGAGAAAGGGGAATTGGAGCAGAAAGTGAGGGAAAGAGACTTCAGTGCATGGAGGAAAAGAGAAGCCTTAGTGTACAGAGAAGGAAAGCAAAGAGAAAGGCATGAAGAAAAATGACCCATGAAAGGTTAGAGCTCACAAAGAAAAGGATCGTGTGTATGGCAATCAGGGGAGCAGAAAGTCCTCCTAGGTTGACTAAGCAGAGCCAGTTAAAAGGCATTCAGTCATGCTAGTGATTATTAGTCCTTTGAAACTTATTAATCCTATTATGAGGCTGTGGAGTAATCTTAGAATTTAAACAGACAAGCAATTGTATTTAAACTTTTTTTCCATATGTTTTTTTTTGCCTTCTTTCTTTCTTTTCCATATTTATTTATTTTTTTTTTTTTTTTCTCTCCTTTGCATCTTTTCTTCTTGTTTTCTTACCTCTCCTGTTTTTTCCTACATTGTATTCATCTGGAGATTAAAGGGGAAAGGCTGTGTGACCTTTACTACCAGCATTCCTCACATTAGGAGGATGGGGAGGCAAAATAAAGCTCCTGGAATCTTTCAAGCAAAACAGAGTATTATTGCATACACAGTAAAACAGTTCATAAAAGGAGTTTAGAAAGGATGCAGTAAATACCAGCATAAGCAGCAGAGTTTGGCCTCAGCCCACAAGCTCTGCCAGGCAATTGAATGCTCATCAGGCAAAATGGCAGCATAGCCAAACAGCTGTATGTTCCTCATTCAGCTGTAGAAATACACGGTCTTAAAAGAAAAAGAGATCTTTCTCTTCTTTAGGCTTACAGACATTCTGCATAAGAATCAAATTTTTACTCCTGCCTTAAGCAGATCTCTATACCTGGGAACTGTGGGGGTACTTGTTGCATGGACTCTGTTTTAGGTGGTTATGATCCACATGTAATGTTGAACTTGCAATTACTCACCAAATTGTAGTGAGGGACACTTTGTCAGCCCAGACATGTCCTATTCTCTAACTGCCCTGGCTATTGCCATCCATTTGCCATCAGTGCATAATGATCCTTCCCTGGACTATTGCCATCCCAATGCAGAATGATCCTTCCCTGTGCAGCATCAGTAGCCACTGTATCTCATCCATGTTTGCTTCCAGTTTGGAGGTCAAAGTCATAAGGCACATAGTAAATTGTTCTGGATCAATTTTAGTCCATGTGTATGTAGTCAGCTGCTAGCACACCAGTTTATAAATCATAGCTGGCACAGTAAAGGTATTCACAATGAAGAATGGGAGGGCTGTGAAATGCAAGAGCTTGCCAAGTTACAGTAAGATCATGATCTAAGTGGATGATTGAGTCAAGGTGTCCCTACTCAGTCAGATGTAAGTGTAAGGGAAAGCTGTGAGAGGCTCAGGAACACTTCCCTCGCCATCTGCAAAAAAATATGCAGCCATGGGTTTGTAAGACCAGCCAAGCAGCATTTGTGGAATTCACAAAGGGCGAAGTGCTGTTCTCCAGAGCATGACTATTTATTTTGATGTGGTTGTCTGTGGACAGCAGGTTATGAAATCAAACCACACAACAGACACCTACATTATGGCAACTTCGCTGCGGTATAGCAAGCCAGACCTGAGAGCAAATACAGCTAACATTGCTCTCATGAGTGTTCCTTCTTATTACTAGGTGTAAATGACAAATGTTGTATTAACACTCTTGTCATAACTAATTGAGAATTAATTGTTTTCACATCCACTTCTTTTTTTTTACAACAACAAAAGGATGAATCCTTCTGGTAGGCTGGTTAGGGTAAGCACTCTGTTTCTCAGGGTCTTGTGTTTGAGAAAGAATCCAATGTGAAACGTGTATGACACTTTCCCCATGCTAATGAATGCCTATGAAGCACACATATGCGTGAAGATCTCTATTAGGTAAGTTCACACTGTCTGTTTATCAATGTCTGTAGTGCTGAAAATGGAGACAGTAGATATGTACAAGTCAGTCAGTGTTACTTGCATTCCTGAGACCTCATTAGCCACAAGAGCCATTTGTTGCTATTAATTCATTAATCAATTTCTAGTGTAAAAGACTGCTTCATAGGAAAAAAAAAATTCTTTCTACACCACTTCTTCTCATGTGTTCTACATTTTAAGAATTCAGATTTAATTTCTTTACACACACAAAAATCTCATTTTCTAACTTGATGAGTTTTGGAGTTTGCCATAGTAATAGGTTATCTCAGCTCCTCTGCATGTGTTAATACTCTTCATATGAGAAAGAAGATGCATTTCTGACAGAATGGTTAACCATTGGAACAGACTGTTAGTGGATTCTGTATTTCCTTATCCTTATTCCTGGGCTTATCAAATAAGGGCTATAAGCCTTGCCAAATGTTGTGCTTTATTTGGATACAAGTTATTGGTCTCTACAGTGTTAAGTAGAAAATATTATTTTACTAGACCCATAGAATGGCCTAGGTTGGAAGGGAACTTCAAGATCATCTAGTTCCAAGCCCTGTGTTGTGGGTAGGGACACCTTCCACTAGACCAGGTTGCTGAGAGCCCCATCCAGCCTGGTCTTGAACAATTTCAGGGGTGGGGCATCCATAACTTCAGTAGCAACCTGTTCTAGTGTCTCACCACCCTCACAGTAAAGAATTTCTTCCTGATATCTAATCTAAACCTGCCTTCCTTCATTTCCCTTCTATATTCTTAAAAATAAATGAATGTATGAAATCAGGATTTGAACAGAAGAGAGAAAAGATTCCCATTTCTCTTTTATAGGCTACATTCCACAAATGATTTCTATATAGGATATGTGACAATACAATTTTTTAGACCTTTTCTGAAGGGATATAATGTTTTTGCAATAAATGTTGTGTTGTAGAATAGTAAAAATTTCAATTAACATGAAAAGGGAAAAAATAGGAAAATTATGGAATTTGACTAATATGTAAATTAATAAAATCATAATCAGTAGATAATTGACACTAAATAGATTTATAAAAATAAATTATTCCTTATTATTTAATTAGAGGGTGGTTTAATGTTTTTTTCACTGAAATTTATCATAAATATTTCACTGGTATATGTTTACTTATTTATGGAAAGAGAAGAGCTCTAACATAAGAAATTGTGATTGTACTTAATGGTCTCATGAAGGATATTGGGGATCTAATTTTAAATATCTGCTCCCAATCAAGCTAAATATTTGAAAGTTCTTGATTTTCTTCTATTTCAAAATCAGGAAAGAAATTGCAAGTTCAATAAATGAAAAATATTTCTGTCCTTTACCTGTCAGAAAAATTACACAGCAAAATAAAAATATTTTATTTCACAAGCCTATATAGTTTCATTTTGTTGACTTGGGCATTGTGTAACTAGTATTTTTCTTTGCTATAGAAGAATCTATTTTTTAAAAAAATCTGTTTTTCTTTATTTGCTGTATATTATTGCCAAACTAATGACTGAACTAAATGAGGTCTACTTATCCCAACATCTCTTCTCTGACAGTGGCCAATACTTAATGCTTCAGACAAAGGTACAAGAAAATCAATGGTCAATTATGCCACAACTCTCCAAGAGTGAAAGATTTTTTCCCCCCTCTAATTCTTATTCATTAGTAGATAGCATAAACCCAGTAGCTTGCTCTTTTACCTTATATATTACAGATCTTGCCTGATGCATCTGTGAAATTCCTAGTTATCATTCGAATGTTTAAACTCCTTAAAAATCCCACTATGTATCCAATATTAACAAGTGGCTGTGAGTTCCACAGATAATTCATATACGCTGAAACAAACATATTTCCTTTTTATCAACCAAAAAAATGTTGTCTTTCAATTTAAGTGCATTCCCTTTTTGTTCTTAAGATGTAGTAAATACATTGAGAAAATACACTGCTGGTAGAGTCAATAGTGGTAGATCTGGGTTTGATTTAAACTTTGTTCCTGATTTAGGAGGCTTTAGTCATTACTGGACCAAAAACAGCGATTCCCACTTACTTTTTTGGGTGTTTTGTATACTATGATTACTTCTGTTCTGTTTGGCCCAATGATATAAACTTAAGGTGCAGACAGCAATGTCCTTTGGTACCAAATGTTAAAGAAGGAAGGTTATGCAAAAAAGCACTTTCTAAATCTCAGAGATGGAGGAATGAATTGAGTTTAGATTTCCTGTTCTCTGAGAGCATCACTAGGTCCCATTGTGAAGAGAAAACTGGGGGAAAACCTAATTATGAATCTCAATCTGTTATAGGCATGAGTTATTCTGCAACATCTTAACAGATACTTAACACAGCAATAGCCATGATTTCAAAGAGAACATGGAATGCAAAAATCTATAAGGCTCGGGTCATCAATCACTCAGTGCTAATATGGATATATTTATAGAATAAATGCAAAAATAGATTTTTAGGCACCTTGGGAATAAAAAAAAAAAAGTTCCTTTCATATGTACTGCCTTGACAGCCTCAGAGAGTGTATTATGAGACCCTATATTTTGTATGCAAATGCAGAAAATAACATTTAAATTTGAGTTGTGTTCCCATGTAATTTTGTGGATGAAGGTCCTGACTTATCAGTGTATTAATATTTGTAACTCTTATTTATACTTTAAATGTCAATTTTTTCCAGCAATGTTTATAGTTTCCATCATTAAATGGGAATATTATCATACATTGACTGCATAGATAGAATAAAGATACAATTATGTACAATTCCAGTGTATGATTCTCTTACAGAGCAGGAGACCATGTACGATGAGTGCATTCTGAATGCACAGTATGATCAATGGCATAATAATGGTATCTGTTTGCTTGTGTATTTGTCCATGTATAGTCTTTATAGGCACACAGGTGTCTTTATAGTCTCAGAAGTGATAAGAAGCAATTGAGAGTCTCAGGTTTGTAGGAGGTACTTTCTAGTTCTGCTCTGGCACAGACTGCAGGGGGGTTTGCTTTCTTATGAGGCTCTTAAGGGGACCATTGTCTAAGGTTTTAAAAGGCCAGGCTCTTGTCCTCTATTCACATGGTTTTATCTTGAGGGGTTTTCTTGAGGGTGAAAAAAGAGGAAATGTCTAAATAATTAAACTGACTAGATACAAAGAGATAGATTTGTAGGCTTCAGAACCCATTTAGGTACCCAAATAAGTGGCCAGATTCTTAAAAGTCTTTGCACCCAGCAGGTCCCACTAAGACCAGTTTGCTGGGAACAATGGCAGCTGCTGCATGCCAAGCCCTTCACAGAACCTGGTCTTTATGCCCCACGAGTTTCATTTCTGCTCTTATATGGTCAATTAATGAGTTCATTTCCCCTGGTATTTGTGCGGCCCTTTGACGTGTCAACGAAGGAGAAAAGAAACATTTCCTAAGAGGAATTACAGTAATCACTGACAAGGGCTTAGGAACAGCATTACTGCTTGACCCAACTTTGAATGTACTATTCATATCATTAAAAATATTTGTTGAGCTCTGGAACTCTTTTAGATAACCTTCTGCTGGTTTACAGCCTCCAAATCTGAATGAGTCCTCTGTGGCCTGCTGAGTTACTGGTCCTGTATGAAATTGATGTACATAATACTGGTCCCTGTTCATAATCGAGCCATATAGGGCAAACCTTTACACCTTCCTCTGAGGAAAGCAGAGCTCTTCTGAGCTTTGCACTTAAGCCTCATAAAGGAGGGGTCTGCCCACCATCAGTGGATTCCTGTTACAATAGGATTAGACAAAAAGCTACTACAAAAGATTCAGAATATAGTGATACTCCTGATGCTTTCACTTTTGATGCCTTAAAAGCTGTCTTTGCATTATATGTTTCTGGCTCCATTGCAGACTCTGGGGCATTAGGGTAAGTGAACATACAAGAAAAAGGAAAATCAATCTCCAACCACAGATAATGGAACTACTGGTGCAGATGGTCACTAAAAACCAGTGTTTTATAGGCTTCACTCTAGGGCGTGAGTTGCTGAAATTATTCCCAGTGGAAAAGAAGCAGAAAACTTACAGAAAAAATATGGAATGTCCTTCTCCTTATTGGGATCATATGTACTTCAGTGCACTGACTTTTAGCATTTGACTGTAGCCTGCTCTGCACTCACAACTTGATGTGAGTTGGGGGAGCAGATCCATTTTATTTGTTTTTATTCTACATTCTCTCTCTGCCTCTTTCAGGTCTCAGATCCCAAGGTTCATGCCAGAAAGTGTCAAATAAGTGGCCAATGTTCATGATGATGGATTGCAGTGTTGTGTGAGTTACACAGGAGAGCGCCATTGTGTGCAGTTTTCCATATAATTAGCCAGGAAATAGGTCTTGTTGGGCACATACAGCCTTTAGAAACAGAATTTTTATACTTGCAGCTGACCCTGGCCAGAGGTCTCACCAAGGTTTCATTAACAACAGCAACAATGAATGCTCATGTTTTTCTATATAGGAAAAAGATCAGAACTTAATGAACACAGCTCTGTGTGTTTTAAACAAGTGAAATACATATTTAACGAAAAAACATGCAAATTTGGAAACATTTCCATTTCCTCACTTAGCCAATCTGGTAATTTGAGTTCTCAAGAATAAAATTCAATATCCAAATTTGTTTGAGCTTCCAGTGACTTTTTGTTTACTCAGATGTGTGTATTAATGAATCTAAGATTTGCAATCTGATTTTTAGAATGGCATTTTCAAAAACACTTGGTTATTTCATTTGTAGCAGAGTTGTCTCTTTGTGATGATCTTTGAAAAACCCAGATCCTCTATTTTTTTTTCGGGGTGGGGAGGATTAAGAAAATGAGTAAGATTTAAAGAAAGAACAGGAAGATGTATTCAGAGGACATTTTTCTGAAGATTTTTTAGCTTCTAAACTTTTCTGAAATTTAAAAAAGTTTACATTCTCTTTACAATTTTTACAACCATCCCTACTTGTATTTTTATATACAGTAGATATGGAGGAAGCTCATGGATAATAGAGGAATTGCTGGATTAAATGTACTATAAGTATATTTTTATGGATAAAACAAATTAAATTCTCTATATTTTGTCATATCACATGATGAATTAATGAGGACCAGAACAATAGTTAAAGACCTATGCTAATTTGTACTTTCAATTTCATGTTGAATTTCTGTGGAAACATAATTATTTACTAAATTATTTTACTTCTTGCTATGTTATTTTCATGTATTTTAAAATTTAGGCATTAATTTTTACAGACTTTTAGAATTAAATTATGTTTTATTAATGCATATATTCTGCATTGTTTTATTTTCTTTAATTGTTTTTAAAATTAAAATATGCAATAACAAATTTATATAGATACTTTTAATTACTTTTTTTTTTTAGCTAGTTGATATACAGCTCTTGTCAGGGCTTAGTTAATTCACCCTGTCACTTTTGGAAGTCTTTTATTTTCTTTATCTTTTGACTTTGGGGGTTTTTGAGCATCGTTTTACAAACATCAATACAAACCTCTGTTCCACTACAGTCGTATGGAAGAAATTTCATAAGATTTCAGTATGGTTTCCTGCATAAGGGACAGTGACAGAGAGTCCTCTAGGGAGAAATCCAAAAGCATAGCATTCTTTTCTTTCTCTCCTTCTTCTCTGTCCTCAAAATGTTACTGCAAAATCAAGAGAATCTAAGGAAAATCAATAGTAATGGCCAAGAACCTAAAAAATATTTCTTATCAAAGTAATTAAAAAGTGTAGATATTTTAAATAGACACAAATCAAGAGAAACGTGGTGAAATTACACGATCTGAAAATTGAAATGATCTGAAAACAAAAGTCCAGGGAATATGAAAAGGAACTTCTTTTCTGTTTCCTGGAATAAGAACAACAATGTATAAAAGTTGGGAAATTCAAAACAGAAACACCAGAATGTTTTTCCATGCAGCTTTGTGACTAAACAGTGGAACTTAGAAAGTAGATGAGAGCAAGCTCTTGCTCAGGTTAAAAAATGGATGTACATTTATAAGACTGCCAAGGCCTCAATTAAGAAAAATAAATAATTTCAAAGGCTTTTTAAACATTCAGGTCTTAAACCTCTTAGAAGACAAACCAAGATGTTGCTGAGGTTGTTTTATTCCAGGTGCATTTGGTACAGAATTTTGCTAAATCTTATGTACCAACAGTTTCAGTCCTGATGGGAAAGGTGCACTGCCACACCCAGCTGGGGCTGGCACTGTGTCTGTGCTCCATTTCTAAATAAATACATAAAATTTCATGTACTTTTATTTGCTGAGTTGTGAGCACAGGCCCTAACGTAACACAGTCCTGTTTGTACACTGGATTTCTCTAGTTTCTCCTATTGTAGGCTTTCTCACATGCTGCTACTTCACTAAGAAGTTTGAGGAAGGAAAGGAAACATCTGGAGCAAAGGCAGAGGGTAAAGAGGTTAACGACTGATGGAAAATACTGTGCTTACCTCCAGCTCAGTAGCCACAAGGACCCCTCTAGTTCTGCATTCCTTTCCACAGAAAAACTCACACACATGTTTGCAAAACTATCAGCATTTGGTGTCAAAATGCCAGACCTCCTTCACTTTCTTGTAGCAATCTGGATGTTAAGGTTTTTTGTGTATGTAGGACCCAGCAAGGCTGCTACAAGGGTGATGGGCTGCTTAGTGAGTGGCAGAGGAATTTGGTTCTCTGTTTGAAGTGGGAGCTCAGCAGTCCCAGGGGTGCAAAGGTGATAAACTGGCAGAAACACTCTTTTTAACTGCATCACCCAAAATGGGCAGTGAGCCTCTGAGTGATCCAATTTATAATATTAGTTCATAAAACAATACCAATTATAACATGAATTTATAGTACTTCTTATTGGGAGGATCTCTGTGCTAGATCTCCACCGGTATTTGATTTTCATAGTGAGAATAAACCCTCCTTGTGCTTTTTTATTTTATCTTTTTTTTTAGGGAAATCATGCAATCACTTTGGCCTCAAGGTACTGCTTTCTCTCTTTAAAGGAAGTTTTATATTGTCCCATGCTCTTTAGGTTCTTTGGAGAAGGCAAAAAATGATAGCAGGTCATAAGTTAAAATGGAAATGAGCCTTTTTTGCCTTTTAGACAAACTACATTGCATTATAGACTCATTTTTGCTCTGTTTTGATTCCAAAATTTCACTCCTTTTAGCACATTAACTTTGTCAGTCCTGTGTCTTGCTAAGGCAGGCAGACTGCCCTGGACTTATATTCCCCTCTGAAATCAATAAAATAGTAATGAAGCAACAGTGAACAGTCGGGGCCTTGCACCAGAAATTTAGACCCCATGTTGGGTTAATGTACTAAGAGATTTTGCAGCAGCCAGATTTTCATTTAATGAATTCCCTTTTTATTTCCCCCCTTTTTCCTGAACACCCCCACATTTCAGTTTGCTGCCCTTGCTCCTGCCCGCTCTCTCCCTTTACCAGCAAGTCAACCTTTACCAGCTGTTGCAAAATAAGAGATGTGAGAAAGATTGTAGAGCCAGGAGGGTCGATGATGGGTGCTGCTGGCAGGGGGATTCTGAGAGAGTGGGTCAGGGTGGCCCTCAGTTGTGTACATGTCTGCTTGGAAGTCACTGCCTGTCAGCCTGCTGAGCTTTGTGGTACAAATGGCATTAACCCTCACCACGATGCCAGCAGAGATGCCCCACTAATATTTTTGCATCTAGTGAAATGTCCTGGGACAAGCAATGAGACAGCTAATTACTACAGTACAGGAGTAGCAATCATTGCTGCTCTATCTAAGGTTGAATACCTTCTCTCTCCTTGTCTGAAATGACTTCGAACTCTGTGAAAATATGGCTTCTCAGGTTGAAAGCCTCCAAACAAGGGTTGTGTCTTAGGCATATTTCATTTTGTTACATATATGGAAGGGTCAAAAAGAGTGAAAGAATTGATGATCTTATGTGACAGTGAAAGTTTTCATTTTGAAAAAATGTTGCTACCTCCCCTGAAAAAGGAAAAGAAAAATTCCTGTTTACAAAAATACTTGGAAAGCTTCTGCTGTGTAATATGCTGCATGACTCTATTCTTGCCAACACTTTTACATTTGCATGTTTTCTCCCTATGTACTGAACATCTCTGAGTCCTGGGTGTAAGGCTGGTGTGCAAGCAAAGAGCAATCCTGCCTCATGTGTGCAGTGACTCTGATATGTCAGGGTGCATTTGAATATGCAGTCCACACACCAGCCACCATATCTGCACTTGCACAGCAAATCCAACATGATTTGTGTTTCAGAGTCACTGATAATCATCGGATTCAGCTGGTAGATATTTCTATTTGCCTAGAAAATGGCAGCTGGAGAGGCAGGGTCCACTCCTGAATTTTAAAAGCTGGCAAGTATGATAGATTTGCTGAAACACTGAAAAAGATTGCTGACTCTCAATGCCAAAGCATGTAAGGAGGATTTGTGTGACTGTAATGTGTTTGGCAGTATGTGTCTTTGCATCTTCTGCTGAGCCTGTGTGCACCACTCACCTGGCTGGGAGAGCCCAGGCGTGCTGCTCTGCCACCACCTGCACAAGCTATTGGCACCCAAGTCCATCCTTGAAGACATGAAATATACTTCTCTCATAGCAGGTCACCATGGATATTCCCAGAGCTTGAAACACTGTTAAAGCTGACTGCTGACCTTAGAGACAGTTTTGAAAGCACAGGACTAGTTCAGTTGTCCAGGACATAATGAGCGTGTGCTCTCTTGCGTGGTCTGTGAATAACCTTTCATTTGGACGTATTTTTACACAGGAAGAATATTTTCATTAGGATAAATCACTGTTGCACACGTTCCCTTGTGTAATCACCCCAATGACTGATGCTTAATGTAGCCTTTCATCCACTGTGCCATCTAATTTTGCCTATCTTATTTCACATACACTTTTGCAATGCAACACAACAATCTGCACTGGATTATTAGTGAGGATGGGGAAATCTCACCACTGAGTCTTTAATTCTTTCATATGGAATAGGACCAGAGAGCTGGATTTGCAGAGTGGAGAGTCAAGGGATATAAACCATCTTCCAAAATTAACTCTTTCTTTCTATTTGGAGTGAAAGAACTCATTCTGGATACTAGGCTTTCTAAATATGACACAAATAGTAGACTAAGAGAGAGCCAGGAGAAAAAAATTAGGTTGGCAAGCTCTCTAGGTAGGTACCTGTATTCACTGTTTTCTTTTTAGGTGTTTACTCCCCAGCTTATGTCAAACTGATTCCCTGTCAGAAACAGATGTCTAACAGGAGGAAAAATAATCATTTCTCTAGGAAGTTCAGTGATTACCTGGGAAGTGCAAGACCTGGATTTGGCATCTTCTCTGCCCCTCCTACTGTACCAGAAAAACATCAGAGGGGAACACTAAGTGAAAGTGCATCTGACTAATACACAAAAAAAGACTTTGTAGGGTGCTATTTCTTATGCTGCTTTTACATTATAATTTATGATATTAAAATGCGCAAGGAGTCAGTTAAATAAGACAAGATTCCCTCTCCTTTTCTTAGGTCAAGATAGAGGAATCAGAGTAGTCTGCTGGGCTCACAGTGAAATATTCACTGGTGTGGCAATCAAAAAAAGTTCCTGGGAGTTATTTTTTCTGATGGCAGTTAACTACATGTAATTTTATTTCATTTTTGTCTCCCTATGTATGTATGTACACAACACTGGAACACAGGGATAAGTTTTAAAAGTATGTAAAGTAAAAGAGAGTTTTATAAAAGTTAAATGTTGCCCATATATAACCAAATCTGTAAGATTATAGACCCTGTCTCTGAATTCTACTTGTGGTACAGTCTGCTGATAACAAGTGAAATTCCTTGTGTTTTGAGATGTATTTATATATATCCCTGTCCTATGATAAATATTAGACAGCCACTGTAGAGCAAATCTGGATTTGACATCACTGCATCTTATAAAGGGGGCACAACTGCTCTCTGTGATCAATAGATGCCTTTTACATTAAGCTAGAATTATTTAAGTTGTTCTGATGGTTTTAAATGGAACATAGTAATCAGTATATTTAAAGCAGAATTTTTCTTTTATTTTGTCTGAGTAGACAGCAACCAAAGAAGATATTTCAGTCTTTACTAAGGCAAAACTTCCATTATGATTTAAGTCATTTTTCTAGACTAAGGACTAGCAAAAGAGGATAAAAATAACTCTGATACAACTGAGATTTGCACACATGCTTAGAAAAAATATAGTAAGTACAGTGTATACAATGTCTTTAACATAAGGCTAATGCTCATATGTTTAAAGTTATGCACATTCTCAAGTCTTAGTGAGAGCAGGGACAAAAGGTTGAGACAAAAATTTTTGTCTACTTTTGTATCTCATGCAATTATGTCATATAGAAATGCTTGGCATTACTGATCACACACGTTTTCCATGTGCAAACCATACAATTGAAAAACTTCTGTGTCCTTTGGTCCTTTTCAGAACACACTCTCCTCTGTTTTTAGATAAAAATAGTGTGCATATATAGGTTTTTTAAATTCCAATTTAGAATTCATTGAATTACCTTTTCACATTGGCATGCACATGTATATTTGATCTTTAAAGCTTCATTTACTTTCTTGCTTTTTTATATAAGGAACAAAAATAATTTTGTAGCTAAAATATCTTTTTTGGTACCGTTTGATTCAATCAGCTTTTAACTGTACTGACATTTACCGGATGGTCATAAAAAGAAAGCAAAGTGAAAATGACAAAAAGCCCCATGTTTTGCAGAAGTTCACATTCAGTGCATCCAATCTTCAGTCCCTAGAGACAATAAGAGAAAAGAGCAGGTCTGTAATGCAGCTGCCAGTTTAGTGATCAAACCCAACAGATTGTGGTCTGGCCAGATCTGGTGTCCAGATAAAAATGGCATTCATGCTAACCATCTGCTTACAGGTCAGTGGGGACAAAAATTAAAAATAATTACCTCTAATGAATGAATAGACAATGACAATCCTGTGTGAGGTATGGTGTCATCTCTGTGCATGCACACACACATTGAAGAGGGGTTGGGTTATTATTTTTAGAATGTTGTTAGCTACAGTTTTCATTTATGTTTTACTTTAATTGCCTTGCTGGCTTTATGTTATTGTAGTTTTAAAATACACAGCTGTTTTTTCTTTAACTAAATTGCATTAATGATGATACTAATAATTAATATCTATATTACATCCAGTGCAAAACTCAAAAGTCAACTTCTTACTCCTAAAATCCTAACACCCAACTTCATCTCAATAAGCAGAATTCTAGATTCAAAATCTCAAAAAAGCTATTTGGACTATTTACTTTCAGGTACAAACCCTGTGGAGAACTGGGAACCTTGAAAGAGTTAAGCTGAACACTGACTACTGCAGCTGGAGCTACATGGAGGGGGAATAGGAAAGGTCCAGAACTGGGATGTGAAGCTGCCTGGGGCTGTCCGATCTGGCCTTCTGATCTACAGATCCAAATCCACCATTCAGAGCTGCAGCTGGCATCTATGTGTCTCAAATTCATATTTCTTTAGAAAAGAAAGGCTTGTATGCAGTTAAAAGTACAATAAATCACAGAGATTCATGAGCGTCTCTTCTTAATAGCCTCTGAAGTAGGCCTGCTGTTGCTACAGGGAGACTAGTAGTTGGTAGTGTAATTTCAAGAGATAACACTTTTTTGTTTATTTCTACAGCTATGAAGCAGGATTTATTTCTATATTTAGAAATACATGCTCCAACTTAAATTATTCCATTGTCTTGTACACTGAGCAACCACTATTAACTCATTTTGCCCAGCAATTCTGGAACCAAATATTCTCTGAAGACATACTCCAATTTAGCCAAAGTGCCTTCTCTTTACATGTCCATGTAAAGAAACCTGAGTGTCCACAAAATTAATTTATTTGAAAAGGAGGCCAATAGGAAGTTCTTAAGAAGATTTTACTACTGTAAGCCGAAAGGCTGGGACTGAAGCAAGTTAAAGGATACCTCTGTCTAAAAGGGGCTCGTAAGGCCCATTATTGACTTCATCTGTATTTAAATTAACCCTTTCCACATATATATATATTACTAATGGAAAACATGAGTTAACTGATTGCAGAAGTCAGGAATGACAGAAAAGTTATAAGGAATATCTATGCAGAAATGTGTGTTTCAACTTTGCTCTAAGAAGCCTAAATTTCCAAAATTCTAAGAAACTTCAGTTTCTTGGTGTCAGAGTGAACTTGGCTTCATTATTCAACTTTGAGCTATGCAAAAATTCACAAGAACTTCTAAGCTCAATCAGGTTGTTGTAGATTAGCTCTTCACCAAAGAAAGATGAACTGGTTTCTCTCAGCACCCAGTATCCTCAACAAGTTGAGCACTCTGCCTGTGTACAAACCACTCCCAAAGAGCCTGTTCACAAGACTCCTTGGAAAGATTCAGAGCTGTCCCTGCAGGCTCAGAAGAGCCCACATTGCAGAAGGCACTGCACTGTGTAGTGGGCTCCTATTTTGTATCAACTGAAGTTCAAGGCCAAGAGGTTCTGAGCTCATCTCCTTGTCTACAGCTCTCCAAAAGCATCACTTCTCGTGTCTAACAGAACCCAGCAGAGACTTCTTACCAAAGTGCAGTCAAATTGTTCTGTGATTTTCATTAAAGGCTGCTCAGATCTTTTTTTCTGTTTGTTTTTAATAGAATATATTGCCATAGAAACCACAGAAATAAAATTTTGAGCAACCAAATCTGTGAAACAAACAAAATTACTACAATTTCTACAGTCCAGGTCAGCACTAATTTCACAGTTGCCTTCAAATGCAAAGCTTACTTATTTATTTGAACTAGTCATCTCTGTACAGTCCAGAGAGCAATATTTACATATAACTACACAGATGTCTACAGACATGTATATACAAAAGTAAGAAAAAAAGGTTATAAATCAGAATGAATCAGTGATCATGAATGTGACACTCCTTTTTGGGACAGGATGAAAGAATTGCATGGGGCCAATACTATTACATTGTGTAATGCAGTACAGGAGGCACTCATACATGATAGAAACTGAACTGTAATATAAGAATATGTACATGATGAAGTAGAATACTTAATAACTTCTTAAAATAATATTAAAAACATTACATCATGCCTCTCACCATATGAGACCAGGATCCCAGAAATCAACAAAAAATCTTACTGAGATGAAACAATTGTTTTCAAAACAGTATGTTGAACATGTTTCTCTTCAAGTTTTTCCTTAACATTTCTTCAAACAAATCAAGTTGATGAGCAACCTAGCAACCAAATGCATTTACACATAGACAGTCCTCATTTATTTCTGTAAAACTGAAACTAGACACTTTTGGAAGTTCAGAATAGGGGTAATATTTCCATATATATGCTGTGAAAGATTATGTATACACCTTGGAGAAGTTAAATAAGTCAAGTAAAAACATAGCCAACAAATTTGGACTCAGAATCACAGCACTCATTTTTAGAAATTTTCCAGCACTTTTTCCTTTACCTCTCCTGGAAATATGGCACAGATCAACTTTCCCTTCCCATATACTGAACGGATGTAAGAACTACATGAATAAAGGTACCTTGCTAACTTAATTAAATTATTTAGAGCTCTGTAAATATGTTAGAGTTCAACCTCTTTCCTTTATTTGTTTACTATTTATAAATGTTCTTATTTGTCCTGAATCATTACTCTTTTTATGGCTGCTGTAGAGGTTTTTTCCCTACTCTGTGGAGGAAGCAAAAGATTATGTCTCCTTTGCGACTGATAAGGTGTATATAGACTATTAAAGCTGGATCTTATTAGCACAACCTAGAACAAACTTCTAGAGAGTAAGAGGTGTTAGGAATAAAGCCAGTGACAGCTTGCAAAGAGCCTAGTGTTTGAGAGGAGATTAGGACACTGCTGAGAAAAACACACAGACAGCCAGGCATGGAGGAGGTGGTGGCAAGGAGGATGCAGCTAAGGCTCTTCTCTGTAAAGTTTGTTGTATCTCAGAAAAAAACATTAAATACCAGTAGAAATAGAGCACTATTACAAGAAAGAGGTCACCCTGCCTTACTCTCTGTGAGTCCATATATTTTGAAAGTATCTACTTCTAGATTTTGTAAAAAGTAGCTTTAAAATTTAATAGCCCTGCCCTGTAAGGTTTATTGAGAGAGAAAAAGGCTTTGTAGTTTCATCTAAAAACACTGGCATCACATCTACATATGCTTTTCTTATTGATAAGTGCTTTTAACTCACTCCTTTCAAAGCTATCTACAAAGAGAATCCATGCAGTGGGACAAGGCCTTGGCAGTGCTGGGTTAATGGTTGGACTTGATGACCTTAAAGGTCTTTTCCAGGCTAAATGATTCTATGATTCTAAAAGTTCTCTTCTTTGTTTGTTTTCTAGTTATTTCTCATGCATTAAATTTCATGTTACTGTCTCTCCTTATTTTCAGATCCCTTCAGCTGCCAGCTAACCAGGTTCTTATGCTTCTGTGGACTGCATGTTTTCCAGGAAATGAAGACCATTTGCTTGGGACAGCAGCTGGCTTTGTGTTTCCAAAGTGGATTTCCCTGCTGTGTAGTTAGCATTTGTCCATGCAAGCAGTGGCTATGACCGTCCTGTCACACAGTGTGCATCAGCCACCATAGTCTCCTCCAACAAGACACTTTGAGCCAAACACCAACTTGTATATGATGTGCTGGTGATCCCAGAACATTGATCTTTTTCAGTAATATACACTTTTGGGCACTCAGTAATCCCAAATGATATATGAGGAGACATTTGTTTCCAAGCTTCTGTGCCATGTTTGGCACAAATAGAAGCTTAGGACATTTTATATGCAGCGTTACGCATACTGCTCATCTAAACCTATTGTTACTCACTGTTAATGCCCAAGGCAAAAGTTTTGGCCAGCTTCTGCCTGGGCATCATGCCATCCCAACAGATGGGTATGAGTGTAGACAATCAAGAAAGTATGTTTATTCATCAAACAAGAGTGGTTGGGGCATTTTTCCCAGCTGACACCAAAAACAGCTGTCTGCCTTGAGCATGCTTATTTCTGGTTAAAACGTCTGTGATATATTAGTAATTCCTCTCTGAACTATGCAAACTGTCAATAAATAAAGGCCATTTACAATTAGCTATGGTTACTATGTTTGAGGCTACTTTTAAAGAGTGGCCTCAAACAAGCACTTCATTTTTGATTCCAGAATTAGGAAGTGAGGACCAAGTGTCCATGACTCATTTGAGTTGCAATTAAACAGAACTCACAAATGTGTTCTCAGTTTCTGTGCAACACTGTGCAGCAGGCTGCCCTTTATATTGATTGCTGAGGTGACAGGGAACTGTGGTACCTGCACTCCTTTATCAGCAATGCTTCTCAAATGCTCCCTGACCCTAAACAATATGTTTGGTTTCCGTTACCCAGAGAGAAGGAAATATGAAAGATTTACCTTCATTTTCCAATGAAACAACTTGCTTAATTTCATCAAAAAGTAGTGATAGAGTCCTTTATGGTCCAAGGGAGCATTTCAAAATCTTTCTTTCACGTTAAGCAGAGTAACTCACAAATTTTTGCATTTCATAATCTTGAGCCATTTGGTATTTATATTCCGGGAAAATATTCTAGCCAGCAGCAGGAGGGAACGAAAAACTCAACATTGACTCATCTACCAAGACAACAACAGCAGTTCTGCTGTTTCACAGGGTGTCATAGTGATCTATATGCTCAAGATTTTTACTGTACTTTATACAGTGATTTGTAGACATCATGTGCTTATACAACCCCAAGCACAATGGCTATTCATTAAATTATTTACTTATTATTTTGTAAACTTTTATCACAGATGGTCAAATTTTTTTCTTTTGGAAATTGCTGATATTTTACTAAAGTTAATGGATTCACGTGGGATTAAAAAAATGATGAATGTGTCCTACTGTGCCTCAGACTACTGCCAACATGGCACATGATGAGTGTTCTGAATCCTGTGTAATCCCAAATTGGTTTCGAAGGACACCCCAGGAAAAGATCTGAGACATCAAATTTCAAAGCTCAAATTTCAACAAGCATGTTTCACCACAAAATGTCCTGTGTCACAATACAAACACTGAGTGCAGGATACATAATATGCACATATACAAAAAAGAATTCATGGCATATTGTGGTTTCCCACATCAAAACTTTTGAGAGTTGAATTTATACAGAAGGTTTTCTTTTCCCAGTGTTTAGCAGAAGAAGCTGAAGCCCAAAAAGAAACAGAATACATGAGGCCACTTGGCCGTCTCCTTGGGATGGCAGCACTGTTTCCTAAGGAAACATGCCACTGTATCCATCACATATCCACATTTGGACCAAAATCTCCTTCTCAAAGATCTTGAATATACAGTGAGAGCCCCTGGGAATCAAAGCATTCATTCACATGGCTATTTTCCCATAGGTTTAATGGGGAATATCTTTGTCCTTGAAAATCTGCCAGGTTTGAGCCAGGCCCTGCAGCATTTATATTTACGGGGCAGTCACTGGGTAATCAGAGGGATGAGCATGCTCCATTTGCCATCCCACTAACATATGCAGTTATTTGCTTCACCTAAGAGAGGGAGGCATCCATTCTAGTCCTTCTGTATAGCGTGTCCACCAGGCTGTCCTTGTGCCCCTGAATAGCCACACTACCAGCAGTGCTCTTGCCTGGGGGAGATGCCAACCGACTTGTACTGCAAGAACACCTGATTTCCTGAGTGCCACAAAGTGGAAAAACACTAAAAAAAGGAGAGCTCAGGGACAGTGGGACACTACTGCATATCTGGTTGTCTGGTGAGTGAGGTACAGGCATGCTGCAGGCATTTCATGAATGGAATAAAAATTCCCAGGAAGGAGGAAATTAATCCTGTGGGGGTTTTTTTGTTGGTTTTTTTTTGTTTTGTTTTGGGGTTTTTTTGTGTTTTGTTTTTTTTTTTTTAATCTTTTTATAGTCAATATAATGTAAGACTTTTTAGCAGGATTGAGATGATATTGTGTCACTTCACCACAAGCATACCTGGGAAAAATGATGAAAGACCAGCAGTTACAACTCTTCCTTGTCTTTCAGTGATAGGTCTCTGATCCTCATCAAATACGGAAGTGGGAGCTTTTTCCAGCAAGCTCATTCCTGAACTAAGTGAAGCTATTTTAACAGAACAATGGAGCATCCATGAAGAAAGAGAAAAACTGTTTGTTTTGAAAGACAGAAAAACTTTATTCTCTAATTCTTTTCCCCATCCCCCATTCACAACTATGCTTAAACAGGGAAGCTTCTCCCAGTTTCATGAGGAAACTAGCTTCAGGACCACCCAGAGAGCTCTATTCCCTTCTCCTTGTCTAAATCACACAAAGAAAAATAAACAAATGAACACAACATTTGCCTTCTCATCCCTTCTTTTCACTAAAGGGTCAGGAGGGTCGGAGATCCTTCTTTTGCCATCTCTGGACACCCTCACCCTCTTCAACAACCAATCCAGATGGATCACAGCCTTTGAAATCTTAAATCCTTTAATCAGTTTCTCCAACTTTCTCTGTTGGCTCCTTTATGTCACATTCCAGGGCTAATTCAGGTACCTTCATACAGTGTAGGATTTGGATGACAGAAAACACATGGGGAAGTACAAGTCCGGAGATCTGTGCAAGTGGTGGGTTGATTATCCTCAGCTTCATTAAGGTTGCTCAGCAACATGAGCTTGTATTAATCATGTCAGAGCAGCCGCATCCTGACAAGCGATCTGCACTGCCAGGATACAGAGCCTTCCCTCACACTGCTGAGAAAACGTTCCCATGAACTGTCCCTCTGCTGTCAGCGAGGTAATGGGGGAATGAAAATTTAGACCTGTCAAATATTTCATGAAGAATTATCCTCACTACAGTTATGAGTCCAATAGGAAAGCAACGTAGGATGTTGCACAAAAGACTCTCTCAGTGACAGCAAAAGAAAGATATGAAAAACAGCACTTGAAATATTAAATAGTGTGGCTAAATGATCTAGGTAATTAAACACAGGATAGAGAATTCCTGAAGGCATAGATCACTGGCTGCATAGTTCACATCTTTTCTATGCCTTGAAAGGTGGAGGCAATGTATTCTTGAGAGATTCATCACTAAGTTCGCAGTCATCATTTCCAGCTGGATTTTTTCCATTTGATAATTTTATACAGTTAATCAGAGCTCATCAAATATTGTAAAAGTAGCATTCAAGAACTTTGGTTTAAATTCCAAACAGCTTCCTGGTGTCTTTCTATTTCTTATTAATATGATTATGTTCTGTCATAAAGGTTCTTTTTTTATCTCAGCTTTTTAATGATTTCAAATTACCAGCCATTCAGTGGAACAGCACTTCAAGTAGCATTACAGAAAAAGCCTGACTCTTCCATGAACTACCCTTACACTGTCAAGCCAAACAGAAACTTCTGTGGACTTCCAGATATTTAATATTGACAATATCAAGCTACATCTGGGGCTTTAAATTTGAGGCAGAGCTTACTGAAGAATTACTAAAGAATGGACTCATATTTTAATAATTGTAATTCTGGAAGTGGTTTTCCTTTAATGATATATGGGTGAATTGAATGAGAATGATGTCAGCCTTTTAAAATGGAGTAGGGGTTTCTCAGGCACCTTGAAGATGATTTTAGGACTTCATCCCTAAAAGTCCATGAAGATAGTACAGTACCAAAGCCCCACTAAAGTAGAAGGAGATTCTGGAAAAGCCATAGGGTTTATTATCTTATTAGAAAGACAGAGAACTTTGTGTTGAACCACTGTAGAAGAGCTATATCCTTGTCTTTAGACACATGTACTTTTATTGCCTACTACCAGCTTTATTATAAATTGAAGGATTGTATCCCAAGCCCTGTATAAATGACACTGGCTGTTACTGCATCAAAGTGGAAAACTGTCAAGAACTGTTTGAGTTGGTTTTGTTTAGTTTTCTTTTTTTTTAAATCTCTTGCTTCATGGAGCAGGAAAAACCATCATGGAATTACAGCGAGATTTGCTTAAAACAAACAAGCAAATAAACAAACTCAGGCTTCAAAAAACAGTTTTGAAAACTTAGGAAAGGTTTGGCTCCCATACTCTTTTCATAAAGAGAGAAAGATTCCTACCAGTTTGTTCATACTTGACCATGTGAGTATGAAAGAAGCACCTGAATCAGAGAAACCCTTGAGGAAAGAGGGTTTTCTTCTGTTTGTTTGTTTGTTTATACAATTTTGCTGAGGCTTCAAATACTTTCAAATAAAGAACACTTCAGGTCATTGAATACTATGAGTACTCCCACACTTTTTTTCTTTTTTCTTTTTTTTTTTTTTGAATCACACCCACTGAAAGAAACCATTTACTGGGAAGGAAGACTACTGTTGGCCCACTTCTCTGCAAGACGAACTTCAGATCTATGAATCTCCATTAGATTTAATACATCTCAGCACTATGCTGTAGTCTATATTTTTTCCCCCTGCTATAAAACTAGAACAGTGCAGTTTGATTTGGCAATCACTATTTACAGCCTGGGCTGTAAATCTGAGTAGTTGGGGACTGCCTCATTCTTTACACAGTATTAACATGATGAACTTTTACTCTCAGTTTAATTTCTCATATTCAGAAAACAAGCTAAATATTGTTATTTCTAAAAGAACTTGACCTGGCCAATAATTTTTAGCAGTTAAACCTCTGAAATATTAAAACAAAGAAATGTAACTTCCAGTAGTAATGTGGTTACTAGTTACATGGCAACGGGATAAATTCTGTGTTATTAATAATAATAGAAAGCAATTCTTTACTGTGAGGGTTGTGAGGCACTGGTTTCCTAAAGAAGTGAAAGTTTCCCATCTCTGGAAGTGTTCAAGGCCAGGTTGGATGGGGCTTGGAGCAACCTCATCTAGTGGAAGTTATCCCTGCCCATGGCAAGAGGGATTGGATCAGGATGGTCTTTAAGATGCCTTCCAACCCAAACCATTCTATGATTCTGTGAATAACTCTAAATGCCATTTATTTCAAATTTAAAGAGGTGTTGTGCTGCCTGATAAAAAAATCTGCAAATTCTTACCTTGCAATTTTTTTCTCTGAAACCTAAGCAAAGATAACGCAAAACTGAAAATCAATATGATATGTATATGTCATGTGCCAACATCTTAAATCACTATTATGTTGATAATGGTTTATTCATCATAAAAATAGAGTATGATATCAGCAGAAGTACCAGCTGATGTATGTATGTGTGTCAGTACATGGATAAATCTTTCATTTTCCATCTCAAAGGTCTTTTCATCCAGAAAGGTGATCCATCTACTTCATAGAATTCCTCTTCTTCCTGCTTTTATTTCAGACAATCTATAATCTTAGGCATCAGGATAAGACTTTACTCAAGCAAATAATTTGTGTCTGTCAGCTACAGGAGCTCCTAACTTGAAAGAAGAATGCATCAGTGGCTAATGTCAGAGTTAGGACACTTGAGTAGATGTATTTACCACCTTGTATTAGGAGAATTTTAAGTTGGAAAAGGGTTTTTTTATATTGACTTTAAACAAGCAGAAAGTATCTAGCAGGGTAGGTAAATAAGTTTGTGATGGTCCCCTACCCCACACTTTACTACCTTGGTGACCAGATCTGACACTCACAGAGGTCAGTGAGGGAGACAGCTGGTCACAGCCAGCTCAGTCTGTTCTGTTCCTGTTCAAGGGCAATGTGGACTTGCTAAGGGAGTGTTTTCACCTCCACACCTCACATCCAGGCAACAGATGCTGCCCTTTATTCACTGCACACACAGTGGTTTAAGAAGAGCGAAACAAAGAAAAAAACACAACCAAGCAATTTAGGGAAACTATAGAACCTATGAAAAACTTGAGTTAAAGGAAGAACCCTTGATGCACTGACTTTGCACACACAGCTAGAGAAAATTCGCACGGCAGTGTCTCACTTCTACTTTCTCTTTTTTGGTCTATGAAAGAGTCAGCTTAGTAATAAACACAGGACAAATCTACAGGACGGGAGGATTGAAAGCAAAACCAAACTAAGCATTTGTTTTGCTGCAGAAGAAATAATGGAATGTCAAACCCAGGAGGAATAGCCATTCCAACCAGATCACAGATTTTGGAAACTGAAAAGAAGCCATATATTTAAAACAGTTAAATTGATGGATGGATGGATACTCGAAAGCACCTTGTAGCATTAGGAACTATATAGGAAGTGTTTCAGCTGTTCCTCAGCCGCACTTAATCCTGGCAAAAAGTGTGATCTTTATGAAAATTATTCAAAAAGGGTTAAGTTCTTCTGACATCTTATTCAACCCACCAGGTATAATGATAAACTTATCCTCTCAGTGAGATAGGTAGAAATAGAATAACAAACAATTCATTCTAGAAAGGAGATATATGCTTGCATCTATGAACAAAAGGGGGATCCTGATTTTCAGCTGATGACATTCTTCTCCTCTAGGGGAAGGAATCTTTTCTGTTCTTGTGTGTCTAACAGGTGAATCTCTCAAGATGGACTGAAAAGTTCAAGACGACCAAGCTGTCCTGTCCTTTCTTGGGCTCTTTGATTCCATCTGGCAGCTGAAATAAAGTAGTTTAACTGGAGAAATAAGCTGAAATTATTGCTGCCTGTTTTGCTTACTGACACATCTCTTGAGACATCTGAGATTAAGAACAGTGACTTTCACAGAATAGTTTGTGTAAGAAGGGACCATTAAAGGTCCCTGCAATGGGCAGTGACATCTACAGCTAGACCAGGTTGCTCAGAGCCCTGTCCAATATGACTTTATAAAACCCCAGAGAACTAGAGGACTCCTGAAAGCGGAAACTGAGGATTTTTTACATCCCCAGAATTGATGTAATTGATGTAAGAACAACAAATTGGAGCAGACAATTAGCTTGGGTGTTCTATGACTTATCCCATTGACTAAGTAGGGACTATGGCTTTCTCTCATCTCTGAATAAGCTGAGATTTCATTTCTTTCAGATTGTCAGTGTGACTTTGTGCAGAGAACTTGATTCCACATCAAAATTTTCATGAAAACCTCCCATGGAGAGTCTGCACACAAAACCCTTAAAAAACCTCCCAAATCAACAAATCAGTGTATTTCCTTCCCCCTTTTACTTTCTGTCTCATAATACCTACTTCAATGGGGAGTATTAAACTGAAAATACTGATGTGTAAATAATTTCATCCTTGAGTTTTTCTGAGCTGTGAATTATCTATGACCTTCTTTCTTTCTTTTAGATGGAGGAGTTTTTCCCCTTTTGTAAGTGCTCTCATTGTAGAGGGAACTCCATCAGATTTCCTGCCTCTTCATGTCCTCTCCAATCCTCACACTGCCGCTCTCACTAGAGAGCTCACCCCTAAGACATTCCCATGCTGGTGCGAGTGGAGGAGGGCAGAGCTCTCCAGCTCCACCCTCTTCCAGAGGAAATGTCATGAGAAAATGTTTTCTTGAGGTCTTTCCTGTTAAAATGTTCTGAGAATGCTTGCTATCAACTGTGCATTTTTATGGCATTTTGACTGGAAATAATGTGAGAATGTTCTTTCTCACATTATTTCCAGTAGAAATACCCTGAGAACACTGCTGTTTGTGATATTTCTACAAAATGTTCTTGGATACTGGATGTGACTAAATTTGCCTTTGTAATTGTGGGGCTTTTTTTCTTTCTTCCAGCCGAAATTTGGACAGCATCTAATGTCTTTTCATTTTAAACATTTCTTTTATCATCAAGCCTTGTCCAGATTTGTGCCAAATGAAGCCTTTAGCTGAAATAGCTGATTTGTTTCTTTTGTGCCCTAAGACCTATCCAAACTGAATCAGAGGTTAAGAAACCAGATTAAACTCCACAGCAATTACAGTATTTATAGGATTTTCTTCTGAGATGAAGTTGTTTCGACTGCCCTTTCTGTTTCAAAGTGGATCTACAATAGGGTTGAATAAAACTGTGGAGGAGTAGAGACCTGAAAGAACAAAGACCACATACTGTAAAAAAGCCATTCTAATTAAATCAGAATGAAAACAGAAGAATGCCTTTGCTTTCAGAGAAACAAGTAAGTGACCTAGAGAACCTTATGACTTGGCAGTCTACACATTTCTTTTTTTAAAAGACAACTCACATCTTTAAAAGGAAATAAATCCTGGAAAAAATATAAGATGTGGCAAGTCAATCAGCTATTTATGCCATTTCCTCCGATCCTGATGTTTCCTTCATGAATTATGCACTTTCAGCTGCCACTACTTACATATGTGGGCCCTTGTGGCATGTTTCCCAGGACCAGCATGTGATTACAGATCATAAAAAATGAACATACACATTGCTCCTTCAATAAAGGCTGAGATGCAAAGTTCCAACTGCTCCATATTAGAAATCTCTCTTCTATTTGAAAAATAGCAGCTGTTATTAAAAACATCTATAGCGATAATAGCTGCAGCCGTGAAAACTAATCACCATATTTTCACTTTAAATTGCAACAAATGTATTAAGAAACAGATGCCCATGAAGAATGGAAAGGTATAGTAGCCACTATAGTTTCCCCATAGCCAGAAGGTGGTGCTGCATTGTAATGTAGTCGCAGGGGGTCAGGTTTGCATCTTTGATAACTTATGCTGTTTGATTCACTTTTTTAAAGTGAAACTGAAGAGGAGATTAAATCACAACAATTGCACTATGGGGTAGTGTTCAGCAGAGGCAAAACAAAGCATAGAATTTAGTTCCTGATATATCGAAAGCCCATGGTTGTGACAGGGTCTTTTGCTGGAAGCTTTAAGTTCTCTCTCTGTATTTCTTTGTTGCTGGTTTTATTAAACTCTCCTGCTTCCTTAACTCTTCTGTTTCATCAGGACAGTCAACAACACAAAACAGAAAAATCCCATCAGACATCCCATGACATGTTTCCTTGAAGAAATCTTTCTTCTTGTAACATTTTGCATAATTTTAACTAAGAAACTTTTTTCCTTTTTTTGAATAGATATTTATCTCCAAGGTAGACACTGTTGACTTTGATGAAACTCCGCAAGACTTTGCCAACTGAGTTGGTGCAATGACCTTTAACAGCAGAAGAGAAGAGCAGAGCTGCTGTGACATCGTGTGTGTGCAGTGGAGACAGGTATTGTGCAGACTTAGAGAGCTGGATGCTGGTGATTAGGCTCAGGTAAGGCAGTGTGGGTGCCCTGTCTGCCTGAGTAGACTCCCTCAGTCATGCTGCTCCCTGGTCTGCCTGAATGTGTTTGCATTACTTAGGACCATGAATCAGCTTTTGAACCAAATACCTGGATTGCCCCCATTTTCTGAGCCTTGCTCTGTGTTTCAGAGTAGCCTTGGAGAGCAGGTGCTGGATAACAGTAAATGGGTCAATGTGCTCCAGCAGCTTACCCTGTGCACTGCTGCGCTGAGGGACAGTCATGACACAGGATCCCTCCCTTCCCCTCTCCCTCTCTGAGGTTCTGCAGGGTTGGGATGTATGGCATCAGCAGCACCAAGTGTTTCTCTCCTACAGATTCATTCCTATTGATCTGCTTTAGTCGCTCATGCGGATATAGCTCAGGGTACTTCTGCATAAGCTAGGGGTCATACGGCAAATTCCCCTGTGTTCTCTAAGAAGGACAGCCCACCCCAATTTGATGTGAGCTGTCTCATGGGAATACAGTTTTGACTGTGAGGAAAATGACCCTGACCATCAGAGCAAATCATCTCAGGGAAGTGGAAAAATTATTGCCAAGTAATGCCATTGTTGTTTGCACTGCTAAGGCATATTGAAGTCATGGGCCAGCACTCACTTATACTAAATGCTGACAAAACCATGATGTATTTCACAGTAAGGGAATGACTCTGGATGTTAAAATCCTGGACAGATTAAAGCAGAGACACTGCAAGTCCATGGCGATGGTCAGCTAGATTTTCCCTCTTCATACTATTTTCTAATCACTTCTTTGACCACTCCTCAGACTGCTCTGGGGCAGATAAAAGAGTGGTTCTCTCCCCCAAGATCAGCTTCAGTCCCTGTATGTGAGATGGGCTTGGGAATGAACACCTTCCTCCTCCCAATGCTTTCCAGGGAGGTGCCTGTGCAGCTCCTGGGTTCAGCTGTAGCAGCCTCTGAGGATTTTGTGCCCTGAACTTTCAGGAGAAAATTTTCCATCAACTCATTATTAATTGGGACTTATTTATCCTTGGCATGACCTTTCTGAGTGATGGCTACTCTCATATCAACATGGAACCTGTGATTATGCAGTGGGTGAGATATGCTTATGTCAGCCATGAAGAGATTATCCAAAATGGAAATCCCTTTTCCACAGGAGATGCCACCTTTGCACTATGCATAATGTCTTTCACTGTAGATTTTCCCCTAAATTTACAGTGACAGAAGGCTGCATCCAGTTTGGAAACTTACCAGTTCTCCTGACTGGGGGAGCTAAGATGTGCAAAAAAGCACACATACTTCGATACAGGTGAAAAATAAATAGTGTTTTCTTTCTTTTGACAAGGTCATGTGGTCTGACCTACCTTATGTAGAATAACTTCATGAAAACTGAGTTCACATAGAAATAGATATGGTTTCATTTTTGGTTATGTTTTTTCAACGTAAATATAACTCGCTCTCTCTATATAAACAGTAGGTCTTAAATTCACCAGATGCTTAATGACTGCTTTCAATCTGAAAAGTGGCCCATAGCAGATGGAATATACCTAACCTTTCCCAAAATCATGGAGCTTTATTGTCTTAAATAAAATTAATTTTGAACAACGATGGGGGAAACTGAAACCTGACTTTAACTTACATAATGACAAAATAGCCAAATTATTTACATAAAATGCTATTTAAAGCATGTAGAGATCATGTATAACTTGGGGTAAGTGCTTGTGTGAGAATTTCTTATTGCTGGAAACAGTTCCATAATAGAAGTGGTGACAGACCTTGAATTAGTGCAATGCTACTGTACAATAATGTGTATTCTCAGTGCCATATGGTTATGATATGCAGCTGTTTTCCTATGCTGATTATAAATTTGGACTGTCTGGCAGACATTACAGAAGGGAAAGACATCATTGATCATTTTATCTATCCACTCTGGGTCAGTGAAAGATCATTCCTGCCAGTCTCAATTTCTGGTTTTTAATTATTTTCATTGCTCTAGTGCCCCAAATCCCCAGGCAGGTCAGCCTCCCCTTTTTCTGTGCATTACACATCAGGTTTGACCTGTGTTTCTTGCTTTGAAAATGCAGAGCAGCTAATATGCAGCTGTAATCAGAGGAAAGTAGGAACTGAGGCCAAGGTGACAGCACACTAAATGCAAAGGCTACAAATTCTTAACACTTGTGGCTTCACTCTCTGTTCTTTTATTATAACCCAACTATCTTGGTTTGCTTACCAGGTCACCTTACCTGGCTGAAGTTTCACAAGCACTCTAGCAGACCTGGTGTGAGAAGCAGCTTCCTGTGAATGAAGACAGAAGGGATGTTCCAGAAACAAAAACCACCACAAGAAAACTTGAGTCATTTGTCTGAGAAGAAAGCAAGACAGTATCACAGGAAAAGAAGTAGAAAGGCAATGTCAAATGAGACAGAAGAGCATGCAAAAACATTTGCAGAATTACTGGAAATTTGACTATATCATAAAGTAGACAAGTGGTAGAAATGCCACAACTAGTGGGAACTCATGCCATTAAGTCCAAACTGTATATATAACACAGCACTGTGCCACAGTGATGTGTCACTGTATTTTCTCAGCAAGGTTTATTTGCTTGGGCACAGCACTGCCTGATGTGGGAACAGTGCAACAGATGTGAACTGGCTCGGGTCCAGGCAGCTCAGTGCATCCCTGTATCACACGCCCCAGCACACTAGCTCTGGAATTAACTTGGAGAGACCTCGCTTGGGTCTGCTTTAATTGGTCCATAAATGATAAGGAGTCCTCATTGCTTCTCTCATCCAACTAATCTCCAGTTTAATAATGGAAGTTTTTTCTGATGATTAGATGGGTCTTTTCCTTTAAAAAAAAAAAAAATCATCCTAGTATAAATTAATTGCCCTCCAAAACCAGAGGAGAGTCCTTTGAAAAAGAGACATCCTGGCAAGGCAAGCAACCGTGTGTTTTGTTGCCATTTGAGGGGACTTGCACTGAAATCCCAGCCTTTGCTGCCTTTCTCCTGCTAAGGAAGAAGTACCTCATATCACAAACCAGCAGCCCCTTCAGGCAATTGCCATTTAAAGAGTGGCATTGATGGACTCTGTAAGGAGTCCTATTCAGTGCTCTCTGGCTGGCAGCATGATGTCAGTGATGTGGGCGGCAAACCCCTGAATTTGCTTTGATGGTATTTGTGCTCTTTTTTTTCCATTTTTCACGAATGAGTGATTCATTTCTTTGAAACAATGTGTTTGGAAAGCCTGCTCCACTAAGGAATTGTCTACGCAGTGGGGGAGGCTTGGAACATTGTATGTCCTCATGGAAGTACCAACAGGGGTTGTGCCAGATCCTCAGTGCAAGAGGTAACAGGGATGCTTGTATCAAAGCCAAAGCTTCATGAATCAAAGGCACTGACTCTCGAGCACAAGTGCCAGCATTCGGGCAGATAACATAGCCCATGCCAATTTAGGGTGAGAGAAATCCCTCAGATTCAAAGAAATGCAACATAATCAATTTTAAGTATCCCATAGCCCTGAGAGTCTTCTTTTCATTTATAGATATTAAGGGAAGAAATTAGGGTAATGATGTGGGCTCACTTCCCAACCAAGAAAAAACGGAAAAATTTTTGCATCATTTTCTACTGAAAATTGATTTTACCTCATGTGGTTTGTCTAAAACACAAGGGGATGGGGGGATGCAGCACTGTAAGAAGAAACTGTGGATATTGAATCACATATTTTGCAAGTGGATCAAGCACAACACAAATGCTTATGTGGCAGGTGACCAGAAGCAGATTTTGGCCAGTAAAACAGCTGTTGGATAATTCTGTGCCATCTTCAATAGTAAGAACCTGACACTTGGCACTCACTAGTAGGGTGATTTCAAACTGCTTAGGTTAGGCTGACTAAGGCAAAACATTAGATGCAATGGAAAGAATAAGACACCCATGGAAAAATCATCATTTATCCTCATCATATATGCAGAATGGAGCTGGAGGCAGCATTAGATGAAACTCTAAGTAGGGTCATGTCTGAGCTGTCGCTCTCTATGCAATTCCTAGATTGGGCTGAAAATTATGTGCCTGTGTTGAGGCAGGAAGAAAATGTGGAATCCCCTTCTGCTCAGAGGTGTGTAATCAAAAGTTTCTCATTCTCTTAAAAAGGTAGCTAAAAGACAATGTCGCCAAGTTTTGCATAATGGTTTTGTGATTCTAAAGAGGAGTGTGAACATAGCTTTGTAGCTTCAGATGAATACAAGGAGATTAATAATTTAACTTTTTCATATATAAAATGGTAACTGGTTAATTGCAACAGCTGTTCTCTACCTTTCTGAAACAACTGGCTTCCTCTCCCAATAACTCTTGCAGGCAGATGTCCCCATGGGAAAACTGATCACCTGACTTCACAACACAACAATATCTGGTTCAAATGATTGATTCCAAACAGTAGGACAGAGGACTTCGTGTTAGTGTCATCCAATGTCATCATATATCTAATCGATGTTTCCTTAACCCTTTTCATAAGAGCAAACTGCTTAGATTACTTATTCCAAAAATGGAAGACCTGACTACAATTTCTTCTGAAGTTTGAATCCATAATTCCCATATGGCAGAAAATGTTGGATTGAACAGTCATCATTGCCTTTCTTCAGAGTAAGGCAATGGGCAAGTGTCTAAGTTCAAGAATAATATTGCTTTCTTTCTGTGTCCTGCATAGAGATGGATGCATACGCACTTGAGAGCATAAACATAGAGCATGACCCAAATCATTATTAAAATGGTCTGTAAGAGAAACTTGAAATTCAGTAAGTCATTGTGTTTAGATTCCATCTCTGAATCACAGTTTGAAATTGATGAGTATACAGAGACACTATATTTAATGAACTCTCCAATCCTAGAGAGCAGAAATCATCCTGTTCTCCTCCTCCCCTGCTTCTCTCTCCCAAAAGCCATCATATGCAAGAAGATGCTGTCCACAACATCTGCTGTGCTCTAGTTTTCTAACTCAGTTTGTCTGTAGGGTTTCTTGAGCTCAGTGGTGCTCATTAAGAATAGAGAAAACATCATTCTCGTTAAACATTCAGAAGCAGCTCCCCATTTGTCCACCAGTTACATACACACCATATAGTGAGTAAAGACAAGGAAATGCTTTGAAATCAGACCCCTTTCTCTTTTTTTTGGCTCTGGAACTTGGTATTCAGTATGAACTGAGTAGATTTTTTCTTCTGGTTTTGACAACAAATGCCATTACAAGTCTGAGAAACCTGCCTGGTTGAAAGTCTTGTCAAAATGGTACATACAAGAATTCACTTTCTGACAACCGTTTTGGTAGTAATTTTCCAACTGCCCCTTTCAATTACTTGCAGAGGCCTTTTGTATTCTCTAATATATGGAGCACTGCACTTTTTAGTGCAAATTTTAAACGTTATTTTGAGTTACAGTAGGAATATACTTTCAAGAGGAAATGTCCATTGAATCATTCTGTTCTATAGGTTTTTTTTCATAATTTTGATGCAAAACAAAAAAGCAAACCTTCTTTAGAATACAAATTCTGTAAAAGCTTACCAAAGTTGTTGCTTCAATGGCATTGAATTAATATAATATTAAATATTAAGTATTGAACATTCAATGTTTGTTTTTGCACAAAAAAGTTTACTTTATACTTGTGATGTTCCATTAATATTATCAAATCCAAACCAAAGGACTTCCTTATTTTATAAAAATAATAAATAAATAAATAAATAAATAAGTAAATTCCAGCATTGCCAGATTCCTGACAAATTATTTGGATTTTGTTGAACTGCATTTTCTGGTGGAAGGCAATGTAGCTCAAAAATTTTCAATCAACTTTAGAATTATACATAAAGGAAAAGACAACTGAGGCTGTGCTTTTCAAAGCACTAGTGAAAATGAAAAGCATATGGATCCTGTTAAAAGCTACTGCAATTTGGGTACCGTGTCCCAGAGGATTCTTTGAAAACCCTGAAAGAGTGTCTCAAGCACAGTATGCACTCACTGTCTATTACTTTTTAAAAATAAAAAGTGTTGGAGGCACATGTTCAGGAAAACTTGAAGCACTGTACATTGTCTTTAACTTCTAAGTAGCAGTAAGACAATATTTTCTTTTTTTAATCCTTATAGATAGTAGGAATTTCAATACTGTTACAAGCTGTTCTTGGTGGCTTTGGGATTTCTGTTTCACACTTGTATCTCAAAATAAAAAGCAAAAAAACCCAAAGACAGCCAACTATCTGAACCATGTTTTAGAGTTTTATTGGAACTCTATGAAACACTTTGGAATTTTATTTGAAGTCCAGAAACTAATGTTAAGTCATCAAACGAGGTTCCCTGCGTTTATATAACATTGCAATTCATTCTAAACTTCAGTTGTGTCTCCCTGCATACTAACTCCACAAATGCAAAACTTCCCACTGCACTTTTATTCACAGGCTTGTCAATCAGGTGCTCACCGTTCCCTTAAAGTTTAAGCCTTATTAACCTACACACTGGATTTGACTGATGATAGGCCACAACAAACAAAGAGCACCAACTCTCAGGTTCCAAATCCTGTCATCCTAGTTCAGAGGGTCCCTGAAAACCCCCTGGAAGAGATGAAAGGATCACTCAAATGTCTGATTATTCAAACACACAGGCAATGAGGGCACATTGTGGAAAAAAAAAAAAAAAAGTTAGTGGAGTCCCCTGCTGATTGAGATATCTTCAAAAAAAAATAATTTGGTGCTGATCTTTGTACACAGATAGTGTTGGTTTCTAGCCCAGGTCTTCATGGGTTTTGTCAAATGCACACTGGGAACACCATGTGCAAGGTCTGGATTGAACATATATTTGGCAAATATTGTTTAGTTGAATTCACCTCGTGCCACCAGTGTTGCCCAGCTACGACAGGAAGCCAGAATGTTAGCTACTTCAGAGGAACTGAAAAATCATAATTCTGGCAAGAAACATTTTATTTCATTCATTTCATATGCAATTTCATAGTTTAGGGCTTCACTGTAGGCTTATACTTATGTCCTGTTTTGATGTATTACAGAGATTATTATGACAATTCTGCCCATTAATGGCTGGAGAATGTTAGTCAAATGTAATTCCTGCTGACTAAGCATCACTGTATTTATCACGATTTTCATTACTGCTAATTCATATTACAGCATTGCTTAGAGATCTCACTAAGGCACAGGAACTTATACAATAAAAAACAATGGTCTATTCATGTTCTAATGTACAAATATAATAAGTGTGCATTGTATAACGCAAAGCAGAAGAACTGAGAGGAAGAGAAGCATAATGTTAATGAAGAATTGGAAAGGTTTTTATGTGGATTTGTTTGTTTTGTTTGTTTGTTTGTTTTTGTTTTTTAAAACAGTTTGGACTTTATTATGAGATAAATCAAGGGATCAACAAGTTAAAAAGGACCGTCTACCATGAAGACAGACTATAAAACAGAAGCTGACCTTAGGTTTTCCCAAAAACATTTGCTCTTTTTTATTTCAGTTTTCTTTTAAGTAAAGAATAATAATAACTGTGCAGGAAAACAACAACTGTTGAGCCTGCATGAAACAGTGTTCAGCTTCTGACCGCAATAGCTTATTTGCTTCCCACTGGGCTAACTACCAGTTAGTAAAATGTAAATGACACAATAAACAGAGCTGATGAGAGGATCAGATCATAAGCACAATTTTAAATAATACCTTTTGAGAAGGAGAAAACGAGTGCAGGTTATAGCTGAGTAATGTAGAGAGCAAGGGGCAACTGGTCCTTTATTCTGTCTACCAAAGCAAACTTTCTTTTTTCTGGGGGAAAAATTGCTTAACAAACTGCTGGGTAAAATACTCTTGTCACTGAAAAACTAGTTTTCCATCCCAAAGTAGCAGATTCAAAATACATATGGCTTTACTGTCTCACGGCTTTACATGTCTTAGTACAATTCATTAAAATAGTTATAAAGAAATCAGGGTAGTAAGAGTAAAGCAAAGTCAAATATCCCATCAAGATGTGACTTTCTTTTAATAAGTTGAGTATTCCACTTATACAATATTGTCATCTTCCTAAGTAATAGTGGTATAAACCAGATTATTTAAGAATATTCTATTTCGTATTTTTAGTATGATGCTGTATCAATTCTCAAAGCTATTAAAATATGCATCTTGCACTTATTTTCTGTTGTCATTCAATATGTTTGACCATTTCTTTAGAAAATAATAATACTAAGATTTTCATCTGTTTCCTCTGTCAGCTACATCTTAATACTTCTATCCTTTAAGACGATTCCTGCCCATTCAATAAGCATGTTAAATAAGGAGTAAATGTATGAATAAACTCATTCTTATATGATTCAGGAGCTCACAGCAATAAAGCAACCAAGCATATACAAGTAATACGCTGTTCCTCTGGGAATACAATACTTGTACCATAGCTTTGGCTTTATGTTGCAGTGTTGGACTGAGCCTGAGAGATGAATGTAAAAGATAAAGAAGCATTGTAAGGTCAGTGACTGAGCTCCTCTTTTTGCTAATCGGCTTCCCTTGTTATCCATCCAATGTACTGGAAGGTTAACCTTTTCACTACTGCTAGAAATCAGCTATATTTTTTTTTATGAAATGGCCAGGGTGACAAATTAAACTTGTTGCTGTTTATACAGCTCTGTAACAATAAACGAGGCTGAAAATACATAAATAAATAAAAATTCAGCAACTCAGCAGCATTTTTCCCTCCAAAGAACATTCAAATGCAAATGGGTTTACATGAAAAGAGGCACCAGGCCTTCATAGATAAAATATTTCATGGAGATAGAGCTTCCAAAGCCGTGGAAGGAATGCCAATGTCACATATTAATTAAGAAAATATTTAAGATGTACTGACCTGGAATTTTGCAAGGGAATATATTCCTATTAAAAAAGCATTTTCTTTTAAACCAAACTTTCTATGGAAATTTTGCTCCAAATTACTTTTAAATGTTAGAAGCATAGAATATTGTATTGCAGTATGTTTTAAATGGAAACATTCTGAAATTTTCCAGGTTGAAATTATCACAAAAGTAGAGGAAAAAAGCAGAATAGTTATAGATAAGTGAATCAAAAATCATTATGTATCCACAACATTTTAAGAGATTTTTCCTTTCTTCTTGGATCAAGACCAACCAGTACATTTGTTGAAAAAAATGCAAAAGTTAGTTTCTTTTAAGCTATATTCTATATCTAAGGAAAAAATTAAAAAGAAAAAAAAAATTAATCAGGGTGGAGAATCCAAAGATGAGGGCATTTGTTTACCAGCTGGAAGATTGAGGTTGAGTGCTTGGTTCCACTACAAGGTATTTTTGTGGCTTTTGCCCAGATAGTTTGTTCCATGTTCAGCTGCCCTAATTCAAGGAAGCAGTTAAATCTCTGTGTCTCAGACAGCACCCGTTGCCCCCTAGAAGCCTACATGAGTAGTTCTGTTCTAATAAATAATAAGTGGCCAGTCTTCGCGAACGAAGATCTGGGAAAGGTCTTTTTACCTTTCAAGCCTGCGCAATGGA